>JBBGZY010000223.1:127500-765000 GCA_037952925.1 Lithobates clamitans | reverse complement strand
CTGTCCTTTGTCCAGGCGACCATCCCGGAAGCAACAACGGAGACTTTGCTCAAGAAAATTGGGGTCTTGAGGAACATGTATAAGAGGGAGCATAAGAAGATCCAGGAATCAAGGAGATCAGGAGCATCAGCAGATGATGTTTATGTACCCAGGCTGTGGTACTACAATCAACTCCGCTTTCTTGATGACCAGAATGAAGCCAGGGCATCACTTTCAACCCTTCCCTCCACCCTTCCCTCCACCCTTCCCTCCACCCCAGCAGAGGCTGATGAGGAGCAAGCTGGGTCTTCCATCCTGGATGAACCGGATATGACCATCTGGAGCCAGGTAAATTATATTAACAAATATTGACTGTACGAATATTAATGATGTTAACTGGATGTTATAATTGTCTAAAATAATTTTGCCCTCAAAATTGTGTATACATATCAATTGACAGGAGTGGCTAAATATGTTTGGCACCTGCTATAAAAAATTAGGGTGTCTGATTAGACTCTTTTATTAAAGAGATGTATTCACATTGAATTTGCTAGTCATGAGAAGCAAATTGTGTGTCATTGATGAACCCCAAATAAAGAAATAAAACTATGTCCTTTTTTTATACACAGGATGAGTCCATCCAGGAGGAATGTGTGGAAAGTGGCAGGCAGGAGGAGACCGGGCCCATGGACAGCCTGGAGGAGGCCGGATTCTCCATCATCCTGGAGGAGGCTGGGCCCAGTGTCAGGCAGGAGGTGGCTGTTCCCAGTGAGGTGGCTGGTCCCAGTGAGGTGGCTGGGCCAAGTGAGGTGGCTGGGCCAAGTGAGGTGGCTGGGCCCAGTAGGAGCATGACCCAATCACAAGTGCTTCCATTCCACCTTCCCAAAAAAAAGGGCCAGGAAGGGGACGGTCACATAGGAGGCATCCCTGCGCCTCATGCAAGAGGCCACCCGTTTTTTGAGAAGCCCCCCCGAAGCAGAAGAGTCCTATGGCTGCTACTTAGCCAGCAGGCTTCTTCAAATGGATTGGGAGCAGCGTCTCATTTGCGAGCGCCTATTTGGGGAAACTATCCAGAAGGGGCTACAGGGCACGCTAACCCGAAACACACAATTACATGAGGCAGCCCCCCTCCTCCTCCTCCTCCTCCTCCTCCTCCTGCCACAACTGAAACACCACAGCCACAGCCTCCAAAGAAGGCTACAGGGAAGGCTGCAGGGAAGGCTGCAGGGCAGCGTGGAGGAAAGGCTGCAGGGAAGAGAAGAAAGTGATGACCTGGGTTCAGTCTGGTCTGACAGAAGACGCAGGCTGTTGTAGGACCACAGTCTGGGGACATTTAGATCATCTGCTGGTGCTGTTGATCTCTGGGATTCTGTGCTACCTCTTATATGGACTCCTCAAGATCCCAATTTTCTTGTACACCGACTTTTTCCAGCGTTGACTTCCTCTTTATTTTATTTTGACCATGAATAAATGGATCTTTTTTGAGTTTAGCAAAAGACTTTATGTGTTTTCTTTTAAATCATTGATTTTACACACAATGTTAAATTAACAAGGGACAACAATCTCATTGAGTTTGAAAAAACACACCAAAAATACATTACTAATGTTAATAATGTTCAAGTGGTAAGCCTTGAAAATAAAAAAATCTACATAACCAAAAACGGTGCTTTGGGTTAACTTAAAACTAAAAAATAATCACTAGAAAAACAAAACTAGAATAATGGGTTCTTTGTGGTAACTTTACAAACCTAAAAAAAAAAAAAAAAAATAAAGTAAAAAGTATTATTAGTATGGAAACATTGTTTTTAAAAAGCATACTATATCATTCATGAGATCAAAGAGAAAAAGAATCCAGAAATCAGTTTGGGAGAACTCTGATTATGAACAGCAAAACACCTTCGTTCTTTAGAGCATTCGTAAAGAAGAAATAAAATGCGCTGCATTCAACGATCACAGATTTTGCAGCGTGATGAATGTGCTACCTACAATACGAACACTAGTTTTACTAGACCGAGTGCTTCCGTTTAGTTTTTGCTTATGAGCATGCGTCGTTTTTTTGTCCGTAGGACTAGCATACAGACGAGCGGACTTCGGGGTCCGTCGTAGTTACGACGTAAAGATTTGAAGCATGTTTCAAATCTAAAGTACGTCGGATTTGAGGCTAAAAAAGTACGTTGAAAGTCCGGAGAAGCCCACACACGATCGGATTACCAGCCAGCTTTAGTCCGTCAGCGTCCGTTGGACTTTTGTAGCTGAAAAGTCCGACCGTGTGTACGCGGCATTAGATCATGGATACCTGTAGATTTAGACATTTTAGTGTTAGGGTGAACTTCTACTTTAAATAATAGTATGTAATAATAAAATGAAAATAATAATATAAAAGTATTATTCTTTTCTGACAGGTTCCCTTAAAAACGGATGTTAAAGCACCTCCTTAATGACACTGCTAACGGGTCCCATCATTTTACATGATTATACTCCTGGAAATGGTGGCAGGATTCTGTAAAGAGGAATAATGTTTTCCTTGAATTTAAGTCATTGTTTCATTGAGTTGGGTAGAATTAAATCTGTAATGTCTTGTTAGGAGTTTTTTTTTCTGTCCCATACAAGAAATAGGTGTGTGGCCATCACTGGTACAGAAAGGCATGAAGTGCATTGTCAGTTCTCACCCTCTCTACTAAAAGTATATTTTTACTTTTGATCCCATTTTGACACCTTCTTAACAAAATATTGTATGAGGGTAAATCTCGGAAACATACAGGGACATACAGTATATGGCAATAAAAACTTATCAGGGACTCTATCCAAGATGAAATTAAAAGTTATGCAAAATAGTACTATGCAAACATTTTAGACCATTGTAAAAAAAAAAAACGTACAATGAAAAAGCTTTCAGAAATAGTGAACCTAATAATTTTTATTTATCAATTTACGATCTAGAAGGTACATAAGAATAAAAAATAAATCGAACCAATATTTGGTGTGCCTACCCTTTAAAAGAGCATCCCATCTCCTAGGTACACTTGTAAACAGTTTTTCTCATTCGTTCATTCACAGACACAGCCTTCTTTATTCATAACCATAGGGTTATATCGCCGCCTACAGGAGTAGGACACTAGGCAGAAAAAAGACTTGGCTACGCCCATGGGCAGTACTAGGTGATATACACCCCCCTCTCTGCTGTAGGGCTTCATTTTTTCTGCCTAGTCAGGAGTAAGGACCTAGTTCCCTGCTGGGATCTCTAGTCCTGGCAATTTTTATTTTTGTTTGTAGATCTCTCCGGAAAAATAACAATCAACTGCCAGGATGGGTGATGGGATGGACATTCGATCCAGTGGTCACCCCAGTTTGGCCAGGGAGCGTGTGCAGACCGCAGCTACGTGCTAGGTCAGCTGTGACATAGCCCCACTGGACGGGGCTGGCCCTGCGCGTTAAACGTCTCGCGAGGTCGCATACGACCGCTTCTCGGCTCGAGTCGCAGCATCCCTCATGGCCGACAGCCCCTCACTTCGGTGGCAAGGAGGTTCTGTCTGGAGCGGTGCCCGCTTGGTCCTGGTATGGTGAGTAAATGTCCCCCTCTCCACTCTGGGAGTTTTTTGTGACGGAAGCGGGCCCCTCCCCAGGTCGGTTGGTCCTGCGGGTACCCTCTTTTCCTGGCCCTGGAGGTCCCTTGGTAACCCCCCTTTCCCCCCTCCCCCCTCCATATGGGGTAGTGTGCCTTGGTGGATCCTGGGGGACAGGGTTAAGTACTGGTGGGCTGGGGGTGCGCACCGCTAGATGCAGTGTTTACCAAGGGGGTGAGGCACTAGGTCCGGTGCCCGGATCCTCTCTCTCGCTCTCATCCTGGGAGGCTACAGGGTTCTCACCTGCATCTGTGGTAACCTCATGTAGTGCGGCCAGCGGCCATTTTTCCGTAGCCGGTGTCCTTTCTCCTAGTGCCTGATGACTTCCTATGGCCGACGGCCATGTTTGCATAGCTCGGAGGCCATGATATGGTGGATATTGGTTCATGCAACGGCGACCATTACTGTGTAGCCCAGGATGGCATTTTTAGCAAGCAGAAGCTCCTCCTTTTAACCTGGCGCTGACTCCTGTGTTTTCTTCTTCCTCGGACGCTACGTGTGTGCGGGTCTACACCTGAGGCAGGGAGCGCTATGCTGGCGGGGTGGTGAGTCTGGGGGATCCCTCCTCTCTCTGCTGTGGGGTGTTCTGGTGATCCAGTACCGCTACCGGTGTAGGGGGTGTCCCATTGCAGTGGTCACTGTTGGTGTGGGGGTCTCTTTTTTCTCTCCTATAGAGTCTCAGGAACATTTTTCCCCAACTGACCCCCTATCAGAGTCTGCAGGTCCCTCTGGGTCCCAGCCACCGTTAACGCACTGACGGCGGCCCTGGAGTCCTTTGGTCCCGGGTGGAGGTGGCGGTTGGGCGGCAGACTAGCAAGAAGCACCCCCCGCCTTCCCTGCTTCATCTGTCTCGTCAGATCCTGAATTTGATTCAGCTGCCATGGGCGGGCGCCCCCCCTGCGGGATCTGCGGCTGCACTCCTAGATATTTCGGACAGTGAGGATGATTCCTCTGCCCCAGTGACTGCGCACGAGAAAGCGCTGGTGGACGTACTGATTGCATCTGTGTGGGAAATTTTAAAAATGGAGGATGCAGCCGCGGCTGTGGTGGAGGTGCCGGTCCCTTTTGACACTCACAAGCCGCCTCACGTGGCAAAAGTGTTTCCTTATCCCTCCTTTTTTGACAAGTTTGTCTATAAAGAATGGGAACGCCAAAACTTTCCTTTGTGATCCCAAGGTGCTTGCTGTGCAATATCTCTTTGAGGAGAATCTTCTCAAAAAGTGGACGACTCCACCTGTGGTGGATCCCCCTGTTTCTCGGCTGAACAAAATCACTATGATTCTGGTTGAGGACTCTCATGCCTTTAAAGATCTGGCTGACAGGAAGGCAGCGTCTCTGAGCCGCACTATGTTCAGTATTGTGGGTTTGGTGCTTCGGCCGGTCTTGGCTATTGCCCTGGTGTCTCAAACACTGACAGAGTGGATAAAGCTGTTACGCCGTGACCTGGAGGGTGACTAGTTTCCTCCTGCCTTTACTGAATTAGTGGACCAACTGGTCCAGGGGCTGCAGTATGTCTGCGATGCCTCTTTGGATGCAGCTTCCTTGCTTTCTAAGCTGTCTGTTTCAGTGGTTGTGCTTTGATGGGTATTGTGGCTAAAGTTTTGGACTGACGGACTGGGCCTCTAAAAAATCCCTAACTGATCTGCCTTTTCAAGACAATCATTTGTTTGGGGCCACTCTGGATGATATCATTAAGAGTGTCACAGGGGGAAGAGTACTTTTCTTCCACAGTCAAAGAAGGGGAAAGAGCCAAGTTCCAAGTCTTGTCCTTCCTTCTCGGCACACAGAGAGTTTTTTTTTGTCCCTCAGGGTCCACTGACAAAGGCTGAAAGTCTTTCAAGCCCCCCTCGGAAGGCTCCAAGCAACTCTGGTCAGGCAAAATGAGAGCTGGTTTCTCTAGACCCCCAGATAAGGCTCCTTCGGCATGAAGAGGCGCACTCATCTGCAGTCCGGGTGGGGGGATGTCTTTGCTGGTTTCTTGACCCATGGACCTCTCTGATAAATGACAATTGGGTCAACAAAGTGATTCTGTCTGGTTACAAGATCAAGTTCCAGACTTGCCCCCCAAGCAGATTTTTTCCGTCCAATCTGCATCTGTCTCTGGACCGCTTGTTAGCCCTCCAGAGTGTGGTGCAAGGCCTATTGCTTCAAGAGATGATTGTCCCAGTTCCGGTGTCGGATTGTTTCCAGGGCTCTTATTCAAACCTGTTTACAGTCCCCAAAAAAGAGGGTATGATATGTCACATTCTGGACCTCAAGGCCCTGAACTGCTATGTGTGGGTGTGAAAGTTCAGAATGGAGTCCATTCTCTCAGTGGAGGCATCTCTTCACCAGGGGACTTTCTTGTCTCCATCGACATTGAGGATGCCTACCTGCACATTCCAATTTGTGCACAGCACCAGTGGTTCCTCTACTTTGCTGTGGGAGAGGAGCATTATCAGTTTGCAGCATTACCCTTTGGTCTTGCCTCTGCTTCTCGGGTCTTCACCAAAGTGTTGGCCCTGGTTCTGGCGCTGCCACGCCAGTGGGGAATTCCCCAGCGACTCTGAGGGGTGACGTGGAGATCACTGTTCAGACTCTGCTAGATTTTGGGTGGCTGATAAATTACCAATAGTCTGCCTTTATTCCAGTTCAGAAATTGGTTTATCTGGGTCTAACTCTGGATTCCATTTGGGCCAGGGTGGTCCTTTCGCAGGACAAACTCCAGAAATTACAGGCAGCAACCCACTTACTGCTGTCCAGCAGGTGGGTCTTCCTGCGGACTTGCATGCGGGTGCTGGGCCTGTTGGTGGCTACGTTTGAGGCAGTCCTGTTCGCTAAGTTCCATACAAGACCCCTGCAAAAGGAGATCTTGTTAAAATGGGACAAATGTTACGAGTCAGATTCGGCTGAGTCAAGGAACCAAAAGGGTACCTGATCTGGTGGCTTTGTTCCCTGGCTCTTCGGAAGGGGAAATCCTTTCTCCCTCTGTACTAGATGGTGGTCACGGTGGATGGTGGTCACAATCGATGCCAGTCTGTCCGGGTGGGGAGGAGTCCTGGGCCTGAGCTCAGCTCAAGGTCACTGGAAGCTGGAGGAATCCAGGCTACCTATCAACATCTTGGAACTCCGGGCGATCAGACTCTGGATCATTGAACGGATCGACTTCAGGGGCTCCCGTTACGGATCCAGTCAGACAATGCCATGGTGGTGGCCTATGTCAACCACCAGGGAGGGACAAGAAGTGTGTTAGCCAGCCTGGAAGTAGCCAGCATTCTACGGTGGGCAGAGCATTTCGTCCCGGCCATCTCAGCCGTTCACATTCCAGGGGTGGACAACTGGCAGACGGATTACCTCAGTCACCAAGTATTGGACCAAGGGGAGTGGTCCCTTCATCAGGAGATATTTCAACAGATCTGTCTATGCTGGGGATCTCCAGAGGTAGATCTGATGGCATCCCGAATCAACAGGTGCAGAGGTCTGTGGCCAGGTCTCGGGACCCTCTAGCGGACACCTCAGGCACTCTGGTGGCTCAGTGGGGCCAGTATCATCTGATCTACACCTTTCCTCCTCTCAAACTTCTGCCACAGCTGTTGCGCAGGATTGAGGCTGAAGGAATTCCGGTCATTCTAGTGGCCCCGGACTGGCCTCGTCGCTCCTTGTACGCCGACCTGGTGCAAATTTTGAGTTTTCTTCAGAGGGGCCTTGAAAAGAATTTAGCCTTTTGTACTGTCATGGGCCAGGTGTTGGCCTTGGTGGTTTTCTTTCAACGCTCCCTGGCTTTGGATTCTCTGGTGCGTACCTTCATTCAGGGAGTGCAACATGTGGTTCCACCAGTGCGATCTCCCTTGCCACCTTGGAACTTGAATCTGGTACTTTTGGTTCTACAGAAGTCTCCGTTTGAAAATATTCAAGAAATTCCCCTGCTCACGCTATCACAGAAGGTGGCCTTCTTGGTGGCTATTACTTCTGCTCGCAGGGTGTCAGAGTTGGCGGTGCTATCCTGTCGCAAGCCCTACCTGGTGATTCATAAGAACAAGGTGGTGCTACGTCCTTGTCCTTCATTCCTTCCAATGGTTGCCTCTGATTTCCATTTAAATGAAGACATTGTGTTGCCTTCTCTGTGTCCCAGGCCGCAACATCCGAGGGAATTTGCCTTACGTACCTTAGATATGGTAAGGGCGATCAGGGTGTATTTGGTGTCCACTGAGTCCTTTCGGAAGTCAGACTCCCTGTTCGTGGTCATGCACGGACCAAAGAAGGGGCTATCTGCTTTCTCGGTGACCATTTCTAGATAGATCAGACAGACGGTGACTCAGGCCTATTCTATCAAGGGTCGGGTTCCTCCCTTCCTGGTGAAGGCACACTCTACTCGGGCGCTGAGTGCCTCCTGGGCCTTCCGTCATCAGGCGTCAGTGACGCAAGTTTGCAAGGCGGCCACCTCAGTGCATACTTTCACAAAATTTTACAAGGTGGATGTGCTGGCATCTGCGGATGCTTCTTTTGGCCGCAAGGTTCTGCAGGCTGTGGTTTAGAGGGTTTTTCCCTCGTGAAGGGTTTTTATTTTGCTGTTCAGGTTGAGCTCCAGTTTTTCTCGCTGAGCTCCAGGTTGTCCGTTTTTCCTGTTTTACTGTTGGCAGCCCCACCCCTCGTGTTTGACACTGCTTTGGGACATCCCTATGGTTCTGAACAAAGAAGGATGTGTCTGTCAATGAACGAATGTGAAAATAGGATTTTTGACTTATCGTAAAATCGGTTTCTCTGAGTTCATTGACAGACACAGCACCTGCCCCTCTATGGAGTTGTTAATACTTCGAGTACTGCTTGTTACATAACTGAAGACCTATAGCAGAGAGGGGGGTGTATATCACAGAGGACTGCCCATGGGCATAGCCAACTCTTTTTTCTGCCTAGTGTATATCACCTAGGACTGCCCATGGGCATAGTCAACTCTTTTTTCTGCCTAGTGTCCCCTACTCCTGTAGGGGGCGATATAACCCTATGGTTCTGAATAAAGAAGGCTGTGTCTGTCAATGAACTCATTTCTGAACACTTATTTCTCTTAGAATCACCCACAAACAGCCAGTGCGCCCAATAATGGTTGTGAACTGAGTCATCATTCAGATGGTTAGTTGACAGACACAGTGTACTGAGCCAATTTGAGTGGCTCTGTACCTTGTGATTGCTGTGATGACTACTCATAACAATCACACATATATACAAAGCCCTCTCCTTCCTCTTACCAAGGAGGAAGGAGGAATAATGAAGGCATGAGTTATTAATTCATTATTAGAAGATCATAAGAAGCAGCAAAGGTATACCTTCAATTGTTTTTATTCCTTTCACCACCCTACTCTCTTGTACATTTCAGCTCTATCCCATCTCTGCAGTGATCGAATATTAACCCCTTCCCCTCCCTTATTCTGCACATTAACCCCCCCTCACCATCTTCTCACATTATATTAACAGGCCAACTACATATTTAAATACAAATAGAGTCCACTTTATATATGACACTGTCAGAACCTGGATCACCTACTGGTGGAACTGTACTTCCCAGAGCAGACGGTTGTAGTTCCGGTGTTCACCAGCGGGTGTCTCCTAGCAGCCAGCACATTCCAGTAATCAGTTTATACCTGATTCTGGCTGCTGGGAGGGTATTAAGTTGCTCCTCTAAATTTCCCCCTCGCTCCAGTGTTTTGCTTTGCAGCTGGATACTCCAACCTTTTATCCTGCTTTTGTTCGTGCACTTTGCTATGTACCTATACCCTGAACCCTAACACCTTGTTCCTACTCCCCCTTGTTTCTGATCTCCATTTTGGTTTCCCAGTTCTATATGTTCCCTGCACTTCCAGTTTCACTCTGCTTTACTGTGCTCCTCATTTCTATATATTATACATAGGGATGGGTGAATGGTTCGGCCCGAGCATAAGTTCCGGCCAAACTTTAGCTGTTCGGAGGTTCGATGAACAGCCGAACAAACGGGTAGTTCGACTGTTTGTTCGGCTCCCCGAACCAACCACAATGCATTGCGGTGCTGAACAGTGCATTGCAAGCCCAGATGGGCTGAAGCAGTGAAAGCTTCAGCCAATCAGGGCACAGAGCACTGTCAGAGTCATGATTGGACACTGTCATCATAACTTTATCCAATCATGGCTCATTCCTGCCCCACAGTATAAAAGTATTCTTTCAATGGCAGCCATTTTCAGTGTGATTTAGGCGTGGAGACAGATAGAACAGGGCTCTGTTCAGTGCAATCAGCTAGTTAGTGTGCTATACTGTGCTATTTTGCTTCAATTGTCAGTGTAGAATATTAGTTTAGTGTCAGTCTAGGGATAGTGTGAGTGTAGTGAGGTGGACTATCATTCAGCTTTGCATAGTGTGCAGAGTAGGGACAGCTCAGATAGTTTCATTGTAGTGTAGTGAGACCGTGTCATTCATACATACATTAGTGTGGAGTAGGGACAGCTCATATAGTTTCAGTGTAGTGTAGTGAGACAGTGTCAGTAATCTTGACATTAGCATATAGCTAGAGTAGGGACAGTTCAGATAGCGATAGTGTAGTTGAACACTGTCTGTTTGATTGCATTACTGCCAGTTTAACGCCATTTACTTCTGTGTGCGTTACTGCCAGTTTAACGCCATATCATTTTGTGTGCGTTACTGGCAGTTTAACATCATATCGTTTTACGCGTGTTACTGCCAGTTTAACGCCATATTGTTTTGTGAGTTACTGCCAGTTTAATGCCATATAGTGCTGTGTGCGTTACTGCCAGTTTAACACCATTTACTTCTGTGTGCATTACTGTCAGTTTAATGCCATATCGTTTTGTGTGCATTACTGCCAGTTTAAAGCCATCTTGTTTTGTGTGCGTTACTGCCAGTTTAACGCTATATAGTTTTGTGTATTACTGCCAGTGTAACACCATATAGTTCTGTGTGCGTTACTGCCAGTTTAACGCCATATAGTTCTGTGTGCATTACTGCCAGTTTAACGCCATATCGTTTTGTGTGCGTTACTGCCAGTTTAACGCCATGAAGTTTTGCGTGCGTTACTGCCAGTTTAACGCCATAAAGTTTTGTGCATTACTGCCAGTGTAACACCATATAGTTCTGTGTGCGTTACTGCCAGTTTAACGCCATATAGTTCTGTGTGCATTACTGCCAGTTTAATGCCATATAGTTCTGTGTGCGTTACTGCCAGTTTAACACCATGTAGTTCTGTGCGTCACTGTACGTTTGGTGCATTATATTGCAGTATATTATAGTGAATCTGTGGAGTGTGTCTTTGTAGCTTGAGTACTCAAATTAAAGTGCACCAAACACCTCTTTAGATTGATTAAAGTGCATCTACGTACAGATTTCAACTTCTTCTTTACATTTGCTTATAAGCACTGCCCCCTCCATCCCAATAATGTCTGGGAAGACAACAAGGAGAGGCAGACGTTCCCTTTTGCACTGTAAGGGGGCCAGCAACAAATGTGTCCACAGGGAAAGGTGGACGTGGCGGTCACTCAGGCAGGGCATCATTTCCTCTGTTTAGTGAGTTTGCCCGTGCTATCCAGCCACAGCATGCAGAGGGGGTGGTGGACTGGCTTAGTAAACTTTCCTCATCCTCCTCATCCTCTGTCACGCAAGCAGAGACAAGTGTGCAGTCCCCCGCAGTTGCCAGAGTGGATAAACCTGCCTCCTTGTCCACATCTATTCCTGCCATAAACCCACAATCAGCCATTGGGGAGTCATCTGAGTTATTGACCACAGCATCAGCCACTTGCTCCTTAATGATGCCCAGCCATTACTGGATTCAGATGTTGGTTCTGAGGTTGAGGATGACAGCAACATGAGCCTAGAGACAGGGAGGAACACTGGTAGACAAATTGGCATTCATGTTCCCCAAGCCGCAGAGTATTGCCAAGTTGTCTCCAGTGGTAATGATGAAGATGGAGGAGATGGAGATGTTGATGATGATGAGGTCACTGATGCGACTTGGGTGCCAGATAGAGCAGAGGAGGAAACTGAAGGTGAGGCGGCACAACCCCAAGAAGGCCGACATCAAGAAAGAGTAGAGAGCTGCCACCCTATTCCATCACATTCTGCAGCTGTTATCTCCTGGCCCACTCCCCAAAGCTCAGCTGTCTGGGCCTTTTTCAGCATATCTGCTGCAGATCTCGCTGTTGCTATCTGCAAACTGTGCCTGAGGTACATCAAACGTGGTAAAAACAACAACCATTTGGGTACCAAATGCATTTAACGTCCAACCACTCAGCCCGTTGGCAAGAGCACCTAAAAGCCACACAAAAGGGGCACAAATCTGTCCCTCCTCCTTACCCACTTCAGTTTGTCCCTGCTATACCGAGTCATTACCTTTTAGTAGCCTCTACTGACAGGGATGATGGTATAGCACAGGGTGTCCCAGGTCCTAGCAGCACATCTGCCAGCAGCACACCACCAGCTGTAGACTGTAGGCTGTAGACTGTAGCCGGCAAATTTCTCTGCCTCATCTGCTGCAGTGGAAAAAAAAATACAGTCCCTGCTACCCACATGCCCAGAGTCTAAATGCAAGCTTTTCAAAGCTGTTGGCTCTGACTTCTGCCTTTCAGCCTGGTGAATTCGCACAATGTTCTGTACCACAATGACAGGTTCCCAGTCGCCACTAATTTTCACATAAGGCCGTTCCATCTCTCTACCATCACGTGGAAGGCAATGTTCTGGCATTGTTGGGCAAGGCAGTCAGCCGTAAAATCCACCTTACTGCTGACACATGCAAGCATGGGCAGGGCTGATATATTTTGTTCACAGCACACTGGGTAACGCTGCTTGCAACTCAAAAGGATGCAGGACAGGGCTCGGTGCTGCAGCTTGTTGTGACCCCATGTCTCCATACAGCTGGTGGTGATGATGCCAGACCTGTGAGCTCTACCCCCTCCTCCTCCTGCTCCTCTGCCACCTCCATGCCCTCCTCTGCAGAATTGTCCTATGAACATCCAGTATCCCGTAAGCATTCAAAGGGCTATTCCCAGAGTCAGCATAAAAGGTGCCATGCAGTGCCTGGTGTGTTTAGGGAACAGGAACCACACCGGAGCAGAAATTCTTAGAGTTCTGCAGGGAAAAGCCCAGAGGTTGTTCACACCACGCCAGCTGGAGCCAGGAATGGTTACATAGTTACATAGTTACATAGTAGGTGAGGTTAAAAAAAAACACAAGTCCATCAAGTCCAACCTATGTGTGATTATATGTCAGTATTACATTGTATATCCCTGTATGTTGCGGTCATTCAGGTGCTTATCTAATAGTTTCTTGAAGCTATCGATGCTCCCCGCTGAGACCACCGCCTGTGGAAGGGAATTCCACATCCTTGCCGCTCTTACAGTAAAGAACCCTCTACGTAGTTTGAGGTTAAACCTCTTTTCTTCTAATTTTAATGAGTGGCCACGAGTCTTGTTAAACTCTCTTCTGCAAAAAAGTTTTATTTCTATTGTAGAGTCACCAGTACAGTATTTGTATATTGAAATCATATCTCCTCTCAAGCGTCTCTTCTCCAGAGAGAATAAGTTCAGTGCTCGGAACCTTTCCTCATAACTAAGATCCTCCAGACCCTTTATTAGCTTTGTTGCCCTTCTTTGTACTCGCTCCATTTCCAGTACATCCTTCCTGAGTCTTGTAGAGTGGGAGAATTATCGTTTTATCTCTAGAGTTGATCCCCTTTTTAATGCATGACAATATTCTGTTTGCTTTGTTAGCAGCACCTTGGCATTGCATGCCATTGCTGAGAACATCTACTAGGACCCCCAGGTCCTTTTCCATCCTAGATTCCCCCAGAGGTCCCCCCCCCCAGTGTATAGATTGCATTCATATTTTTGCCACCCAAACGCATTATCTTACATTTTTCTACATTGAACCTCATTTGCCATGTAGTTGCCCACCCCATTAATTTGTTCAGATCTTTTTGCAAGGTTTCCACATCCTGCGGAGAAGTTATTGCCCTGCTTAGCTTAGTATCATCTGCAAATACAGAGATTGAACTGTTTATCCCATCCTCCAGGTCGTTTATGAACAAATTGAATAGAATTGGTCCCAGCACAGAACCCTGGGGGACCCCACTACCCACCCCTGACCATTCAGAGTACTCCCCCATTTATCACCACCCTCTGAACTCGCCTTTGTAGCCAGTTTTCAATCCATGTACTCATCCTATGGTCCATGCCAACAGACCTTATTTTGTACAGTAAACGTTTATGGGGAACTGTGTCAAATGCTTTTGCAAAATCCAGATACACCACGTCTACGGGCCTTCCTTTATCTAGATGGCAACTCACCTCCTCGTAGAAGGTTAGTAGATTGGTTTGGCAAGAACGATTCTTCATGAATCCATGCTGATTACTGCTAATGATACTGTTCTTATTACTAAAATCTTGTATATAGTCCCTTATCATCGCCTCCAAGAGTTTACATACTATTGATGTTAGGCTAACTGGTCTGTAATTCCCAGGGATGTATTTTGGGCCCTTTTTAAATATTGGTGCTACATTGGCTTTTCTCCAATCAGCTGGTACAAATCCAGTCAGTAGACTGTCTGTAAAAATTAGGAACAATGGCCTGGCAATCACTTGACTGGGTTCCCTAAGTACCCTCGGATGCAAGCCATCTGGTCCCGGTGATTTATTAATATTAAGTTTCTCAAGTCTAATTTTAATTCTGTCCTCTGTTAACCATGGAGGTGCTTCCTGTGCTGTGTCATGAGGATAAACACTGCAGTTTTGGTTACTGAAGCCCCCAATTCACTCGTGAAGACTGAGGAGAAGAATAAATTCAATAACTTCGCCATCTCCCCATCCTTTGTAACCAGATGTCCTTCCTCATTCTTTATGGGGCCAATAAGGTCTGTCCTCCCTTTTTTACTGTTTACATACTTAAAGAATTTCTTGGGATTTTTTTTTGCTCTCCTCCGCTATGTGTCTTTCATGTTCTATCTTAGCCGTCCTAATTGCACCCTTACATTTCTTGTTGCATTCTTTATAAAGTCTGAATGCTGAGGATGATCCCTCAACCTTGTATTTTTTTGAAGGCCTTCTCCTTTGCTTTTATATGCATTTTTACATTGGAGTTAAGCCATCCAGGACTTTTGTTCGCTTTTAAATTTATTACCCAATGGGATACATTGGCTGATGCCCTTATTTAATATGCTCTTAAAGCAAACCCATCTCTCCTCCGTATTCTTTGTTCCTAATATTTTATCCCAATTTGTGCCTTTTAGCAAGGTTTGTAGTTTAGGGAAGTTGGCTCTTTTGAAATTCAGTGTTTTTGTATTCCCTTTATGTTTCCTATTTGTGTGATTTATACTGAAACTAATTGACCTGTGATTGCTGTTACCTAAATTGCCCCGTATTTCCACATCCGTGGAATGTGGAAGTCTGTATTGCTGGTAATCAGTAGATCCAGTAATGTTTTATTTCTAGTTGGTGCGTCTACCATCTGACCCATAAAACTGTCCTGCAAGACATTAAGGAACCGGCGAGCCTTAAATGAATGCGCGGTTCCCTCCGCCCAGTCTATGTCTGGATAATTAAAATCCCCCATTATGATAACACTTCCCATCCTTGCTGCTAATCCAAATTGTGATAGGAGATCTGTCTCCACTTCCTCCCTCAGGTTAGGGGGCCTATAGCATACTCCCAGTATTATTTTCACCTTAGCTTCATCCCTTTGGAGCTTTACCCATAAGGATTCCACCTCCTCCCTAGCTCCCTCAGTGATATAATCTCTCACATTCACTTGTACATTATTCTTGATATATAGGCATACCCCTCCCCCTTTTTTACCCTCTCTATCCTTGCGGTAAAGGGTATACCCTTGAATGTTTGACAGCCAATCATAAGAGCTGTTGAACCAGGTCTCTGAAATTCCCACAAAATCCTCCTCGTACAACAGTAGCTCTAGTTTACCCATCTTGCCCGCCATGCTCTTGGCATTGGTGAACATGCCACTTAGTTTAGACCGGTCGCATATTGTCCTCGTATTGGATGTTTCGAGATTGCAACTAGGACTTGCTACTATACTTACCTTGTTTTTTTGTGCTTTGGTCAACCTACCACTAATGCCCCCAATACTACTCTCTGGAATATCTTCCGCACTGACTATCTCTACCTCTGGACCCTCCCCCCCATCGCATAGTTTAAAAACCCCTCTAACTTTTTGGCCATCTTCATTCCCAGCAGATCTGCACCCTCCTCATTTAGGTGCAGCCTGTCCCTTCTATAGTACCGGTTATCGACTGAGAAGTCAGCCCAGTCCTCCAGGAACCCAAACCTCTGGTTTGGATGGTAATGGCATTGTTCCGATAATGGCTCAAACCTCCTGTCAGCCCTTAGACAGGGAAAGTTGACACATGTGCCATGCCTGGCACATGTCCTCAATTTGGTGGTGCAGCGTTTCATAAGTATGTACCCAGGGTTGCAAGATGTACTAAAACAGGCCAGAAGAGTCTGTAGCCGTTTCAGGCGGTCATACACAGCCAGTGCCCAGTTGGCTGAAATTCAGCGGGAATTCCACCTGTCCGTAAACCGCCTGATTTGTGACATGCCCACCAGGTGGAACTCAACTTTGGGAATGCTGCAGAGGCTATACATGCAGCAGCGGGCCGTCAATGAGTACCTGTGCCAGTTCGGCACAATGATGGGCTCAGGCCGCCTCGTTTTTTTTTCCCCACACCAATAGCTGATCATTAAGGATGCATGCACTTTATTGTCACTATGTGAGGAGGCCACAAGGATGGTGAGCAGTGACAGTGCATGCATCAGTGACACAATCCCTGTTGTGTTCCTGCTTGAGCAGACTCTGCGTGTCATTATGGACAGGGCACTGGAGGCAGAGAAGTAGGAGGAAGAGGAGGACTTCCTTTCCTCTCAAGGCCCACTTTATCCAGACACCATCATTCCTATGTCACAGAACACACAGGAGGAGAGAGGGGAGGAGGATGAGGAGGAGGATTCTGGTACTTTCATAGACTTTGAAAAAGTGGAAGACATGCGTCAATCTGTAAACAATGGCTTTCCAACCCTAGGACCCTTGGGAGTAGTATGTGGCTGGGAGGAGGAAGTTCCAGATGCTGTCACCCTGAGTGACCCAGAGGAGTCTGCTTCTCAAGCCTTGGTAAATTTGAGGTGCATGGGTAACCTCATGTTTCAAAGCCTGTGAAAGGACCCAAAAATACGTGGCATAAAGCAGAAGGATGATTACTGGTTGGCAACTCTCCTTAACTACCGTTATAAAGGGAATGTCTCAGAACTCATTCCGTCCCCACAGAGAGTGCAGAAGATAAAATCTCTTGAGGACACGTTAAAGCGGATTTTATTGAAAGTTTTTCCTGACTCCAGTAGGTTACAGTGTGGTGGAAAACGTTGTTTTGAGTCTTCTATTGGTCAAGAGAGGAGAGTTGGAGAAGGTGTCTGCCTAAGTGAGGCATTTCAGAATTTTTTAGTTCTCGTCGCCCAGGGCTGTCAGCTTCCACATCCCATTGGCTGCGTCTGCATCACATGGTGGACGATTACCTCAGAGCCAAAACAGAGAGGGAGTGCTTTCCAGTTGACAATCCACTGACTTACTGGATCATGAGAATAGACCACTGGCCAGAACTTGCCCAGTATGCTATTGAGTTGTTGGGATGCCCTGCATCCAGCGTGCTTCAAAACGGGCATTCAGTGCTGCAGGAGGTTTCGTTACTGATCATAGAACCCATCTGTACACAGACTCCGTGGACCGTTTGACTTTTATAAAAATGAATCAGTCCTGGATTACCAGCTATGAAGCCCCTGATGCCGATGCCTTTGATTAAGTCTTTTGGGATGTGAAATCTCTGCAGGACCTCGAGGCTGCCTAGCTTTGAGGGTGTTCAATCATTTCTTCTGGAAGAATGCTTTTGGTATAGGTTTCATGGGCACAATTTACACCCAAAGATCAATTTTTCTGCACCTGTTTGGCAGGTGTATATCATTGCATTTTTTTACAGCAAGGCTATCTCTTGATTTAATCAAGAGTACCTCTATAGAGTTACGGTGGGAAGGCACCACCGACACCCAAAGACCAATTTTTATGCACCCGTTACTTCTATCCAAAGTCAAAGTGACACCAGTATGTATCCAAAAAATCTCTAATCTTGTTGCCAGTGCACTACATTGTGGCCTCATCATTCACACTGGCTCCCTAGCTGTTGCTGAGCAAAATAAAGGCAGCTTGCAGGGAAAATTGTATTTCTTTTGGCTTTATAAATGCAATTATTGCTGCAGCAGATTCTAGACATGGTACAGATCTGCCACTTTACATGTAGACTAAAGGGACCCCCCAGGCACTTTTATTTTAGTACACCCCTCCCCTTTTTGTAAATATTTTTTTATATATTATCATGTGACAACACTGAAGAAATTACACTTTTCTACAAAGTAGTGAGTGTACAGCTTGTATAACAGTGCAAATTTGCTGTCCCCTCAAAATAACTCAACACACAGCCATTAATGTCTAAACTGCTGGCAACAAAAGTGAGAACACACCCTAAGTGAAAATTTCCAAATTGGCCCCAAAGTGTCAATATTTTTTGTAGCCACCATTATTTTCCAGTATGGCCTTAACCCTCTTGAGTATGAAGTTCACCAGAGCTTCACAGGTTACCACTGGAGTCATCTTCCACTCCTCCATGATGACATCACGGAGCTGGTCAGGGCCGTCTTTAATATTGATTGGACCCTGGGCAAAACTTTTCTTGGGCCCCCCATGTAGTTTCACTCTCCATCTGCTCTGAGACATACAATAAATAGCAGCTATACTCAAAATAAGTTTACTGAATCAGATCAGGCAGCTATTGCGACTGGTTGCCAGAGGTTACAGTGTATCATTACCGCTCACTGATTGGTTACTAGAGGTTACAGCACACATTACATCTCACTGAATAGTTGCTAGAGGTTACAGCACGTGATTTATGCTTGTTGATTGACTGCTAGAGATTACTGTGGATATGATCTCAGGGGAGCATGATATACATGCCCCCCTGAGGTCATATAATAGCGGCCGTCGCTATTTACATATGAATTCTGCCACTATTTACATACGAATGCCGGTAATTTACATGTAAACACAGGGTCATCTGTACACAACAAAAGGGCAGAGCTGGGCAACATTAGTAGCAGCACTTCACACTGAAATATTGGGACACAGCACAGGACTAAAACTTCAAGGGATGAGGAAATTTAAACCAGGATAGTTGGCAAGTATGAGGTAGCTGCTTTGGGCCCCACAGCAATGACAGGGCCCAGGGCAACTGCCCCTTTTGCCCTGCCTTAAAAACGGCCCTGGAGCTGGTGGATGTTAGAGACCTTGCGCTCTTCCACCTTCCGTTTGAAGATGCCCTACAGCTCAATAGGGTTTAGGTCTGAAAACATGCTTTGCCAGTCCACTACCTTTACCCTCAGCTCCTTTAGCAAGGCAGTAGTCGACCTGGAGGTGTGTTTAGGGTTGTTATCATGTTGGAATACTGCCCTACGCCCCAGTCTTCAAAGAGAGGGGATCATGCTCTTCTTTAGTATGCCATAGTACATGTTGGCATTCATGGTTCCCTCAATGAACTGAAGCTCCCCAGTGCTGGCAGCACTCATGCAGCCCCAGACCATGACACTCCTACCACCATACTTGGCTGTAGGCAAGGCACACTTGTCTTTGTACTCCTCACCTGGTTGCTGCCACACACGCTTGACACCATCTGAACCAAATAATTTTGTCTTGGTTTCATCAGATCACAGGACATAGTTCCGGTAATCCATGTCCTTAGTCTGCTTGTCTTCAGCAAACTGTTTGCGGGCTTTCTTGTGCATCATCTTTAGAAGAGGCTTCTTTCTAGGACAACAGCCATGCAGACCAATTTAATGCAGCATGCGGTGTATGGTCTGAGCACTGACAGGCTGACCTTTCACCCCTTCAATCTCTGCAGCAATGCTGGCAGCACTCATACATCAATTTCCCAATGACAACCTCTGTATTAGGATGAGATGGCCCCTGTAGCTGTTTCCAAAGCATCCACTGCTAATACAAATGGTAGGGCCGGATCAGGGTGTCGTAAAATTGGTGCAGATGTAAACAAGGTTTTTAGCTTGGTAAAAGCTTCCTGTGCTTGCTGTGACCATTGGAAACCGTTGTGTTGGCGTGTGAGCTGGGTGATGGGTGCCACAATGGATGAAAAGCCGACAATAAATCTCCTATAAAAGTTGGCAAACGCTATGAATCGTTGTACCCCCTTTTTGTCTGACGGGGCTGGCCATTCTTGGATTGCCTTGACCTTTTGTGGGTCCATTGCAACCCCGTTGGTAGAGATGATAAATCCCAGGAACTGCACAACAGTCTTCTCAAACTTGCATTTCTCAGCTTTGAGGTATAGTTTATGGTTTCTGAGTATTGTGAGGACCTTTGTAACATGGACTCGATGCAGCTCAATGGTAGCAAAAAAATGAGAATGTCGTCCAGATAGACGACTAGGAAGTCATCAAGGTATTCTTGAAAATATCGTTAACCAGGTATTGAAAAGTGGCTGGGGCGTTGCATAGCCCAAACTGCATCACCAGGTACTCCTAATGCCCAAACCTGGACCTGAAGGCGGTCTTCCACTCATCCCCAGCCTGGATCCTGATGAGGTTGTAGGCACCCCGAAGATCCAGTTTAGAGAAGATTTGGGCCGAACTGAACCGTTGGAACTGCTCAGGAATGAGTGTTAATGGATATCGGTTTTTGACAGTTATGTTGTTTCATTGCCTGTAGTCCACACACGGCCTTAGTGACCCATATATCTTTTCTAACAAAAAAAATACCTGGAGAAGATTAAGGGCAGATGAAGCCCTTTTCTAAATTTTCATCAATGTAATCTTTAAGAGCTTTCAGCTCGGTTTCTAACAACGGGAAGATGCTGCCAAAAGAGACTTCGGAGCCAGGTAGGAGGTCAATAGGGCAATCATAAGGCCGGTGAGGTTGTAAGCAATCAGTCTTTTGTTTATCAAACACATCCCGGAATCCAAGGTATACTGAGGGAACATGCTGAAGGTTGTCAAGCACAGGTGTGATAGCTGAGCAGATACTAGGAGCCGGATGAAACAGTGCTGGGAGCAGTATTGAGAGGAGAAGAACACTTCCTTAGTATTCCAGTTAATTTGAGGTTTATGTGCCTGGAGCCAAGGCAGACCTAGAATTATAGGGAAAATAGGTGAATGGATGAGGTCAAAACACAGAAACTCCTGATGGCCTGAGTCCATGGTAGTGAGGATGGGCTTAGTTTCTGGGGTGAAGGGTCCAGAACGAGGGAGAGACCCATCAGCCAAGAGGCTTTGTGCTTTAGTCTGAAGAAGAATGTGTAGGTTTTGGGCTAGCAAGATATCTAGGAAGCAACTACAAGCTCCGGAACCAATTATAGCAGGCAGGCGGGTTTCCTTTTCCGGTAGCTGTAGAGAGATAAAGAGGGTAACATAAGTCTTAGGCACACCAATGGCTTGATAATTTACAGTGTTTTGTGGGTAAGACTTACTAGGCCTCACTGGGCAGCTGCTGAGGAAATGACTGGAACCTCCACAGTACAGGCATAGGTTGGATTGGCGTCTACGTTGCCTTTATTCGGGAGTCAGAGGAGCACGGACCAGTCCGAGTTGCATAGGCTTGACTTCAGGAGCCGAGGTGGTGGCAGCAGCTGGAGGAGGAGGAATAGGCATTGGCCTGGAGGGCATCCAACTGAGTTGCGGCCCCTTGAAGCGTTCCGAGCGCCGCTCACACAAACGCCTATCCAGCTTGGTGGCTGATTGAATCAACTCCTCTAGAGAGGCTGGAGTTTCTATCCTAGCTAATTCATCCTTAAGAACCTCGGACAGGCCTTGAAGGTACTGGTATTTCAAGGCAGGCTCATTAAAGCCAGTGTCAGCTGCCCATTTATGGAATTCCACAGTACAGTCATTTATTGGCCTTCTCCCTTGAGACAAACTATGTAAAATTGCTTCAGCAGTGGCTGTGTGCTGCGGATCATCATAAAGTTGCACCATGCTCTCAAAGAAGGAATCGATTGAGTTCAACACAGGGCTCCTTTGTTCCATCAGACTGTGAGCCCAAGCTTGTGGTTCCTCAGCTAGAAGAGAGATGACAAAACCCTACTTTTACTGCTTTAGAAAAAAAAGTCCTGGGCTGAAGGGCTAAGTAGAGAGAGCAGGCGTTCTTAAAGGCTCTGTATTTTTTGCGATCCCCTGAGAAGCGCTCCAGCGTAGGGACCCTGGGCTCAGGGAGCGCCATTACTACGGTTGGGTTTGCGTGGTCTGAGAGGCGGAGGCCCCACTAGTAGGTGCGGGAGCTGCGGCTGCATGTAATGGTGGTCCGGAGAATTGCTGAAGACGGCTATCAATTTGAGTATAGCCTTCTTGCAGTTTTTGGACTGCATCAGTGAGAGCTGAGACCTGCTGGCACAAGATCTCTAGCGGGGAACGGCCTCTGACATCTGGTTGGATTGTACTGTCAGGAGGGTACTTACCAAGGCCAAGATGCCGAGAGCGGTTCACCCTTGCAACTACGCGCACCCCGCCCCCTGGAGGTGATACAGGGAATGGGTGGCGCTAAGAAGTACAGGCCACCAGCAGGTATGGAGTTCCTGAAGGAAGACTGCAGAGCTGGATCATGGTTTGCAGGGGTTTGAAGAACTGGCTGAAGGTTCGATGCCGGGTGTGGTAGGTAATCCGAGTCACAGGCAAGGATCAGGCGCAAGAGGAGGTAGGTAAATCCATTAACAGGCCGAGGGTCAAACACTTGTAGCAGGCAGAGCAAAGTCCATTAAATAGGCCGAGGGTCGAACCCTTGTAGCAGGCAAGGCAAAGTCCGTTAAACAGGCCGAGGGTCAAACACTTGTAGTAGGCAAGGCAAAGTCCGTTAAACAGGCCGAGAATGGTAGTGTAGTAAGGAACAGTCCGGGTCACAATGGGGAATCAGATACAGTAACAGGAAGCAGGAACCAACGGGAAGCTGATGACAAACCAGCAACCCGTTTGACGCCAGAGCTACCAGAGCGTCACGATGGGTGTGCGTGGCTCACCGTGTGTACACGTTTGCTATTGCGCACACGCCGTTCCATCGGGCCGCGCGCATGCGTGTGCCGGAGCACCAATTCACCACGCACATGCTCAGGACCATAGCGGATGCGGCTGGGAAAAACCCTTCTCTGACACTAAGTGACGTGCAGTTCATAAAACATATATCCACTGCACTGTAGTCCAGCCAAGCCTATACCTGACTGTAGGCCATTCCTGGAGTACGTGTTCAAAGACACTTTCAGGCAGGTGACTCAGTGAGCTGCAGTTCATAAAATATATATCCACTGCATTGTAGTCCAGCCAAGCCTATACCTGACAATAGGCCATTCCTGGAGTGCGTGTTCAAAGACACTTTCAGGCAGGTGACTCAGTGAGCTGCAGTTTATTTAATATATATACAGTCATGGCCGAAATTGTTGGCACCCTAGAAATTTTTCCAGAAAAAGTATTTCTCACAGAAAAGTATTGCAGTAACACATGTTTTGCTATACACATGTTTATTCCCTTTGTGTGTATTGGAACGAAACAAAAAAAGGGAGGAAATTGGACATAATGTCACACAAAACTCCAAAAATGGACTAGTCAAAATTCTTGGCACTCCTAACTTAATATTTGGTTGCAAAATAACTGAAATCAGTCGCTTCCTATAATCATCAATAAGCTTCTTACACCTCTCACCCAGAATTTTGGACCACTCTTCCTTTGCAAACTGCTCCAAGGCTAGGGATGAGCCGAACACCCCCCTGTTCGGTTTGCACCGGAACATGCGAACAGGCAAAAAATTTGTTCGAACACGCGAACACCGTTAAAGTCTATGGGACACTAACATGAATAATCAAAAGTGCTAATTTTAAAGGCTTATATGCAAGTTATTGTCATAAAAAGTGTTTGGGGACCCGGGTCCTGCCCCAGGGGACATGGATCAATGCAAAAAAAGTTTTAAAAACAGCTGTTTTTTCGGGAGCAGTGATTTTAATAATGCTTAAAGTGAAACAATAAAAGTGTAATATCTCTTTAAAATTCGTACCTGGGGGGTGTCTATAGTATGCCTGTAAAGGGGCGCATGTTTCCCGTGTTTAGAACAGTCTGAGAGCAAAATGTCATTTCAAAAGGAAAAAGTAATTTAAACTACTCGCGGCTATTAATGAATTGTGACAATACCCATAAAAGTTCATTGATAAAAACGGCATGGGAATTCCCCACAGGTGAACCCCGAACCAAAATTAAAAAAAAAATGACATGGGGGGTCCCCCTAAATTCCATACCAGGCCCTTCAGGTCTGGTATGGATATTAAGGGGAACCCCGGCCAAATTTTTTTTAAAAAATTGCGTAGGGTCCCCCTCAAAATCTATACCAGACCCATCAGGTCTGGTATGGATTTTAATGGGAACCCAGCACCAAAACTAAAAAAAAAATGGCGTGGGGTCCCCCTAAAAATCCATACCAGACCCTTATCCAAGCACGCAACCTGGCAGACCGCAGGAAAAGAGAGGGGGACGAGAGGGCGCCCCCCCTCCTGAACCATACCAGGCCACATGCCCTCAACATTGGGAGGCTGCTTTGGGGTAGCCCCCCAAAACACCTTGTCCCCATGTTAATGAGGACAAGGGCCTCATCCCCACAACCCTGGCCGGTGGTTGTGGGGGTCTGCGGATGGGGGGCTTATCGGAATCTGGAAGCCCCCTTTAACAAGGGGACCCCCAGATCCCGGCCCTCCCCCCCTGTGTGAAATGGTAAGGGGGTACTTACCCCTACCATTTCACTAAAAAAGTGTCAAAAATGTTAAAAATGACAAGAGACAGTTTTTGACAATTCCTTTATTTAAATGCTTCTTCTTTCTTCTATCTTCTATCTTCTATCTTACTTCGGTTTCTTCCTCCATCTTCTTCTTCTTCTGGTTCTTCCTCCGGTGTTCTCGCCTGGCATCTTCCTCCGTGGCATCGGTGTCCTCTTCCCTTCTTCTCCTCGGCCCGCTCCGCATCCATGATGGCATGGCTCCGCCCCCCGTTATTTAAGAACCATCAGAAGAGGAGAAGCATCACACAGCGGGAGCCTCCCTCCATGCCATCATGGATGCAGAGCGGCTCGGAGAAGAAGGGAAGAAGACGCCAACGCCACGGAGGAAGATGCCGGATGAGAACACCGGAGGAAGAACCAGAAGAACCAGAAGAAGAAGAAGATGGAGGAAGAAACAGAAGGAAGATAGAAGATAGAAGAAAGAAGATAGAAGATAGAGGAAAGAAGAAGCATTTAAATAAAGGAATAGTCAAAAACTGTCTCTTGTCATTTTTAACATTTTTGACACTTGTTTAGTGAAATGGTAGGGGTACTTTTGTACCCCCCTACCATTTCACACAGGGGGGAGGGCTGGGATCTGGGGGTCCCCTTCTTAAAGGGAGCTTCCAGATTCCGATAAGCCACCCGCCCGCAGACCCCCACAACCACCGGCCAAGGGTTGTGGGGATGAGGCCCTTGTCCTCATCAACATGGGGACAAGGTGTTTTGGGGGGCTACCTCAAAGCACCCTCCCAATGTTGAGGGCATGTGGCCTGGTACGGTTCAGAGGGGGGGCGCTCTCTCGTCCCCCCTCTTTTCCTGCAGCCTGCCAGGTTGTGTGCTCGGACAAGGGTCTGGTATTTTTTTTACATTTTGGCACGGGGTTCCCCTTAAAATCCATACCAGACCTGAAGGGTCTGGTATAGATTTTGAGTGGAAACCCAAGCCATTTTTTAAAAAAATTTGGGCCGGGGTTCCCCTTAATAACCATACCAGACCTGAAAGGCCTGGTATGGAATTTAGGAGGATCCCCCATGTCATTTCTTTTTTTAAATTTTGGTTCGGGGTTCCCCTGTGGGGAATTCCCATGCCGTTTTTATCAATGAACTTTTATGTGTATTGTCAGACCGGCAATTCATTAATAGCCACGAGTAGTTTAAATTACTTTTTTTCCTTTGAAATGTCATTTTACTGTCAGACTGTTCTAAACACAGGAAACATGTGCCCCATTACAGGCATACTATAGACACCCCCAGGTACAAAATTTAAAGGGATATTACACTTTTATTGTTTCACTTTAAGCATTATTAAAATCACTGCTCCTGAAAAAACAGCCGTTTTTAAAACTTTTTTTGCATTGATCCATGTCCCCTGGGGCAGGACCCGGGTCCCCAAACACTTTTTATGACAATACCATGAATATAAGCCTTTAAAATTAGCACTTTTGATTTCTCCCATAGACTTTTAAAGGTTCTTTCGCTGCATTCGAATTTGCCGTGAACACCCCAAATTGTTCGCTGTTCGGCGAACTGGCGAACAGCCGATGTTCGAGTCGAACATGAGTTTGACTCGAACTCGAAGCTCATCCCTACTCCAGGCCTCTCTTATTGGAAGGGCGCCTTTTCCCAACAGCAGTTTTAAGATCTCTCCACAGGTGTTCAATGGGATTTAGATCTCGACCCATTGCTGGCCACTTTAGAACTCTCCAGCGCTTTGTTGCCATCCATGTCTGGGTGCTTTTTGACATATTTTTGGGGTCATTGTCCTGCTGGAAGACCCAAGATCTCGGACGCAAACCCAGCTTTCTGACACTGGGCTCTACAGTGCGACCCAAAATCCTTTGGTAATCCTCAGATTTCATGATGCCTTGCACACATTCAAGGCACCCAGTGCCAGAGGCAGCAAAACAACCACAAAACATCATTGAACCTCCATTATATTTCACTGTAGGTACTGTGTTCTTTTCTTTGTAGGCCTCATTCCATTTTCGGTAAACAGTAGAATGATGTGCTTTACCAAAAAGCTCTATCTTGGTCTCATCTGTCCACAAGATGTTTTCCCAGAAGCATTTTGGCTTACTCAAGTACATTTTGGCAAACTATAGTCTTGCTTTTTTATGTCTCTGTGTCAGCAGTGGGGTCCTCCTGGGTCTCCTGCCATAGCGTTTCATTTCATTTAAATGTCAACGGATAGTTCGCGCTGACACTGATGCTCCCTGAGCCTGCAGGACAGCTTGCATTTCTTTGTAACTTGTTTGGGGCTGCTTACCCACCATCCGGACTATCCTGCGTTGCAACCTTTAATTGTATGAATGGCAGACTTTAAATTAAATAACATCCAGATGGTGACTTATGAACTGAGATCTCCAATATCTAGAAAGTGTCAGGATTTTGATGGATATTGTAAATAATATATATATGTTTTTAAGGTATTCCTATCTAACTGATATCTTGACATCGAAATTGTGTGTTTTCTGTAGACCTTCTGCCTCTCATGCATTTCCTGTGTAAATGGAATTTCACCTACATCCTGTGTAGAAGGAATTCCACTCTTTATGTGTTTGTATTTAATTAGAGATGCTGTTCATATTACTTACTCTCTCAGCTCCCACTCTAAGGAGGGAGGAGAGAGGAAGAGGAAAAGGGAGTGTGTATTCTTTCGGCGCAAAATTTTAGAAAGGGAGTTTAAAAAAGGAAAAAGCTCCTTGAAGACGCTCTCTTCCTTCTTGGCTGCTCTCTGAACAACATCCATTCTTCAGCACACAGACTTTTCTTCAGCACACATGACTTTAATCGGCCATCTTTAAAAAGCACATGGTCAAATCACTTTAAGAACTCTTTTCAGATCTTTGAAACAAATTAACTATACTTGAATCTTTTTGATCATATATGAAGCAACACTAATTATGAATATGAATGTACTATTTTTGTGAGTATTTGTGTGTACAATAAAACACACAGTTTGATTTAAGCTGACTCAGACATAATTAAGGAAATTCGTCTCACAATCAGTCATCATTATTAAAAGCTTTTTTTCTTATATCAAGCTTTTTATTACAAACCTTGAGATTGTTGATATTTTTCCACAAATTTGGAGTCCTCACACAGTTCTCTTCTCCTCTTTCTGTTGTCCGTGCTTAGTGTGGCACACTCAGACACACAATGCAAAGACTAAGTGAACTTCTTTCATTTTTATCTGCTTTCAGGTGTGATTTTTATATTACCCACACCTGTTACTTGCCCCAGGTGAGTTTAAAGGAGCATCACATGCTTGAAACAATCTTATTTATCCACAATTTTGAAGAGAGGCTAACAATTTTGACCACCCCATTTTTGGAATTTTGTGTGACATGTCCAATTTGCTTTTTTTCACTCCTTTTTTGTTTTGTTCCAATACACACAAAGGGAATAAATATGTGTATAGCAAAACATGTGTTACTACAATACTTTTCTGTGAGAAATACTTGATTTTCTGGAAAAATGTCTGGGGTGCCAACAATTTCGGCCATGACTGTATATATACAGGCTTGTATATATATATATATATATATATAGTCTAGCCAAGCCTATAAGCCTATACCTGACTGTAAGTCATTTCTGGTGTACTGTTTTTAGTAAACTTCAGGCGTTGTTTTGCTAATCTAATTGTACAGTATGTCGGGAAGGCCACCAAGGAGAGGCAGACGCTCACAGGCCTCTAAAAGAGGGCAAGCAGGCTCTGTTTCTACAGCGAACAGTGTTGGTCAGGGACACGATGCATCCTCAGCACGTGGTCATGGGGAACACTTGTCCTTTTTTCTGGCAGCTGGCCGTGTTGAGCCACAACATGCAGAAGAGTTGGTAGAGTGGATGACCAAGCCGTCCTCATCCTCATCCTTTGTCACCCAGGCTCAGGGTACTTTGTCTGCAGCTGCCAAAGCGGCCTCTTCTATCAGCTCAATGTCATCAGTCACTCCTTCCCTAGCCCCACCATCATGCCCTGAGGAGTCCCCCGAACTGTTCAACCACAGTGTAGGGTACATGCTGCTGGAGGATGCGCAGTGTTTTGAAGGCTCTGATGATGGTACACAGGTTGACAATGAAGGCAGTAACGTGAGCCCAGCGAGAGGGAGTGTCCAAGAAGGACAAGAAACTGGCAGTCATGTTCCCCCAGCTGCAGCATACTGCCAGGTTTGCTCCAGTGGTGAGGAGGGAGGGGGTGATGAGGTCACTGACTCTACATGGGTGCCAGATCGAAGAGAGGAGGAGGTACATCTCCAATGAGGCAGGATCCCCTCCAGGGGCCAGCCTAAGAGCAGGCAACCGACTGCATCACACTGCAGAGCTCCGCATGTGCAGGGCGCTGCTGACTCCGCGCATTTTTTCAAAAGTTCTTTGGTGTGGACCTTTTTTGAGACGTGTGCAGCAGATCGCACCGTTGCTGTTTGCAACATATGTCTGAAGCGTATCAAGTGTGGCCAAAACAGCAGCCGCTTGGGCACCACATGCTTGACCAGACATATGTCGAGCTCCCATGCAGTCCATTGGCAACAGTACTTAAAAGACCCACACCAAATAACAAGGTGGACCACTCCTTGCTCCTCATCAGCTGGGATCTCCAACCCCACTATAACTTCAGTCCTCTCAGAGACCTACACTGAGAGGAATGAAGGTGTAGAATTAGGTGTTCCAAGCACTTGCGGGCAATCTGCTAGCGGTACACCAACATCCAATTGTAGCAGGCAAATTTCCCTACCCCAGTTGCTAAACCAGCTAAAGAAATTCGGTCCCAGCCATCCACATGATCAGCAGCTGAATGCTAGTTTGGCTAAATTGCTAGCACTTCAACTGCTGCCTTTTCAGCTGGTAGACTCTGCCCCCTTTTGAGAATTTGTGGAATGTGCGGTACCTCAGTGGCAGGTTCCCAAACGCCAATTTTTTTTTGGAAGGCCATTCCGGCTCTCTACCGACATGTGGAAGGCAATGTCTTGGTCTGGTTGGACAGGGCGGTCAGCGGTAAGGTGCATATTACCGCTGACTCATGGTGCAGCAGGCATGGACAGGGACATTACCTTTCTTTCTCGGGGTAACCCTGCTGGCAGCTGGGAAGGATGCAGGACAGGGTGCAGTATTGTTGGAGCTCATTCCACCACCACAACTCCAAAATGCTGGTAGTTGTGATTCTGCCACACCTCTCTCCTCCACCCCCTCCTCTTCTTCTCCCTCTATGGCCTCTTCCTGTGCAGATTTGTCCTCTGAACCAGCGGTGCTCCATAGGCATTCTAGGGGCTACGCAAGCACTCAGGCAAAACTATGCCATGCAGTGCTTGGGTTGGTCTGCTTAGGGGACAGGAGTCACACTGGGGCAGAGATTCTGGCAGCTCAGCAGGGGCAGGCTCAGAGGTGGTTGACGCCACGCCAAGTTCAGCCAGGAATGGTGGTTTGCGACAATGGCACCAACCTCCTCTCCACCTTCCGACAGGGACACTTCACCCATGTTCCCTGTTTGGCTCACATCCTTAATTTGGTGGTGCAGTGATCCTTGTGCAGGTACCTGGGCTTACAGAATCTCCTGAGGCAGGCCAGGATAGTCTGTGGGTATTTCCGCTGGTCATATAATGCCAGTGCTCAGCTGGCTGACCTCCAAAAGGAATGCAACCTGCCCAAGAACCGCCTCATCTGTGACATGCCCACCAGGTGGAACTCAACGTTGGTAATTCTGCAGCGGCCGCACATGCAGCAGAGGGCCATCACTGACTACCTGTGTGACTATGGCACCAGGACAGGGTCAGGGGAGCTTGGCTTTTTTTCACCACCCCAGTGGCTCATGATCAAGGATGCATGCACTGTCCTGTCACCATTTGAGGAGGCCACGAGGATGGTGAGCAGTGACAGTGCATACATCAGTGACACTGTCCCTCTTGTCTACCTGTTGGAGCACATGCTGCATGGAATAATGGACAGGTCGCTTGAGGCAGGACAGAGGGAGGAAGAGGACTACTTCCTTACCTCTCAAGGCTCCCTTTATACATACAGTATACCTGCAGGCCCGCCTATCACATAGGAAGAGGAGGAGGAGGATTGTGTCAGCATGGAGGTGGAGCCTGGCACTCAGCATCAGCAACAGTCTTCAAGGGATTGTTTTCAGGCCCCCATTAACCCATGGACTTGTACGTGGCTGGCAGGAGGTGGCTGCAGATCAGGTCGTCCTTAGTGACCCAGGGGCCTCTGGACCGAATGCCTCAGCAAACCTACGCTACATGGCCTCCCTGATCCTGCAAAGCCTGCAAAAGGACCCTCGGATTTGTTGTATCAAGGAGAGGGATCAGTACTGGCTGGCAACCCTTCTTGATCCATGTTACAAGGGTAAGGTGGCGGAACTTATCCAGCCATCGCACGGGGAGCAGAAGATAAAAAATGGTGACCCTCTGACCGATGCGTTCAGACAATTTTTTAGTCCGCAGCCCCAAGGTCTGATTGGTTCCAGCAACCATCGCCAGCGTCTGTTGTACATGGTGCAGGAATACCTAGGGGTAAGATCAGACTTGGAGACCTTTCCAACCAAAAATCCACTGGGTTACTGGGTCTTGATGATGGATCACTGGCCAGAGCTTGCACAGTATGCAATTAAGCTACTGGCCTGTCCTGCATCCAGCGTTCTTTCAGAACGCACATTCAGTGCCGCTGGAGGCTTTAAAAATGGATCGCAGAGTGCGCCTGTCCACCGACTCTGTTGATCGGCTCACCTTCATAAAAATGAATCAGTCTTGGATCACCAGCTACCAAGCACCTGATGCTGATGTAACGGACTAATTTTTTTTATGAATGTGAGATCCCTTGAAGACTGCCTATGCTAATGCTGAGTGACTATCCTGTTATGCTGAGTGACTATCCTATTCCTCCTCAATGTTCATGTTGATAGCTTCTAAGAACATTTTTGGTTCTGGGCACCACCACCACTGCCTAAGGCCCATTCTTTCTGCCCCTGTTTAACAGGGGCATGTAATTGCAATTTTGCTGTAATATTTTTTAGCAGGGCTCGTTCCTGCACTCAACAAGAGTATCTGTGAGGGTTTGCAGTGTTGTGGCACCACCACCAGTGGCTAAGGCCCAATTTTTCTGCCCCTGTTTAGCAGGGGCGTGCAATTACAATTTTTGATCTACTATTTCACAGCATCGCCTGTTCCTGCGCTCAACAAAAGTACCCGTGAGCCTTTACAGTGTTGTGCCACCACCACCACCGCCTAAGGCCCAATTTTTCTGCCCCTGTTTAAAAGGGGCATGTAATTACAACTCTTACAATAATAATTACAATAATATTTCACAGCAGGGCCCGTTTCAGCACCCAGCAAGTGTAACTGTGAGGGCTTATAGTGTTTTGGTACCACCAACACCTAAGGCCCACTTTTCCACAGAGTGTATATGGCAGGCCGTATAGTGTATACAGGCGGTCCCCTATTTTCAAAAATCCGAGTTACAAATGACTCCTACTTAAAAACGGAGGGAGACAACAGGAAGTGAGAGGAAATCTACCCCTAGGAAGGGAAATTGTCTCCTGTAAGAGTTAATATGGGAAAAAGGTGTCTCCTCCACTGATTTATCACAAATCCTTGTTTCCCTTAAAAACCCCAAATTTTCAAAATCCAATTGTCATTGGGACAGAAAGTGAGGTGAAATCTTCTGAACGGGGGCACAGACAGCAAAACAAATGTTACAGGGGTGATAACCCTTCCCTATGTTTTCCAAAAAGCTTCAAAATAGATTTTTTGGCTGTAGCTACACTTACAAAATGTACATTTTCCAAATTACAAACAGATTCTACATAAGAACAAACCTACAGTCCTTGTCTTGTTTTTACCGCCTGTATACTGCTGTTCAGAGTCTATAGGGCCTGGGGGCCCAACGCCTTTTCTTTTTTATAATTTGGGTGCGGGGTTCCCCTTAATATCCATACAAGACCCAAAGGGCCTGGTAATGGGCTGGGGGGGTACCCATGCCATTTCTCTCACTGATTTTCATCCATATTCCGGGGACCCGACATTACATTAAAACCTCGAGCAGTTTTAAATAACTTTAATTCCTTTAGAAATGTCATTTTGTGCGGCAACTGTTCTAAGCACAGGAAACACGCGCCACTTTACAGGCATACTATTGACACCCCTAGGTATTTAAAGGAATATTTAACTTTTATTTTTTCACTTTAAGCATCATTAAAATCACTGCTCCCGAAAAAATGTCTGTTTTTAAAACTTTCTGTTCCATTGATACATGTCCCCTGAGGCAGGACCCGGGTCCCAAAACCCTTTTTAGGACAATAACTTGCATATTAGCCTTTAAGATTCGCACTTTTGATTTCTCGCGTTTGAGTCCCATAGACTTTAACGGCGTTCGAATGTTCGTGCAAACTTTCAGTCTGTTCGCATGTTCTGGATGCGAACCGAACCGGGGGGTGTCCGGCATATCCCTACTCTGGATATGACTCTGAGCACGTGCACTCAACTTTTTTGGTCGACCATGGCGAGGCCTGTTCTGAGTGAAACCTGTCCTGGTAAACCTCTTTATGGTCTTGGCCACTGTGCTGCAGCTCAGTTTCAGGGTCTTGGCAATCTTCTTATAGGCTAGGCCATCTTTATGTAGAGCAGCAATTCTTTTTTTCAGATCCTCAGAGAGTTCTTTGCCTTGAGGTGTCATGTTGAACTTCCAGTGACCAGTATGACAGAGAGAGAGAGAACACCAAATTTAACATACCTGCTCCCCATTTGCACCTGAGACCTTGTAACACTAATGAGTCACATGACACCGGGAAGGGAAAATGGCTAATTGGGCTCAATTTGGACATTTTCACTTAGGGTGTACTAACTTTTGTTGCCAGCGGTTTAGACATTAATGGCTGTGTGTTGAGTTATTTTGAGGGGACAGCAAATTTACACTGTTATACAAGCTGTACACTCACTACTTTACATTGCAGCAAAGTGTAATTTCTTCAGTATATATATATATATAGTCTAGTCCAAGTTTGCTAAGTGTAGTCATGCTGATCTGGCCATCCTTGCTGCTGATTCCTGAAACACAACCTCAGAGTGCTGGAAGATATGTACAAAATTGGTATCCACAGTCAATATTCATCCAAAACAACAGTGTCCGGTAAGATTCACTCCACCACCTCAAAAACACTCCCTGATAGGACCAAAAGCATTGACTGGAGATGATCACTTGCATTAAAGTAATATATAAGGATCATTATTTTTGTATTAAAATGAAAAAGATATTATACTTACCTGTTCTGTGCAATAATATTATAAAGAGTGGTCCCTTACTACTTTTTGGGAGTCTCCCACTGGCGCTGTCCATTTCTCACTGTCCTGCATGCCTCCTTAGCAAACCAGGTGCTAAGGGGGCACCTGTGCTCCTGAGCTGAACTGTATGTATCCATAGACACACACAGTGCTGGGAAGAAACACCTCTGCTCCTTCCTCACAGGAGTTTGATTCTCGGTGCTCTCAGTGTCTCCTGTGAGACTAGGAAGTGAGAGGAGTGGTTCTGCAGCCAGGAGAGTGCTGAAGTGGTGAGAGGAGTCAGTGTTTAGGGACTGGGAGAGCAAGAACAGTTAGTAGATCGTTATTTACCTTAATGCAGGCAACGCATTAGGGTAAAAGATGTTTTGAGTTGATAAAACCTTTAAATAAGTAGGTGAAATAGCACTTGTGTCATTGTCAGGGGTAAGGCTCAGAGACCAGTAACTATAGCAGTAGAGAGGCTCCCACCGACCAGCAGGATGAGCACACAAGCAGGTTACCCAGGTAGATGATGCGGGCTCAAACGAAGAGCGGGTTCTAAGCCCTAACCAGTATTCATCAGAGCTCCTGATGGTGGAGATGGGTTTTGCTTATCATTAGAACCAGTTTACAGTCCTCAGGATTGCCCCACCAAAAAGATTTGCAAGCCAGGGTCCAGTAGCAGTTATAACAGGTAGGGATCGAGCAGAAGTGTCGGTAACAAGTGCTTGCATGTTGGGATCTAGCGGAATCATAGTGGAGAAACAAGCCAAAGGTCGATAACGAATGGTACTGAAGAACAGCTGCAGGTATGCAAAGAAACAAGATATCAATGGAAGAAAGCAGAATAACATGGCTAAATGATAATATGGCTATGAGCCTCCGGTTCCAGTCCATGCCTCTTACGGGAAAACACGTTGGGTGGAGCAGCATTTCTTGAGGTCACCACACATCAGCCTGCTGGCAAAATCCACGTGACATGAATCTGCAGTAATACTTTCATGCCCTGTCTGCCTGCTTACCTCTGGTCTGTGTATCAGCCTTAGGGCCTGCACTCTCACACCTGCATGCTTATGTAATCTTCCCTCAGCGTGGCTCCACCCTAGCCTCAACAGTAACCACTATTTAACACTGTGTTCTCCGAGCCTGCCATGCTGAGCAATATTGTGTGTTTGGTTTCCTGTGTGCTTCTTGCCGTTTGCTCTACATCTGTTTCTGTTCACCGATCTTGGCTTGTTCTTTGACTATCACTGCCTGCTTGATACGCTGACCTTTGGCATGTTCTCTGTCTATCCTTGTCTGCTGTTGCCCTGACCTTTGGGTTATCTCCTGATTATCCCTTGCTGTCCTGGACTGCTGTTTCCTCTCTATCCTCCAGTAGCCTACTGTGAGCGTGAGCTGGGTGACCCTGGGGACCGCGACCTTGAGCCAGTTGCCGTGAACACTTGCTGGCTCTTAGACTGGGGAATCTTATGCTCCAGCTCCCAGTGGGATCTGTGTTGGTGCTTCAGTGGACCTGCCTTACTGAACCACCCAGAGTGCAGCAGTCAGGCCTAGAGTTCACTACCCTAGCGGTGCACGCCTGATTCCAACAGTGTGCATCTGTCACCTGGCCTCAGGTGACATGACACCGCGGCTGTGTTATTACCATGATTTTCACAGTTTTCTTGAATGTAAGTGCTACATATTTTTAAACATATAATATGGCAAACAGGAAATGCAGAAACATGACTTAAGTCAGGAAGTTCATGAGAGGAGCAAAGAGTTCAAGGTTCCCCAGAAACAAGAGACAAGGCAAGATTATCCTAAGAGATGAGACAGGAAGCCATCCAGCATCTTGGGTGGCACAATGAGAAGAGCCACAGCCAGACATCACAGAGGTCAAAGGTTCAGATCCAGACCCTCATGCCCTGTACACACGACCGGTTTTCCCATCGGAATAAACTCTGAAGGTTTTTCCGACAGAGTTCTGACGGAATTCCGCTGAAACTGTCTTGCGTACACACGATCACACCAAAGTCCAACCATCAAGAACGCGTTGACGTACAACACGTACGACGGGACCAGAAAAAGGAAGTTCAATAGCCAGTAGCCAATAGCTTCTGTCTCGTACTTGCTTCAGAGCATGCGTCATTTTTGGTACGTCAGAACAGGATACAGACGAGCGGTTTTCCCAATAGGAATTGGTTCCGTCGGAAATATTTAGAACATGTTCTCTTTCTAGGTCCGTCAGAATTTTCAACGTCAAAAGTCTGATGAGGCATACACAGGATCAGACTTTTTCTGTCGGACATTCCGCTCGTGTGTACGGGGCATTACAGCCTGTTAAAGATGAGCAGGATATCCAGGCTTTAGGAATCTCCTCCTCAGATCACCTTAGTATACTCTAGCAATAATAAAATAGAGAAGAAGGAAACCTTCATAGTGTACACACAGAAAAAGTATCTTATTCAGCGCTACCCTTGTACCAGTACCCTAGGTATTAAATCTGATAAAACACCCCATGGACCATCCCGGATACACATCCTCGACAGTCCTTCGCCTGTTACCCACACAAACTCTGTGAGTGCATTTGTGCATTTTTTATACATATTTTTATTAAACTGTGCTACACCATAACCTGCTTGGCGCCTCTCTTTCCTTCCCTTTTCCTTCATAATGTATACTAGGTTCTTTGGGTAAAAGAGAATATATTAAAAGCATTGGTATGAGCTAGAGACCACACTGGGCAGTAGAATTTTTCTTCATAGATATAAGGCTACATGCACATTAGCCTAACCTGACCGCAGCCAGTTGATAGCACTGTATGCATTTACATATAAAAATGTATGTATAGATGAACTTCACTCCAGACCCCCCTCATTAAATTGGGAAATGTTCTCCTTTGTGTATTGTTGATTGGAAATTATTCTTTTCTCTTAATTACAACTTTGACAATATAAAAATCTAGTATTGGAAATACAGATTGGTTTAGATATCAGTTGCTTGCACAAAGATGCTAGGGGGTGTTTTGCAGAACTCACACAATGCTCTTTGTGTTGAGAAAATTAATATTGTAATTCGTAAGCATGGAATTAACAAAATTATCAAAAGAGCCCAAGGAGAGAGGTTTAAATTATTTCAAACACATTAATGTGGATTTACTAAAGTAATAAAACAGAAGTGACATCAGAGTTTTATCTGCTAAAGAACATGATTTAAAGCACCAAAAGCTCAATACACAGGCTCTAGGATCAAATGCTATTGATAATCCCAATTGGGTCTTAATGTAGTTCAAGACCTCATTCCAGAATACATTCATATGGTTACATTCCCAGGATATATGGAAAAAAAGTCTGCTTTTACTTGACATGAAGGTCATTTATTGAAGTTTTTATAGATAGTAGTATGCTTTGTGGAAAAATGTAAATAGGGAAATGTTTTCTTGTGCATTGTTAATTAGAAATAATTATTTTCCTTTCTTCCAAACCAGGCCAATGTATAAATCTAGTATTCAAAATATATACTGGTGTAAATATTAGTTACTTGTACAAATATGATTGGGGGTGTTTTGCAGAGCTCACACATTGCTTCAGACAGGATTGTTCTCTCTTTACAGAATTATTTGTAATTTACAGTATGTCTTAGGTGAAAGTAATGAAATTTCAGCCATATTTCAAATATAATCAGTCAAGTTGGTTTAGTTAACCCATTCATGACTGCATAACACATATATGCAGAGTCTATGAAGTGTGCTTTAATCTTGGGTGCCACATGTGTGTGTTCCACTGTTCATGAGGGGGCTTACTACAGCATAGATCAGGGGTGTCCAAACTACGGCCCTCCAGCTGTTGCAGAACTACACTTCCCATGAAGCATTGTAAAACTCTGAAATTCACAGACATTACTAGGCATGATGGGAATTGTAGTTCCTGAACAACTGGAGGGCCATAGTTTGGACACCCCTGGCATAGATCCTTGGATGCTGTTCGTGAGAGCAGTGGACAATGGCTACCACAAACTTTTTGGCCAAGTGCTAGCCTTTTTATCCTCTCTGAATGTCCTCCTCTGCTGTCATTGATAGGACCTCACTAGGCCTCATGCTCATTATCTCTTTCATTATACCTCTATGATTGTAGACAGGAAATTCCCACACATCTCTCTTCCCAAGACTCATGATGGGAGAACTAAAAATTTTTATCAAAGAAAGTCACTAGGTGACATCGCCCCTTACCTATTTAAGAACTGTCAGATGGGGAAGCAGGCAGTCGGTGGTTATCCTTTGTCGTGGGCCAAGCTTTTTTCTTCTTTTTTCCTTTTTTTTGGGTCCGGCAGTGCAGCGAGCATAGTTGGATGCACATCCTGAAACATTGTTTTTTTTTTAAATTAAGGAATTGCCAAAAACTGTGTGTGGGCTTTTTTTTCCTTTTGACATTTTTTTGATGAATAAGTAGAGGTACAATGTACCTCATACTCATTCACATGGTGGGTTGGGGGGTCTGGAGGCCCCCTGTTAAAGAGGGCTTCCAGATTCCAATGAGCCCCCTACCCGCAGACCCCCACAACCACCACCCACAGTTGTTGGGAAGAAGCCCTTGTCCCTATTAATTAGGCTTGTGCAATTCGTTTCGTAACAAATCAAAATACAGCCGAATTTTGCATCTTTTGGACATTCGGATCCGAATGTCCGAATAATAAAATAACGAATTTCAACTAATACGAAAGAAATTATAGCGGATATAACGAATCAATTCGACATGATTCGGTAATTTGCTAAAGATCTACTGAAACAAAAGGTCAACTCAAAGTAAATCTTACAGTCCAATCAGCTGATTAATTTTGTGCTGGAGGTTGGATTACTGGCAAAGTGCATTCCTGAGAACTGAGTGAGAAGGGTGTTGTATTGTATTTGAGCAGAGGAGAAGAGATATTGTCATTGTGTGTGGTAATAGATTCAATAAAAAAACAACTTTCCAAAATACAAATCATTATCTTGATTTAATATACATACATACATATTGAATTTCAACAAATACAAAAGAAATTATAGCGGATACGAATTAATTCGATATGATTCGGTAATTCGTTAAAGATCTAATAAAACAAAAGGTCAAATCAAAGTAAATCTTACAGTCCAATCAGCTGATTAATTTTGTGCTGGTGGTTGGATTATTGGCAAAGTGCATTGCTGAGAACTGAACGAGAAGGGTACTGTATTGTATTTGAGCAGAGGAGAAGAGATATTGTCATTATGTGTGTTAAAAGATTCAATAAACAAATGACTTTCCAAACTACGAATCATTATCACGAATATATATACATATATAAATATCGAATTTCAACGAATACAAATGAAATTATAGCGCATATAGCAAATTAATTCGACATGATTCAAGATTCAGTATAACGAATATGGACACTTTACAGAAATAACGAATTATCCGAAAATGTATTAAGTTAACATAACGAATATAACAGAACGAAATTATGTACTTTACGAAAGACAACGAACCGAAACTAAATGAAAATTTTCCGTTGTAAACAAGTCTACTATTCATATGGGGACAATGTGTTTTGGGTGTTTTTTTTTCCAAATTTTTTATTGCTGGCAATGTTTTTTTTTTTCATTCAGCTGGCAGCAGAGAAGCCCACTGACAGCTGATGACTCATTGATTGTTACGGAGGCAGTGGTCCACTTCCTGGCCCATTCCTTAACAATAAATTTATTTAGTTACTCCCGAAATTCGTTTTTATTTATTTCGTTTAATTAAAAAAAAAATGCATTAGTCTGAAAATCCGATATAATTAAGGTCGAATTTGTCATTGAAGGCTTATGGTATCTGTCGAATGTTCTAAGAAGATTCGACGGAGCAGCTAAACGGTACGACGCCGCAATCGTACATTTCTGGTCGAAAGTTCCGCCTACAAGCTATAGTAGAATTCTAATGTTGTATGACACTAGTAATAATTATATTTATTAATTATTATTACTAGTCAACCAACATTAGAATTCTTCTATAGCCTATGGGCGGAGCATTTGACCATAAATGTCCGCTCGCGGCGACTGCTTCGTCGAATCTTTATGTCGAATCTTGTCTCTCTATGTCGAAAAATATTGGACTAATAGAGTTAGGTTAGGCACATTCGACCTTATTTGCTATATTCTCTATAATGTTGAATCTTTTCTCTCTATGTCAAATCTTTTCTCTCTATGTTGAATAATCTTGGACTAATAGAGTTAGGTTAGGCGCATTCAACATTTTTGCTATTGTCTCTATAATGTCGAATCTTTTCCCTCTATGTCGAATCTTTTCCCTCTATGTCGAATCTTTTCTCTCTATGTAGAATAATCTTGGACTAATAGAGGTAAGGTTATGCACATTCGACCACAGGTTCAATGGACACAGATCGCTATTGTCAGCATCATGTCGAATCACCTATCTATATCGAACTGTTGTCGCAACGAAAATAATTGTTTATGTCGGATTTTTCGGTTTTCGGATTCTGCACATTCGTTATCGCTTGTTAATACGATAACGAAAATACCCGGAATTCGGACGAAAATGCATTCGGACGAAAACAAATGAGCATGTCTATTATATAGTTTTGGTAAATCTAAAGGAGATTGTACAATAAGATTGTATAGTGTATGGCCCCCTTTATACACCTAAAATTAACTAGTTGTGCTTCTGGTGCCATTAATTGTTAACAACACCCCAAATACAGAATCAAACACACATTTTGCCACATGAAAAAATGAGTGAAAAAGGCAGCAAAACACGCTGAAAAATTGTGCAACCCGCAACACGCCAAATGTCCCATGAGCTACTTGATTAGGGGTGGTAGTGATCTACTGGAGTAGGAGGGTAGATGATGCAGGGTGTGTACTAATGAGGTCATCTGGTAAACTTTTTCCTGTGTCACATTCTATGGTCTGTCTAGGAAGTAATGGAGAAGTTTTTCAAGGTAAGGGGTGTGAAGATAGAAAGTGTTTCCATTCATTTCTGTTGGAAAAAAGTTCCAAAAACACACAAGTCTGCCCAATTTGAGCTACAAAAAAAGCTCCAGAACTTTTTTGAGCTTCAGGCGTTTGGCTTCAGGCGACTTGGAGTGGAGATGTGAACCAACTCCCTAGAGAATAATTGATTTTTTCTCCTCCAGCATTTTGGAGCTTCAAGCTACAAAACTCTGAAGTGTGAATGGGTCCTAAACTTTTATGTAGATGCTGGGAATGGAACAAGGAGGAATAGTATAGAGCAGTCATGGCGAACCTTGGCACCCCAGATGCTTTGGAACTACAAATGTAGTTTGGAGTTTGGCTTCAGGCGACTTGGAGTGGAGATGTGAACCAACTCCCTAGAGAATAATTCATTTTTTCTCCTCCAGCATTTTGGAGCTTCCAGCTACAAAACTCTGAAGTGTGAATGGGTCCTAAACTTTTATGTAGATGCTGGGGATGGAACAAGGAGGAATAGTATAGAGCAGTCATGGCGAACCTTGGCACCCCAGATGTTTTGGAACTACAAATGTAGTTTGGAGTTTGGCTTCAGGCGACTTGGAGTGGAGATGTGAACCAACTCCCTAGAGAATAATATATTTTTTCTCCTCCAGCATTTTGGAGCTTCAAGCTACAAAACTCTGAAGTGTGAATGGGGCCTAAACTTTTATGTAGATACTGGGAAAGGAACAAGGAGGAATAGTATAGAGCAGTCAGGGTGAACCTTGGCACCCCAGATGTTTTGGAACTACAAATGTAGTTCCAAAACACCTGGGGTGCCAAGGTTCGCCATTACTGGTATAAAGTGTCTCCCGAGTAACAGCTCTGTTGGGGCTGCTGACCTCCCATCCAAAATGGCTGCAAGCAGAAACAGTGTCAGGAGTTTTGGATGTCTACATAATAGAGACTTTTACAGAGAAATAACAGGCCTAAAATAAGTGTATAAGACAGTGCAACACGTTTTTTTATTATGTTTCTGGATGTTGCTGTGTACAATGCTGTGAGTGCTGCTGTCAATTTGATCATATGATTTATTCAATTCACATACGCACTAAGCACATTATTGTTCCATATACAATGATCAAATACACATACAAAAAACAGGGAGCAGTGCTTCCACATACAGTATCTATAGTGTGCAACTTCAAGCTTTGCAATAATTATTCCTAATTAAGAATCATAGTAGTAGTAGCTGGAAATAGTCCAACTGTAATGTTTTCATAATTAACTGACTTGCTTAATATATTGGAACCTTTGCACTTACAATGCTTCCAATGTAATCACAATGATCTCTTATAAATTTGGTGTGCAGATATTAACAAAGAAGTTATCACAAATGCTCAAGCATATGACAAATGCCCTTGGTTACAATCACAGTGATTTTCATAAATATTATGAGACTGATGAATGATCTTTTTCGTTCACAATAAATAAGAGAGCACTTTGAGAATGTTGCTATCTCTAAAGTATATACTTTCTATATACAGTATACTCTATACCAGGGATATGCAATTAGACCTCCAACTGTTGCAAAACTACAAGTCCCATCATGCCTCTGCCTCTGGGTGTCATGCTTGTGGCTGTCAGAGTCTTGCTATGCCTCATGGGACTTGTAGTTCTGCAACAGCTGGAGGTCCGCTAATTGCATATCTCTGCTCTATACATACAGTGCTCAATGCTACGGTGTTCAGCATAAATGAGTACACCCTAACAGATTTGTCAGAAAACCTTTTCTTCCCTTTCAGAATCAACATTTTCTATGGGACACTATCCTACAAAATACTCCCACAAATGGGGGCCATTGATTGCAACCAAGATTTGTTGATTTCCATGCACAAAAAAAGTATTATTCCTAACAAATTCATTGAAGACCATGTTGCAAAGATGAATACACCCCAATGAAAGTCTTTAGCCCACCCAGCATGCACCAGTCTCTGACGCTCACTCATCCTCCCCTTTCCTGGACTGTGGGGCTGCATGCTCAGATAGGGGTCTGGTATGGATTTTGGGGGGACCCAATGCCATGTATCTTTTATTGTCAACAATGTTTTTTTTATTCAGCTGTCAGCAGGGAAGCCCATTGATAGCTGATGACTCATCAGTTCCCGGCACTGGGGGGCGCTTGGCGAGCACACAACCCGCCGAAAGCCCCGCAAATTCACGTGTTCGCCGAACGGGCAAAAAAGCGATGTTTGGGCCAAATTTTTGCTTGGCCCAGAACAGTTCGCTCAACACGAATTGAAAGAAAAGATGCTACTATCACTCCTTCCCCTTGGTCACTGTGCACTTTTCCAACATGACAATGATTAAAAACACACATCTAAGGCCAGTGTTGCATTTCTGAAGAAGAACATGATGAAATTGATAGAGTGGCCAAGTACTCTATGTCTCCTCATCTGAACCGCATTGAACACCTATGGGGAATTCAGAAGAGACAAGTTGAGCATTACTCTTCATCCAGCATCCAGGCTCTAAAAGAGGTAATTCTTGAAGAATGTAAAATGATGGATGTTGCAATATGTCGCCAACTTGTTCATTCCATGTCTAGTTCAATGCCTAGAAGACTTGGTGCTGTCCTTACAAAACACGGAGTTCATACAAAATACTAGATGTAGTAGATTTTGTTGTGGGGTGTATTCATTTTTGCATCAACTATTTTGAAACTGAGGAGTTTGTAATCTAAGTTATATTATTAACTTTACTTTCATGTAACACGCTAAACAAATGTTCTATAAAACTCAGTTTTGTCAAAATTGTTCTTGTGTTCTGTTACTTACCTGGTGGAGATTGAGCTGTAGAGAAGGCTTCTCTTGCACCTCCTGCCCAGCACCCCTGGTAGAGATAACAGGGAGTGAAAGACACAGAGTGGCACGAGGGCCGATGTAGCAGGTAGAGCTGGTTGGGTCTTGGCAGGAACCCTTGGCACGGATCACCGGATAGGCATTGAGAACAGGAACTCAGTGTTGCTGGACCAGCAGGCGGAAGCGTGGTCGGAACTTAAGCCAGGGGATCATCAACAGTCGAGCAGGTACCGGAACGTGAGGCAGAAGCAAGGACAGGATACAGGCCGGGTTCGGTACACAGTCGGGCAGCGAAGTACAGAATCATGAATCAGGAACAGGGTCAAAAACAAGCTGGGGTCAGAGGAAAGCAGGCAGAAGTCCAAGAGAAGGTTTAGGTACAAGCCGGGTCAAACACAGGAAGACTGGAACAGATCGATTACAGGTAAGCAGGAACGAGCTGAAAGACCACTCAGCAATGTGTGTGTCAGGAGGCACAAGCCGCCTCCGTCCGCCGGGTCCCATGGCGCATGCGCGGAGGACGCACGCTACGCCGTACACCCGTTCGCGGCCCAATGGTGCGGCGCGCGCGGGTGCACGGCGGCCCCCGTGTGCGCGCGGTGGCCGTGCGGGTGCCCGGCAGCGCGTCACGCTGACGCGCTCGCCGGAGGGCTACATCTGACGGCTCCAGCACCCAGTCGGGTTGCTGGTTTGTCGTCAGCTGTGCCCTGAGTTCCTGTACCTGCTATTCCCTGTGTGTCTTCAAAGTGTGCTCTGTGCTGAACCCTGCCTGTTATACGGATCATCCCTGCTTGCCTGATACCCCTGACCACTGCCTGTTATACGGATCATCCCTGCTTGCCTGATACCCCTGACCACTGCCTGTTATACGGATCATCCCTGCTTGCCTGATACCCCTGACCTCTGCCTGTTAAACGGATTCCTCTTGTTTGCCTGATACCTCTGAACTCTGCCTGAATAACGGACTTGCTCTTGCTTGATACCCCGGTTCTGACCTCTGCCTGAATAACGGACTTGCTCTTGCTTGATACCCCGGTTCTGACCTCTGCCTGAATACGGACTTTGCTTGCTTGATACCCCAGCTCGGTGTAACCACTTTTCTTGCAGTCTCTCCAGTGCCCGACGACTACGCGGTCTTCCTGCAGGCCCTTCAGGAATCCAGCCACCACCGGAAGCCCGTGCCTCCGCGTGCCCCCAATTCCCTGTATCACTTCCAGGGGTCGGGTGCGCATGGTCGTAAGGGCGAGCCGCTCTCGGCATCTTGGCCTCGGTGAGTATAGTCCCCGACAGTACAAACCAGCCAGATGTCCGAGGCCGACAGTGCGCGCTCCCCTTTGGAGATCCTGTGTCAGCAGGTCTCCACTCTGGCCGACTCAGTTCAAAAGCTACAGGAGGGGTATACTCAAATTGACAACCGCCTCCAACAAATTACGGGGGTACTTCCCCCTGCTGCTGCAGTTCCGGCACCCAGCAATGAAGGTTTGCTTCCCCAGGCCACCACCAATCCGACAGTTGTCATGGCACTTCCTGAACCTCGGGTCCCTACTCCCGAACGGTTCTCCGGGGACCGTAAAAGATTCAGAGCCTTTAAGAACGCATGTTCTCTTTACTTTGCCCTTCAGCCCTGGACATTCGCGTCAGAGATCGTCAAGGTGATCTTCGCTATCTCACTGCTATCAGAAGAACCTCAGGCTTGGGCCCACGGCCTAATGGAACAGGGAAGTCCTATGTTAAATTCCATAGATACCTTCTTCGAGGGTATGTCTAAACTCTATGACGACCCTCAACGGAAAGCTACAGCTGAAGCCATCTTACACCACTTGTCCCAAGGAAGGAGACCCATCGAAGACTATACGGTAGAATTCCGTAAATGGGCGGCCGACACGAACTGGAACGAGCCGGCCCTTCGCTACCAGTACCGTCAAGGCTTGTCTGAACTCCTCAAAGATGAGTTAGCCAGAATGGAGACTCCTGATTCCTTGGAAGACCTCATCCAGGTAGCCACGAAACTGGACAGGTGCCTGCGGGAACGTCGCTTGGAGCGGTTTCAGGGTCCACGTCCTACGTGGACGCCATTCAGAGCCCCACCTATGCCATCACCATCTCCTACTACACCTCCTGAAGCTGAGCCCATGCAGCTAGGCCTGGTCAGGGCCCGCTAACTTCGGAAGAGAGGCAGCGTAGACGGCAGTCCAACCTGTGTCTGTATTGCGGGGGAGCCGGACACTTCCTGCGCAGTTGTCCAATAAGGCCCAGTAAGTTCCTTCAGCCAAAATTGATAAATTACCAAGATGATAATGCTCCAAAGTCTTATGTGATGTTGTCTGTTTCCTTGCAGCTACCGGAAGGGGAGTCTCGCCTACCCGCCATCATTGATTCGGGGGCTTGTAGCTGCTTCATGGATGCAGCCCTGGCTCGCAGCCTCCGCATTCCCTTGCAAACAAAAGCTCAAGGTCTACAAGTGCATCTAGCTGACGGGTCTCTCCCTAATTCGGGTCCAATTACCCAGGAGACCCGGCCTATTCTAGTAACCACTGACTCTGGGCATCAGGAGCTCCTACGGCTTGACCTCATTCATTCTTCTATTTTCCCAGTCATCCTAGGTCTGCCCTGGTTACAGGCTCATGATCCGCAGATCCAATGGAGCACCAAGGAGGTGTCCTTCTCTTCTTCATATTGCGCTGAGCATTGCCTCCCTTCTACCCCGGGGGTTTGCGCTATGGTTACTTCCCCATCAGACAAATTCAAGCAGATTCCCGCTGATTATCTGGAGTTCCAAGAGGTTTTTAATAAACAAATGGCCGACCGCCTACCACCTCATCGGCCTTTTGACTGTCCGATCGACCTGTTGCCGGGGTCAGTAATCCCGTTTGGCCGTATATTCCCCCTCTCCGAGACCGAACTGGAAGCGCTCAGACAATACATCAATGAGAACCTGGAAAAAGGTTTTATTCGCCCCTCATCCTCACCTGCCGGAGCAGGGATATTCTTTGTCGGGAAAAAGGATGGATCCCTTAGACCTTGCGTGGACTACCGGCAGCTCAATTATATCACCATCAAGAACAGGTACCCACTGCCACTTATTCCGGAGTTGTTTCAACGATTCCGATCTGCCAAGGTCTTTTCCAAATTAGATCTTTGGGGTGCCTATAAGCTTGTTAGAATCAGAGCCGGGGATGAATGGAAGACAGCATTCAGGTCCAGGTTTGGACACTTCGAATACCTGGTGATGCCATTCGGGCTATGCAATGCTCCAGCCACTTTTCAGCACCTAGTTAACGATATATTCCGAGAATACCTGGATGACTTCCTTGTTGTCTATCTAGATGATATACTCATTTTCTCTTCTACGATTGAGCTACACAAGGGGCATGTCAAAAGGGTCCTCACCATATTAAAACAACACAAGCTTTATTTGAAAATGGAGAAGTGTGAATTCGAGAGATCAGTGGTACAATTCCTGGGGTTCATCATATCGGCCGATGGGATTGCAATGGATCCCCAAAAGATACAAGCCATACAAGATTGGCCAGCTCCGTCTGATAAAAAGGGGATCCAACGATTCATAGGATTCGCTAACTTTTATCGGAAGTTTCTTGTCGGATTCTCGACCATTGTGGCACCCATCACCCAGCTAACCCGTCAACACAGCTCCTTCCGGTGGTCTGAGGCCGCACAAGAAGCCTTTCTGAAATTAAAAGACCTATTTAGTTCGGCTCCAATTCTTCGCCACCCCGATCCTTCTCAGCCATTTGTTCTGGAGGTGGACGCCTCGGAAATTGCAACAGGAGCAATTCTCTCCCAAAGACAAGGGCCCAAAGCCATCCTTCACCCCGTGGCATTTGCATCCCGGAAACTCAGCCCGCCAGAGTTAAACTACGATGTGGGTGACAGGGAGCTGCTGGCCATAAAATTCGCTCTAGAAGAATGGAGGTATCTGCTCGAAGGCGCACTGCATCCAGTAATGATCTTTACAGACCATAAGAACCTCGAATACTTACGGACAGCAAAACGACTAAGACCTAGGCAAGCCCGCTGGGCTCTCTTTTTCTCCCGCTTCAACTTCCACATATCCTACAGACCTGGTTCAAAGAATGGAAAGGCAGACGCACTCTCACGGATGTTCTCAGCAGAGTCCCAAACGCCAGAACCTGGTACAATTCTCTCTTCTCAAAACTTCCTTGGGATGGCACAAGTGGATTTGATGTCATCCATCAAATCATCATCCAACTCTTGCATGGAACCAGAGGTGCAATCCTTAAAAAGAAATGGTAATTTTTTTTGGATCCGTGGGAAAATCTTTGTACCTCGGGAGACACGGTCGCTGACCCTTAAAATGTGCCATGACCATAAACTTGCAGGGCACTTTGGAATAAGAAAGACATCCGAGCTGGTCTCCCGTTCCTTTTGGTGGCCTGGGTGGAGACGGGATTGCAAGGAATATGTGACCTCCTGCCCTCTTTGTCAGCGGAACAAAGGTCAAAACGCCAAGTCCTGGGGTTTACTAAGACTGCTGCCCATTCCAGAACGCCCATGGTCTGATGTCTCCATGGATTTCATAGTGGACTTGCCAGCCTCGGGGGGTTTTACCACTATTTTTGTCGTGGTTGACCGTCTCTCCAAAATGGCCCATTTTTTGCCCATGAAGGGCACCCCTTCGGCCTTAGAGACGGCCAATATTTTTCTGAAAGAAATCATCAGGCTCCATGGTGTACCAAAGAGCATTGTATCAGACAGGGGGGTGCAATTTACGTCCAAGTTTTGGAGGGAGCTCTGCAAAGCCTTAAATATCAAGGTCTGCCTCTCATCAGCTTACCACCCTCAGAGTAATGGCCAAACGGAGAGGACGAACCAGACTCTAGAGCAATACCTACGGTGTTTCTGCTCAGGATCTCAAGATGATTGGGCAAGCCTTCTTCCATACGCGGAGTTCGCGTATAACAATTCTGTTCACGCTGCCACCAACCAAATGCCTTTCTGGGCAAATTGCGGGTTCCATCCCACCTTTTTGTCCGACGATGTTCCTGAGACAGCAGTCCCTGCAGTGCATGACAGAATAACCTCTTTACAGGCGAATTTCCAAAGGATTCAAGACATGTTGCAAAGGGCTCAAGCGGATTACAAGGAACAGTATGACCGGGGCTGGAGGGAGAATCCTACCTTTCGGATAGGAGAGGAGGTCTGGTTGTCTACTACTAACCTTAAACTATCCGTGCCTTCTCGGAAATTGGGGCCCAAGTTCATTGGTCCGTTCCCCATCAAGAGGATTATCAACCCTGTGGCCATGGAGCTAGCATTACCAAAGACTTACAGAATCCATCCTGTCTTCCATGTGTCTTTGCTGAAGCCCGTGGTGGACAGCTCTTTCCCGGATAGAGGGGAACTTCCTCCACCACCAGTTAGGGTGGATGGGGAGAACGAGTTTGAGGTGGAGTCCATCCTTAACTGTAGGAAGAGGGGCAGACAACTGCAGTACTTGATCCAGTGGAAGGGATATCCACCTGAGGACAACTCTTGGGAACCCGCAAAGAACCTACATGCACCACGCTTAATTCAAGCCTTCCACCGAGACCATCCGGAGGTGATGTCCAGCCTGGGCGTCCAGTGCCCGCCCTTAGGAGGGGGGCACTGTCAGGAGGCACAAGCCGCCTCCGTCCGCCGGGTCCCAGGGCGCATGCGCGGAGGACGCACGTTACGCCGTACACCCGTTCGCGGCCCAATGGTACGGCGCGCGCGGGTGCACGGCGGTCCCCGTGTGCGCGCCGTGGCCGTGCGGGTGCCCGGCAGCACGTCACGCTGACGCGCTCGCCGGAGGGCTACATCTGACGGCTCCAGCACCCAGTTGGGTTGCTGGTTTGTCGTCAGCTGTGCCCTGAGTTCCTGTACCTGCTATTCCCTGTGTGTCTTCAAAGTGTGCTCTGTGCTGAACCCTGCCTGTTATACGGATCATCCCTGCTTGCCTGATACCCCTGACCACTGCCTGTTATACGGATCATCCCTGCTTGCCTGATACCCCTGACCACTGCCTGTTATACGGATCATCCCTGCTTGCCTGATACCCCTGACCACTGCCTGTTATATGGATCATCCCTGCTTGCCTGATACCCCTGACCTCTGCCTGTTAAACGGATTCCTCTTGTTTGCCTGATACCTCTGAACTCTGCCTGAATAACGGACTTGCTCTTGCTTGATACCCCGGTTCTGACCTCTGCCTGAATACGGACTTTGCTTGCTTGATACCCCAGCTCGGTGTAACCACTTGTCTTGCAGTCTCTCCAGTGCCCGACGGCTACGCGGTCTTCCTGCAGGCCCTTCAGGAATCCAGCCACCACCAGAAGCCCGTGCCTCCGCGTGCCCCCAATTCCCTGTATCACTTCCAGGGGTCGGGTGCGTGTGGTCGTAAGGGCGAGCTGCTCTCGGCATCTTAGCCTCGGTGAGTATAGTCCCCGACAGTGTGTATGTCATTTCTCCGTTTAAATAGACCGGTTGGACCCTCTAAAAAGCCACCTGTAAGTATCAGAGGGGGCAGGGCACGCATGGAGGAAGCAGCGTGCTAGCGTGCTGTGCCCTGTGGAGACCCGGGAGAAGGATCAGCAAGCTGAGAACATGCTGAGAGCAGCGTAAGCAGTGTGTGGTAGCATGTGGTATTCGGCGGCACTCAGCAGTATTCATTCTCACACAGCGTCACACAGCTAATCATTCAACAGTCGGCTGCCAGTCTAAAAACGTGAGCATGAGCTGTAATATGTGAACTTTGTGTGAACTTTGTGTAGCCAAGGAGCCGAGAATCAGGAGCGGGGTTCTGGGAGCGTCATTCCTTCAAAACAGCCTGCCGGGAGAGGTAGCCAGCAGCCGGGAAGCAGTGTGTCTGTCATCCACAAATGAAACAGCAGGGAGCCGTGCTGTGTCAGCTGTTGTATCAGCTGTGAAATAATGGGTCTGTCGTCTGCAGTGAGTGAGCAGGGAGTCGAGCAGTGCCAGCCGTGAGTTGTGTGCAGAGATGGGATGTGCGGGTGAGTTGTGCTTTGGTGCTTTTGTTTGCTCCTGGTGTGCTTCTGACTTTGAAGACTTTTGAGGACTTGCAGTCATGAAAGGAGGAAGCCTGCATAGTCTGGTAGCCTGCATAGCCTGCATAACCCCAGCATAACCTGCATAACCTGCATGAGCCCAGTCTAAACAGCATAATCCACATATTTTCAACTTAACTTGCTTAGTTTTCATAAACCTGCATAACCCCTACATCCCTGTCAGGGGCGGACTGACAACACTCAGGGCCCCCGGACCAAATAATGCAAGGGCCCCCTGTCAGGCCCCGCCCATGACTCACCCTAACCCCGCCCATGGCCTGCCCCTGACCTCGCCCCTACATTTTGCACAAAGTACAACTTCTGCCTTTTTTTTTATGGGACCTGGAGGGGGGTCTCTCTCTAACAGTGTCCATTAGAGAATCTCTGTTAGAGAGAGAGACCCCCCTCCAGGACCTATTAGAGACTACAAAGGAGTATAATGGGAACTGGAGGGGGGCCTCTTTCTAACAGAGTGTACAGTGAACACCTTCATTCACTCTGGTCCTCATAGGACCCCCTCCTTGTGCCATGACTCTCACCCCTGCCCCAACCTCTCACAAAGTAGAAATAAAATTGGCACTGTATAGAGCTCTTCTTACCTTAACTATGTGTACTGTAGCTGTGGCTGGTTCCCGCATCCTCTGTGGCTAGCTGGTTCCCACATCCTCTGTGGTTGGCTGGCTCCCGCATCCTCTGTGGCTGGCTCCTGTGGGTGGCTGGCTGGCTCCCTGGTGTGGGTGGGTCACTGTGGGTGGGTGGCTGGTACCCTGGCCTTGCTGTGGGTGGGTCACCTTGGGTGGTTGGGTGGCACGCACCCTGGCCCCACTGTGGGTGGGTCACCATGTCTGGTTGGCTGGCTGGTGTGTCCTCCCCTCTTCTGCCATTTTGGGAACTGTTTGCCGAGGTGAGAGAGGTACTTGGAGGGAAGTGGTGACCTTTGCCCTATCCAGGACGGTAGATCTAGAAGGTTTTACAGCAGGCCCTGTGCGTGGAGACACGTGGCGCAACACATAATGACGTTGCCTGCGTGTGCGGGTCCTCTCTGTGCCCATTTGAGAGTCTATGTTAGAAAAAGCCCTCATCAGTACCCATCAATGCAGCCTCACCAGTATTAATCAGAGCAGCCTCACCAGTGCCAATCAGTGCAGCCTCACCATGAATACAGCTTCACCAGTGCCCATGAATACAGCCTGATCAGTGCCCATTAATGCAGCCTGAAAAGTGCCCATCAATGCAGCCTCACCAGTGCCCCTTAATGCAGCCTGAAAAGTGCCCATCAATGCAGCCTCTTCAGTGCCCCTTAATGCAGCCTCACCAGTGCCCCTCAATGCAGCCTCAATACAGTTTTACCAGTGTGCCCCTCAACGCAGCCTCACCAGAGTGCCCCCTCCATGCAGCCTCACCAGAGTGCCCCCTCCATGCAGCCTCACCAGAGTGCCCCCTCCATGCAGCCTCACCAGAGTGCTCCCTCCATGCAGCCTCACCAGAGTGCTCCCTCCATGCAGCCTCACCAGAGTGCCTTCTCACCAGAGTGCCCCCTCCATGCAGCCTCACCAGAGTGCCCCCTCCATGCAGCCTCACCAGAGTGCCCCCTCCATGCAGCCTCAGAGTGCCCCCTCCATGCAGCCTCAGAGTGCTCCCTCCATGCAGCCTCAGAGTGCCCCCTCCATGCAACCTCAGAGTGCCCCCTCCATGCAGCCTCAGAGTGCCCCCTCCATGCAGCCTCAGAGTGCCCCCTCCATGCAGCCTCAGAGTGCCCCCTCCATGCAGCCTCAGAGTGCCCCCTCCATGCAGCCTCAGAGTGCCCCCTCCATGCAACCTCAGAGTGCCCCCTCCATGCAACCTCAGAGTGCTCCCTCCATGCAGCCTCAGAGTGCCCCCTCCATGCAGCCTCAGAGTGCCCCCTCCATGCAGCCTCAGAGTGCCCCCTCCATGCAGCCTCAGAGTGCCCCCTCCATGCAGCCTCAGAGTGCCCCCTCCATGCAGCCTCAGAGTGCCCCCTCCATGCAGCCTCAGAGTGCCCCCTCCATGCAGCCTCAGAGTGCTCCCTCCATGCAGCCTCAGCGTGCCCCCTCCATGCAGCCACAGAGTGCCCCCTCCATGCAGCCTCAGAGTGCCCCCTCCATGCAGCCTCAGAGTGCTCCCTCCATGCAGCCTCAGCGTGCCCCCTCCATGCAGCCACAGAGTGCCCCCTCCATGCAGCCTCAGAGTGCCCCCTCCCCCCTCTATGCAGCCTCAGAGTGCCCCCTCCCCCCTCTATGCAGCCTGATCAGTGCATAGGGAATAGCCGCCGGATCACACAGAGCGGGTAACTCCCGCTGTGACACATGGCGACCACTGTCATTGGATGTCCCGCCTCCTTTGTTAGACATCACACGTCCCGGCATTGGACCAGTCAGTGAGATATTTATCAAAGGAGGCGGGACATTCGGATGACATCGGTAAGCGGGAGATCCCCGCTCTATGTAATCCGGCGGCGCCTGCCCTCCTCCCCCTTACCCTCCGAGGCAGCGCTGGGGCCCGTGCGGGCCCGAAAAGATGATCACCGGCCCTAAAGGCTCCAGCAGGTGGCGCTGGCGGGCCCCCTTTAGCGGCCGGGCCCTCGGTCCATGTCCGATTGGACCGACTGGTCAGTCCGCCCCTGATCCCTGTATCCCAGCACTATATAATCCCTGCGCTCCAGCATCCCTGCATCTCTGCATCTCTCTGCATTTCTGCATCTCTCTGCATCTGCAACTCAGCATCCCAGCATTTTCAGCATTTTTAGCATAACCAGCATAATCAATATTTCAACATAACCTGCAAATTCCTGCATTCCAGCTTCCCAGCATTCCCAGCATTTCAGCATAACCTGCATAACCTTGCTCAACCTCTGCTTGTCTGCTTGTCGCTGCTATCACCACTGCTGTCACCCCTGCTGTCCCCACTTACATTGTCCTGCATTAACATTGCATTGTGTCTTACCAACACAGCTTATCAACATTGCCTTGAGTTTGTATTTGTGCTCCATTTTTTATTTATTTATTTTTTTTTGCCCTCTGCATAATCCGGAACCCGGAATCCTCTGGTATCCAAGGATTATCCTGCTATTTTCCTACAGTGGTCCCCTTAGGTTCAGTATTGGCATTAATACTGGCATTAATATTGGCACAGATCCCTCCCCCCACCTGGATTCCCTGGTTTGTCCCTGGTTCTCATGGGAAGGAGGAGACGAGGTGCTCCTAGTGGCCGATCCGGTATTCCATCTGTATCCCCGCAAACTGGTATCCAGGACTTTTTTTAGCTGGTAGACGGACCCGCTCCTCTAGTATAATAGCAAAGATGGCAACAGATGGCTCCACAGAGGGCCCAGCAAGCGAGCCAACCGAGTCAGTCTATAAGTCAGGATACAGACCAGCATATAGGGGTTGTTCCCACCCCATCTCTTACTCCATCTTGCTCATCAGTATATAGCCCTGCTTTCCAACAATCCGAGTTTGCTGTTACAGTTGCTCTACAAGAATTGCAGAGCATCTCACAGAGTGTTTCACCTTCACCTCACCCCTCTCCATCTCTGCCCCCCCTCCGCCTTTGCCCTCCGGGCCTATACAAACGCCCCCCCCTCCGCCTTTGCCCTCCCGGCCTATACAAACGCCAGGTATGGGCCAGGGAGTGGATGGGGGAGAAGGGGGGGATTTGCGAGAATTCCTAAAAGCTTTACCAACACAGAGTGAAATGGCGGCATTTGTACAGCGTCTGAAGCAAGGTTATCGCATTGATATCCAGGCGGTTAAGACAGATCTACAAGCAACTCAGGTTAAAACATCATAGTTAGAGGGCTCTGTTACAATTTTGGCTGATGCTATCCATGTGCAAGACCAACGATTAGATATGCATGAATCTAAATTACAAACACTGTACTCCCTTATAGAGGATCAAGATAATCGCAATCGGCGGAATAATATTCGGATTCGAGGGTTATCAGAAGCAATGGGGGTTGAGGATCTTCCAGAAACGATAAAAGGCATTTTCATCTCTATATTGGGGACAATTGAGACGGTTAATCTGGAAATCGATAGGGTTCACCGGGCTTTGGGGCCATGGAGCCCTGACCCAGCCAAACTAAGGGACATTATATGTCAAATACACTACTTCTGTGTAAAAGAGGACATTATGAGAAAGGCGCGAACAAAAGGCCTAATTGAATATAAAGGGAATACGATACAACTGTTGTCAGACCTGTGCCATTTCACCCTAGAAAAGAGGAAGGCATTAAAACCTCTCCTGGTTTTTTTACAAGACCAAAAAATTTCTTATCGATGGAACTTTCCATTCCAACCACAGATCCGGAAGGAGGGAAAGTGGTTAAGTATCCGTGGTCCATCGGATATCCCAGCAGTAGTAACAGCCTTGGAGCTACCAGAGCTCCCACCGCTGGAGTGGCCACAGTCATATTTTTTGAAGGGCGTCGAGCCCCTATATTGGGGAAATACCGCGGCAGATCAGGAACCTTCCCCCCATAGCCTAATCAAGGGTTTTCAGTAGCGATAACATTGGTGGATTTTTTCTACAAACTTTTTGTTACTTATTTCCTCCCCCCTTTTTTTTTTTTTCCTCCTTTATCAATTCCTGATTAAAATATGCCTTTGTATTATATACTATGCCAGCGATGAAATATTGATGTATGTATGCGTTTATATATGCATATTTGTATGGAATATATATTTATGCTATATGGCACCCGATGATATTTGTCAGACGTTTTTCTATCAGGGATGCAGATGATAGGTTCCTGATATTATTAGAAGGAAGAAAATACCGGCCACCCCACCCTGAGCATTATCTTTTTTTTTTTTTCTCTCCCGTTCTCCTCTCTCCCTCCACCAGGGTGGGGCGCGCCACTTTTGAGGGATTGGTTGCACCTGGGGGGAGAAGGGTAAGGAATTTTATTAAAGCTTTGGATGTGGATATCCTAAAAAAGATATATCAGCTCAATTATAGCCAGGATAAATTTATATATATAGCACTATTCCTTTTTTTGGGAATTGGTGTACAAAATTGTGCTGCAATATGGCTATTTGTCCTGCGGGGCGGGGTGGAATGGGTAATATGTAGATGAGTGGCATTTGTAGTGCTTTTATAACATGTTTCTCTGACCATGCCGCCTGCGCACGACAAATAAATGTTTGTGGAATCAGTCTACCGATGGTGATGGCTCCTGGGATTCCAGTTGAGTATGCATGACCGTGTGGATATGTGAGCCTATAGCTGTAGGGTGCCCACTAGTGAGCACTCATATACATATCGATATGAGGATCACAGAGGGGGGGGAGGCATATCTTATAGAAGGTATTGGTGCCAACTTTTTTACTCTCCCCTATAGGAACGGGTTTTGTTTTTTTTGTTTTTTTCTTCTTCTTCCTCATCTCACCCTCCTCCTCCCCCTCACGAATGTGAACTCCCCTCCTGAGATGTAGCTGTACCTGGGGAGGAGGTGAGGGAAGGGAGAGAGACTTTAGATGCACAATACACAGCTGCAGTATGAGTTTTCATAGGTGGGGGGAGGAGAGATAGGTACTAGGTAGGCAATTGATGTTTGTTGTGTATTTATCAACCTGTTGCCCTGATGGTGTCACCACATTATGACAAATAGTGGCGTATAGGTGTAAGATACGCATGGCGTGTGCACACCTAGGTTTAGGGATAAGGGAATTCGGGGCGGAGAGGTACACCCTATAAAAGGCATGAGTACCAATTTTTTTTTTCCCTTTATCTTCTTTAGAGTGCAGAAATAGTTGGAGTTCATTTTCCTATATATTATAGATCGCAATAAAAGCAGGTTTTTCTCTCGGGTCCCACTTTGAGACCTTCCCTGTGTGTATCCACTTCCCCCTCATAGGTATACCAGCCCTCTGGTAGGGATTGGTTTGAGGTGTGTTTTGTTTTTTTTGTTTTTTTTCTAGTTATGGTGGTGTGCTATACTTTTTGTAAAGCATACTAATTTAATTTTTTTGTTGGATTTGGTATCGGGTCAGATCCAAAGAGAGAGTTATCTCTCTCATTATTTTATTTTTTGTCTCTTTCTTTCACCTTTTTTTCCTCCTTTCTCCTTTTTTTTTTTTTTTTTATTCTTTTCTCTTCTTCACAAGCCAGGAAATGGCGACCAAACAATCTTCGCCACTCTCATTGAAACTCTGTTCATATAATGTTAAGGGTATCAATAAACAATCAAAAAGAGGTCAAATTTTATATGCTCTACATAAAGCTAGGGTAGATATTATACTTTTCCAAGAGACCCATTTTAAAGCAAATTGTATCCCAGCATGCTCACGAAGATACTATTCAAGTTGGTTTCATAGTACCTTGTCCTTGTCCAAGACTAGGGCAGTCTCCATCGCTATCCATAAACATCTACTAGTATCGGTCTTGGAGCATGTGACGGACCCCAATGGCCGGTATCTTTTTCTCAAATTCAGGCTGTGGAATAGTCTATACAATTGCCAATTTCTATATTCCTAATTATGATCAAATAACGGCAATTACACAATATCTTTATCTCTTGACAGAATTTGCAGAAGGTACAATCCTTGTAGGAGGAGATTTTAATATGGTTCTAGAACCCCAACTGGACACCTCCTCTCAGCAATCAAATATCTCCTACAGTCGGTTGAGAGCCCTGAAAAAAGAGTTGTTTGGACACCGATTGCTGGACTTATGGCGTATTTTAAACCCTAAAAAGCTTGACTATACATACTATTCCCCAGTCCACCAATCCTATTGTAGGCTAGATTATTTTTTCACGGGAGCACAACTATTGGAATGTAACCCAATAATGGACATTGGGTCTTTCATCTGGTCTGATAAATCACCTCTTTTTTTGACAGTAAAACCTCCCCAGATCCCACGGTCTGATTGGTCATGGCGTTTAAACGAAACCCTTATGCAAGACCCATTATGTCATCAGGCAGTTTTGGCGGCGATCAAGAATTTTATCGCTGACCATGAACATGATGAGACCCCATTACCTATACAGTGGGAGGCCTTGAAAGCAGTAGTAAGAGGACTAATTATCCAACATGGAGCTCGCTTAAAAAAAGAAAGATCAGCAACTATACAGGACGACCTGTCAAAACTTCGGGTGTTGGAGATCTCACACAAAAAGACCCCAACTCCGGAGCTATTGGCTGATATATCTTTGGTACGATCATCTTTGCTGCAGTCTTTGGAGGTTTCCCACTGTAAAAGTCAATATAGATATGCCCTGGGAAAGTACCAGTATGGAGATAAGGCTGGGAGATCACTTTCAAGGTCTTTGCATCCCCAACCCCCAGTAACTTTTATACCTAGCATTGCGTTACCATCTGGAGAAATTACTTCAGATCCAATCCTTCTTCAAAAAGCATTCTGTGATTATTTCACAGCGTTGTACAATCTTACTCCCCCATCATCCTGCGACCCAGACTCTCTTGGTCGTCGTATACAGGAATATGTGTCCGAAACTGCTATACCAATATTAGATGAAAATAGTGGGAATTCTTTGGACTCCCCGTTTTTACTCGAGGAATTATTGGAAGTGATTAAGAATACACCATCGGGTAAAAGTCCCGGCCCCGTTGGTTTTACATCGAAATTTTATAAGACCAACAAGGATTCTATTACACCATTTATGCTTCAAGTGTTTAATAGCATATCTGATATTAATGGGTTTGTACCCCAGACATTAGAAGCGCACATCTCACTACTTCCTAAACCTGATAAGGATTTAAACTTGTGTTCTAGTTATCGTCCTATATCCTTAATTGGGGTAGATATCAAGATATATGCCAAATTGATTGCCTCACGTCTTCAATCCCATATTCCCAATTTGGTACATACAGACCAAGTTGGGTTTGTACAGGGGAGAGAAGCACGCGATAACACGCTTAAATCCCTTTTATTCATCGAATATATCCAATCAGCAAAGATACCAGCTTGCCTTCTCTCTGTGGATGCTGAGAAGGCATTTGACCATGTTGGGTGGCCGTTTTTGGAACAAACTTTGATTCAAATAGGATTAGGACCAATTCTGTTAAGAAAAATTATGGCACTCTATACCAAGCCAAGAGCAAGAATACGGATTAATCAATCATTATCCCCTAACTTTCCTATTCAAAATGGTACACGTCAGGGATGTCCGCTGTCTCCCCTCTTGTTTGTTTTAGTAATGGAACATTTGGTAACTGCTCTTAGACAAAATCCTTGTATCTCAGGCATACCATTAGACGGACAGGAGGTGAAGCTGGCAGTATTTGCTGACGATCTGCTACTCTATATTACCAACCCACATGTCTCCATGCCATCTATTCTGTATGAGATATAAATTAAAAAGGGGGTGTGGCGCTCCCTATGTGGTATAAGGATACTGTAAGGGAGGGGGACGGGTTGTCTAGTAGGTTAAATTAATCCAAAAGTGATAACCCCCAATCATCAACCTGGTAGGTACCTGGTACTAACAAAGGTAATATATACAATAAATAAATGAAAACGATCTACAGTATTATGTGCAGAAACAAATTTGCCTTGTATGTAAAGGATGTGTGCTGAGACCCCTACATCTATGATAGGTCTACACCATACATCGCCCCAAGTAAAATAGGTATAATCCAAACCATAACCATAAAAATTCAAACGTAAAAAACAAATATGTGCTCTGCCTATCCGGTGCAAATATTACTATATAATGTAATCTGCCTTATATAGTGCCAAATATTTTCACATTGGTGATCAAAGTCCAGTGAACAGGTGATTGCACCTAACTTTAATTAGTGCAAAAACAATTAGTAATAATCATAGTCCTTAAAGTGGTAAAACTCTTCAAACACAGTGTTTCAGGAAATTTTCTTAGCAAGAGAAAACCGTGACAAGAGTGCTCTCAGGTGGTTTCTGTGACTTTTGTGCTCCCCCTTTTGGGTCCCCACTCACCGAATCCAACAACCCCAAAAGGGGCAAACAGCATAGGGTATCTCGATCACGGTCAGCTCTCCACCACGATCATGTAGGGCATTCAGGTGGTTCCCGTGTTGTTGGTTTAAGATGTTCACAGTGGCTCCCCAGATCCACCAACCCCAAAAAAGGGGGGAAGCTACATGGGGTATCGCGGTCACGGTATCCTCTCCACCACAATCCTACAAAGCGTCCAGGGTAATTTCTGTAGTGTTGAATTGAAGTGTTCACACTGGCTCCCTGTTCTGCACTCGATCTGACCTGATGTCCAGCGGCGTAAGCTCTGATCCCACACTGAGCTGTCAGCCGTGGCTTTGCTGTGTGAGCGGGTGCAGAGGACACATCTATGCTATGATTATTACTAATTGTTTTTGCACTAATTAAAGTTAGGTGCAATCACCTGTTCACTGGACTTTGATCACCAATGTGAAAATATTTGGCACTATATAAGGCAGATTACATTATATAGTAATATTTGCACCGGATAGGCAGAGCACATATTTGTTTTTTACGTTTGAATTTTTATGGTTATGGTTTGGATTATACCTATTTTACTTGGGGCGATGTATGGTGTAGACCTATCATAGATGTAGGGGTCTCAGCACACATCCTTTACATACAAGGCACATTTGTTTCTGCACATAATACTGTAGATCGTTTTCGTTTATTTATTGAATATATTACCTTTGTTGGTACCAGGTACCTACCAGGTTGATGATTGGGGGTTATCACTTTTGGATTAATTTAACCTACTAGACAACCCGTCCCCCTCCCTTACAGTATCCCTATACCACATAGGGAGCGCCACACCCCCTTTTTAATTTATATCTCATACTCTGTGGAGGACCCTTAGGGAAACTCCTTTAGGGGGGCTGCATACCTATACGTTTGTCCTAAGCGCAGCTTCCACACTTAATTATCTATTCTGTATGAATTTCAGCGTTTTGGAGCTCTGAGCAATTTTAAAGTAAATTTGTCCAAATCAGAAATTCTTAATGTCTCTCTATCACCACGTCAAGTTCAGGCTCTAGGGAATAATTTCCCATTTAAGATCTGTACTTCGACACTTCAATACTTGGGCATAAAAATTCCACAAGATACTTACTAAGCTATATATAGAAAATTATTATCCTCTTATGCAGCGTACAATACAGGACATTAAGAAGTACGAGCGAGCCCATTACTCATGGTTTGGGAGGATCAATATTTTAAAAATGGATATAATACCACGCTTTCTCTACCTTTTCCAAAAAATACCTATAGCGGTCCCCCGTTCCTTTTTTACCATTCTACAATCTGCCTTTACAAGGTTTATCTGGGGATGTATAGACCTAGATTGCAAAGGAGAATTTTATCTCTCCCCAAAACAAAGGGGGGCGCAGGGGCACCCGACCTATACTACTACCACGCTGCAGCAGTGTTAACTAGACTAGTAAATTGGTTCCATCACTCCCATCTTAAACAATGGGTACACATAGAACAGTCAATTGCTCCCTTGGATCTCCAGGCGCTTCCCTGGCTAGATATCTCTGCCCGGGGCCCACCTTCCTCGGTATCCTTTCTTACAGCACATTTATTGCGTACCTGGGATAAACTACAAACCCAATTAGGACTTTCGCCTAAAGTGGGATTAATGACACCCCTGTTTGGTAACCCAGGGTTCTTACCAGCAATGCCACGGAGACATTTTCTGGTATGGAGTAAGGAGTCAAATCGTCGTATATCCCAAATTATTTATCAGGGAGATCTCCCATTGCTTTCAGATTTGATCCCTACTCAGCAACAATCAATTAAACATCGGTTGGAATATCGGCAAATAAAGTCTTTTCTTTCTTCTTTTCCTTCTATAGATGTGTTTAATAGAGATCCAGATACCTTTAAGTCTCTTCTGTTACAACAAAATACACCAGAACATATTCTGTCTGCAGTGTATGGGGTTCTTATTCTTAGACTCCATACATGTCTCCCGGAGTTCACAAATAAGTGGAAAATGGACTTGAATGTTGAAATTAAGCCAGAGGAATGGGAAAAAACATTTATTCTTACACATAGTATGTCGTTAGCAATCAAGGCCCACGAGACAAATTTTAAGCTTTTCTCTCTGTGGTATAGATGTCCGTTGTTGCTTCACCGGATATATCCAAATGTTTCAGACCTGTGTTGGCGCTGTCATTCTGCCAAAGGTTCTTTATTACATATTTGGTGGGAATGTCGTTCGGTACATAATTTTTGGGACATGATACTGCAGCTTCATACCCGTGCAACTGGGGTGACTATTCCCAACACACCTCAAATTACTTTGTTATCCATCTTACCTGGCTCGTACAAAAGCATTAAAAAAGGCCTTTTAAGACACTGGTTGACAGCTGCAAGGGCAGTAATACCGCGCCACTGGCGGTCGGCACATGCTCCATCGCTGACTGATTGCATTCTAGAGATGGACCATATTGAAAGGATGGAGACTCTTCTATCACAGGAATTGGACACGTATGAACAATGTCGTCAAACTTGGCTTCCTTGGAAAGTGCTAAGGGAATCCCCTGAACTACGGAATCTGTATGTGGTTTGGAGGTAGGATATGAAACTGGTGGAGAGGCGGTTTGAGTGAGGCGATCTTGGTTTGAGTAACTACTTCGGGTAGTGTATTTAATCAGAACATTACGGTCTCTTTTTTTTTTGTTGTTGTTTTTTCTCTTCATTTACTTTTTTTGTGTTGTGTCTGTGTGTGTGTTTTGTGTGATTATAGCTAATATTACTGTGGGAGTTGAAGAAAGGGAGTAGGAAATTATATATTTTATTTTATCTAAATGGATGAAAGAAAATAAGGCAGGGATATCCCTATTAGGGTTTAGGGATGTATTGTCTTGGGCGGTGGTGGCAAAACTTGGTGCAGGGGATGTTTTGGGACCATGCCTCCCTTGAGTGTGGGGAGGGTAGGGGAGTGTCTGGGGTTCCGGGGTCCGCCATCACGGGTCTGGAGTATGACCAGGGGTTGTCTCTCTCCCTTGTTTGTTCATGATTTTTTTTTTCTCTTCTTTTTTCAGAGACCCCTTCAGTGTGTTGGTATATCTTTGTTTTATGTTTTATATATTATTGTAATGTGGTATATATATATATATATATATATATATATATATATATATATATATATTTTTTTTTTTTTTTTTTGGCACCCATTGGATGAGATTAATGCTTGTCTTTTCTTTTCTTCTCCTTTTTTCTTTTTTTGTTATGTAAATTTAAAAATTTTTTTTCAATAAAAACAGATTGCTGTAAAATAGACCGGTTGGTGCCAGTGTGTGCATGTGTGCCTGTTCGCAGCCGTGCGTGTCCATGCATGCGCCAGTACACAGTATTCTTGGCGCACACACTACTGTGCCCACGCCTGTGCGCCAACACGCGTTTATCCACCGGACTTCTTTTACATTGCCCCCCCTAATGGGCAACCACCAGATGCCCATCTGTAACTTCTTTTCAGGGTGAGCCTGAAAAAAAGCCCGTAACAACCACTTGGCATGTAAATTGAAATCTGGTTCCCAAGAGTTGTCTTCAGTTCCGTAGCCTTTCCATTTAATCAAAAACTGGATTACATTTCTCCTCTTTCTACAGTCCATAATGGTTTCCACCTCATACTCCTCATTACCGTTGACTAGAGTAGGTGCAGGTGGACCCGACGCACGACCAGGAAAAGGATTGCATTTTTCAGTAATGAGACATGGAAGACCGGATGAATTTTGTTATTCTCAGGGAGTGACAATTCATAGGCTGACGGATTGATCTGCCTTTTAAAAGGGAAAAGATCCAATATAGCTAGGTCCGAGCTTCTTGGATGGACAACATAATTTTAAGTTGGCAGTGGATAACCAGACCTTGTCTCCGACTTGAAGTTTTAGGTCTCCTCTTCTTTTCCTGTCAAATAATCTCTTTTTGTCTTGTTGTGCTTCGGAGATGTTTCTTTGTAATACCTAATTGTTCATAGAAGGGTGTTTAACCTTACTTGGACTGCAGGAACCAAGGAATCAGGCAAGATATCAGGTAGGAAGGTCAGGAAGTATCCATAGTTGGAAAAAAATTAGGCTTGTCCCATAGCTGAGTGAACTGTATCATTGTATGCAAACTCTGCCAGGGGTAAAAGTGATGCCCAGTCATCCTGGGCAAAGGATGAGAAGCATTGAAGATATTGTTCTAGAGTCTGGTTTGTACGTTCAGTTTGGCCATTAGTCTGGGGGTGGTACGCTGAAGAAAAATAAGTTTCAATTTTCAACATCCTACAAAGCTCTTTCCAAAATCTGGATGTAAATTGCACCCCTCGATCCGAGGTGTTGCTGTTGGGTACCCCATGGAGTCTAACTACCTCCCTGATGAAGGTGCACACAGTCTCTGTTGCTGACCGGGTTCCTAACAAAGGAATAAAATGGGCCGTCTTGGTCAATCTGTCTGCGATCACAAAAATGGTGAATTTTTCGGATGGTGGAAGTTCGACAATAAAATACATATTAATCATTTCCCAGGGCCTCTTGGGAATGGGTAGCGGTTTCAACAGACCCCAGGCCTTGGTTTTCTCGCTTTTGTTCCAGGGACAGACCCCAAAGGTGCTCATATAACTCTTGCAGTCAGGCCTTAAACCTGGCCACCAAAAGGAACGTTGCACGAGCTCCACTGTCTTGGTTACCCCGAAATGTCCTGCCAAGGGATGGTCATGACAGAGACCCAGGATCTTGGGGTGCAGACTCGGAGGTACAAACACCATTTGATTGTGTAGGAATAATCCCTCTTGTTCCTGAAAACAGATACCTGGTGGTAGAATGTCCCTTGTGGATGACTGCTTTAGCTGGGTGATCAGGTAAAAAAACTTTGAGCCGGCAGAATTGTGTCTGCCCGGTGAGGTTATCCTTCTTCGGGGTACATTTGTGATAGGGCATCAGGCTTGCCATTCTTGGAACCTGGTCTAAAAGTAATGTGGAAGGAGAAGCGAAAGAAGAATAGCACCCACCTGGCCTGGCGAGGTCTTAACCGCTTGGCTGTTTTAAGGTATTCAAGGTTTTTGTGATTGGTAAAGATCAAAATGGGGTGGGCTGCTCCTTCCAACAAATAACGCCATTCTTACAGGGCTGTATTTATGGCTGATAATTCACGGTTACCCACGTCATAATTTCTCTCTGTGGAGCTAAGTTTCCTGGAAAACAAGACAATGGGATGTAGTAGGGACTTCATGCCCTGGCGCTGTGACGGGATGGCATCCACAGCATTTTCTGAAGCGTCCATCTCGAGAACATATGGGGATGCAGGGTCTGGATGTTGTAGGATGGGAGCTGAGGTAAACAGAGCTTTTAGTTGGTCTAAGGTGGCTTGCGCTGTAGGTGTCCACTGGAAGTGGGTATTCTGTTTTGTCAGTTGGGTGGCAGGAGCGATAATGGTGGAGAAATTCTTAATGAACTTGCGGTAGAAGTTGGCAAATCCAATGAACCTCTGAGTACTCTTCCTGTCTGTAGGAGTGGGCCATTCTAGGATGGATTTAACCTTTTGAGGATCCATGGAGATTCCTGAAGTAGAGATGATAAGTTCCAAGAATTGGATAGTGTCCTTCTCGTATTCGCACTTCTCGGCCTTTGCATATAGTCCATGGTCTCTTAGCTGACCGAGAACCTTTTTCACATGTTCACAGTGTGACGAGAGGGAATTAGAAAGGATGAGGATATAATCTAGATATACAATTAGGAATAAATCAAGGAAGTCTCTGAAAATATTGTTAACAAAATGCTGGAATGTCGCTGGGGCATTACACAGCCGTGACAAGGTGCTCATAATGCCCGAATCTAGTGCGGAAGGCCGTTTTCCATTCATCCCCTTTGCGGATTCATACTAGGTTATATGCCCCTCGTAAGTCAAGTTTTGTGAACACAGCAGAAGTTTTAAAACGTTGAAAAAGTTCCGGAACCAAGGACAAATTGTATCTATTCTTGATAGTGACTTTATTTAATTCCCAGTAGTCAACACAAGGGCGCAGGGTATGATCTTTTTTTTCCACTAAGAAAATTCCAGCACCTGCAGGGGACGTGGAAGGCTGGATGAAACCTTTCTCCAGGTTTTAGTTAATGTACTGACGTAGTACCTTAAGTTCTAGTTCAGAGAGGGGAAAAATGCGCCCAAAAGGAATTTCAGAACCAGGCCACAGTTCAATTGGGCAGTCATACAGGCGATGGGGTGGCAGAATATCTGCCTTTTGTTTGTCAAAGACCTCCAGGAACTCATGATAAACTGTAGGTATGAGCTGTGACACAGTAGAGTCAGTATGTATTCCCAGAAGAGGTACAGGTATCGTGGAAATGGGGTGAAGGACTGCTGGCAGTAGGAGGATAAAAAGGTAATTTTCCCGGAAAACCAGTTTATCTGCGGGTTGTGGGCTTGTAACCAGGGAATGCCCAGGATAATGGGGAACAAAGGTGATGGAATAATGTCCAGGCCCAAGTATTCCTGATGACCAGTATCAGATGCAGCCAGTAGCGGGCAAGTCTAATGTGTTATAGGCCCAGACCTGAGATGGGATCCATCGGCCAGATGGATGGACAACTGGTAGGTCTTTGCTTGTAAAGGAATTTGATGATGGTGAGCAAAGCCCTAGTCCATAAAACAGCTGCAGGCTCCGGAGTTGACTATTTCTGGTACCTGACTGTTTCTCCCGGGGAGCTGAAGTGACAAGGACAGGGTGACATGAGCAGATCCCTTCTTTCCAGAGCAGTTGGCAAGGTAGGTAGAGAAGGTGATCCCGGTCCTTGTGGGTCTCACTGGTCAGTTGTGGAGATAATGTCCCGCTACCCCACAGTATATACATGGCCCATTCGGCGTCTTTGCAACTTCTCTGCACTGGAGAGTGGAGAACGAAGAAGTCCCAGTTGCATAGATTTTGTGGTGGTGCCAGCCTTTTCTGTTCTCCTTTCCCTGAATCTACGGTCGAGCTGGATAGCAAGACTAATGAGGCTATTAAGGGAACTGGGAACCTCCACCCGAGCAAGCTCATCCTTGAGTCCTTGGAACAAGGCGAGGCAGAACTGATGCCATAAGGCCGCATCATTCCATCCAGTATCAGAGGGCCATAAGCGGAATTCTGCAACATAGTCCTTGGCGGGTTGATGACCCTGTCGTAGAGTATGGAGGGTAGACTTTGCGGTAGCAGTACGCCTGGAGGCATCATAAAGCTGGCCCATTGCCTCAAAGAATGAAGGGAGAGAGTCCAGGACTGAGCTATTCTGTTCTAGGAGTTGGTGGGCCCAAGACTGTGATTCTCCAAGAAGTAGGGATATGGCCAATCCCACCTTGGTGGTTTCAAGTAAGAAGGTTCTTGGCTGCAAGGCAAAGTATAGTTCACAAGAGTTCTTAAATGCATGGAATTTGTGCCGATCGCCTGAAAATCGCTCTGGTGCAAGGACTCTGATTTCTGGTGGTGGCATGACACCTGTGGAAGCGAAAACAGTCTGTTCAGATGTGGGGTAGCCAGGTGCGATAGCAGGTGCAGGAGTTGCTGAGGCAAAGGTTTGGTGCAACCTTCCAGCTGCAGATGGCTCTTTTGCAGGGTGCTGACTGCCTGTGTGAGGGAGACAAGTTGCAGGCATAGCAAGCCTCTCTCTCAATCTCTGACATCTGGCTGACTGGTACTGTCACATACCTGGTGGAGATTGAGCTGTAGAGAGGGCTCCTCTTGCACCTCCTGTCCAGCACCCCTGGTAGAGATGACAGGGAGACACAGAGTGGCACGAGGGTCCATGTAGCAGGTAGCTCTGGTTGGGTCCTGGCAGGAACCCGATGGCCGCGGATCACCGGATAGGCCCCAAGAACAGGAAATGCTGGATCAGCAGACGGAAGTGTGGTCGGAACATAAGCCAGGGGATTATCAACAGCCGAGCAGAGCAAGTACCGGAACGTGAGGCAGAAGCAAGGACTGGATACAGGCCAGTTTGGTACACATTCGGGCAGTGAAGTACAGGATCATGAAGCAGGAACAGGGTCTCAAACACAAGCCGGGGTCACAGGAAGGCAGGCAGAAATCCAAGGGAAGGTTCAGGTACAAGCCGGGTCAAACAAAGAAAGACTGGAACAGATCAAACACAGGTAAGCAGGAACAAGCTGAAAGACCACTCAGCAATGTGTGTATGTCATTGCTCCGTTTAAATAGACCGGTTGGTGCTAGTGCATGCACGTGTGCATGTTTGCGGCCCACCTGTTCGCAGCGGCACATGTCCGCGCACAAGCCAGTACACAGCATTCTTAGCGCACACACTACAGTGCCCGCGCCTGTGCGTGTCTATCAGCCGGACTTCTCTTACATGTTCATTGAGATATTGATTAAAATCTTACTTTTCAAAAGGGTTGTACTCATTTATGCTGAGCACTGTGTGTGTGTGTATATATATATATATATATATATATATATATATATATACTGTATATGTAGAATAGGGATGGGCTGAGCACCCCCCAGTTCGGTTCACACCAGAACACCACGAACAGACAAAAAGTTCTAGCAAATATGCAAACCCTATTAAAGTCAATGGGACACGAACATGAAAAATCAAAAGTGCTAATTTTAAAGGCTTATATGCAAGTTAATGCCATAAAAAGCATATGGGGACCTAGGTAATGCCCCAGTGGACATGTATCAATGCAAAAAAAAGTTTTTAAAACAATTGTATCTTCAAGAGCAGTGATTTTAATAATGCTTAAAGTAAAACAATAAAAATTAAATATTCCTTTAACCACCTCAATGCAGTGCACTTTCACACCCTTCCTGCCCAAGCCATTTTTCAGCTTTCAGCGCTGTCACACTTTGAATGATAATTGCGCGGTCATGCCACACTGTACCCAGATGAAATTGTTATAATTTTTTCCCCACAAATAGATCTTTCTTTTGGTGGCATTTGATTACTCCTGCGGTTTTTATTTTTTGCGCTATAAACAAAAGAAGAGTGACAAGTAGGGATGAGCCAAACACCGCCCTGTTCGGTTCGCACCAGAACATGCGAACAGGCAAAAAATTTGTTCGAACACGCTAACACCGTTAAAGTCTATGGGACACGAACATGAATAATCAAAAGTGCTAAATTTTAAAGGCTTATATGCAAGTTATTGTCATAAAAAGTGTTTGGGCACCTAGGTCCTGCCCCAGGGAACATGGATCAATGCAAAAAAAAGTTTTAAAAACGGACATTTTTTCGGGAGCAGTGATTTTAATAATGCTTAAAGTGAAACAATAAAAGTGTAATATCCCTTTAAATTTCATACCTGGGGGGTGTCTATAGTATGCCTGTAAAGGGGCGCATGTTTCCCGTGTTTAGAACAGTCTGACAGCAAAATGACATTTCAAAGGAAAAAAAGTCATTTAAAACTACTAGCGGCTATTAATGCATTGCCAGTCCGACAATACACATAGAAGTTCATTGATAAAAACGGCATGGGAATTCCCCACAGGGGAACCCTGAACCAAAATGTAAAAAAAAAATGACGTGGGGGGTCCCCCTAAATTCCATACCAGGCCCTTCAGGTCTGGTATGGATATTAAGGGGAACCTCAGCCGAGTTTCCCCCCAAACCCTTTTAAAAAAAGAACTCATAGGTTCTAATCCCTTCATACTTGGTAGATCCATTTCTAAATGGGAGGCCGCCGCCAATGTGGGTTCCGCGATGGTCACCAATCTACATATAGGGTCCTCATTTCTCACTCTACCCCATCCTGCCATTTGTTGCAACTGTAATGCCAAGAAATATAACCTGGGGTGGGGTATTGACAGCCCTCCTTTATCTTTTTCATATTGCAGTGTTTCCAAGCTAATTCTAGGCACCTTTTTTTTCCATATCAATTCTCTCATTAATGTGTCTATTAGTCTGAACCACTTCTTTGAAATCCATATTGGTGAATTGTGGAGGATATACAATTGCTGTGGGGCCCAGATCATCTTTACTAGATTTGCCCGCCCTACGACTGACAATGGGAGCCTACACCAACTGTTACATTTTTCTTTCTGTCTGGTGAGCAATGGCCCCAAATTCAGTTAAAGATACTCGGCTGGCTCTGGGGACACCATCACTCCCAAATATTTAAAGCAGTTAACAATAGCAATTTGTTCAGCCCCCTCTGGGAGTCCCTCCCTCGTCTGATCTAATGGCATTATAGTTGATTTCGACCAATTAATTGCAAAGCCCGAAAAGCTGCCAAAGTTTCCCACTATCTCCATCACTGCCCGCAAAGAAGAGGACATATCCCCTAGATATATAAGTGCATCATCTGCGTATAAAGATATTTTTTCCTCTCTCTGAAATCTACAGAACCCCACTACCTCAGGTGAGTTCCGGATCAGTATAGCCAGGGGTTCAATCGCCAAGGCGAACAGTAATGAAGACAGCGGGCAGCCCTGTCTAGTCCCCCTATATAATCCAAATGGAGGGGAGAGGATCCCATTGATGCGCAACCTGGCTCTAGGTTTGGAATACACTACTCTTACCCAGGATATGAATTTACCTCCCACTCCGAATCTTTCCAGTATTTCCATGAGGTAGGGCCACTCCACACTATCAAACGCCTTAGTCACGTCAAGTGACAGAATGGCCCTACCCCCCGGATTGTCCACTGGCATCTGCAAATTCATGTATAACCTCCTTATATTATCAGACGTAGAGCGCGTTGGTATAAAGCCAGACTGGTCACAATGAACCAGTTTGCCAATTACCTGAGAGAGCCTCTTAGCGAAAACACTGGCCAGCAACTTAACGTCTGCATTCAATAACGAAATTGGATGGTATGAATCCATTAGAAGACTATCTTTTCCTGGTTTCAAATGAACTGTAATTATTGCTTCTTGCATACTATCTGGTAACCTTCCCACTTCCCCAGCCTCCTCTATTGTCTGCAACAATGACGGTAAGAGGACCTCCCTATAATGGGAGTATACCTCTACCGGTATTCCATCTGGGCCTGGGGATTTATGACGCATTGCCCCCTCTAATGCTTCCGTTAATTCAGTCAGTGAAATTGGGGAATTCAGAGTTTCCCTCTCCTCCTCCGTTAACCGCGGAAAAGGACAGGTTTGTAGGAACTGTTCCAAGTCCGATGGTTTATACCTGGTTTTACTAGAGTACAAATCCCTGTAGAACTGCTGAAAACTATTTACTATGTCTGAGCTGAGAGTTAACTTCTCTCCAGTTTCAGTCCCTATAGCTAGGATATTTGTAGATTCCCATTGCTCTCTAGCTATTAGAGCTAATAGGCGGCCAGTATTTTCCCCCTCTTCGAAATAACTCTGTTGCTGAAAATATCTTCTCTTCTCTGCTGCAGATAGCCACACCGCATTGTGTACTGCCTACGCCTCTCTCCATAGCTCTTGATTGGATTGTGATGGGTCAATTATTAAGGCCTGCTCCCTTTCTTTCAGTTCTTCCCGTACCCTGGCTTCCCACTCTCTGGATCGAGATTTAACTCCCGCAATTTCTTTAATGAGGCAACCCCTCAAGAATGCTTTGAGTGTATCCCAGACTACCGCTTTACTGGCTGAGCCCCCATTTAATTATAAAAATTCCCGTAAAACCTCTCCCGTTCTATCTGCCTGTGGAAGCAGAGTCAACCAATATGGGTTCATTTTCCACAGTGGTTGTCTCGAGGTACCAATAATGCCCAGCCGTACCCAAAATGGGGAGTGGTCAGACAGAAGGCGCTGCTCATATGCAGAGTCCTCTACCCACTGAAAAAGTGACTCATTCCCCAGGCCCAAATCAATACGTGAGAAACCATCATGTGCTGCAGAGTAACAGGAGTAACATCTATCCTTGTCATGTCTCTCCCTCCATACATCCCTAAGTCCCAATTCCTCGAGGAGGGCGGCAAAAGCCGTCCTTCCAGAGGTATATCTCATATTTTTGGATGTCAAAGACATTCTGTCCAATGAATTATCCAAGATATTATTGTAGTCTCCTACTGCTAACACCGGGACCCCCGGATGCAGAGCCATGAACTGCGATAGGCACCCAAGGGGAACTGCTGAAAAAGGCGGAGGAATGTATAAGGAAGCTATTATACACGTTAGTCCATTAAGCTTACATAGTAGAAAAATAAACTTTCCCTCCTTATCCACTCTCTGTTGCAAACACTCAAAGGAGATATTCGAGGAGATCACAATACTAACCCCCCTTGAATATGAGGTATGCATAGAATGAAACTGTATCGGCTATCTCCTTGAGCGCAATAAATGTACAGAGTCAGGCCGCATATGTGTTTCTTGCAAACAAATTATCTGGGGTTTCATTTTATCAAAATATTTAAACATTGCACTTCTCTTATCCCTATCCCCCAGCCCCCTTACATTCCATGTCATTAATAAAACACCCTTTTTTTACCCCCTTTACTCATACATGATAGCTCTCTATTTTCTGCACTCATAGAATCGAAAACAGCTACATAAATAGTAAATCATAACACCTTGGCCTTCTGGGTTTTAACCATTCCAAGGACCCCGCCCGCATACAATACATTTCTACATAACTTTATTTTTTCCCCCCATTTGTCAGTTGTGTGATACAAAAAATATTTGTGGCAAAACTTATACTTGTGATAACTTCCCTTTCTTAATTGCATAAATCCGCCCCTTCTCGTGCCTACCCTACCCCCCCCTCCCTCCTCTCCACCCCACTCCCTCCCTAACCTTCCCACCCTTCTTCTCCCCCCCTCCCCTCCCCTCCCGCCCAACTGGGCCTACCCTAGGGGCTTGTATCTTGACCTCCCACCTATATTCACTCCCCAACATACTCCCTCCCATCTTTTCCATACCATACATCTCTGTATCCCCCTGTTCTACGGGGACTTACCTCCCCCCTCCCCCCCTCTCCAACCTTTTTTAGTGCCACTCCTGTGCGATGACTTTTGTGTTTGTGAAGGTAAATACTCATATCAGCCCCATTTTAATCTAATTAATATAACAATCTTCCACTATTTTATTACATTCTAATCCCCCTCCACCTCCTAATCCGTGTTTTACTTGTCAACACTAAACATTTATTTAATTTTTATTTTTTAATTAATTATTATCTGTAATCCCTTTTCTTCCCCTTTCCTTCCCACTACCCCTATATAAAAAAAAAAAAAAAAAAAGGAAGGGGGGGGGAGGGAAAAAAAATAGTCTCTGATTTCTCATCTTCTGTATTCCGTGCTGTTTTCCCGTTGTCCTTCAACCACTCTTCAACACTCCGTGGGGAATCAAAAAAGTGTATACCATTTATATTAGTCACTCTCAATCGGGCTGGGTATAGCAGTGCATAGTCCATCTCGATTTGCTGTAGCGTACGTTTAATTGGTATGTATGCCGCTCTGCGCTTTTGTAGCTCTGGAGAAAAGTCCTGAAATAATAAAATTTTGGCCCCCTTGTATAGAATCTCTCTCATTTCTCTTGCCTTCCGGAGCAACGATATTTTGTCTCTAAAGTTGAACAATTTTATGATTATGGGCCTTGAATATTCTTTTCCCTGACGAGGTCTAGAGGGGATTCGGTGTGCATGCTCAATGCCAAAAAAAAGGAGAAAAAGTCGCAGCCCCAAATATTTCTTTGGCCCATTCCTCCAAGAACTCTATGGGGTTAGACCCCTCACTCCGCTCAGGCATGCCAATTATTCTTTCGTTGTTTCTTCGATTTCTATTTTCTAATTCGTCCATTTTGGCTGCTTGTTCTTTTATGCGTTTTTTCATCTCAATGACTTCCTGTTTGAGTGGAGAAAACGTGTCTTCTACTGCACTTAATCTTTCTTCTAAAGCTGTTGTTCTTTCCTCCATCTCCTTCAGCTTGCCGCCTATCACTGCGATTTCCTCCTTTATGCCTTTCAATTGGGCATCCACCCATGCGATTGATTCCTTGCATGCGATTATCGCATATAGGAGGTCCCTCATTGTGGGTTCTTCTGCTCTTCCCCTTTGTTCTCCCTCCATATCTGCCTCTGTTATGTTAGAGAGCTTTCTAGTTGCTCTGTCACCGCTTGAGGTATCCACTTTTCCTGCTTCTTGTTCCTTTATATGCAAGGCAGTCGTCGGGCTTGGCACCACCGGCACTGGTCCGTTGCTTGAACTTTTCCTAGTCCCTGATGGAACTGTGTGAGTTAGTTGTGTAGATTTAGCTGGTGAAAGAGATGTCCTAGCAAATCGGTCTAGCTTAGTTGCTGCTGCAACTGCAGTTGCTGCTGCAGCTTTTGCTTGATTTGTCTGATTTTTTGTAGAGCGTGTGACTTTGGATCCTTCTTGTTGTGGCTGTTGTGGCTGGTTTACTTTCTCCTCAGCAGCTCGTTTCCCCACCATGTTGTTTTCCTCCTTTCTCCTTCTCCTTTAAGGATTAACCAGTTTACACATTGTTTCAAAGCATTGCCCAGTGTTGCATCATCACTTGTTATTTCACCCTGTTAATTCCTGTTGGACTCAAAAAGAAGGAAAAAAAAAAAAAAGGAGAAACACTGTCCCTTTACATATGTCCAGAGTTTACAATGTCATCCCGCTCAACTGAGCCTGAGATTAAATAGTAGGTGGTGAAATACTGCACTTTAAATTGCCACTTTAGTCATAATAGCCTTTTAAACACCATTCCTCTATTTATATTGATTTGTACGATTTGTACTATTGCTGTTTGGTTTAGTTGGCCTCCCCAGCCTGCTCCCCTTCTGTCTCACACCCGGGACTAGAATTGCATCTTTCTGAATCGCAGATATAATGTCTTTGACGGCAAGGGTTAAATAAAGAAAGGCAGCAATGGATTCAGCTCAGCCCAAGTTCCAGCTGAAAGTTTCTATTAGTTTCAGCTATACATTCAGGATAAACAAACATATATGTCAGATATGTAGGCTGAAAACAGTAGGAAGAGCTTTCACCTGCATCAGACGTCTTCACACATGATAGTCAATCTCCAACATTACCTTATGAATTTTATATGTATATAGTCTTTAATAACAACCGCTAAGCAGTAGATTCAGCTCAAAGAAGGTTCCAAGTAAAAGTGCAATAAATTTATATTTATGTTTCCTCTTCTATGGGCTAAGCTTAAGTAAGCATATGTGGTAGATATGTGATTTGAGACAAATAGGAAAAACTTTCACCTGCATCAGACGTCTTCACACATGTCTGTTGGTTTTCAGCATTACCTTATGTTCTTAACAACCGCTCACCGCTTCATTCCCCACAGCCCCAGTTATTGAGGCCAATTCGTTACTCAGATGCTGATGTCTCAGATGGGAGCCTTTCACGCTACCCCTCTGGTTCCTCTCACCAAACGTTCGCTCCGTCCCTCACACCGGCGCTGTTGTTGCTCTTAAAGCCGGTTTTCTCGCCGAGCGCCGGCAGGTCAGGGAAACCTCTCACGCCTCCCCCCCTGTCACGCTCTCCACTGTCCTCCGGGACTCCGCTCTCACCGGGACTAGGTATGTACTTGTGCTGGTGAAGGTGTCTGTCTCTAGGGCTGAAGTCAGCTGCTTTCTCCTGCTGCCGGGTCGGCTAGCATTTCCTCAGCTGTATGCTTGCTGGTTAGAGCTGGGGGAGAGGAGATCACACACACACCCTCTCACTCCCACATCCGGTCACGCCCCCCCCCGTTTGGACCTTGCGGCCTAAACTCTTGCTGTACATTATTCTTGATATATAGGCATTCCCCTCCCCCTTTTTTAACCTTTCTATCCTTGCGGTATAGGGTATACCCTTGAATGTTTGCCAGCCAATCATGAGAGCTGTTGAACCAGGTCTCTGAAATTCCCACAAATCCAAATCCTCCTTGTACAACAGTATCTCTAGTTCACCCATCTTGTCCGCCATGCTCCTGGCATTGGTGAACATGCCACATAGTTTAGACCGGTCACATATTGTCCTCGTATTGGGTGTTTCGAGATTTCAACTAGGACTTGCTACTATACTCACCTTGTGTTTTTGTGCTTTGGTTAACCTACCACTAATGCCCCCAATACTACCCTCTGGAATATCTTCTGCGCTGGCTATCTCTGTCTCTGGACCCACCCCCCCATCGCCTAGTTTAAAAACCCCTCTAACTTTTTGGCCATCTTCATTCCCAGCAGATCTGCACCCTCCTCATTTAGGTGCAGTCCGTCCCTTCTATACTACCGGTTACCGACTGAGAAGTCGGCCCAGTCCTCCAGGAACCCAAACCCCTCCTTACTACACCAGCTCTTCAGCCACTTGTTTACTTCCCTAATCTCCCTCTGCCTTTCTGGTGTGGCTCGATGTACTGGTAGTATTCCTGAGAATACTACCTTGGAGGTCCTTTTCCTCAATTTAGCTCCTAAGTCCGCAAAATCGTTCTTTAGGACACTCCATCTGCCTCTGACTTTGTCATTGGTGCCAACGTGCACCATGACAGCTGGGTCTTCCCCAGCCCCTCCCAGTAATCTGTCCACAAGATCCGTGATGTGCCGAACCCGAGCGCCCGGTAGACAACATACTGTTCGGCGCTTCAGGTCTTGGTTACAGATTGCCCTCTCTGTCCTTCTAAGAATTGAGTCCCTTGCCACCAGAATCTGTCTTTCCTTTCCCTTAGCTGCCCCCCCACTCTCACTGGAGGAGTTCTTCCCCTGGCAGCTAGGAGAGTCCCTCAGCTTCAGCAGTGCTGGTCCCTGACTGGTTCCACCAATGTCACTCAATGGAGCATACTTATTGGGATGCTCCAGTCCTGGATCGGCCTCTCTGGCACTTCCCCCTCTACCCCTCCTGACTGTCACCCATCTACTCTTTGCTAGTGCCTGCACCTCTTTGTCTCCACCTGCCTCTGTGCTGGCCCCTGCCGGCACCTGCCGTGTACGTTCCTGGCTCTCCTTTAGTATGGAGTGACTTCTCAGTGCTGACAGTTGCTTCCCCAGATTCAGAACCTGGGCTTCCAGGGAAACAATGTGCTTACATTTTGCACAGCAGTATTGGCCGTCGATCGGATGATCAAGGAACGCATACATGCAGCAAGATGTACAAAGAGTCGCCTCTCCACACCCGCCGGGCATCGTACCTATTAAATTTAGTGAGGATTTGGGGATTTTACCCTGTCCAAATTACCTAACAGCTAGCTTCCTGGCACTAATACTCCAGACAATACACAGGTACACAACAAGACAATACACAGGTACTCACAGACCTACTTGCAACCACAGAACAGTCACAGACCTACGTGCACTCGCAATACTCAAGTATACAGTACACAATACACAAGTACTAACGATCCACACACACTACTCAGAAAACACTCAGGTACTCACACTACACAGGTACTATGACCCCTGTTATAACCTCCTGTTTTAAACTCTGGTTTTAACTCACCACTTAGACCAGTTCCACAGCCTCAGACTGAGTCCTACACCCAATTAACCACCCCCCTTAATTGATAGACTGAAGGAACCAGAGAAAAAAAAAGCTATTTAAAAAGTGACAGAAAAAGGTGATTGAAAAACTAAAAGGAAAAGCCCCAAAAATGCAACCCAGCAAACAAAAAGCAAGACTTGTTCACTCTAACTCTGGTTTTAACTCACCACTTAGACCAGTTCCACTTACACTGAGTTCCACAGCCTCAGACTGAGCACGCTCAGACTGAGTTCTACACCCAGTTATATAGGCAGCTGTGAGCAATTAACCACCCCCTTAATTGATAGACTGAAGGAACCAGAGAAAAAAAAAAGCTATTTAAAAAGTGACAGAAAAAGGTGATTGAAAAACTAAAAGGAAAAGCCCCAAAAATGCAACCCAGCAAACCCAGCAAACAAAAAGCAAGACTTGTTCACGCTAACTCTGGTTTTAACTCACCACTTAGACCAGTTCCACTTACACTGAGTTCCACATCCTGGGACTGAGCACGCTCAGACTGAGTCCTACACACAGTTATATAGGTACCTGTGAGCAATTAACCACCCCCCTTAATTGATAGACTGAAGGAACCAGAGAGAAAAAAAAAAAAAGCTATTTAAAAAGTGACAGAAAAAGGTGATTGAAAAACTAAAAGGAAAAGCCCCAAAAATGCAACCCAGCAAACCCAGCAAACAAAAAGCAAGACTTGTTCACTCTAACTCTGGTTTTAACTCACCCCTTAGACCAGTTCCACTTACACTGTGTTCCACAGCCTCAGACTGAGCATGCTCAGACTGAGTCCTACACCCAGTTATATAGGCAGCTGTGAGCAATTGACCACCCCATTAATTGATAGACTGAAGGAACCAGAGAGAAAAAAAAAAAAGCTATTTAAAAAGTGACAGAAAAAGGTGATTGAAAAACTAAAAGGAAAAGCCCCAAAAATGCAACCCAGCAAACCCAGCAAACAAAAAGCAAGACTTGTTCACTCTAACTCTGGTTTTAACTCACCACTTAGACCAGTTCCACAGCCTCAGACTGAGTCCTACACCCAATTAACCACCCCCCTTAATTGATAGACTGAAGGAACCAGAGAAAAAAAAAGCTATTTAAAAAGTGACAGAAAAAGGTGATTGAAAAACTAAAAGGAAAAGCCCCAAAAATGCAACCCAGCAAACAAAAAGCAAGACTTGTTCACTCTAACTCTGGTTTTAACTCACCACTTAGACCAGTTCCACTTACACTGAGTTCCACAGCCTCAGACTGAGCACGCTCAGACTGAGTTCTACACCCAGTTATATAGGCAGCTGTGAGCAATTAACCACCCCCTTAATTGATAGACTGAAGGAACCAGAGAAAAAAAAAAGCTATTTAAAAAGTGACAGAAAAAGGTGATTGAAAAACTAAAAGGAAAAGCCCCAAAAATGCAACCCAGCAAACCCAGCAAACAAAAAGCAAGACTTGTTCACGCTAACTCTGGTTTTAACTCACCACTTAGACCAGTTCCACTTACACTGAGTTCCACATCCTGGGACTGAGCACGCTCAGACTGAGTCCTACACACAGTTATATAGGTACCTGTGAGCAATTAACCACCCCCCTTAATTGATAGACTGAAGGAACCAGAGAGAAAAAAAAAAAAGCTATTTAAAAAGTGACAGAAAAAGGTGATTGAAAAACTAAAAGGAAAAGCCCCAAAAATGCAACCCAGCAAACCCAGCAAACAAAAAGCAAGACTTGTTCACTCTAACTCTGGTTTTAACTCACCCCTTAGACCAGTTCCACTTACACTGTGTTCCACAGCCTCAGACTGAGCATGCTCAGACTGAGTCCTACACCCAGTTATATAGGCAGCTGTGAGCAATTGACCACCCCATTAATTGATAGACTGAAGGAACCAGAGAGAAAAAAAAAAAAGCTATTTAAAAAGTGACAGAAAAAGGTGATTGAAAAACTAAAAGGAAAAGCCCCAAAAATGCAACCCAGCAAACCCAGCAAACAAAAAGCAAGACTTGTTCACTCTAACTCTGGTTTTAACTCACCACTTAGACCAGTTCCACTTACACTGAGTTCCACAGCCTCAGACTGAGCATGCTCAGACTGAGTCCTACACCCAGTTATATAGGCACCTATGAGCAATTAACCACCCCCCTTAATTGATAGACTGAAGGAACCAGAGGAAAAAAAAAAGTTGGCATGGCGTCAACCACCTCTGAACCTGCCCCTGCAGAGCTGACAGAAGCTCTGCCCCAGTGTGGCTCCTGTCCCCCAAGCACACCAGCTCAAGCACCGCATGGCATCTTTTGGCCTGCGTACATGCGTAGCCCCTTGAACGCCTACGGAGCACCGCTGATTCCAAGGACAAAGCACAGGAGGAGGCCATTGAGGAAGAAGAAGAGGAGGGGGTGGAGGAGAGAGGTGTGTCACAATCATTAGTAGTGGCATTTTGGAGGCGTGGTGGCGGAACAACCTCCAACACTACTGCACCTTGTTCTGCATCCCTTGTTCCCAGCTGCCAGCAGAGTCACCCAATGCGCCGTGAAACTTAGGTAGCAACCTTGTCCATGCCTGCTGGACCTTGAGTCAGCGGTAATATGCACCTTACCGCTGACCGCCCTGTCCAGCAAAGCATTTACATTGCCTTCCACATGCCGGTAGAGAGCCGGAATCGCCTTAGGTGAGAAAAAGTGGCGTTTGGGTACCTGCCACTGAGGAACCGCACGTTCCACAAACTCACAGAAGGGGGCAGACTCTACCAACTGAAAAGGCAGCAGTTGAAGTGCTAGCAATTTAGTCAAGCTAGCATTCAATCGCTGGGCATGTGGATGGCTGGGAGGGAACTTCTTTTGGGGGTGCAGCAGCTGGGGCAGGGAAATTTGCCTGGTACAATCTGACGTCGGTGTACCGAAAGCAGATTGCCCACAAGTACTTGGCAGTGACACACCTAATTCTACACCTTCATTCTTCTCAGTGCAGGTCTCAGAGAGGACTGAAGGTATAGTGGGGTTGGAGATCTCAGCTGATGAGGAGCAAGGAGAGGTCCTCTTTGTTCTTTGGTGTGGGTCTTTTAGATACACTTGCCAACGAACTGCATGGCAGGTCAACATATGTCTGGTCAAGCATGTGGTACCCAAGTGGGAGATGTTTTGGCCACGTGAGATACGCTTGAGACATATTTTGCAAAAAGCAGTGGTGCGATCTGATGCACTCGTCTCAAAAAAGGCCCACACCAAAGAACATTTTGAATAACGCACAGAGACTGCAGCGCCCTGCACATGTGGAGCTTTGGGGTGTGATGCAGTCAGTGTGCTGCCCTTAGGCTGGCCCCTGGAGGACATCCTGCCTCGTTGGTGATGTGCCTCCTCCTCCTCCTCCTCTCTCCTATCAGGCACCCACGTTGAGTCAGTGACCTCATCATCCCCTCCCTCCTCATCACTGGAGCAAATCTGGCAGTATGCTTCAGCAGGGGGAGCATGATTGCCAGATTGCTGTCCTTCTTGGGCACTCCCTCTGTCCGTGCTCACGTTACTGCCTTCATCTAGCTCAGTATCATCATCAGAGCCTTCCAAACACTGGGCATCCTCCTGGAGCATGTACCCAACACTGTGGTCAAACAATACGAGGGACTCCTCAGGAGGACATGGTGGGGCTAGGGAAGGAGTCACTGATGACATTGAGCTGAGGGAAGAGGCCTCTGCTTTTCCAGACAAAGTACCCTGAGCATGGGTGAGAGAGGATGAGGAGGATGAGGATGGCTTGGTCATCCACTCGACCAAGTCTTCCGCATGTTGCGGCTCAACGCGGCCAGCTGCCGAAAAAAAGGCCAAGCGTGTCCCACGGCCACGTGCTGATGAGGATGCACCGTCTCCACGACCAGCACTGTTGCCTCTAGACACAGAGCCTGCTTGCCCTCTTTTATTGGCTTGTGACTGTCTGCCTCTCCTTGTTGGCCTTCCAGATATACTAATCACCTGTAGCTGCACTAAGCTGGGATATATATATATGTACTGATACTGCAGCTAGCGAATTTCAACTGCCTGCCTGTAGTATGAGAACACCATCAACCTTCTACAGGTAGCTTTAGCTGAATACTGTGCAGAGCTCGCAAAAAACTAACTTGTAGTTTATTTAGCTGCCTGCAGTAGTGATAGGATCAGGAAAACACCACCAACCTTCTACAGGTAGCTTTAGGTGAACACTGTGCAGAGCTCGTCAAAAACTAACTTGTAGCTTATTTAGCTGCCTGCGGTAGTGATAGGATCAGGAAAACATCACCAACCTTCTACAGGTAGCTTTAGGTGAATACTGTGCAGAGCTCGCCAAAAAATAACTTGTAGCTTATTTAGCTGCCTGCGGTAGTGATAGGATCAGGAAAACACCACCCAACCTTCTACAGGTAGCTTTAGCTGAACACTGTGCAGAGCTTGCACTACACTAACTTGTAGCTTATTTAGCTGCCTGCGGTAGTAATAGGATCAGGAAAACACCACCAACCTTCTACAGGTAGCTTTAGCTGAATACTGGGCAGAGCTCGCACTGCACTAACTTGTAGCTTATTTAGCTGCCTGCGGTAGTAATAGGATCAGGAAAACACCACCAACCTTCTACAGGTAGCTTTAGCTGAACACTGGGCAGAGCTCGCACTGCACTAACTTGTAGCTTATTTAGCTGCCTGCGGTAGTAATAGGATCAGGAAAACACCACTAACCTTCTACAGGTAGCTTTAGGTAAACACTGTGCAGAGCTCACCAAAAATAACTTGTAGCTTATTTAGCTGCCTGCGGTAGTGATAAGATCAGGAAAACACCACCAACCTTCTACAGGTAGCTTTAGGTGAACACTGTGCAGAGCTCGCACTTCACTAACTTGTAGCTTATTTAGCTGCCTGCAGTAGTGATAGGATCAGGAAAACACCACCAACCTTCTACAGGTAGCTTTAGTTGAACACTGTGCAGAGCTCGCCAAAAACTAACTTGTAGCTTATTTAGCTGCCTGCGGTAGTGATAGGATCAGGAAAACACCACCAACCTTCTACAGGTAGCTTTAGCTGAACACTGTGCTGAGCTCGCACTACACTAACTTGTAGTTTTTGCTGAACACTGTGCAGAGGTCGCACTACACTAACTTGTAGTTTTTGCTGAACACTGTGGAGGAGGACACACTACACCAACTTGTAGCTTTAGCTGAACACTGTGAGGAGGATGCAGTACCCTAACTTGTAGCTTTAGCTGAACACTGTGCAGAGGTCACACTAAACTAACTTGTAGCTTTAGCTGAACACTGTGAGGAGCACGCACTACACTAACTTGTAGCTTTAGCTGAACACTGTGCAGAGGTCTCACTACACTAACTTTTAGTTTTAGCTGAACACTGTGAGGAGGACGCACTAACTTGTAGCTTTAGCTGAACACTGTGCAGAGGTCGCACTACACTAACTTGTAGTTTTGAAACAAGAGGCATAGGTTAGGACTTTATATGAGACCATGACCATCCGGTACACAGGTCTCCATCCAATTATATCTGAGAAAAATAAGGGGACTAGGGGAAAAGGGGGACAATGGGGACTTTATATGAAACACATCACTAGGGCAGGCTGAGTCGTCAGATGTAAAAAAGATTTGTAAATTTATTGATACCACATGAGAGACAAGGTGCAATAGATGATACTCGCATATAGTCAATAGATAAAGTACAAAGTATGTAAAACATGGCAGTAGAACATATAATAGTAGCATAGTAACATGTTATACATTGTAACATAGATAGATTGCAGCATCATCAAAATTACACCCCACATGTGTATACGTAATCCATATTGTATTAAAATCCAACTGATGGCTAAAACACTAAAATGCCCATGATAGATACATATGAATGTTCAGTTGTATTGCTCGACGCGTTTCGTGGAAGTTTGTCCACTCATCAGGAGCAGCTATCTGGAAATATCTAGAGTAACGTATAAAGTAGTAATTAATAATATTAAATTACAACAGGAAGAGGGGAAGCAAAACCGCTAGTCTTAACACTCTTACCTGTAGATAAATGGTATAATAGTAGTAGGGCATATATAGGAAAGTTCATGATGGTAGGAGATAACCAGGGGTGGACACATTTTTAGTTGAACACTGTGAGGAGGACGCACTACACTAACTTGTAGCTTTAGCTGAATACTGTGCAGAGGTCGCACTACACTAACTTGTAGCTTTAGCTGAACACTGTGAAGAGGTCACACTAAACTAACTTGTAGCTTTAGCTGAACACTGTGAGGAGGACGCACTACACTAACTTGTAGCTTTAGCTGAACACTGTGCAAAGGTCTCACTTCACTAACTTGTAGTTTTAGCTGAACACTGTGAGGAGGATGCACTACACTAACTTGTAGCTTTAGCTGAACACTGTGCAGAGATCACACTAAACTAACTTGTAGTTTTAGCTGAACACTGTGAGGAGGACGCACTACACTAACTTGTAGCTTTCGCTGAACACTGTGCAGAGGTCTCACTTCACTAACTTGTAGTTTTAGCTGAACACTGTGAGGAGGACGCACTAAACTAACTTGTAGCTTTAGCTGAACACTGTGAGGAGGACGCACTACACTAACTTGTAGCTTTAGCTGAACACTGTGAGGAGGATGCACTAACTTGTAGCTTTAGCTGAACACTGTGCAGAGGTCACACTACACTAACTTGTAGTTTTAGCTGAACACTGTGAGGAGGACGCACTACACTAACTTGTAGCTTTAGCAGAATACTGTGCAGAGGTCTCACTACACTAACTTGTAGCTTTAGCTGAACACTGTGCAGAGGTCACACTAAACTAACTTGTAGCTTTAGCTGAACACTGTGAGGAGGATGCACTACACTAACTTGTAGCTTTAGCTGAACACTGTGCAGAGATCACACTAAACTAACTTGTAGCTTTAGCTGAACACTGTGAGGAGGACGCACTACACTAACTTGTAGCTTTAGCTGAACACTGTGCAGAGGTCTCACTTCACTAACTTGTAGTTTTAGCTGAACACTGTGAGGAGGACACACTAAACTAACTTGTAGCTTTAGCTGAACACTGTAAGGAGGACGCACTACACTAACTTGTAGCTTTAGCTGAACACTGTGAGGAGGATGCACTAACTTGTAGCTTTAGCTGAACACTGTGCAGAGGTCACACTACACTAACTTGTAGTTTTAGCTGAACACTGTGAGGAGGACGCACTACACTAACTTGTAGCTTTAGCAGAATACTGTGCAGAGGTCTCACTACACTAACTTGTAGCTTTAGCTGAACACTGTGCAGAGGTCACACTAAACTAACTTGTAGCTTTAGCTGAACACTGTGAGGAGGACGCACTACACTAACTTGTAGCTTTAACTGAACACTGTGCAGAGGTCTCACTTCACTAACTTGTAGTTTTAGCTGAACACTGTGCAGAGGTCGCACTACACTAACTTGTAGTTTTAGCTGAACACTGTGAGGAGGATGCACTACACTATCTTGTAGCTTTAGCTGAACACTGTGCAGAGGTCTCACTACACTAACTTGTAGCTTTAGCTGAACACTGTGCAGAGATCTCACTACGCTAACTTGTAGTTTTAGCTGAACACTGTGAGGAGGACGCACTACACTAACTTGTAGCTTTAGCTGAACACTGTGCAGAGGTCTCACTATACTAACTTGCAGTTTTAGCTGAACATTGTGAGGTGGACGCACTACCCTAACTTGTAGCTTTAGCTGAACACTGTGCTGAGGTCACACTAATCTAACTTGTAGCTTTAGCTGAACACTGTGAGGAGGATGCACTATCCTAACTTGTAGCTTTAGCTGAACTCTGTGCACTACACTAACTTGTAGTTTTAGCTGAACACTGTGCAGAGGTCTCACTACACTAACATGTAGTTTTAGCTGAACACTGTGAGGAGGACGCACTACCCTAACTTGTAGCTTTAGCTGAACAGTGTGCAGAGGTCACACTAAACTAACTTGTAGCTTTAGCTGAACACTGTGAGGAGGACGCACTACACTAACTTGTAGTTTTAGCTGAACACTGTGAGGAGGACGCACTACACTAAATTGTAGCTTTAGCTGAACACTGTGCAGAGGTCTCAATACACTAACTTGTAGTTTTAGCTGAACACTGTGAAGAGGACGCACTACACTAACTTGTAGCTTTAGCTGAACACTGTGCAGGGGTCTCACTACACTAACTTGTAGTTTTAGCTAAACGCTGTGAGGAGGACGCACTACCCTAACTTGTAGCTTTAGCTGAACACTCTGCAGATGTCACACTAAACTAACTTGTAGCTTTAGCTGAACACTGTGAGGAGGACGCACTACTCTAACTTGTAGCTTTAGCTGAACACTGTGCACTACACTAGCTTTTAGTTTTAGCTGAGCACTGTGCAGAGGTCTCACTACACTAACTTGTAGTTTTAGCTGAACACTGTGAGGAGGACGCACTACACTAACTTGTAGCTTTAGCTGAACACTGTGCAGAGGTCGCACTTACAATAACTTAACTTTTTAGCTAAACACTGTGAGGAGGACGCACTACCCTAACTTGTAGCTTTAGCTGAACACTGTGCAGAGGTCACACTAAACTAACTTGTAGCTTTAGCTGAACACTGTGAGGAGGATGCACTACCCTAACTCGTAGTTTTAGCTGAACACTGTGCAGAGGTTACTAACTTGTAGCTTTAAGTGAACACTGTGAGGAGGACGCAATACACTAACTGTAAATAGTCTAGCTGCCTGACTGTGGTACTAATAGGATCAAAAAAACACCAGCAATTTTCTTCAGGTAGCTGTAAATACTGTAACAAGACAAGCCTGCCTGTCAGTACGAAGATAACAGGAATGGATCTAGCTAAACTGAATACAGTGTATATATATATATATATATATATATATATATATATATATATATATATATATATATACAACACCTGGGATGCATATATATACACAATACACTGTAAGTGCAGCTAGCTCACTGACTGTCCTGCCTAATCTAGCTAACTCAAATGAAATTACACTGTCTCTCAACGCCAGAACAAACTACACAGGGCCGCCGTGCAGGCGGCCTTATATAGTGAGGGGCATGTTCTAAACCCCCTGAGCCATAATTGGCCAAAGCCACCCTTTGGCTTTGGCCAATCACAGCTCTCTCTACCGACGGCGCTGTGATTGGCCAAGCATGGTGCATGCTTGGCCAATCATCAGCCAGCAATGCACTGCGATGCCACAGTGAATTATGGGCCGTGACGTGCCACACGAATTTGGCGCAAACGGCCCATATCGTTCGCAATTCGACGAATGATCGAACAGCCGATGTTCGAGTCGAACATCTGTTCAACTCGAACACGAAGCTCATCCCTACTCACGGCTAAAAAATGCATGGGGTCCCCCTCAAAATCTATACCAGACCCTTCAGGTCTGGTATGGATTTTAAGGGGAACTCCACACCAAAATGTAAAAAAAAATGGCGTGGGGTCCCCCAAAAAATGTATACCAGACCCTTATCCGAGCACGCAACCTGGCAGGCCACAAGAAAAGAGGGGGGACAAGAGAGAGCCCCCCCTCCTGAACCATACCAGGCCACATGCCCTCAACATTGGGAGGGTGCTTTGGGGTAGCCCCCCAAAACACCTTGACCCCATGTTGATGGGGACAAGGGCCTCATCCCCACAACCCTTGCTCGGTGGTTATGGGGGTCTGCGGGCGGGGGGGCTTATCAGAATCTGGAAGCCCCCTTTAACAAGGGGACCCCCAGATCCCGGCCCTCCTCCCTGTGTGAAATGGTAAGGGGGTACAAAAGTACCCCTACCATTTCACAAAAAAAGTGTCAAAAATGTTAAAAATGACAAGAGACAGTTTTTGACAATTCCTTTATTTAAATGCTTCTTCTTTCTTCTATCTTCTATCTTCCTTCGGTTTCTTCCTCCATCTTTTTCTTCTTCTGGTTCTTCTGGTTCTTCCTCCGGTGTTCTCGTCTGGCATCTTCCTCCGCGTCCCCGGTGTCTTGTTCCCTTCGTCTTCTGGGCCGCTCCGCATCCGACCATGATGGGAGGCTCCCGCTGTGTGACGATTCTCCTCTTCTGATGGTTTAGAACCTATGAGTTCTTTTTTTAAAAGGGTTTGGGGGGAAACTCGGCCGAGATTCCCCTTAATATCCATACCAGACCTGAAGGGCCTGGTATGGAATTTAGGGGGACCCCCACGTCATTTTTTTTTAATTTTGGTTCAGGGTTCCCCTGTGGGGAATTCCCATGCCGTTTTTATCAATGAACTTTTATGTGTATTGTCGGACCTGCAATTCATTAATAGCCGCGAGTAGTTTTAAATGACTTTTTTTCCTTTGAAATTTTATTTTGCTGTCAGACTGTTCTAAACACAGGAAACATGCGCCCCTTTACAGGCATACTATAGACACCCCCCAGGTACGAATTTTTCAGGAATATTACACTTTTATTGTTTCACTCAAAGCATTATTAAAATCACTGCTCCCGAAAAAACGGCCGTTTTAAAAAAAAAAATTTGGCATTGATCCATGTCTCCTAGGGCAGGACCCGGGTCTTCAAACACTTTTTATGGCAAAGAACTTGCATATAAGCCTTCAGTGAGAACTTTGGATTTTGCAGGTTCGAGCCCCATTGACTTCCACTATTCCAGCATATGTGATCTGACAGGCATTATTGCCGCAATAGCGCTGCTTTCCATTTGCATTAGCGCTGACTTTCTGAGAGTTGAAGTCTTTCTGGCCTTTTTTAAGAGTTATTTTTTGGTACTGCAGGAGAATTTTTTGGCGCTATAGTAAATGACCCCCTATGTAACTATGTAATGGTCTGCAGTGACCAGAAGTGCCATAAGACCTATTGTGGTCTTCCTTTGAGGTGAGAGGCTGGGGCACACCTCTGGTGGAGGAGATGTTTATCACATATTAATTAAAGTTCACCTTTATTGTCTTTGAAATATTGCACTTTATTTTGGAATATCAGCCATTTGGACTTTGGAATTATTTTGCACATTTGCACATTGCTCCTTTTTGCACAATTTTTTTGCACATTTTTGCATTTTATTTTTACATTACTGTTCTTTGTGGACTATTCTATTTACACCTTTGGATTTATTGCACATGTATTTTGCACTTTATTTTTCATTTCTATATTTGTAATTATTTTACTGAGTGCCGCTTTTACATTTACCTTTATTCAGTATTGTGGGGACAAGTTTAATTTTAAGTTGGCTGCTGCTCTATTTATTCATTAATTTGCGTATCAGGCCACCAATTACTGATCAAGGGGTTAAATATTCCTATCTACGGTGTGTGGGTGCTGCTTCAACTTACTGTGTGGTGTTCTTTTCTCTTCCTGAACCAAAAAGAAGAGGTTAGATCTACTGCCTTTGTTTATAAATACAGGGACAGGCCGATCTGTCATTGGATGCATGGTCTAAGCCAAAATCATTGGCTGGGATCCACTGACAAACTTGTCCTACAATCAATGACAGTGGAGGATACTGGGTGCTCATGCACATGAGCGAGCAGACCCGGAAGAAAGCCCTGACATACAGGTATGTTACAGTGACTATACAAGCCACTTTGCTGCAGTATACGTACTGCGGTGGGTCAGCAAGTGGTTAACATACCTTTTAAAGCTGAAGTATGACATGCTTATCACATTTTTAAATAACGTTTTTGCATTTGCAAATATTGTACATAAACTACAATACACTGTTGTTCACTGGCATTGTCTAATGCTTGTAAATTGAGGCATAATGTGGAAAGGGTTGCCAACCACTGACCTACAGTATACAGATGCTCTGCAGAAAAACAAACATAAAAGTGTTCTACTTCTGAGGTAGCATGTATTTTATCATCCTCACTGAACACTAGTTCAGGTATAATTTACATTCAAATTAAACATTGCTGTCCAAACAAAAATTAAATAGGCTGGCTGGTTTAAGGCTGTAACTACTGGGTAGATGCAGTAGATGTACTTTTGTTATGGTACATGTCCACATCTCTTAAAACATATGATAGATGATTGAATATTCATATATATTTTAACCACTTCAGTCCCGGAAGGATTTACACCCTTCCTGACCAAGCCCTTTTTTGCGATACGGCACTGCATTGCTTTAACTGACAATTGCGCGGTCATGCGATGTTGTACTCAAACAAAATTGACGTTCTTTTTTTCCCACAAATAGAGGTTTCTTTTGGTAGTATTTGATCACCTCTGCGGTTTTTATTTTTTGCGCTATAAACAAAAAAAGAGCGTCAATTTTGAAAAAAAAAAGAAATATTTTTTACATTTGCTATAATAAATATCCCCAAAAAATATATAAAAAAACGAATTTCTTCCACAGTTTAGGCCAATATGTAGTCTTCTACATATTTTTGGTAAAAAAATTGCAATAAGCGTTTATTGATTGGTTATTGCATCTACAAAATAGGAGATAGATTTATGGCATTTTTATTAATAATTTTTTATTAGTAATGCCGGCAATATGAGATTTTTATTGTGACTGCGACATTGCAACGGACAGATCTGACACTTTTGACACTATTTTGGGACCATTGGCATTTATACAGCAATTGGTGCTATAAAAATGCACTAATTACTGTGTAAATGTCACTGGCAGGAAAGGAGTTAAATACTAGGTGGCGATCAAGGGGTTAACTGTGTTCCGTCAGCATGTTCTAATTGTAGGGGGGACGGCTTCCCTGTCATGTTGCTAGGCAGAACAGGGAAATGCCTTGTTTACATAAGCATCTCCCCGTATTGCCTCTCCGTGCCACGATCACGGGCCACCGGCGGATATCGTGCCACTAGCCGCTGATGACGCAGCGACGTAAGGTGCGTTGTTTTGCGTACCCGTGCCACTTTGCCAACATATATTGGCGTCAGCAAGTGGTTAAAAAAGTGTGTCGGCAAGTGGTTAAAAAAAAAAATCTGTAAGTAAATCTATCCATGATAAATGTTATTTATATATATATGTAGCGCTATTGCTATTGATATTCAATAAATATTGACTTCCACTTGACCAATAGCTACGCCACTAATGTCCTAAACACTCTTGCAATGAGATGCACATTCAATTTCATGCATAGTTCTTTTCTAAAGATGTAAAAAGGATAGGTGGCAGTCTCTTAGTGAGTTCTAAACAAGAACTGGTTTATTGCAGATTGCAATATTGGAAGAAAGGTGTGTTGCAGATCAGGATATCCCCAACACTTGGGGATTACTTAAATCTTTTAAAATGGTATCACACTATGGAGTTTCTTTTTGATTTTTATATGTGAGGAGGCTACATCTTTGAGCAGTGTTTGGACCTTGCAACCTGACCTGGAATCTGTTTTGATAATTCAAAAGCATGTATCGACCAAACTTAATTGCTAGGTCACATGCTCTGAGGTGAGCGGCCATTACCTTGGGGTGGGGAGCACCTGAGTGTAATCACTGTTGCAGATTGCTATATTCACAGTCACTTATCAAGTCACGTTTATTATTGCTGTATTAAGGACACTGAAAACTGGTCCTGGGTGGTCAGAGTATCACAGACTTATATGCACTTGAGCACTTTATGGATCACTTTTGTATCGATATTTATATTTTATTAAATGTGTGTATATTCACACTATATGATGTTGTAAGCTGAATGACGACTTTAGTCGCTTATATATTATTATTATATTCTTGGATTTCATTTATAGGCACATGACTTTAATTAACAATTTAGTTTTTTAGGTTTTTGCTGCAGGTTCAGCAAATCATTAAGGGGATAGCGCAGCTAGGGTTGCCACCTCATACCTTTAAACCCGAACACATATAAATTACACAGGTTCTGAGACTAATTTAATGCAGATAAGGCACCCAGTGAGTTTAATTACCACCTTAATCAGCCACAGAACCTGTGTAATCAATATGTCTTCGGGTTTTAGGCTGGGTTCACACTGGTCCGACAAACGCTCCGACATTGGGAGCTCATGTCGCATGACGTGTGAAATTTAATGTTTCCCTATGGGAGCCGTCCTAACTGGTCCGACACAAGTCGTTCCGACTTTAGAAATGCTCCCTGTACTACTTTGGTCCGACTTTGATCCTACTTCAGCCTATTGACTATCATTGAAGTCGGATCAAAGTCGGATTGCCGTCTTGCATGATCCGACTTCGGCACGCGACTTGTGCTCAGATGATCTTGAGGGGGAACTCTGCGCCAAATTTTAAATAAAAATCCGGCATGGGTTCCCCCTCCAAGAGCATACCAGGCCCTTAGGTCTGGTATGGATCTAAGGGGAACCCCCTACGCCAAAAAAACGGTGTGGGGTCCCCCCTAAAATCCATACCAGACCCTTATCCGAGCACGCAGCCCAGCCGGTCAAGAATGGGGGTGGGGACGAGCTGGCGGCCCCCCCCCTCCTGGACCGTACCAGGCCGCATGCCCTCAACATGGGGGGGTGCTTTGGGGCATGGGGGGCGCAGTGTGGCCCCCCCACCCCAAAGCACCTTGTCCCCATGTTGATGAGGACAAGGGCCTCTTCCCGACAACCCTGGCCGTTGGTTGTCGGGGTCTGCGGGTGGGGGGCTTATCGGAATCTGGGAGTCCCCTTTAATAAGGGGGCCCCCAGATCCCGGCCCCCCACCCTATGTGAATGAGTATGGGGTACAGCGTACCCCTACCCATTCACCTAGGAAAAAAGTGTCAATTTAAAATAAAACACCACACAGATTTTTAAAGCATTTTATTAGACAGCTCCGGGGGTCTTCTTCCGACTTCGGGGGTCTCTCCGGTTCTTCTCCGCTCTCTTCTGCTCTTTTGCCGCTCTTTTGATAAAGAGGAGGAGCCCGGTCTGCTGCCTTCTTCTCTTCGGGGGTCTCTCCGGTTCTTCTCCGCGCTCTCCGGATCTTCTGCCGATCTTTTGCTAAAGCGGAGGAGCTTGGTCTTCAATCTTCTGCCTTCTGCCCTCTTCTCCTGATGTTGACACGACGCTCTCTGGGGCTAGAATGCTCTCTGTGCGCTCTGCTCTAACTTATTTAGGCGGCGACCCCGCCCCCTTATGCCGTCACAGTCCCTGGGCATGCTGGGACTGTGACGTTTTAAGGGGCGTGGTCATCACCCGATCGGGTGATGACCACGCCCCCTAAAACGTCACAGTCCCAGCATGCCCAGGGACTGTGACGGCATAAGGGGGCGGGGTCGCCGCCTATATAAGTCAGAGCAGAGCGCACAGAGAGCATTCCAGCTGGGGAGAGCGTCGTGTCAACATCGGAAGAAGAGATGAAGAGAAGAAGCGGCGAGACAGCGGCGACAAGACAGCGGCAGCAGACCGGGCCCCTCGCTGGCAATAGAGCTGGAAGAAGATAGCGGCGGGGCCCGGGAGAAGAGGCGGAACACCGGGAGAAGTCGGAAGAAGATACCGGAGCTGCCCAATAAATTAATTTTGACACCTGTGTACTGTGGTTTTTTTTTATTGACACTTCCCTAGGTGAATGGGTAGGGGTACCATGTACCCCATACTCATTCACATAGGGTGGGGGGCCGGGATCTGGGGGCCCCCTTATTAAAGGGGGCTCCTGGATTCCGATAAGCCCTCCGCCCGCAGACCCCGACAACCAACGGCCAGGGTTGTCGGGAAGAGGCCCTTGTCCTCATCAACATGGGGACAAGGTGTTTTGGGGTGGGGGGCCGCAGCGCGCCCCCTCCCCCAAGGCACCAACCCCCCCATGTTGAGGGCATGCGGCCTGGTACGGTTCAGGAGGGGGGGGGGGCGCTCGCTCGTCCCCACCCCCATTCCTGTCGGGCCGGGCTGCGTGCTCGGATAAGGGTCTGGTATGGATTGGGGGGGACCCCCACGCCGTTTTTATCGGCGTAGGGGGTTCCCCTCAAGGTCCATACCAGACCCAAGGGCCTGGTATGCCCTTGGAGGGGGAACCCATGCCGGTTTTTTATTTAAAATTTGGCGCGGAGTTCCCCCTAAAGATTCATACCAAACACAGTGCCGGGCATTGGCGGGGATCCAAGTCGGATCCCCGTTCATTGAAAGTCGGACACATGCCGGCTTCATGTCGCAGGGCAAAGTCGGATCCAAAGTAGGACGGCTGTCGTGTCGCACCAGTGTGAACCCAGCCTTAAGGGAAGAGGTGGCAACTCCAAGCGCAGCACATGATTTATTTATCTGTGATTCTCACACGTTAGTATGGGACGTGATTAGTGCTAGCAGCTGCCATTATACTATTATAAGATAGGGGAACTTTGATTTGGTAGCTTGCAAGACCTTTACTATTTTTTTTATCTAAAGATCCTCACACTGGGAGTCAAGCAAGCTATTCAGCCTTATGGGGTGAGTCTTGAGCTGTGATGGGAGTCAAATACATCTGTATTTATATACACTTTAAAGTGATACTAAACAGAGAAGTGTTAATTGCTACAATTCATTCACATAAATCATATATATCATGCCACTGTATTTTTTTTTTTTAAATCATCTAACTACATTATTCTTGCAGCGCTGTTGTGTGGTCACATGGTCTTTTCCTGTTCTTTGGCATCTGCAGGGACAGGTCTTTGGGAGGGGCTTCTATTAGTCTGCCGATCATTGCTCTCTACAGAGTCTGCACTTGCACTGCCCTGATTGGTGCTGTGCCATTCACATGACTAAAAAAAATAAAATGTTTTAAAAGAGCAATTCAAATTAGATTATAAATATCAAAAATAGTTTTAATGCTCCCAATAAATCTTTATTGAACATCAAATGTATATTTTTGTGCAATAATATGGTGTAGTCAGAGTAAAAGATGATTGACACTAGCTTTGATATTTTAGAAACAGCATCTGAATCAAATTTCTTTTTTACTTTACAGGTATTAGCAATTACATTAGATATATACAGTATAATACCAATTTAAATTAAATCTAAGCCGGTTTGTGAGTTTCTTAGTGAATTTAGTCAATAAGCATACTATATCACGCTCCCATAGTGTTCAGCAATAGGAGGAGGGAGAGAGGGGAGTGTCATTTACCACTATAAATATACCCACATGTAGGGATGAGCTTCGAGTTGGAGTCGAACTCATGCTCGACTGGAAAATCGGCTGTTCGCCAGTTTGCCGAACAGCGAACAATTTGGGGTGTTCGAAAGCCGCGGAACACCCTTTAAAAGTCTATGGGAGAAATCAAAAGTGCTAATTTTAAGGGCTTATATGCATGGTATTGTCATAAAAAGTGTTTTTGGGGACCTGGGTCCTGCCCCAGGGGACATGGATCAATGCAAAAAAAGTTTTAAAAACGGCCATTTTTTTCAGGAGCAGTGATTTTAATAATGCTTAAAGTCAAACAATAAAAGTGTAATATTCCTTTAAATTTTGTACCTGAAGGGTGTCTATAGTATGCCTGTAAAGGGGTGCATGTTTCCCGTGTTTAGAACAGTCAGACAGCAAAATGACATTTCAAAGGAAAAAAGTCATTTAAAACTACTCGTGGCTATAATGAATTGCCGGTCCGACAATACACATAAAAGTTCATTGATAAAAACGGCATGGGAATTCCTCACAGGGGAACCCCGTGCCAAAATTTAAAAAAAAAATGACGTAGGGGTCCCCTCAAAAATTCATACCAGACCCTTATCCGAGCACACAAAGAAAAAATTGTGCGCTTGCATTAGATATTTAAATCTATATTACTACATGATTATCATAAGTAGATAAACAAATAAATAAAAAAAATAAATAAAAAATACCATCAAAGTTAATTGTGAGTAAATTAGAAAGTCGCTATGCTACAGAGCAAACAGCGACATGTAAGTCAAATACTAATATTGACCATTGCATACATATAAACCAACAATAAAGTTATAAACTGGTGTGCAAAAAAGAAAAAACAAAGGTTATTCCACCCAAGTGCAAAGTCATAAAGTTCAAAATTGCATCCTGAGTCGCAGGAAAAACGCATATCCAAAGTTCATGAATTGCATTCCTTAGTGTGTATAAATATATATATATATATATATATATATATATATATATATATATATATATATATATATATATATATATATATATATATATATATATATATATATATAAAACACCGTCAAAGTTAATTGTGAGTGAATTAGAAAGTGTCCTACAGTATGTAAAATGGGACGATTTGACCCAAAAATAACTAATTGCTTAGAACTATAATAGATGGTATATATTAGTTTGAGATGAGAACAAAATTTTGGCCATATAAAGTGTGCTAATGACATTCAGGAACAAGCTTCCTGGTTTGCGTTTCATAATGCGAGCTACGTCGAGGCTTGGTATCCTTTGCACATGCTCAGATCGTAATTCGTTCTTTGGACGCAAACGAGGCTTGAATAAAGAGGAAGCATTATAACGGGAGCCATATCGAGGCTTGGTATCCTTTGCACATGCTCAGATTGTAATTGAAACTCAGATGAAAACGAGGCTTGAATGTAAGGAAGTACTATAAATGGCGATTGTTCACTGCGTCGCCCGTGCCCCTTTGAAGACATGACTTATCACGAAACATGTAGGGCGTGGCTACGCAGTGTACGCCAGATCGCCATAGATCCCCATGTAACCTAGCACGGGCGTCTCTGTTGTTTTTATATTTTGCCGGCTTTTATGTTTTGGATGTTTTAAAGATGCCTAGTTGTCTGAGGCAATAAAATTCCCCTTTTTTACATACTATACCATTGGAGTTTTTTCTTTCTCCCCTTCTTTACCTACGAGTCCAAACGAAGGAGTGTTTACATCAATATGGAAGTGTCGGAACCATCTCCAGCTGTGTGGTGAGCTGACATCTACTGTCCCTGCAGAGGGCTAAATCTGCATGCTTCTAAGACCTTGCTATAAAGGAGGTCCAACGTGTCTGGTAAGGATATATCTATTATCAACCTTCGGATTCACTAGTGGTTGGAGGTCCCTTCACGTCCCCTTATTCCTTTATACACACTAAGGAATAAAATTCATTAACTTTGGATATGCGTTTTTCCTGCGACTCAGGATGCAATTTTGAACTTTTTCACTTATGACTTTGCACTTGGGTGGAATAACCTTTGTTTGTTTATTTTTTCTTTTTTGCACACCAGTTTATAACTTTATTGTTGGTTTATATGTATGCAATGGTCAATATTAGTATTTGACTTACATGTCGCTGTTTGCTCTGTAGCATAGAGACTTTCTAATTCACTCACAATTAACTTTGATGGTGTTTTTTATTTATTTTTTTATTTATTTGTTTATCTACTTATGATAATCATGTAGTAATATAGATTTAAATATCTAATGCAAGCACACAATTTTTTCTTTGTATGTAATTTTTCACCTCATTGATATTTGTGGTTTTGTTACAGCTGCAGTTATATTAATTTTTTGCTTGATAGCGCAGGTTTTCTCTTTCTTTTTTTATCCAGTTACCTTATCCGAGCATGCAGCCTGGCAGGCCGCAGGAAAAGAGGGGGGAATGAGAGAGCGCCCCCCTCCTGAACCGCACCAGGCCACATGTCTTCAACATTGGGAGGGTGCTTTGGGGTAGCGGCCCCAAAGCACCTTGTTCCCATGTTGATGAGGACAAGGGCCTCATCCCCACAACCCTTGGCAGTTGGTTGTGGGGGTCTGCGGGCAGGGGGGCTTATCAGAATCTGGAAGCCCCCTTTAACAAGGGGACCCCCAGATCCTGCCCCCCCGTGTGAAATGGTAAGGGGGTACAAAAGTACCCCTACCATTTCACAAAAAAACTGTCAAAAATGTTAAAAATGACAAGAGGCAGTTTTTGACAATTCCTTTATTTAAAGTCTTCTTTTTTCCATCTTCTATCTTCTTTCTTCTTTCTTCTATCTTCCTTCGGTTTCTTCGTCCATCTTCTTCTTCCTCCGATCCTCTGCTTCTTTCTCCGGTGTTTTCGTCCGGCATCTTTCTCCGCAGCGTCTCCTTCTCTTCTTCTTATTCTCTTCATCTTCTGCTCTTCATCTTCTTTTCGGGCCGCTCCGCATCCATAATTGGATGGGAGGCTCCCGCTGTGTGACGCTTCTCGTCTTCTGACGGTTCTTAAATAATGGAGGGCGGGGCCACCCGGTGACCCCGCACCCCTCTGACGTCACAGGGAATGCCACAGGGAAGTCCCCATCAAGTCCCCGTGCATCAGAGGGGGGCGGGGTCACCTGGTGGCCCCGCCCTCCATTATTTAAGAACCGTCAGAAGACGAGAAGCGTCACACAGCGGGAGCCTCCCATCCAATCATGGATGCGGAGCAGCCCAAAAAGAAGATGAAGAGAAGAAGATGAAGAGAGAAGCGTCACACAGTGGGAGCCTCCCATCCAATCATGGATGCGGAGCAGCTGAAAAGAAGATGAAGAGGAGACGATGAAGAGGAGACGATGAAGAGGAGACGATGAAGAGGAGACGATGAAGAGGAGACGATGCCGCGGAGGAAGATGCCGGACGAGAACAGCGGAGAAAGAAGCAGGGGATCGGAGAAAGAAGAAGATGGAGGAAGACCGAAGGAAGATAGAAGAAAGAAGATAGAAGATGGAAAAAAGTAGACTTTAAATAAAGGAATTGTCAAAAACTGTTTCTTGTCATTTTTAACATTATACCAGGGATGACGGCCAGTCTGAACTGAAAGTGAGTGACTGTGGTGAGTGATGGTGGCCCTGTTGGGTCGGAGGACAGGTGTGCTTTATGTCCATCACCTTGCAGTTGGATACTCATGCTGGCAGGGCTTTTTTTCAGGTGTAACGTTCTGGAACGCCTTTCCGGCACCTCTGACAGAGACAGTATGGGAGAAAAGCACTCTCCCTAGGACTGTCTGGCGACACTGCTCATTTCCAGCTTTCCAGCTGTTCCGACTGCAGCCAGAGAGAGTGGAAGGTGGAGTGATATCATCTGCACTTCACTCCACCTCTCCCTGCAGACTGTATACTCATTTTGGTGCCAGTCTGCTCAGCTGTGTGGAAGAGCTGCAGTTCAGTTGTGTGGGTAGCCTGTCCTCCTGATTGCTGGTGACTACGCTCAGTGTTCACCGTGGGAATTGCCTGGAAACAAGTTTTTAGACATTTTCTGGTAAATTAAATTGACAATGCTGCTGAATGGGGCTGTGTGTGCAACATCTGTGGAGCTGTGCTGTGACTGTTTCTTCGCTGGACTGGGCTGTCTCTTTGGTGAATTGGGCTGTCTCTTTGGTGGATTGAGCTGTCTCTTTGGTGAAATGGGTCGTCTCTTTGCAGGATTGGGCTGTCTCTTTGCTGGATATTTGGGGCTGTCTCTTTGCAGAATATTTGGGGATGTCTCTTTGCTGAATATTTTAAGGGGTGGTCTTAGGGGTGGTTCTAGGGGCAGGTAGCGGCAGAGACAAGCATGACCTAGGAGAGGGGGGTGAGTTCCTGCACCATTTCTCTGAGAAAGAAAGCCCTGCATACTGGGATCTACTATGGTACAGGGTCCACCTAGGGACCAGGCCTGGCAACAAGTCCTTCCAACAAGTCCTTGCAACAAGAGTAGCAGTAGCTTCCTACAAAATATGTAGATGGCGAGATGAATTCAGTACAGATTTAGTGATTATGATTTGTGTATTAAGTGTTAGTATGTCACTTATGCAGCTGTTGGCTTCTGTCTGGACTGATGCTATCTGTCAGACTTGTAACACATAGCTGAACAGGTTTGGTGCGTCCATTAAGAGTGCACGGGCACAGCCCCCTCTTTCCAGCCACCCCCTTTGTGTATAATGAATAGATTCATGCATAGCATGATCTATCCATGGCCGTCGCCGCCATCCCCTATTCAGGCATCTGGCCCCTTTTCAGGTGCCCGGCACCTGAATTACGAGGCGGGGGGTGTTTTTGAAGCACATAGGTTCTAATAGGCTTCAAAAAATGTGAACTGCGAGTGCAAAGCATTGCGCTCGCAGTCCACCCAGGCGTGTTAGAAAAGCGAATGAATATTTGCTTTCCTAACACTAAACTGCCTCTCCATCAATCAGGTGCGTGGGTCTGCTACCCGTTACCTGATTGGCTGAAAGGACAGGCGCTGCAATTGGATGCCTATTAGGAGGAGGGGAGGAGATGCACAGAGGACACAGGAGCCACTGTCTGACCCACTGCAAGGTCCCACCGCTCACCGCCATCAAATGCTGCCTGACCCACCACTGAGACAGGGTAAGTGCTGAGCAGACAGCGAGCGGGCCGGGGGGTCACAATGGCAACTTTTGATGGGCATAGTGGCACTAATTGATGGGCACAAGTGACAGCATTTGATGGGGCACAGTGGCAGCATTTGATGGGGCACAGTGGCACTATTTGATGGGCACAGTGGCACTATTTGATGGCGCACAAGTGGCAGAATTTTATGGGGCACATTGGCAACATTTGATGGGCACAGTGGCACTATTTTGCACAGTGGTAGCATTTGATGGGGCACAGTGGCTGCATTTGATGGGGCACAGTGGCAGTATTTGATGGGCACAGTGGCTGCATTTGATGGCATAGTGGCTGTATTTGATGGGCACAGTGGCTGCATTTGATGGGCACAGTGGCTGCATTTGATGGGCACAGTGGCTGCCATTGATGGGCACAGTGGCTGCATTTTGGCACATTGGGTGTGCTTGATGGCACAGTGGCTGCGTTTGATGGCAATGTGGCTGCAATCGATGGGCACAGTGAGGCCGCAATTGATGTTTTTTTTTTCCGAATTTTTCAGTTTGTTTGCCCCCCCCCAAAAAAAATGTTGAGCACCAGCAGCCACTGTAGCTGAGAGAAGTGCTCCAAAACCTTTCCTCAGTTCTGTGCTAAAGGTGTGAAAGGCAGTGGTTGGGTCAGCAGCTGCATAGGTGACTATGACTATTAAAGCAAGAAATCCTGGGAAGTCACAGTGCAAGGATCTGGGGCACTTACCAGTAGATGTAGGGCATGTGTTCCGGGGGGTTCAGCACCAGTAATGCCTTTGATCTGCACTATGAAATATGTTGTAGAACTGTAGAATTGTCTGTGCTCAATTTAAAACAGCTTTACATATTTATAAAATATATGAAGTGCTATAGGGTATGGCCAGATATTACTATTGAAGATTCTCCATTAACCTTCTACACACTGCTTTACATCCTTACATATTTTAGCAAACTTTTGCATGAATACAGGCATGGGTGTCCGCAAATAGGGGCAAGGCAGGGCAATTGCCCCCCCTGGAATCATCAGGTGTTGGCTTGCAGACTGTGTGTTGTGTTGAAATGTCCGCCGCAGCCGCAATCGCGGCCGCCGTGGACTTTTTTTTTAAACGTCTTTTTCTCTGCTGGCTGCTCTGAGCTCTCTGCTCTGTCCTGACACTGACACTGTCCAGCAGGGCTGCCATCAGGGGGTACAGTCGATACACATGTACCGGGTCCGAGTGTCTGCAGGGGCCCCGGGCTCGGTGGAAACCAGGAAGTGTGCAGGAGAGGGCAGCCGTAGATGCGGCCGTAGGCTAAGCATAGTAAGCTGGCACAGCTGGGACTTGGGAGATGGTATGAGGGAGGGACTTAACAGCCTTTCAGTTGCTCATTGGCTGAGGAGGCAGCAGGAGGCGGGCTGCTCTGCCTCCTGCTGCCTCCTTAGCCAATAGGTACACAGAGTGCACTGTCCATCACTGAAAAGTCTCGTGCTTCCTGTCTTGGTGGGAGCGACAGAATTGCTCTGTAAAGAAGCTGCTGCAGAGATCGAGGTAAGTGCAAAAAAAAAAAGTGTTTTTTACTGAAGCTTTTAGAAGACATTGTACAGTGCACAGCCTGCGCTCCCCTGTTAATATCAATCACTGTATTGCCAGCCCTATTGCTGTCCTTTTAGCAGAGTGAAGGTGAAAGTAACATTACACATGTGCAACATAGGTGTCAGCTTATGTCACCATGTTAAAAGGACAGCACTATGGGTAGCATTACAGTGATTGTTTTTAGTCCAGGTTCACTAAACTAGCCAATGCTCTGAAAAGCAATCCATGCGGATTGCTTTTCAGGCCCCTTTCACCTGAGTGGTCCAATCGGGTCCTCCTGTCTGTTTTTTAGGCAACCTGATCGGACCGCCCATTGTTCTCTATGGATCGGCGGATTTAAATGGAAATGTGTCCATTTACATCCGCCTGTCTCTGATCTGGTAAAAAGAAAAGATGGAAGGGCCTCCATTCCCCTCCATCTGGCTGGATCAGGGGGCGGTTGGGTGTAAACGGACGACATGAGCAGACACAGGTCTGTCATTTGCCTGCTCAGCTCAGCAAGGGATCCACGGACAGATCCCCTGCTGAGAAAAACTGTATCCGCCTCTGTGAAGATTGCAGCTAGAGTGCAGATAAGGCCGGCCATAGATGGTTTGAATTCTGTTTAGCAGAGACTGGCTGAGATTCAAACTATGTATGGACAGGCTGAATGTACCCAAGTTAATCGATCAATCAACTTGAGTACGACCAGCCTGTCAGATTTTACATACAATTATCACTAGCAGCTCTTGTAGTCACTAACAATAATAACTGTGTTCTCCCGGCAGGGGTTGGTTTTCCCACCCACCACTGGGAGAATACAATGCCTCCACAGCAGGGGTTCCCCCATCAACACTGTCTGTGTTAATGGGGGAATTGAGCATTTTTTTTCCTGCAATACGTGGGACAAAGATGGGGGAAAAAAAATCATAATTTGGCCAAAATGGGGAATAAAGTGCTTGCTTTATATATACTTTAGTATGATAAATAACTAGAACATCTAACAGGGTTATGTCATTGCAGGAGATTTCCACTCACTTTCTGTCTTGATGTCACCAGAACAGAAAGTGAGGGAATCTCCCTGTGGGAACAAAGCCAGCTATATATATATATATATATATATATATATATATATATATATATATATGTATGTATGTATGTATGTATGTATGTATGTATGTATGTATATATATATATATATATATATATATATATATATATATATATATATATATATATATATATATATATGGACATTATAAGGCAACAATTGCAAGCTATTTACCCACAGTGAAATCCCCCCACTTCCTGTTCTTGTTGCACACTGAGACAGGAAGTGAGGGGAAATCTCATGCAATGATATGACCCTATCAGATGTTCTAGATATGTATAAAAAGTATATATAAAGCAAGCACTTTTTTCCATTTTGGCTAAATTATGGAAGAGTTAAAACCACATTCTTTTTTTTTTTACCATCTGTGTCTCATTGTGAGGTCACGTAGGTGCAACAGTTAGTGAGAGAGAAATGCCCTTGGAGACAGTTGCCACCAGAACTGGAGTCCCAGAATGGAGGAGAAGGGACTGGAGGAGGAGGAGGATGTGGAATGAAGGAGAAGGGACTGGAGGAGGAGGATGTGGGATGAAGGAGAAGGGACTGGAGGAGGAGGACATGGGATAGGGGAGGATGTGGGATGAAGGAGAAGGGACTGGAGGAGGAGGAGGATGTGGGATGAAGGAGATGGGACTGGAGGAGGAGGAGGATGTGGAATGAAGGAGATGGGACTGGAGGAGAAGGAGAAGGACATGGTATCAGGGAGATGAGACTGAAAGAGGAGGCCATGGGATGGGACTTCCAGTGGGCGGGCCTTGGGGAATGTTGATGGTCAGGTCTGGGGGTGGGGGGCCAGGCCTAAAACTGTGTAAGGGGCCCCAAAATTTCTGATGGCGGCCCTGCTGTCCAGTGTCCTCGGCTCCGCAGCTCAGCCTTTCGGCCCTCCTCTTCAGTGATTGGCTGCCTGTGTAGTGTAGGTGTGCCTCATCATGTTGTGTAGCTAGATCCGCCCACTCAAGTGCCAGACACTGAGTGACATGCTGGCAGTCTGCCACTATGTAGATCCGGGCCGACACTACCACCGCCCACTCAACTGCGAGCCGCCCAGTGATATGCTAATGCTACCTGTGCCTAGGCAACAAGAACAGCGAGGAACCACAGGTAACAGCAGTTAGTAGCAGCCAGGAATCCGTAGGTGGTAAGAGGAAGGATGATTGATGGGGAGCATGCAGGTGTAGGTGGGGGAGGTGTCACTTCTGCAGGCATGGCATGGAGTGATAAGTAATATGCTTTTGTCTACCTCCCTCTCTCTCAGTACTACTGCCTTCCTCTCAAACTTTTATGCCTTCCCTCTTTCTCTCTACTCCTGCTCCCATCCCTTCTCACTACTTCTGCCTCTGTCTTTCACTTTCTTGCTCTGCCTCTTCTGCTGCCTTCTATCTGTACTACCTTCTCTCTCTATACTCCTGTTTTCTCCACTTCATTACTTCATTACTGAACTCCTTACTGTCTCCTTAGTTCCACTACTACCTCCATCTCTCACTGGTTCTGTTTCCACACATGTGGCAAATAGTAAACATTGAGAACATGGGTGTCCATAAAATGATGCCCCCCCCTGAAAAAGTTCTGCGGACGCTCATGAATACAGGGACTCTTGCTTCACATACAGAAAAAAACATTCAAGCTGAGCAACTGCATCAGCTATTAGCATTTGAGCAGAGGCATCTCAATTTCTCTCCCATTACAGATATTTTCTATATCTTCCTTCTCTTACAATAACCACAATAACAACCACAATAAAAAAAACCCAGCAGAAGTTTCAACCCTTCCCTGTTTTATCGAAAGAAAGTTGGATGTAGTTCAGCTTTAGTGCTTACTGATTGTGTAGAATAAAAAGATATTTATTTGAGATTGTGCTGTATTGATGTGCATAGAATTATACAAATAAGTTAGACAATTAATTTCACAGTTTCCTTTGCTATTTAAACTACAGCAGATTATATAAGGCTGATAACCTGGTCTATACCAGATTAGAGGGGAAATACATTAAGATCATACAACAAACATACTTCCATAGAAGCTAAATATTTCAAACTTGGGTCCTTTTAAAATATTTATTATACAATATTTAACCTTATTGAGAAAAAAGACATCCTGCCATTTATATTCCTGATAGATTACATTATTTTACAGAAATTAGTATTTACATGTCTTTGCAAAAATTCAAGAGCTTACTGTATGGGCCTCAAGGAGATGAATGACGAGGAAGCAAAGTTAATGGCCTAATCTTAACATATACTTGTATATAAATTGACAAGAGCAAGTTTTAAGGAAAAAACAACAAAGCATAGTGCCATAAAGCGCAAGTGAAAAGAAAATAGAAGTGATACAGAAGTGATGAACCAAGCCAAGTACTGCCGATGGGTTCAAAAGTTTTATTATGGCATCTAAAAATAGTTCATGCATTATTTCAAAATATCTTGAGTTTACTGTGGGTAGATTTAGAAAATCTGTAGATTTAGAAAACAATTTTTTTTTTTTTAAGCTTTCAGCTATAGTGAAGCAGACAGTTTTAACAGCAGTTTATCACTCTCTGTGCCAACCCAGACTGCGATCCAGTTTTGTGGGTATAACTGCCAAAAAATACTTCTATGGCCAAACTGGAAAAATAAAATGATGACTAAAGTTAATAGATATGGTCATTGAATGTAAAAACTAAATGAATGGCCATAAGGGAGGCAATGTTTGTTGTTTTCTAATGACTCTCTATAAAATATTTTATTTGCCACAAGTAAACAGGGTTTCTTTGAGTGGACATTTCTCAAACATATGTCACAGAAACATTTGCACAAGCTTTCCTCTACTACAATGAAAAAATAGATATTATTGTTATTTATTGTAAAATAGGAAAGTGAAAAAAACAAGGGAAGCACTTCCGCCAGAGCCAAGACAGAGCCACTCGGAGCCACTGAAGCCTGACATAGTTAGTGTGCTTTCAAGCCTCGACCGCAGTGGAAAAGCCAAGCCGGCTGCAGACACCAAACCATTGTGCTAGGGTAGCCACAGGACACAGGTACATATGCTTCTGGTTACCACGGATACTGCAATGCGTTCCCGAGAGTGTGGCCTCCTTCAATAAATCTTGACTTTTCCACTGTGGTAGGTGAGATGAGGCTTGAGAGCACACTGACGATCTCAGGCTTCATGGGCTCTGAGTGTCTTCGACCTGGCTCTGGCAGCAGCATCCTGGCTCAGAGCTCTTGGCTGGATCCATGAGTACCTCTAAGGACAACCACCTGGCTGGGTTGGTTGGATCACTCCGGCTCTGTCAGACTTGCACGTACCTGACTGATGAACCCGATGTAGCAGGGGGAGGCCTCCCGTACGTATCTGGTTCCCGACCCCTGGTAGTGTAAACAGAAGGCACAGGAGCGCAGAGTGGTAAGAGAGCCTGGCGGGTGACTTGCGGAGGTAAGGCCCAGGATCCTGATGTGAGTGGTCTTGAAGTCCTTAGCAGGCTGGGGCGTATGCAGCCGGTGCAGAGCAGGAGCAGAAAGGGCAGGTCCGGTCACAGGCAGAGTTGGCAACAAGCGGTCAGCACAGTACAGAGGAACAGGCAGGCTCAAAGTCCGGGTCACAGGCAGGGTTGGCAGCAGGCGGGCAACGTGGTACAAAGGAGCAGGCAGATTCGTGGTCAAGGAAAGCCGGGGTCAGGTGCAGGCAGATAACAGAGAAGAGTCCAAAGGCAGGCCGGGGTCACAAGGAGATCAAACAAGCAGACAGGTAACAGGAACTCAGGAACTGGGAGCTGCAGATCGGACAGCACCGAGCGGAAGGTCTCAGCAGACTAAATAGAGCGATTGGCACCAATCACCGTGCTGGCCGGCGCGAACCGGTGCACACCAGAGTGCCCAATAGCCTGTCCATTCCAAGACTTCCTCTGACAGGATCACATCTACAGCTTTGAGACAGGCGTGTTTTCATTAGAACCATGTGAGTGTATCATGTTTATTTTTCTTGCTGTGTTTAACCACTTCCATACTGGACCTATTCTGTCACTCCTCTCCTACATGTAAAAATCATCATTTTTTGCTAGCAAATTACTCAGAACTAGGGATGAGCTTCATGTTCGAGTTGAACTGATGTTCGACTCGAACATCGGCTGTTTGCCCGTTCGCTGAATTGCGAACAACATGGGCCGTTCGCGCAAAATTCGTGTGGCACGTCATGGCCCATAATTCACTGCGGCATCGCAGTGCATTGCTGGCTGATGATTGGCCAAGCATGCACTATGACCCACATGCTTGGCCAATCACAGTGCAATCTGTAGAGAGAGCTGTAATTGTCCAAAGTCAGGGTGGCTTTGGCCAATTATGGCTCAGGGGGTTTAGTACACGCCCCACACTATATAAGGCCCTGTGTAGTGTGTTCCGGCATCGAGAGACAGAGACAGAGAGACAGTGCCATTTGATTTAAGTTAGATAGATTAGGCAGGACAGTCAATCAGTTAGCTGCACTTACAGTGTATTGTGTATATATATACATCCCAGGTTTTGTGTGTGTGTGTATGTATGTATGTATGTATGTATGTATGTATGTATGTGTATATATATATATATATATATATATATATATATATATATATATACACTGTATTCAGTTTAGCTAGATCCATTCCTGTTATCTTGCTACTGACAGGCAGGCTTGTGTTGTTACAGTATTTACAGCTACCTGAAGAAAATTGATGGTGTTCTTCTGATCCTATTAGTACCACAGTCAGGCAGCTAGACTATGTACAGTTAGTGTAGTGCGTCCTCTGAACAGTGTTCAGCTAAAGCTACAAGTTAGTTTAGTGTGACCTCTGCACAGTGTTCAGCTAAAGCTATAAGTTAGTGTAGTGCGACCCCTGCACAGTGTTCAGCTAAAGCTACAAGTTAGTGCAGTGTGACTTCTGCACAATGTTCAGCTAAAGCTACAAGTTAGTGTAGTGCGTCCTCTGAACAGTGTTCAGCTAAAGCTACAAGTTAGTGTAGTGCACAGTGTTCAGCTAAAGCTACAGGTTAGAGTAATGCATCCTCCTCACAGTGTTCGGCTAAAGCTACAAGTTAGTGTAGTGCGTCCTCCTCACAGTGTTCAGCTAAAGCTACAAGTTAGTGTAGTGCGACCTCTGCACAATGTTCAGCTAAAGCTACAAGTTAGTGTAGTGTGTCCTCTGAACAGTGTTCAGCTAAAGCTACAAGTTAGTGTAGTGCACAGTGTTCAGCTAAAGCTACAAGTTAGTGTAGTGCGTCCTCTGAACAGTGTTCAGCTAAAGCTACAAGTTAGTGTAGTGCGTCCTCTGAACAGTGTCCAGCTAAAGCTACAAGTAAGTGTGGTGCACAGTGTTCAGCTAAAGCTACAAGTTAGTGTAGTGCATCCTCCTCAGTGTTCAGCTAAAGCTACAAGTTAGTGTAGTGCATCCTCTGAATAGTGTTCAGCTAAAGCTGCAAGTTAGTGTAGTGCGTCCTCTGCACAGTGTTCAGCTAAAGCTACCTGTAGAAGGTTGGTGGTGTTTTCCTGATCCTATCACTACCTCAGGCAGCTACATTATTTTAACATTAGTGTAGTGCGTCCTCTGCACAGTGTTCAGCTAAAGCTATCTGTAGAAGGTTGGTGGTGTTTTCCTGATCCTATCACTACCGCAGGCAGCTACATTATTTACTCGTTAGTGTAGTGCAACCTCTGCACAGTGTTCAGCTAAAGCTACCTGTAGAAGGTTGGTGGTGTTTTCCTGATCCTATCACTACCGCAGGCAGCTACCTTATTTACACATTAGTCTAGTGCAACCTCTGCACAGTGTTCAGCTAAAGCTACCTGTAGAAGGTTGGTGTTTTCCTGATCCTATCACTACCGCAGGCAGCTACATTATTTTAATGTTGGTGTAGTGTGTCCTCTGCACAGTGTTCAGCTAAAGCTACAGGTTAGTGTAGTGCGACCTCTGCACAGTGTTCACCTAAAGCTACCTGTAGAAGATTGGTGGTGTTCTCATACTACAGGCAGGCAGTTGATTTTGCTAGCTGCAGTATCAGAGTGTGTGTATATATATATATATATATATATATATATATATATATAATCTATCCCAGCTTAGTGCAGCTACATCTCACTGCAGGCCATTAATATATCTGGAAGGCCAACAAGGAGAGGCAGACAGTCACACGCCAATAAAAGAGGGCAAGCAGGCTCTGTGTCTAGAGGCAACAGTGCTGGTCGTGGACACGTTGCATCCTCATCAGCACGTGGCCGTGGGACACGCTTGGCCTTTTTTTCGGCAGCTGGCCGTGTTGAGCCGCAACATGAGGAAGACTTGGTCGAGTGGATGACCAAGCCGTCCTCCTCCTCCTCATCCTCTCTCACCCATGCTCAGCTCAATGGCATCAGTGACTTCTTCCCTAGCCCCACCATGTCCTCCTGAGGAGTCCCTCGAACTGTTTGACCACAGTGTTGGGTACATGCTCCAGGAGGATGCCCAGCATTTAGAAGGCTCTAATGATACTGAGCTAGATGAAGGCAGTAACGTGAGCACGGACAGAAGGGATGCCCAAGAAGGACAGAAATCTGGCAGTAATGCTCCCTCTGCTGCAGCATACTGCCAGGTTTGCTCCAGTGATGAGGAGGGAGGGAATGATGAGGTCACTGACTCAACGTGGGTGCTTGATAGGAGAGAGGAGGAGGAGGAGGCACATCACCAACGAGGCAGGATGCCCTCCAGGGGCCAGCCTAAGGGCAGCACACTGACTGCATCACACTGACTGCATCACACCGCAGAGCTCCGCATGTGCAGGGTGCTGCTGTCTCTGCGCATTATTCCAAAAGTTCTTTGGTGTGGGCCTTTTTTTAGACGAGTGCATCAGATCGCACCGCTGCTATTTGCACCATATGTCTCAAGCGTATCTCGCGTGGCCAAAACATCTCCCGCTTGGGCACCACATGCTTGACCAGACATATGTTGACCTGCCATGCAGTGCATTGGCAAGCGTACCTAAAAGACCCACACCAAAGAACAAAGAGGACCTCTCTTTGCTCCTCATCAGCTGAGATCTCCAACCCCACTATACCTTCAGTCCTCTCTGAGACCTGCACTGAGAGGAATGAAGGTGTAGAATTAGGTGTGTCACAGCCAAGTACTTGTGGGTAATCTGCTTTTGGTACACCGATGTCAGATTGTACCAGGCAAATTTCCCTGCCCCAGCTGCTGCACCGCCGAAAGAAGTTAGCTCCCAGCCATCCACATGCTCAGCGGTTGAATGCTAGCTTGGCTAAATTGCTAGCACTTCAACTGCTACCTTTTCAGTTGGTAGACTCTGCCCCCTTCCGTGAGTTTGTGGACTGTGCGGTTCCTCAGTGGCAGGTACGCCACTTTTTCTCACTGAAGGCGAAAAAACATTTTTTTTTTTACTTTTTGCTATAATAATAATCCCCCAAAAATATATAAAAAAAACAAATTTCTTTCTCAGTTTAGGCCAACATGTATTCTTCTACATATTTTTGGTAAAAAAATTGCAGTAAGGGTATATTGAATCGTTTGCGCAAAAGTTATAGCGTCTACAAAATAGGGGATAGATTTATTGCATTTTTATTATTTTTTTTTTATTAGCAGTGGCGGTGATCTGCGATTTTCATTATGGCGGACACATCGGACACTTTTGACACTATTTTGGACCATTGTCATTTATACAGCGATCAGTACTATAAAAATGCACTGATTACCGTGTAAATGACACTGGCAGGGAAGGGGTTAAACACTAAGGGGTGATCAAGGGGTTAAGTGTGTCCTAGGGAGTGATTCTAACTGTGGGGGGATGGGCTCACTAAAACATAACAGAGATCATTGCTCCCGGTGACAGGGAGCAAGTAGATCTCTGTCATGTCACTATTTACATAGGCATCTCCCCACACGCCCTGCCAGCAACATGTATGCGCCCACAATGCCGCGATTTAAAGGGGGCGCACCTGTACGCCCATTTGCCCAGCCATGTCATTGTGCCCACGTACATCGTTGTGTGCTGGTCGGCATGTGATTAGTAAGGGTCATTCCAACTCCAATGGAAGAGGCAGGGAATATTTCAATAGAGGAGGGAGGAGTCGAGGAAATAATTATCACGCCTCACACTATATAAGATAGCCTGCATGGCGGCCTTGTGTAGTGTGTTGCGGCGGCGGAGAGAAATAGAGAGACAGTGTCATTTGATTTAAATTAGATAGAGTAGGCAGGCTAGTCAGTTAGCTGCACTTACAGTGTATTGTGTATATATATATATATATATATATATATATATATATATATGCATCCTAGGTGTTGTGTGTGTGTGTGTGTGTGTGCAGGCAGCTACAGTATTTACAGTTAGTGTACTGTGTCCTCTGCACAGTGTGCACCTAAAGCTACCTGAAAAAAATTGCTGCTTTTCTTTTGATCCTGTTAGTACCACAGGCAGGCAGCTGCAGTATTTAGTTAGTGTAGTGCGTCCTCTACACAATGTGCACCTAAAGCTACCTGAAGACAATAGCTGTTGTTCTGATCCTATTAATACCACAGGCAGGCAGCTGCAGTATTTACAGTTAGTGTACTGTGTCCTCTGCACAGTGTGCACCTAAAGCTACCTGAAGACAATTGCTGGTGTTCTCATACTAATAATACTACAGGCAGGCAGTTGATTCTGCTAGCTGCAGTATCAGTATATATATACATCCCAGCTTTGTGCAGCTACATCTCACCGCAGGCCATTAGTATGTCTTGAAGGCCAACAAGGAGAAGCAGACAGTCACAATCCAATAAAAGAGGACAAGCTCTGTGTCTAGAGGCAACAGTGCTGGTCGTGGAGACGGTGAATCCTCATCAGCACGTGGTCGTGGGACACGCTTGTCCTTTTTATCGGCAGCTGGCCGTGTTGAGCCGCAACATGCAGAAGACTTGGTAGAGTGGATAACCAAGCCATACTCATCCTCCTCATCCTCTCTCACCCAGGCTCGGGGTACTTTGTCTGGCAAAGCAGCTGCCAACACAGCCTCTTCCCTCGGCTCAATGGCATCAGTCACTCCTTCCCTCGCCCTACCATGTCCACCTGAGGAGTCCCCCAAACTGTTTGACAACAGTGTTGAGTACATGCTCCAGGAGGATGCCCAGCGTTTTAAAGGCTCTGATGATGGTACCCAGCTAGAGGAAGGCAGTAACGTGAGCCCAGAGAGAGGGGGTGCCCAAGAAGGACAGCAATCTGGCAGTCATGTTCCCCCAGCTGCAGTATACTGCCAGCTTTGCTCCAGTGAATGAGGAGGGAGGGGATGATGAGGTCACTGACTCCACGTGAGTGCCTGATAGGAGAGAGGAGGAGGAGGCACATCTCCAACAGGCAGGATGCCCTCCTGGGGCCAGCTTAAGGGCAGCACACCGACTGCATCACATCGCAGAGCTCCGCATGTGCAGGGCGCTGCTGTCTCTGTGCGTTATTCAAAAAGTTCTTTGGTGTGGGCTTTTTTTGAGAGGAGTGCATCAGATTGCACCGCTGCTATTTACAACATATGTCTCAAGCGTATCTCGCGGGGCCAAAACATCACCCGCTTGGGCACCACATGCTTTACCAGACATATGTTGAGCTGCCATGCAGTTCGTTGGCAAGCATACCTAAAAGACCCACACCAAAGGATAAAGCGGACCTCTCCTTGCTCCTCATCAGCTAGGATCTCCAACCCCACTATACCTTCAGTCCTCTCTGAAAACTGCACTGAGAGGAATGAAGGTGTAGAATAAGGTGTGTCACAGCCAAGTACTTGCAGACAATCTGCCATCGTTACACCGATGTCAGATTGTACCAGGCAAATTTCCCTGCCCCAGCTGCTGCATCGCCGAAAGATGTTCGCTCCCAGACATCCACATGCCCAGTGGTTGAATTCTAGCTTGGCTAAATTGCTAGCACTTCAACTGCTGCCTTTTCAATTGGTAGACTCTGCCCCCTTCTGTGAGTTTGTGGAATGTGCAGTTCCTCAGTGGCAGGTTCCCAAACACCACTTTGTCTCACGGAAGGCAATTCCGGCTCTCTACCGGCATGTGGAAGGCAATGCCTTGGCCTCACTGGACAGGGCGGTCAGCGATAAGGTGCATATTACCGCTGACTCATGGTCCAGCAGGCATGGACAGGGACATTACCTATCTTTTACCGCGCACTGGGTGACTCTTCTAGCAGCTGGGAAGGATGCAGGACAGGGTGCAGTAGTGTTGGAGGTTGTTCCGCCACCACGCCTCCAAAATTCTACTAGTGGTGATTCTGCCACACCTCTCTCCTCTACTCCCTCCTCCTCTTCTTCCTCCATGGCCGCTTCCTGTGCTGATTTGTCCTCGGAACCAGTGGTGCTCCATAGGCGTTCAAGGGGCTACGCAAGCATGCAGGCCAAAAGATGCCATGCGGTGCTTGAGCTGGTGTGCTTGGGGGACAGGAGTCACACTGGGGCAGAGATTCTGTCAGCTCTGCAGGGGCAGGTTCAGAGGTGGTTGATGCCATGCCAGCTTAAGCCTGGTATGGTGGTTTGTGACCATGGCACCAACCTCCTCTCTGCCCTCCGACAGGGACAACTGACCCATGTGCTCTGTTTGGCCGGGGCTTACAGGATGTCCTGAGGCAGGCCAGGAAAGTCTGTGTGCATTTCTGCAGGTCATATAATGCCAGTGCTCGGCTGGCTGACCTCCAGAAGGAATTTAACCTGCCAAAGAATCGCCTAATCTGTGACATGCCCACCAGGTGGAACTCAACGTTGGCCATGCTGCAGCGGCTGCACATGCAGCAGAGGGCCATCAATGAGTACCTATGCGACTATGGCACCAGGACAGGGTCAGGGGACCTTGTTTTTTTTCCCCACGCCAGTGGGCTATGATCAGGGATGCATACACTGTCCTGTTACCATTTGAGGAGGCCACGAGGATGGTGAGCAGTGACAGTGCATGCATCAGTGACACTGTCCCGCTTGTCCACCTGTTGGAGCACACGCTGCGTGGAATAATGGACAGGGCACTTGAGGCAGAACAGAGGGAGGAAGAGGAGGACTCCCTTACCTCTCAAGGCCTCGTTTATCCAGACAGTGTTCCTGCATGCCCGCCGATCACACAGGAAGAGGACGAGGAGGAGGACGTTTGTGTCAGCATGGAGGTGGAGCCTGGCACTCAGCAGCAGTCGTCAAGGGATCATTTACAGTCTGAAGAAACCCATGGACTTGTACGTGGCTGGGAGGAGGTGGCTGCGGATCATGTCATCCTTAGTGACCCAGAGGACTCTGGACCAAATGCCTCAGCAAACCTATGCTGCATGGCCTCCCTGATCCTGCAAAGACTATGGAAGGATCCTCGTATGCGTGGTATCAAGGGGAGGGATCATTACTGGCTGGCAACCCTCCTTGATCAACGTTACAAGGGTAAGTTTGCAGACCTTATCTTGCCATCGCAGAGGGAGCAGAAGATGAAACATCTTTGGGAGGCCTTGCATAGCATAGGGAGCGGTGGAGAAGGTGGCTGTCTGACCGATGCGTTCAGACAATTTTTTAGTCCACAGCCCCAAGGTCTGTTCGGTTCCAGCAACCATCACCAGCGTATGATTCACATGGTGCAAGATTACCTAGGGGTAAGATCAGACTTGGACACCTTTCCCACAGAAAATCCTCTGGGTTACTGGGTCTTGAGGATGGATCACTGGCCAGAGCTTGCACGGTATTACAATTGAGCTACTGGTCTGTCCTGCATCCAGCATTCTTTCAGAACGCACATTCAGTGCTGCTGGAGGCTTTGTAATCGATCACAGGGTGTGCCTGTGCACCGAATCTGTTGATCGGCTGACCTTCATAAAAATGAATCGGTCTTGGATCACCAGCTACCAAGCACCTGATGCTGATGTAACTGATTGATTTTTTTTTTAATGTGAGATCCCTTCAAGACCGCCTATGCTGATGCTGATTGACTATCCTGTTATGCTGAGTGACAATACTCTTCCTCAATTTTCATGCTGATAGCTTGTAAGAACATTTTTGGTTCTTGGCACAGCCACCAGTGGCCAAGGCCCAATTTTTCTGCCCCTATTTAACAGGGGGCGTGTAATTACAATTTTTGATGCAATACTTTGCAGCAGGGCAAATTCCTGCACTCCAACTAGAGTATCTGTGAGGGGTTGCAGTGTTGTGGCACCAGTGGCCAAGGCCCAATTTTTCTGCCCCTGTTTAACAGGGGCGTATAATTACAATTTTTGTTGCAATACTTTGCAGCAGGGCTCATTCCTGTGCTCCAACTATAGCATCTGTGAGGGTTTGCAGTGTTGTGGCACCAGCACCAGTGCCCAATGCCCAATTTTTCAGCCCCTGTTTAACAGGGGCGTGTAATTACAATTTTTGATGCAATACTTTGCAGCAGTGCTCATTCCTGTGCTCCAACTATAGCATCTGTGAGGGTTTGCAGTGTTGTGGCAATTTTTCTGCCCCTGTTTAACAGGGGCGTGTAATTACAATTGTTACTGTAATACTTTGCAGCAGGGCTCATTCCTGCGCTCCAACTAGAGTATCTGTGAGGGGTTGCAGTGTTGTGGCACCAGCACCAGTGCCCAAGGCCCAATTTTTCAGCCCCTGTTTAACAGGGCGTGTAATTACAATTTTTGATGCAATACTTTGCAGCAGAGCTCATTCCTGCGCTCCACCTATAGCATCTGTGAGGGATTGCAATGTTGTGGCACCAGTGCCTAAGGCCCAAATTTTCTGCCCCTGTTCTTCAGGAACAGGTAATTACAATTCTTGATCTAATATTTCACAGTAGGGCCCATTCCTACGCCCACCAAGAGTAACTGTGAGGGCTTACAGTGTTGTGGCACCAGCACCACCACCACCAAAGGCCCAATTTTTCTGCCCCTGTTCAACAATGGCATGTAATTACAATTCTTGATCTAGTATTTCACAGCAAAGCCCGTTTCTGCGACCACCAAGAGTAACTGTGAGGGCCTAAAGTGTTGTGGCAACACCAACACCTAAGGCCCCAATTTCTGCAGAGTATATAGGGCATGCCCCTACTTTCAAACATCCAACTTACAAACGACTCCTACTTGCAAACGGAAGGAGACAACAGGAAGTGAGATGAAATCTACCCCTAGGAAGGGAAATTCTCTCCTGTAAGAGTTAATATGGGGAAAACGTTTCTTCTCTTCACTGATGCTTTATCACCAATCCTTGTTTCACCAAAACCCTGAAATTTTCAAAAAACATTTGTCATTGGGACAGAAAGTGAGGTGAAATCTTCTGAAGAGGTGCACAGACAGCAAAACAAATGTTACAGGGGTGATAACCCTTCCCTATGTTTTCCAAAAAGCTTAAAAATAGATTTTTTGGCTGGAGCTACACTTTAAAAATGTACCAGTTCAAAATTACAAACAGATTCTACTTAAAAACAAACCTACAGTCCCTGTCTTGTTTGCCCTGCCTGTATACTGCTGTTCAGAATATATAGGGCCTAGGGGCCCCACGCCTTTCCTTTTTTAAATTTGGGTGCGGGGTTCCCCTTAATATCCATACAAGACCCAATGGGCCTGGTAATGGACTGGGGGGTTTTACCCATGCCGTTTGTCTCACTAATTTTCATCCATATTGGACCCGACATTACATTAAATGACTTTTTTTCCCTTTTAAAAATGTCATTTTGTGCAGGGACTGTTCTAAGCACGAGAAACATGCACCACTTTACAGGCATACTATAGACATCCCCCAGGTACGATATTTAAAGGAATATTTAACTTTTTTTTAACTTTAAGCATCATTAAAATCACTGCTCCCGAAAAAACTGGCGTTTTTTTAAAACTTTTTTTTGCATTGATACATGTCCCCTGGGGCAGGACCCGGTTCCCCAAACTCTTTTTAGGACAATAACTTGCATATTAACCTTTTAAAATTAGCATTTTCGATTTTGAACGTTCGAGTCCCATAGACTTTAATGGGGTTCTAAAGTTTGCGCAAACTTTCGGTCCGTTCGCAGGTTCTGGTGCGAACTGAACCGGGGTGTGTTCAGCTCATCCCTAGTCCTGGACAAAGGACTCAAGTTCATCCCTGTCCGCAATTTTAATACATTTTAGACATACATCCATTTGCAAAAGTTTGTAAGAAGTCTTAACATTAAACGTTATTTCCTTTTTAAACCAGGAGAAAGATTGTGTCAACCTCATTCAGGGGTTTATTCTAATCTGGCCAACAAATCAGTATTTATTCCACCCAGAGGTGATAATAGAAGTTTTCAAAAATATGGTAACTAGTGATTTGGAGGGAATGAAATTTAAAAAGGTTAGGGACCCCTCTTACCTCAAAAAAGGGATTACAACTTTGGAGAAAAATAAAGCTGTAGTTGTTCGTCCTGCGGACAAGGGGGAGGATTAGTGGTCATGAGTAAGACCTTTTATAAAGGAGAAATGGAGCAATTACTGGCAGACTGTAATACCTATCAATTGCTAACTAATGACCCTGTGTTTGAGTTCAAGGGCGAGCTACAACAGCTAATCCAATATGGGAAAAATGATATCCTTAATAAAAAAAGAGGCCATATGTGAAAAAATGTCACTTGTGCAAAAATATATAAATCTAAAATAATGTGTGACTTTACCTTCTGATTTAAATATCAGATCTGCTGCAGTTATAGATCCCCCAACAATAGTGTGGGGTAAGCAATGTTACAGAAAAAGGTGTAACTGCGATGACCCCATATATCTGGATCCCAGTGCTTGTAGGAGACCCATTGTGTATTTTTTTGCTGAAAATACATAAGGATGCCCAGAGTCCTCTGGGTAGACCTATAGTCAACAGGATAGACTCTGTCTCTTCTTCAAACCTTTACCAACTATGATCTCAGCGTATTTGAGGGACACTAAGCATGTTATTCAAATCATTGAAGCCATACCGTGTAATCATAACAGCTTGTTGGTCACTGCAGATGTTGGTTCCTTATATACCATTGTTGCTCACCATGACGCACTAACATCAGTTAAGTGGCCTTAGATAAATCAGATCTTCCAGATATACATAAATCAAGTCACTAGAATTCTGTTTGGCAATAAATTACTTCTGGTATGACGGACAATTTTTTTCTTCAAATCCTTGTCACTGTGGAAGGAGGTAACCATTTTTAGCAATGGTCCAGTGCAACCAGTTTGCTACAAAAGATACATAGATGATGGTGAAACAATGGAAAGAACTCCTGCGCTGTTAGCGGACTCCTATACTAAAGGGGACACTGCTGCAACACCTAAAAGACTGCTCCAAACAGACAAATCAATAGTAAAAAATAGGGGGGTGGTAGTTGCGCTGTGATAGGAAGGGAATAAAGGGAGGGGGGAGGGGGCTAAACTAGGGTGCATAAGACAAACATATCAGATGACCTATAAACATCAATGAAAGATCGGTAAAAAAGAGAATGGGGGGGCATGGCTTGGCGCGCGGCTCGGATGGAAGCACACTAGCAGAGCTCCGTAGGTCACATAGCCTTACAGCCTGACACCCTGCTGCAGAGCACTCAATGCCGGGCAGAAAGCTCCACACCACCCCGCAGACACGATCCCGCCGTGGAAAACTGCCATCCGCTGCCAGGAACATCGCCGATTTCTTGAAACAAACGCCGGCGGCGAGCAGCAGCAAGGCCGGTCCCAAGATGGCGCCGACGCAACAGAACGAGCTCCACGAGGAGGATTTCAGTGGAGACTCGGAATCTACAGAGGACACAGGTAGGGGCAAATCCAGAGTGAACAATCCTCTGACCTATGCAGACATGTCTGTATTCTCGGCAGACATTAAATCCACGTTTTCAGCGGCTATTACGGACCTGAAAACTAACTTAGTAGTTCTCACTGAAAAGCTGGCGGCCTCAGAGCACGCAGGGAGACAGAGAGACAAGGCCCTACACAGACTGGATCAGGTCACTGTCTCACATGCCCATCACTTCATTGACTTGAATAGACACGTGGAAGACCTTGACAACAGGGGCAGGAGGAACAACATCAGGGTGAGGGGGATCCCCGAATCAGTGGAGGCAGACCAGATAACTCCTGCCCTCCAGAGGGTCTTTAACAGCCTCCTTGACAGGCAGGAAGAGACAGAAATAGAGTTTGTCAGGGCTCACAGAGCTCTCCGGCCTAAAGGCCCTGATACTGCCCCGCCACGTGACATCATATGTTGCCCACAGAACTTTCAACTGAAGGAAGATATAATGCGCAGAGCAAGAAGAAATGACAGGATCATCTTTAATGGTGAAACCATAATGCTATTTCATGACTTATCACAAATTACTTTAAAAAATCGCAGAGCCCTGCGACCGCTTTTGGATAAGCTCAGGGAAAGGGATCTCAGATACACTTGGCGCTTCCCTTTTGCGCTCATTGTTTCGGCGAATGGTCACCAACATGTGCTCCGCACCCCAGCAGACCTTCCTGATTTCTGTGCGGGACTAGGCATTGACCCAGTGGATCTTCCAGATTGGTACGCAGACTTTGCACTGCCACCACATGACAGAAGCCCACCTCGGTCGCCATTTTCCACACCTGAGAAGAGATTCTCTAAGAAGATGAAGCAAGGGAGATCTGGAGGCTCTAAAAAGGACACCCCGAACTCGAGATCGAGAGTAGATCGTGATCAGGCAGAAGACTAAAGATCTGGATGAACTCCCCCTCATCGGTCACAATGACTCAATTCCACGCACCAGTTCACTAACAGTCACAACCCCCTTTTTTTTTTTTTGTCTCAGCCCGGGCTCGTCTCTTAAACTAACTTCTAATAAGTTACTGTTAACGCAAAGAGAGCCAGAGCACAACGGAGGTTGTTGGCAAATGTTAAACGACAAAATGCTACCTAAATATTGCATAATAATTTTGTCCGGTAGTCAAAAAGGTACGGGTGGAATAAAAGTCGCAGGTGGTCACAACACTTTGAAGGTGATGACCATGAGGGGTGATGAGAGCGTATTATTGCAGTTATTGTTTGAGATTCTATAACAGTTTGTCTGCCCCGCATATTTTGGGGAGTTTGGAACCTCTGTTAGTCAGGGTGAATTCACCACATTCTTTTTTATTATTGCAGTTTATATGTAAGGCTGTGTGTTACATGGAGACACGGTTAGCCGGTTATACTTCCAGTTTTCACACTGTTTTTCTGTGCACTTTTACAGACACAGGATACATTCTCATTTTGGTCATCACACCAGGCGGCCGCCTCCCTTTGCCCCACAAAGTGATCTGGTGCTATCAGTAGACCACCAGACACACTATTTCTCTAGATAGGGCCCTATCTAGAGGTAACCTAATCTTAATTGTTGTTCATTGTTCTTTTTTCTCCTTTTTTTCTTTTCCTTCTCTCTCTATTCTTTCTAACGACCATTTTTTTTTTCCTGTAGACCTTGATCAATCACGTTGCCCGCCTCACGAATCCACTGATTCCGTGTAAGTTCATTTTTCTAGAGCCTAGTTCTCGACACAACGTCTGAGTCTGCACCATGGCCTACTCATTCCTGGGACGTAAGCCTACTGTAATATCACATAACGTTCAAGGGTTGAACATACCCGAAAAACGTAGCACGTTACTCAGAGAAATCAAAAAAAGGTAAGCCACATTTTATATTACTGCAGGAGACACACTTTAAGACCGGACATATCCCCAGGCTCACTGACTCAACCTTTACTAGGGCATTTCATGCCACTAACGATCAGGCAGGGGGTTACAATTTTAGTCAATAGGAGTGCCCCCTTTGTTTTGTCGGAACAACTGTTAGACCTGGAGGGAAGGTACATTTTCCTGAAAGGGACATACGGAGAATTACCCATCACTATAGCGAATGTCTATTTCCGAAATAAAGCCCATTTAACCTTCTGCACTCAAATAGTAAATAAATTGCAGGATTTCACTTCGGGATGTCTGATCATGGGAGGGGATTTCAACATACCCTTGAATCCCTTGACAGACACCTCTAACGGGTCGACTAGTATTAGATACAGGACACTGAAGAGCATCAAAAACCATCTCCACTCCCTTAAGTTGATAGATTCCTGGAGATTCCTAAACCTGACCGGTAGAGACTACACGTTTTATTCAACGCCCCATGAGAAGTATGCACGGCTAGACTACCTTTTTATTACACAAAATGACCTCCACACTCTCACAGAGGCATACATAGGCACACAATCCATATCTGATCACGCCCCTATTGTCCTAACCCTAGACTTGACTAAACAGACGCCAAAATCCCAGATTTGGAGACTTAACTCCTCCATACTCTCAGACCCTACTTACGTACAAGATCTAAAGGACTCCCTGAGAGACTTTTTTGATCTAAATACTACGCCAGGGATGGACCCAATAACACTCTGGGAGGCCCACAAGTGTACAATTAGGGGGGAACCGATCTCGATAGGCTCGAAGCGGAAAAAACAGAGAGCAAAAAAGACTACACGTTTGATAAATCGCATCCACTACCTAGAAACTTTACACAAACAGTCCCTGTCGGCCTCTACGGCCTCGGAACTATTAAACACTAGGAATTCCCTGCAGAACCTCCTTGACACTAAGGCAAAACGCTTCTTGTTCTTCAAGAAGAAGATTTACTACGAGGGAGGTAACAAACCTGGGAAGACACTAGCAAGGGCTTTACGAACACACACCCACAACACTAACATTTCGGGTATCAAACGAGCAAATGGCTCTTTAGATGTCTCCACAGAAGATATTGCAAAACATTTTCACGAATACTACACAAACCTGTACAATTTACCACTACAACATAAACTGCCAGGAATGACAGGTGACAGACCACAGATCATCAGAGAGTACCTAGTAAAAAGCGGACTCCCATCTTTGGAAGACGTAGAGGCTAATACATTAGAATGCCCAATTGACACATCTGAGATCAAACTCGCCATTAAAGATCTGAAACAAGGCAAAAGCCCGGGCCCGGACGGGTACACGGCAATTTACTATATAACATTCACAGATCTCCTGACGGCTCCCCTGGCAGCGGCCTTGAACTCCATGTCTGACTCCAAGGAGACACCACCTGAATTACTCTCGGCATTTATTACGGTCATCCCAAAAGAAGGCAAAGACCCTCATGAATGTGCTAGCTACCGTCCTATTTCTTTGTTGAATATAGACGTGAAAATTTTTGCGAAAATACTTGCCAACAGACTGAAACCCATCCTCCATAAACTAATTGGCCCCGAGCAGGCAGGTTTTATGCTCGGTCGGGAGGCCAAGGATAATGTTATTAAATCTTTGTTGCTAATAAACAAGACTAGAACAAGCGATACAGAAGGCCTTCTCCTGTCCACGGATGCGGAGAAGGCCTTCGATCGAGTGGCTTGGGACTATATGCTGGCCACCTGCAAACACGTGGGTCTGGGCACGAAGATGTTGGCTTGGATTTCAGCACTTTATCAAAAGTCTACGGCTAGATTAAAAATCAATGGCACACTTTCCGAGAGAGTTCACATTGCCAACGGTACAAGACAGGGGTGTCCTTTATCCCCTCTCTTGTTTATACTGTCCTTGGAACCATTTATTAGAAAAACCAACTTAAATCCCTCGGTAAAGGGCTGGCTGGTGGGGGATAGGGAGTTCAAGATCGCCGCATATGCGGATGACCTGTTGTTTTTTGTCTCGGGGTCGCATATCACTCTCCCCAATCTCATGAAGGAATTTGGACTTTATGGTTATGTTTCTAACTTAAAAATGAACGATTCCAAATCAGAGGCCCTGAACATTTCGCTTAACGCCCACTCACTTTCATCTGCAATGGCCAACTCCCCCTTCAAATGGGATCCCAAAAAACTGAAATATTTAGGGGTTAATTTAACGCCACAGATCTCGTCATTATATGACCAAAATTTCCCCTCGCTATTGAAAAGTATTGACAGAGACCTACACAACTGGCACTCGGGAACCTTTTCGTGGTTTGGCAGGGCGGCCATCATTAAAATGACCGTTCTGCCCAAGCTCCTCTATGTAATACGCACATTACCGATCAAGCTACCACCAAGCTTGTTTAAGACCTTAAGAACCCTGTTTGTGAGATTCATCTGGGCTCACAAAAAACCTAGAATCAAGTTCGAAGCATTAATGAAAGCAAAAGAAATGGGGGGGCTTGGAGTTCCCAACCTGAGAGATTACTATATAGCATCACACGCTGCTAGGATCATTGATTGGCATTGTCATCGGGACAGTAAGGATTGGGTGGGGTTGGAGATGGCCCTCTTTTCCACGCCACTTTCTTTCGCTCCTTGGTTACAATGGTCCAATTACCCTGACGAACTAAAGCACCACCCCATAACAGGTACCACTCTCAAATTGATGCATGATTTACCCAGAGGTAAAGTGATCACCTCAGCGTTAGGCCCATTAACACCAATGAAAGACAATCCGGGTTTTATCCCAGGGCTTGATAACTCCCACCTTCAGTCTCCTAACACTGACAGACCTTTATTGGCGGGCGAATGTTATCACCAGGGTAAAGTCAAGGAGTACCAGGCCCTAAAAAGGGTCGACAATGTGGCAGAGCTGCCCTTTTGGGTGTACTTACAGGCTAGAAGCTATCTCAAGGAAAACCACAAGGGGGGAGACTTCTCTAGACCCCTGACGGAGTTTGAGTCGGTGTGCCGTAAGGGGGAACCGGTTAACAGAACAACGTCCATGGCGTATGCCTGGTTACAGGAAGCAAAGGGACCAACAGATGACAGACTTAGGAAGGGGTGGTCTGACGCCCTACAGATAAACATAACTTCTACACAATAGAAGAACGCTTGTTTTTTAGCACATAAGTGCTCCATAAGCACTAAGGTCCAAGAAACTGCGTACGGTGGTATCTAACACCAATGAGACTAAACAAATGGTTCCACACAAGTGTCAGACCGCTGCTGGTGTTGCATGAAAGATAAGGGTTCGTTGTTGTATATCTGGTGGCAATGTCCTTTAATCGCTAACTACTGGAATGAAGTTCTTGACCTAATTAAACTGATTACGGAGACAACTCTGCCTCTTGATGCAGCGTGCTGCCTAATGCACATCTCCAACTGGCCTCTAAAAAAATACAAGCGTTTTCTCACAAGACACTTATTAAACGCTGCCAAATCATTAATCCCAATTTACTGGAAATCTACCCGAGTTCCAACAGTCTCTGAATGGTTACGCAGAGTAGCAGACTTCCATGAAATGGAAGATACGCTTGCTCAATCCAATGAACAGGTAGAAAGCTTTCTTGAGACCTGGCATCCCTGGATCGGTTTCAAATATTCCAAGGCTTTTAGTGATATTAACGATGCCCAGACATCTGGTCCTGTTTGAGACAGGATAGCAGGTATTTACATCAACAGGCTCCACTTGGATGCAATCAGCTGGGCAACGCGATTGATTGATTATCCGCTTGACATCTACTTGACAAGGTAATGGTCATAAATCTCTTTTTTCTGTTCACCTTTTCTTTTTTTTTCCCTTTTTTTTCTTTTCTCTTCTCTCGTGACACGTATTGTCTTTCCTGACTCCGACATGCAAGTCAGATGATTATCTCCTTAACTTTATTACTTAGGATAACTGGTCATGACAAAGTTAAGTGTATAAGACATGGGAACTATAACAATGTCATATTATATATCCAAGGTTGCACTTAACAATGCTGTTATCTTTTCACATTATAACAGAAATTGTTCACTCTTGATAACATTGTAAACTAGCGAGGACCAAACATGGCTTTATGTGGATCTTTGCTGTGATTACAGTTAACTTGATTTGTACTGTCTTGTCAACTTTTGAATAAACTTTTTCGTGATGTAAAAAAAAAAAGAGAATGGGGAGGAAAGCTGGCATGTGCAAATAGATAATGAACTTAATGGGAATACCACCACATGGTGTATAGCGAAAAGTGCTAACGTGAAGCAACAAAGAAAATATATATTGCAATACCATATCAATGAACAGTGCACATGAGTATGAAGGGCAGCCAGACAAGTGCAAAATAACAAAAGTGATCATATACAATACTGTAAAACATGTAGCTTATGCTAAAAAATACATCATATCAACACAATGAATGCATGAATAAACAAATAAATGAAATAAAGACAAAAATTATATATATAATAGTCCCGGTGGTAAGTGTTGTAAAAAACCAAACACTTAGCAGCTCACAAGTATGATCCAAACATAAAGAGGAACTTGGCATACAAGAGACAAAATAATGTATGGTAAATAGATCAAAAAATTTGAAAAAAACAGTCCCGCCACCAAATGTGACACTTCTGAGTGAAAGTCCAAAAACACAATGGTGTAAATGAAAGGAGGGGAGTGATCTTCAGTGGGAACACCTCCATGTCCACAGGCCCCTTACCTTACAGCTGTAAGGTATACAGCATATATGTATGAAACCCAGCAGATAGTGAAATCCAAAAATGCAGCAGATGGCGTTGCTCAAAGATGCGGTGTGTGATATGCAGAAAAAAACAAGATAAACAGCATTAGGTGTGATACCGTTTGATGTGGAGAACACAGGAGGGGAGGGAAAGCAGGATGAGGGGGAGAGAGGGGGGGTTGCACTCACTTGTAACCAATGAGCGCAAGCCTCAACCCACGAGCGCCGAGCTCGTATAATCCCAACTGCTGGCCAAGGACCCTCCAACGTATCTCGCCTCCTGTTTCTCACCGCCCATCATGTAGCGTTACACAGTGCAGTATCGAAACAAAAAAAACGCACATAGCGTGATCCCCTATGATATACACTTTAATAAATGAGCCAGAATGTCATAAACTTACATACAACAACAGCTGGGGGATAATGTCTCCGTGAGCGCCGTGCTCGTCACATCAGCTGTTGTATGGCAACGTCCCGTGCTCCTAAAGCGTGTCGTCACGTTGCGTGACTTTTTCAGAGGATAGAAAGCCAATGCTTTTAAATGGTCCTAGTGTGATAGACGCACGGCGGCCATTTTCCCGAAGGATGCTATAGTAAGTAATAGAGTCGGCGCCTGGCGGCCATTTTCCCGCCAGCAGTTGGGATTATATGAGCTCGGCGCTCGTGGGTTGAGGCTTGCGCTCATTGGTTTCAAGTGAGTGCAACCCCCCCTCTCTCCCCCTCATCCTGCTTTCCCTCCCCTCCTGTGTTCTCCACATCAAACGGTATCACACCATATGCTGTTTATCTTGTTTTTTTTCTGCATATCACACACCGCATCTTTGAGCAACGCCATCTGCTGCATTTTTGGATTTCACTATCTGCTGGGCTTCAAACATATATGCTGTATACCTTTACAGCTGTAAGGTAAGGGGCCTATGGACACGGAGGTGTTCCCACTGAAGATCACTCCCCTCCTTTCATTTACACCATTGTGTTTTTGGATTTTCACTCAGAAGTGTCACATTTGGTGGCAGGACTGTTTTTTTCACATTATTTGATTTATTTACCATACATTATTTTGTCTCTTGTATGCCAAGTTCCTCTTTATGTTTGGATCATACTTGTGAGCTGCTAAGTGTTTGGTTTTTTACAACACTTACCACCGGGACTATTATATATATAATTTTTGTCTTTATTTCATTTATTTGTTTATTCATGCATTCATTGTGTTGATATGATGTATTTTTTAGCATAATCTACATGTTTTACAGTATTGTATATGATCACTTTTGTTATTTTGCACTTGCCTGGCTGACTTTCATACTCATGTGCATTGTTCATTGATATGGTATTGCAATATATATTTTCTTTGTTGCTTCACGTTAGCACTTTTCTCTATACACCATGTGGTGGTATTCCCATTAAGTTCATTATCTATTTGCACATGCCAGCTTTCTTCCCCATTCTCTTTTTACCGATCTTTCATTGATGTTTATAGGTCATCTGATATGTTTGTCTTATGCACCCTAGTTTAGCCCCCTCCCCCCTCCCCCCTCCCTTCATTCCCTTCCTATCACAGCGCAACTACCACCCCCCTATTTTTTACTATAGATGATGGTGGCTTTAAAAAGACTGAAAATAACGTGTCCACACTCAGGTGCTCCCCACCCTCAAACATGCATGTGAATCACCTCAGGGATTCTAAGTTAGCTGTATAGATCCAAACTGCTCACTGATGCTGTATTCTCATATATAAACAGTAGAAAGAGACCCCATAGCATGATACCATTTAACACAATTTTATTGTACAAACTAAAAAGCCCCAGTACAGGGTACTCACATGGGTTAGGTGCATTAAGTACAGCAATCTGTAATGTGCCTTAAAATGCTGGGTTTTTATTGAGGTTGTATGTTTGTTCTCTGTGAAACAGACCAGCTGCTTCCTACACCATTCTATCCCCTCGCCTACATGTGACGATACAAGGGAAATTCGTATCTTCCACAGGGGGAGATGTTGGCCTACTTTTTGTATTGAAGCTGAACTTCAGTCTACTTTGAATTTTTTTAATGTGCCCCCCCCCGCCTTATTTTAAGAGTTTAATTTAAGTTTAGCCTAGCTAGTAATTAAGAGAGAGAATCACATAATGTATAAATGACTGGTCTCTGCTCCTCTTTTCTGACATCATCATGTACAATGCAGGAGCAGCAGCCACTGATGGTCCCACATTGTACTTAATGATGTTAAAGCATGCCCACTTTTAGGCTGAAGCAGGATCGAGGAAGATGTGGAAATGAGGAAAAGGGTAAGTATTCCTCTTCAACTTCCTAGACTAAACAAACACTAATTCAATCATGAATATAGCTAATTATTTTTTAATAGCTGATCAGAGTTCAGTTTGAATCCTGTAGATTTGTCTGTACATTTGTGGCTTCAGATACAAAAAACAGACTAAAAGGGAATCTAGGAGCCGTAAAGGCCATTTTTGAAGGTGCATAGATGAGATGAGATGACCCTACTGGGTCATTATCTAAGAGCAAGCATGTACACATTTCACAACCCAGTTTTTAGTTACATGATTAGTAAGGTTAAAAAAGACACATTTTCAACAAGTGCAACCAAGTTCCAGGTCAATATCTCAATAAAAAGTGAAGTAAGGATGACAGCCTTAAAGCTTTTAATGGCAACTCAAATAATTCCGTGACAGGTTACTTTATAAAATGATTCTTTTAGTAGTGTATATGAGTCTTGGACTGAGCACATCTTATAACCCAGTTAGGTATTAAAGCTGAACTCTAAACTAAACAAATATTGTCTAAATTCGAGAGCTATATATATTCTCACTTGAATCTTTTTGTGCTTTGTGTATTTATTTTAGATACCTGCAGTACCCATCATAACACTTTGTTTATCTTCAGCATCCTCCTGCACTGATCTCTGCACAGGTTATATGCAAAACTATGATGTCACTGGTTCTTTTACAAAGCAATAAATAGGTTTGCAAAGGTATTCAAATGTATTTATATAGTTTGTGTCTATTGAGGAACATGAATTAAAAAAAAATCCAGGGTTCAGCTTCATTTAAAGTTGGGTTCCACCCAAAAAAAACAAAAATACCTCAAAAATTCTAAAAAACAAAACAAAAAAACATTTGGATATTTTTTTTTCACTTACCTCTAAATGCCTGTTGCTAGGTGGTCCCTCGTGGTCTGCCCCTTCCTTTGCCTGGGCTGGTGACATCACTTCCCCCTCGGCACAGGAAGGGCTCCGCTCTGCTCCCTCCCTCCTGTCAATCATCTGGGACCCATTACAGGTCCCAGGTGATTGAGCGGCCAATCACGGCGCGCGGCGCCGCTCGCGAAGCCACAGCCCGGCGCCCACAGGTGAAATGCCGGCGCCAACGAGCGGAGGGGGGGGACGAGCGGGGCTTTGATCCCCCGCATCGCTGGACCCAGGGACAGGTAAGTGTCCAATTAAAAGTCAGCAGCTGCAGTATTTGTAGCTGCTGACTTTTAATTTTTTTTTTTGACGCCCCCCCTGGGTGGAACTCCTCTTTAAATATGTATTAAAGCCTAACTCCAGCCAAAACTTTTTTTTATATTGCATATTTTGGAGAAGGATTAGAATTTCTGTCACATTTTTATTGCTGTTTGTTTCAATGTTGAACAGCATATTTTGTCAGGACAAGGAAGTGATGGAAAATCTCTTCAGTGACAAATGCACATTTTAGTAGAGTGGGGTGAGAGCATGGGGGAACTGCATGCTAATAGATTTCTATTATTTCACAAGTAGGTTAGTGCCATCTCATGGCCTGAGGCTAAACTATTTCACCTGGGCCCCACATACAGAAGGATAACATCCTTTACCTTGCCAGTGACACTTGTCCCAGAACAGAGTATAGAGACATTTTAAAGGGAATTGTCCTCCATCAGCTCTTCACAACAGACCTTGCTCCTTATTCATGTTCAGCTCAGATGGAAAATGTGGAGCCACCACACTTAATTTGCAAAGCATTGCACATATGTACCGGTAGTTTCAAGACCAGTCCTTTTAAGGGTTAACTTTCTGTTGTGTTCCATATATAAAATTGGGACCCAGCGGCTCGATGGGGTGCAGCGGGTACCAAGCCACTCCTACCTATAGAACCTCCATCAGCGGCCACCAGCGCTCACTCTCCTGAACTAGTTGCTCCACCTTCTTCTTACTCCTCATTTAATAACCTCAAGGGTTAACTGGTGTTAGTGTAACATGGCAGATAATCATCACACTTCCGTGCTCTCTGATTATAAATAATGTGCAGGGCTGTGGCTGTGTTTAAAGCGGAACTTCACTCTCTCAATCAACAATGACTATTTTTCAACTGTATGCTGCTAGCATTAGTGAATAAATAGGAAAGTATATCACATTTACTTGTTTTAAACCATTTTTTTTTACATTTATTCAGTCGGTTACTACCTGGTTTCTATGCCTATACAAATGATGTCATACATCCTAGAAGTCTTCAAGAGGGGGCCTGAATGCCTGAGCTAAGGACAGATGGATTTCAGGGAGTAAATGCTACATGAATCATTTGCCCTTACACAAGATGGCCACAGTCAGAAATGCTAGGGGGATATTTTGGAAAGTTATTACTCAGCAAAATAAGCATGGGGACATGGATGGATTTTTGGTTGGTGGTGCTGTGTAGTTCCACTTTAAGTATTTTCAGCACAACAGGTACTAACTCAATGTAACATCTAGTTACAGAATACTCTCCCATCCCCCTTTTTTATATAAATGTTGTACTGTGCTGGTGCCCATATCTTCCAATGCATTAATGTCTTAACAAGATAAAACATAGCAACACAGTCCTCAGACCCATGCTAGGGTTGCACTGTGAGGTTTTTGCATTGATACACTCCTGATCACATCTTACATGCATGGTATTCACTGCTCACTTCCATGACCGTCTGACCTCCTCCTCCTGCATTTACAGTATCATCTCCCAGAAATACAGGAAATGACACATACAGGGAAAGGCATACCACAGCACATAAAATTAATTCCTGAGACATAAAACATTAACCCTCTGTAGTACAAAGCAGAAAAAATATGTAGGCACCTGCCTACAAGGGGTGGGTTAGAATTTCTGACGGTGTTTGTATTGCTGTTCCTGCATTCCTGTCTTAGTGACAACCATTTCCAGTATGGGCATCACAGGAACAGGAAATGGGAGAAAATCTCTCCAATGAGGTAACAGCCAGAAATAGACAGAAATTGTAACGCTTCATCACTGTTAAAAAACAAAAACTACTACTACTAGAGTGTACACCTCTGTCTCGCCTCAATCAAACTAGGAAAAGGAGTTGCAGCATGCTGAAGCAATTTGGACAGGTGGGAAGACTATGGGGATGATGATATCAGTGTTACTGTAATTGTCTAGTCATGGACTGGGGTAGTTCCTGAACTCGGTTGTTTTGTTTAATCGCTTGCCTAATGGGCACTTTTACCTCCTTTCTGTCCAGGCCAATTTTCACTTTTCAGCGCTGTCACACCTTGAAAGACATCTGCGTGGTCATGCAACACTGTACCCAAATTAAATTTTTATCTTTTTTTTCACACAAATAGAGCTTTCTTTTTGTGGTATTTAATCACCACTAAGTTTTTTTTTTTTTTTTTTTAATTTTTTGCTAAACAAATAAAAAAAATTGAAAATGTTGAAAAAAAAAGTTGTTTATCCCTTTCATGACTAATGCCGCGTACACACGAGCAGACTTTACGGCAGACTTTGCCTGGCGGACTGGATTTCGTCAGACAATTCGATTGTGTGTGGGCTCCAGCGGACTTTGTTTTCTCAAAAGTTGGACAGACTTAGATTTGAAACATGGTTTAAATCAATCCGTTGAAATCGAGTCCGGTCGAAAAGTCCGCTCGTCTGTATGCTAGTTCGATGGACAAAAAGCCACGCTAGGGCAGCTATTGGCTATTGGCTATGAACTTCCTTGTTTTAGTCCGGTCGTACGTCATCACATACGAATTAAACGGACTTTGGTGGATTGTGTGTAGGCAAATCCATTCATTCAGAAAGTCCGTCGTAAAGTCCGCCGGGCAAAGTCTGCCGCAAAGTCCGACCGTGTGTACGCGGCATAAGCCTATTTTTGACATTTGGTGTTTACAAGTTAAAATCTGTATTTTTTGCTAGAAAATTACTTAGAGCCCCCAAACATTATATATATATATTTTTTAGCAGAGAACCTAGAAAATAAAATGGCGATTGTTGCAATATTTTATGTCACATGGTATTTGTGCAGCGGTGTTTTAAACGCAACTTTTTGGGAAAAGGGACACTTTCATGAATTTTATAAAAACGAAACAGTAAAGTTACCCCAATTTTTTTATATAATGTGAAAGATGATGTTACGCCGAGTAAATAGATACCAAACATGTCACGCTTTATAATTGCATGCACTCATGGAATGGCGACAAACTACGGCACCTAAAAATCTCCATAGGCGACGCTTTAATTTTTTTTTACGGTTACCAGGTTAGAGTTACAGAGGAGGTCTAGTGCTAGAATTGTAAAATTCTAAGAGTCCTCACGCTACTATAGTGTGTTACAAATAAAAACTAAATAAATAATATACGTATCAAACGTATAAGTAAAATACCAATTGTGTGCAATATATATGCTGTCTGCAGCAAGATCTAATAGTGTCACAAACACATATAGAACATGTACAGGGGGTCCCCTAGTTACAAACATCCAACTTACAAACGACTCCTACTTACAAACGGAGGGAAACAACAGGAAGTGAGAGGAAATCTACCCCTAGGAAGGGAAATTCAGTCCTGTAAGAGCTATAATGGGGAAAAGGTACCTCCACTGGTGCTTTATCACCAAGGCTTGTTTCCACAACAACCCAAAATTTTCTAAATCCAATTGTCATTGGGACAGAAAGTGAGGTGAAATCTTCTGAACAGGGGCACACACAGCAAAACAAATGTTACAGTGGTGTTAACCCTTCCCTATGCTGTCCAAAAAGCTTAAAAATAGTTTTTTTGGCTGGAGCTACACTTAAAAAATGTACCTGTTCCGACTTACAAACAGATTCAACTTAAGAACAAACCTACAGTCCCTAACTTGTTTGTAACCCGGGGACCGCCTGTATATAAAAAAGTGATCTCGCGCAACAGTAAATTAGTGCTACATAAATCATAAATGATGTGAACTAAAGGTGAATGTGAACCAGTGGGTGATAAAGGTATCAATGAAAAACCATTAATGGTATAAGAAAGTAGTGGGACAATGAAATGGTGGTGACTGATAAAGAAAGTTCATATAATATGTAAGTCCTCTTATTGGGTAATCAGCTTGATTGAGATAGTCCCAAAATGCGGTGATGGTGCCTATATAGTAGCCCACAAAATAAATAACGAAGAGGAAAAAAATGAGATATCCACAAATGAGCTCACAGAACTCTCACCTCCAATCCATGGATAATCAGCATTAAAGTAGTTGGACACTTCTCTGCTGTATTAGATGATAACCACCAGGGTGTGCACCGTCACCTTATAGCTGATAATCATACAGATATCTTGTATCCGAATCTATACACCTCCACAATGAATGTATCATGTAAGGGGAGAGGGAGAAGAAAAACCTCCAATGGTGTAGTATATTGACATATTGAACCAATTTATTAAACAAATTCAACTCTTACATAAAAACAAAGATAAAAAAGCAGGATTTAAAACAGTGCAGCATTTTAGCGCCGTTCTCACGTCACTTCCGGTATCTAGTAATGTCCACTCCCGGCCACTCCCTATGCATTACGTCACCCACGTGACTTCATCAGGGGAACCAGATTGGCTGCAGGGGGATTGTTTATAAATGCAGAAATCGAAATGCGGTAATTTTCTTGTAGCTCGTTGTATTGAACAACGGTGGCCATTTTCTTGTAGTCCGCCGCATATAGTCAACGCGGCCATTATATTGAATATCGACGTGAGAACATACAGTGCTGACAGTTCTACATCGGAGTTTGCATATATTGGTTAAAAAGGAAATGTTACTTAGTCTGACTACTACATAGGGAATAGGGCTTCTTCCGCTAGTCAGACAAAGACTAGGTGGTTACTTGGGTAGGAAAAAATACTTGAAACCTCAAAAAACGACAAATGTAGAAATGGTAAAAATAAAGATAATGGCAATCCTGAATATTTATAGCAGACTACAATATTAATGAAAAAGTCAGGATTGTGAAACTCACAATGTGCCATAAATAATAATGGGAAATGTATGTATAAAAATCCAGATTTTTCCAGAAAAAAGGACCCTTCAGGTCTGGTATGGGTTTTAAGGGGTACCCCGTGCCAAAATTTAAAACAAAAATGGTGTGGGGTCCCCCCAAAAATCCATACCAGACCCTTATCCGAGCATGCAACCTGGCGGCCGCAGGAAAAGAGAGGGGATGAGAGAGTGGCCCCCCTCCTGAACCTTACCAGGCCACATGCCCTAAACATTGGGAGGGTGCTTTGGGGTAGCGGCCCCCCCAAAGCACCTTGTCCCCATGTTGATGGGTAGAAGGGCCTCATCCCCACAACCCTTGCCCGCTGGTTGTGGGGGTCTGTGGGCGGGGGACTTATAGGAATCTGGAAGCCCCCTTTAACAAATGTACCGCTACCATTTCACAAAAAATGTGTGAAGATGGTAAAAAAAGACACTACACGCCTTGGGACAAGTCCTTTATTAAAAAAATAAAACTGTCCCATGGAGTCTTCTTCTTCTTCTCGCGCTCCGACGGACCGAAAAAGAAAAAAAAAAGAGTTTACTATACAGCAATACATCAAATGTGGCACAAACTATGTAATTTACCTGATCACCTGTATTTCATGCAGCCTCCAATATGTAGGCTGTACCACACGTCCTTTGAGAGCCCGTATAGGGGAACACTGTGACACAATTAACCCAAATGCTAGAAATATTTTAAATGCAATGCGTCACTTTAGGGAATGTCACCAGGGCGATCTCTCCTCTTTCCGCTTTAGAGGAATAGAACGGTTGTCTCACTTGCCCAGAGGAGGTGACAGGGAGAGAAGGCTACTGGGGAGAGAAGCATGGTGTATTTTTAGATTAAAAAACTAGATCGCCTCTGGGGTTAAACCTGAGGTGGGATCTGGATTTGCACTTACATTAAGCATGTCTCTCCCCAGAGCCTCCTCTCTCTTTCTCTCTTTTCCTCCTCTGGTGTCTTTTTTCACATACCTGGATTATTATTTTTTACTGTTTGTATCTAATGTTTTTTGTATTTTATGGTGTGTTTTAATCATGTATATGTGCATGAGTGCATGCATAAGTGTGTGCACACATGTACTTATTATCACTATAAGGTGTGTGACAAATAGTGGCATACATATGGATCACCCAATATACAGTATAGCTGATTCCCCTTTTTTGGATAATTGCCTGCAGTCAATTAAGACAATTAATGGGTGGAGCCAGTGATCCTTGGAGCTACTATTTATTTACAAAGTTTCATGTCTGTAATGTGGTTATGACTAAGGCCTTATAGGCTGAAACGCGTCAACTGTTCTCATTTGCGTTTGGTCACTGTGGCTTGTCAATAAATATTACACTTTTTTAGAGCAATCACCGGAGTGCGGATCATCTTTTCCTCATTTCCCTACTCAGCCAGCGACTGTAGATCAAGCACCCAGGGTCTCTGCTTTCTATGTGATGTATGGGTAGTAGCACTGACTTTTTTGTTTATATTCAGTACCTCCATTATACAGTCAATGAAGATATACAAGAACAGATTGTTTCCAACACTCAAAACCTGTATGTTTATTTACTGTATAAGACACTACTTTTTCCTAAATATTTTGACTGAAAATCGAGTAGCGCCTTATACACGGTCAGTCAGCCTGAGAGAGAGCCGCGCGGGTGCGTAGCTGGTCATAGCGGCTTTCTCCAATCACGAGCCAAATGTTAGTGACGTCAGCTGGAGGTGGGGGCAGAGGTCGAGAGGGCGCTGATGCGATCCCGTTCGACGTGGAGCTTGCGCGGATGCATTAGGGAGCGGAGAGCGGAGCGGAGAGCGGAGAGCGGAGCGGAGAGTTTTGACAAGATGTCACACAGTAGCAAGAGATTGTCTTATTCTGCAAAATTCAAACTCAGTGTAGTTAGCTATGCAAAAGAGCATGGGAATAGAGCTGCAGAGAGACAGTTTGGACCTCCCCCCACTGAGAGTATGATCGGACAGTGGAGAAAACAGGAAGAGCAACTCCTTAAGATGCCAAAAAAGAAGAAGGCCTTAAGGGGAAAACCAGCAAAATGGCCAAATTTGGAGCAGAGGCTAAAAACTTGGATTTTAGAGCAGCGCCAGAGTGGCTTATGTGTGTCAACCAAACTTATTCAATGTCAGGCAAGAATGTTTGCAAGTGAAATGAACATTGTTGATTTTACAGGAAAGGCAAAATGGTGCTTCAATTTCATGAGGAGAGAAGGGTTGGCCATGAGAACACGAACAAAGTTAGCTCAGAAAATGCCACCAGTTTATGAGGATAAAATCCAACAGTTTCACTCCTATGTCATACAACTTAGGAAAAAATATGATTTTGAACCAAGTCAGATTGCAAACATGGATGAGGTTCCTCTCAATTTTGATGTACAGAACTGTTGATGTGAAAGGAATCAAAACAGTGGCGATTAAAACAAGTGGTCATGAAAAGACACACTATACTGCTGTGCTTTCATGCTGTGCAGATGGTACTAAACTGCCTCCTATGCTTACTTTCAAGAGAAAAACCTATCCTAAAGAGACCATACCACCTGGCATTATTGTGCAAGTTCAAGAGAAGGGATGGATGAATGAAGACATTATGGCCATTTGGTTTGCAAAGGTTTGGTCCAGAAGACCTGGAGGGCTCTTAAAGAAGCCAGCTCTGCTTGTTTTTGATCAATTCCGAGCACATTTAACAGAAACGACCAAAAGGGTTGCATCAGATTTGCGAACACACCTAGCAGTTATTCCTGGTGGACTTACAGGTCAGCTACAGCCACTAGATGTTTCAATAAACAAGCCTTTTAAAGTCCTGATGAGAGAAGAATGGAGTAGATGGATGCAAAAAGCAGGTGATAACTTGACACCGGCAGGAAGAGTGAAAAAACCAACCATTACTGAGGTCTGCAATTGGGTCCTAAACTCATGGTATGGCGTCAAACAAGAGGTGATTGTGAAGTCCTTCAAGAAATGTGGAATCGGCAATGAAATGGACGGAACTGAGGATGATCTCACATATATAAACAGTGACTCAGAAGACAGCAGTGATGCACAAGAAGCTGAAGAAATTCTGTCTGGAACTAGTGATGAAGAAGAGAACATTGATGCAACAGAGGCTGAATAAAGTGATATGCTGCATAATATACTGGCATGTAAACTTTACCTGCAGTAATTACTAAAAAAAATTGTGTTCTGTTTTACCTGTTTAAAATATTGATTTCTTAATTATGGGTTGGAAAAGTGGGGGGCGTCTTATACATGGGGGCGTCTTATACACGGAAAAATACGGTACTTCTGGAGGTTTAAAATTCTTACAGATGGGCATATACTGTGTATAGCCTGTATGGCCCATAGTAACACGCACAGCCTCAAAACTTTATGTATCAGCAAAAAGGTTGGGGAGGAATGGTGCTTCCAAAAATGACCTGCCTCTACCAAGGTGACAAGAGGATCTTTAGACAGAGATGAAAGAACTTTCAGTACTGGATCATTAAGGTCAAATTCCACCCATCCTGCCATCTGTTGCATCTAAAATGCCATAAAATATAATCTAGCGTTGGGGACCGCCAACCCACCACCATCCTTAGGAAGTTGTAAAGCACTTGAACAGGGACAGAAAAATTGGGCCTTAGGCACTGGTGCCACAACACTGCAACCCCTCACAGATGCTATAGTTGGAGCGCAGGAACGAGCCCTGCTACAAAGTATTGCATCGAAAATTGTAATTATACGCCCCTGTTAAACAGGGGTTGAAAAATTGAGCCTTGGGCACTGGTGCTGGTGCCACAACACTGCAACCCCACACAGATACTCTAGTTGGAGCACAGGAATGAGCCCTGCTGCAAATTATTGCATCAAAAAATGTAATTACACGCTCCTGTCTCTTGGGCCGGATGTGCGTGATGCCGCTCCGACATGCTAGTGTTCGCGCATGCGCAGTGGGGGCGCCACCGCGCACACTCAGTCCAGGGGGCAGCTCTACAGGTTTCCCTGACAACCATCCCAGATATCAGCTGTGAGCTATTATTGCTCCAGCTGACTGGGATTAAACACCTCTTAAATACTCTAACCATACCGATCCCAAACCAGGCATTACTTCACTGGATTTGGGCAGTGCGGTTGGTCTCTTTGAAGCTCCTTACTGATACAGGTACTTGTTTGTCATACACCATTCAACATTGCTTAAAGCTTCTAATACATGTCCATATTTGTAATCTTACTTATTCTTACTTTTACTCTAATTCCTAACCCCTTCAGTATTCCTTGATTAGTATATACCTCCTAAACAAGTTCAAATTTTTATTTGCTTTTATTCTAATGACAGACATTGAATTCCTGTCCATAGATACAGCTATTTGTCTATTTTATCTATTTTGATACCATTGTGACTCGGTATTTATATTATCCTTCTATATGAATTACACCAATACTGCTATGCTGACTTATAGATAGCAATATACTCTTTTCATACAAAATATTAAATGTATTATATTATACACTATATATATATATATATATATATATATATATATATATATATATATATATATATATATATATATATATGTATGTTTCCTACCTTATTTCATATAGAAATATAGACAGATTATTCAATTTCCTCGTTAAATAATATAAAGATAACCTGTATATTACACACTATCCATTAATATTCCTCCTTTCTTTCTTCGTAGATTACATTTTTTGCCCTTCTTTTCTCATTTTTCTTTCATTACACCTATTATATTATTTGGGTTCAAATAAATATATTAATTTGAATTTTATATCCCTTATCCTTATCTGCACCACTGACGACTGCTTATTCTTATATTTCTTTTTACTCTCAGGGATCCCTCTCTTGCCTCAGTACATTCCTCTGGCCAGACCGATTCGGTGGAGTGCTCGAGAGACTTTTCCCTCCCCCATCCCCCACCAAACTTTTTTCCGCATAAATCATTTGCACATATATCGTTTGAGCTTATGATCGCCCCATTTTCAGTCCAAAATTTGATGCCATTCCAATTGCAAGCTCCTATGGAAATCAACTGATTATTGTCAAATAACTCTACTTACTAGCTATATGTAAGTGATAAATATAATGTCTGAATTTAACGACTGTTTCTGAACCTGATGCCTTGGGTCTGTTCTAAACCGATTTTTGTACATTTAACTTCACTTTAGATAAAGTTCTCCTATATCTTCACACCCCTGAAAAAGAATTAGACACATATATCAAAACGCGTTGGGTGTAAGGAGATTTTGTTATATGCCTCTTTACAATACTATACATGTTTTGTATGGATTAATCAATGCCTTGTTGCAATTGCTTTTAAAGTTTTTTCAATAAAAATTATGTAACTTTTTATAAATACCTTTGTACATTGCCTTACTATTTTGAGTGCCTTAAAAGTCCACTTAGGGGAACCTTTCTGCATTTTTCGATACAATTATCGGATGTGGCACTCCCCCCTTTCTACATGGGCTTCCCGTCTACCCTTTCTTTTGTCCCCTGTTAAACAGGGGCAGAAAAATTGGGTCTTAGCCACTGCTGCCACAACACTGCAACCCCTCACAGATACTATAGTTGGAGGGCAGGAATGAGCCCTGCTGCAAAGTATTGCAAAAATTGTAATTACACGCCCCTGTTAAACGGGGCAGAAAAATTGGTGCCCAGAACCAAAAATGTTGTTACAAGCTATCAGCATGAAAATTGAGGAGGAAGAGGATTGTCACTCAGCATAACAGTATAGTCGCTCAGCATCAGGATAGGCAGTCTTGAAGGGATCTCACATTAAAAAAAATTATTCGGTTACATCAGCATCAGGTGCTTGGTAGCTGGTGATCCAAGACCGATTAATTTTTATGAAGGTCAGCCAATCGAACGATTCGGTGGACAGGCGCACCCTGTGATCAGTTACAAAGCCTCCAGCAGCACTGAATGTGCGTTCCGAAAGAATGCTGGCGATGGTTGCTGGAACCGATCATACCTTGGGGCTGTGGACTAAAAAATTATCTGAACGCATCGGTCAGATGACCACCTTCTCCACTGCTCCTTCTGTGACTTACCGAAGTCTCAGCAACACGTTGTCCAGGAGGACCAGGAAATTGTAACCTCCCAGGCTCAAGAAATGCATTGCACAAACCTTTCTGCATGGCCTCCCGAAGATGTTTCATCCTCTGCTCCCTCTGCGGCGGCATGATAAGGTCCGCAACCTTACCCTTGTAACATGGATCAAGGAGGATTGCCAGCCAGTAATGATCCCTCCCCTTGATACCACGAATACGAGGATCCTTCCACAGGCTTTGCAGGATCAGGGAGGCCATGCAGCATAGGTTTGCTGAGGCATTCGGTCCAGAGTCCTCTGGGTCACTAAGGACGACATGATCCACAGCCAACTCCTCCCAGCCATGTACAAGTCCATGGGTTTCTTTGGACTGTAAATGATCCCTTGAAGACTGATGCTGAGTGCTAGGCTCCACCTCCATGCTTACACAATCCTTCTCCTCCTCTTCCTGTGTGATCGGCGGGCATGCAGGAACACTGTCTAGATAAAGGGGGCCTTGAGAGCTAAGGAAGTCCTCCTATTCCTCCCTCTGTTCTGCCTCAAGTGCCCTGTCCATTATTCCATGCAGCATGTGCTCCAACAGATGGACAAGAGGGACAGTGTCACTGATGCATGCACTGTTACTGCTCACCATCCTTGTGGCCTCCTCAAATGGTAACAGAACAGTGCATGCATCCCTGATCATAGCCCACTGGCGTGTGAAAAAAAACAAGGTCCTATGACCCTGTTCTGGTGCCATAGTCGCATAGGTACTCATTGATGGCCCTCTGCTGCATGTGCAGCCGCTGCAGCATGGCCAACATTTAGTTCCACCTGGTGGGCATGTCACAGATTAGGCGGTTCTTGGGCAGGTTAAATTCCCTTTGGAGGTCAGCCAGCTGAGCACTGGCATTATATGACCTGCGGAAATGCACACAGACTTTCCTGGCCTGCCTCAAGACATCCTGTAAGGCCGGGTACCTGCACCACCAAGTTAAGGACATGAGCCAAACAGGGCAAATGGGTCAGTTGTCCCTGTCAGAGGGCGGAGAGGAGGTTGGTGCCATTGTCACAAACCACCATACATGGCTTAAGCTGGCATGGCATCAACCACCTCTGAACCTGCCCCTGCAGAGCTGACAGAATATCTGCCCCAGTGTCCCCAAAGCACACCAGCTCAAGCACCGCATGGCATCTTTTTGCCTGCTTGTGTAGCCCTTAGAACACCTACGGAGCACCGCTAGTTCAGAGAACAAATCAGCAGAGGAAGACGCCATGGAGGAAGAAGAGCAGGGGGTGGAGGAGAGAGGTGTGGCAGAATCGCCACTAGTAGAATTTTGGAGGCGTGGCGGAACAACCTCCAACACTACTGCACCCTGTCCTGCATCCTTCCCAGCTGCCAGAAGAGTCACCCAGTGCGCGGTGAAAGATAGGTCACGTCCCTGTCCATGCCTGCTGGACCATGAGTCAGCGGTAATATGCACCTTACTGCTGACTGCCTTGTCCAGTGAGGCCAAGACATTGCCTTCCACATGCCGGTAGAGAGCCGGAATCGCCTTCCGTGAGAAAGTGGCATTTGGGAACCTGCCACTGAGGAACCGCACATTCCACAAACTCAGGTCACAAGAGGGCAGATTCTACCAACTGAAAAGGCAGAAGTTGAAGTGCTAGCAGTTTAGCCAAGCTAGCATTCAACCGCTGGGCATGTGGATGGCTAGGAGCGAACTTCTTTCGGGGGTGCAGCAGCTGGGGCAGGGAAATTTGCCTGGTACAATCTGACATCGGTGTACAGATAGCAGAGTGCCTGCAAGTACTTGGCTGTGACACACCTAATTTTACACCTTCATTCCTCTCAGTGCAGGTTTCAGAGAGGACTGAAGGTATAGTGGAGTTGGAGATCCCAACTGATGAGGAGCAAGGAGAGGTCCGCTTTGTTCTTTGGTTTGGGTCGTTTAGGTACGCTTGCCAACGAACTGCATGGCAGGTCGACATATGTCAAGTAAAGCATGTGGTGCCCAAGCGGGTAATGTTTTGGCCACGCCAGATATGCTTGAGACATACGTTGCAAATAGCAGCGGTGCGATCTGATGCACTTTTCTCAAAAAAGGCCCACACCAAAGAACTTTTGGAATAATGTGCAGAGACAGCAGCGCCCTGCACATGCGGAGCTCTGCAGTGTGATGCAGTCGATGGGCTGCCCTTAAGCTGGCCCCTGGAGGGCATCCTGCCTCGTTGGACATGTGCCTCCTCCTCCTCTCTCCTATCAGGCACCCATGTGGAGTCAGTGACTTCCTCATTATCCCCTCCCTCCTCATCACTGGAGCAAACCTGGCAGTATGCTGCAGGTGAGGGAACATGACTGCCAGATGAAATAAAAAAGACATTTTGTGCTAGGTGTAAAAATAAACTGAAGATGTGACATTTTAAAGAACAAAAAACCTGTGATAGGAGTCCTGCTGCTTGGCACTATAACCCCGATATAAGGGGAAGATAAACATATATATATTGAACAGTGCAGCGCTGGACATACAAACAAGTAAACTAGTAAACTAAATAATACTTAATACATTAAATGTGTATAATAAAGTGTTGTTAAAGTAAATAATGAAAATCCACCAATGTGTTGCTATCGGTCAGTACATTTGTTAGTGCCAGACTATAAATTAGTAAAAAAGTTCAAATAAAGTGAAACAGTCAAATCATTTGAGAAGGTTTGTTGGATGTTCTTCTGGTTAGTGGAGGGAAATCAACGTTGATCATTGAGTATATATATTGTGAAGTGCTTATTGCTGGAATCATTGAAGACCACGGTTTTCCTGAGTGTTCCCTGTTGCCACTAACAAGCTATCCAGGAAGGAACAAAGAGGGCTATCGGCTGTCATTCTGTCGGCACATTCACGGTGATCTACTAAACCTGTACTGACCCCCCTGAGTAAGGGCGGTCGCAGGCTTTCTAGTAAGCCTCCATCTTTTTCACTTGGTGACGGGCAGCACTATCAAGTGGATTATCGTATCAGGACTTCACATTTTCCACATAACCATTTTTGGACACTTCTTTTGTGACTGTTTCACTTTATTTGAACTTTTTTACTAATTTATAGTCTGGCACTAACAAATGTACTGACCGATAGCAACACATTGGTGGATTTTCATTATTTGCTTTAACAACACTTTATTATACACATTGAATGTATTAAGTATTATTTAGTTTACTAGTTTACTCGTTTGTATGTCCAGCGCTGCACTGTTCAATATATATATGACTGCCAGATTGCTGTCCTTCTTGGGCACCCCCTCTCTCTGGGCTCATGTTACTGCCTTCCTCTAGCTGGGTACCCTCATCAGAGCCTTCAAAACGCTGGGCATCCTCCTGGAGCATGTACCTAACACTGTGGTCAAACAGTTTGGGGGACTCCTCAGGAGGACATGGTGGGGCTAGGGAAGGAGTGACTGATGCCACTGAGCCAAGGAAAGAGGCTGCATTGGCAGCTGCTTTGCCAGACAAAGTACCCTGAGCCTGGATGAGAGAGGATGAGGAGGATGAGGACGGCTTGGTCATCCACTCTACCAAGTCTTCGGCATGTTGCGGCTCAACACGGCCAGCTGCCAAAAAAAAGGACAAGAGTGTCCCACGGCCACATGCTGGTGAGGATGCACCGTGTCCATGACCAGCACTGTTCTTTCTAGACACAGAGCCTGCTTGCCCTCTTTTATTGGCTTGTGACTAGGGATGAGCCGAAAACCCCCCTGTTCGGTTTGCACCAGAACATGCGAACAGGAAAAAGTTTGTACGAACACCGTTAAAGTCTATGGGACACGAACATGAATAATCAAAAGTGTTAATTTTTTTTTATTTCAAAGTATTTTATTGATTTTTCAAAAGTATAAAAATACAAACATAAGCAAACAAAATAATACAATAATACAAACCCAATCTCTTGGGTATTGTTCAGATGTTAAAGATGAAGGGCAAAAAGCAGAGTAGCTACAAACAGATGGAACGGCTCCTAAAAGCCCTTCCCAAACAACCAACAGTCGCCTATCCGTCAAACCTGGAAATTAGACTGGGAGAGGCCTCATAGAGAATCCACCAGCACCCCGGAAGGGATCAAGCTGTGCTCGGCCGATTCTCCCCGAGCCCCTAGGCACAAGACATCAACAGACCAGATGGAAACCTGAGAAAAACTTTAGGGTTACTAACACCTGAAGTGCTAGCCCCAAAGGGGGCGGCCTCCCAGTGAATGAAAAAGAATTATCTAGTATCGGAGGGATACTCTTTGTTTAAAGAGGGTTCCTAGGAGGGGGGGTAGGAAAGTGGGAGAGGGGGAAAGAAGAGGAGGAAGTAGAGAGGAGAAGAGAGAGAAGAGCCTATCAATGGGAGGTGACCTCGTGTACTCTGGTAACCGCAGAAGCTCTAAGGTTGGACCCCCAGAATGAGAGAGATGCCCAAGTAGTGGGCCCATGGTTCCCAGGTGGCCTCAAATTTCAATTTGGTGTCTAGGAGGATGCTTGAGAGTTTCTCTTGGGACATAATCCAGGAGATTTTTCATGTGGCCGCTTTAAAGGAGACCTTGGGTTGTTTCCAGGCTCTGACAATGGTTAACTTGGCACCTAAGAGTATAAAGTGTATTCATTTCCTTGTGTGTTTGGGAGTATTGTGTAGATTGTCATTAAGCAGAGCAATGGCCGGGGTTTTGGGTATCCGGATATCCCTTATTTTACGGATCAGGGCGAAGATCTTGTTCCAAAAGGGTCTGAGCCTTGGACATTCCCACCAAACGTGGACTAGGGTGCCATTGAGTAGACACCCTCAGAAGCACCTAGGGTCTGCTGAGGGAAACATCTTAAGTAGCCTCATCGGGGTAAGGTACCACCTGGTGATTACCTTAAGGCTAGATTCTATAAGGGAGATATTACGGATACCCTTGAAAGATCTATTAAAGGAGGACCTCCACCTTTCTAAGTTCCAATTGAGAGATAAATCTTTTTCCCATTCTATCATGTACGAGGTCTTTTCAGATTGGAGAGACAGTGCCTGATAGATATTGGTGATTCCGCCCCTCTGTTCCATAGGCTGGCCACACCATAATTCGTACGGTGTGAATCTTGGAGGAGAGGGTTTCCCCACCCAGATATGATTCAGGAAGTGGCTCAATTGGTGGAATCTAAAGCGCTCCGAATTTGGGAGCTCTAGTTGATTAACACAGAAATCAAGGGAAATAGGACCGCTGGCAGAGAAAAAGTGTCCGATTCGATACAACCCCTTGTCCAGCCACCATTTAAAGGCTTTAATGTTTAGGCCCGGAGTAAAGTCAGGGTTATTGAAAATATGAGCTAGAGGATGGGTGCTCAAAGTTAAAGAAGGGTTAGATCTCATGTTGTCCCAGATTCTTAATGATTGAGAGAGAGTTGGAGATAGGATTGGAGGGCGGCATCGTGGGGGGCTCCAGAGTAAGAAATCAAGGGTGTATGCAGGCACCGCCTGTCTTTCTATTTGTATCCAGTCTGGCTTCCCAGCCCTGGAGTACACAGAGGAGAGTTGCGCTAGCCTGGCAGCTTGATAATACCAAAAGAACTGGGGAAGTCCTAGGCCTCCTTGAGATCTGGAGAGAAACAGGGTTCCTTGCTGGAGTCTATGCCCCTTCCCTGCCCAAATAAATTTGATGACTTTCCTTTGGAAAGCAGACAAGTGATCCTTTCTGATGTTTATTGGGAGAGCCCTGAAGAGATAGAGGAGTCTTGGCAGTAACGTAATTTTTACAGCATGAATTCTGCCTAACCAGGAAACCTCCCCCCTTGCCCAAACCCCCAGGTCTGCCTCAAGCTTACGATATGTTGGTGGGAAGTTAGCAGGATACAGTTGTTCCGTTTTTGCCGTGAGTTTAATCCGAGGTAGTCAATGGCGGAGTCACCCCACTTAAAGTCAAAGGAGCTTCGGAGTGAGGGCACTACTTCTGTTTTGAGGGAAATGTTAAGGGCGTATGACTTAGTGTAGTTGACCCGTAGACCCGAGATCGCTGAGAACTCCTTCAGGAGTTTGAGGAGATTTGGAAGGGAGGTGGTCGGGGATGTGATAAAAAGTAACATGTCGTCCGCAAAGAGACCGCATTTGTGGACTTGATTCCAACAAGACACTCCTTGAATATTGGGGTTATCTCGTATTGCTATTGCCAGAGTTTCAATGGCCATTGCAAAAATTAGCGGGGATAGAGGACACCCCTGTCTAGTGCCTCTCGCTATATTCAGGGGGTTGGAGTACTGGCCTTGCAAATGGATCACCGCCTTCGGAGTAGAGTAAAGAGAGCTGAGGACCCCTAGAAATCGGGTCCCAAATCCCCATCTCTCTAAAAGGGAAAACAAATAGGGCCATTCTATCGAATTAAAGGCCTTATGAAGGTCTAGTGATAAGAGCATTCCCTCTTGCCTGGTGCCCCCCACCCAATTTGATTGAAGAAGGGAGACGATGTCTACCGCTCTCTGGATTTGGTCTGGTCCTTGCCTCCCCGGGATAAAGCCCACTTGGTCCTTGTGAATATACCCTTTAATAAAAGAAGCTAGACGATTGGCTAGAATTTTCGTTAGGATTTTCAGGTCATTATTAATCAAGGAGATGGGACGATAATTTTCTACTTCTTCATGGTTTTTGTTGGGTTTGGGGATTACGGAAATGAACGCAGTGTTGAGGTGGGGATCAAGCGGGGAACCTGATCTTGTGGAATTAAAAAAATTAGACATAAATGGGGCTAAAATTTCTCCGAAAGTCTTGTAATAGGGGACTGACAGGCTGTCAGGGCCAGGTGCTGAACCAGGTTTGAGTCCTTTAATAACCTCCCTTATTTCTTCTACCGTAAAGGCTTCCTCCATAATTTCTTTATGCTCTTGGGAAATAGAGGGTAATTGGATGTTCTGCAGGAAAGAGGAGGTTACGGAGCTGCTAATATTGTGGTTTGAGTTGTATATCTTGGAATAAAATTAGTGGAAGGCAGACATAATTTTGTTTAGATTGGCAGTAGGGGGCTGTCCTGCAATACGCAGTTTAGGGAAAGTGCGAGAGTGGAACTTGGGGGTGAGTTTGGCTGCTAACATCGGATCTATTTTGTCTTTTTGGTAATAAAATTTGGCCCCACTCCATCGGATGTGTTTCTCCGCTTTGGCTGTTAATGCTAGGTTCAGTTTGAGCCTAATCCCATCCAGTTTATCTGTTAGGGCTTTCGAGTTTTCTGCTTTTAAGGCAACAAAAGTTGCTTCTAGTTTTTGAATGTCAATCATGCGTTCTTTCTTGACTTGGGTTGCTAAACGGATGATCTCTCCCCTAATGGTAGCCTTGTGGGCTGCCCAAAGGGTCTCTGGAGATATGTTGTCAACATTGTTCAATTTAAAAAATTCTTTATTTTGGCGTCCGCTAGTACCTTGGTATGAGTTGGGTCGCTCAAAAGTGAATCATTGAGTCGCCAGAATGAGCCCCTTTTCCCAGATAGAGTGTTTCTTAGAGAAAGGATGACTAACGAGTGGTCCGACCATGCTGTGTCCAAGATAGAAGCTTTATTGGTCAGAGGGACAAGGTGTGATGGAATAAGTAAGTGATCGATCCTAGCATAAGATCGATGGGGGCGGAGTAGTGTGTAAAGTCTCTACTCTTAGGGTTCAATTCCCTCCAGGTGTCTACTAGTCCATTGGAGTGTAAGATTTTGCCTATTCTGCAACTCTGTTTCATTGGGCGCGTAAGCTGGTCTTTAGGGGGCTTCGTTTTATCCAGACCCTGGTCAAAAGCCACATTGGAATTCCCCCAAATGACTTTATCCTCCAGGAGGGGGCTCAGAGTTGTAAATAGGCTCTGGAAGAACGTGGTTTGACCCTTATTAGGGGCATAGTAAGAGATTAGCGAGTACATTATACCTTCCAGCGTGCCCTTTACAAGAATGAACCTACCCTCTGCGTCCCTATACTCAGAAATGTGGGAGAACTTGCAGTTTTTGGAAAACAGAATAGCAACCCCTCTTGTCTTGTTTGGAGCATTAGCCATGAAAAAGGATGGGTAGTGGGCGTGGAGGAACTTGGGGTTGTATCGAATCGGAAAGTGCGTCTCTTGAATCATCACAACATCTAGTTTGAGAGATTTGTAGTGTTCAAATGCCACTCTCCTCTTCCTAGGGGAATTCAGGCCCTGGACATTATGAGATGCCACTCTGAGGTCCACACCCTTCACCATATTATCAGCCAGCCATGGGAACAGAGGGGGGATCGCCATTCAGGCAGCCACTTGCCCTTCGACGACTTCTCCCTATGAGTGATGGATGAATAGGGTTGAGGCAACCGAAACCTGAGTGGGTCCTTGGTAGGGTCATCTCCCGAAGATAGGCATGATGATGTAAGAAGAAAGAAAAAGGGGAAAAAGAGGGGGATAAGTACAAAAAAAAAACACAGAGACAAAGACATCGGTCCTTTAACAAGACCCGTGAGGAGTGGCGGGGGAAAAAATTCCACCACCCCCAAATCTTAAACGCCGGTCACCTAAAGAGGATGACCCACGACCCATGCTGAAGAAACACTATCGGTTTCCAAGGAATGTGTGGAGGCACAAGGGGTCCACCCCAGACCCGTGTAACCGATTTGAATTAAAACATAAACTATGCACACTTAATCAATTAATGTCTTGGGTGCGAACCAACAAATTATCAAAACATAACAAATTGATGAAGAAAATATATACCGTTATTGGCACTAGGCCAGGCCACCCCCTTAATGGCACACCCATGACCTGAGGGGGAGCGGATTACTTGAAGGAACTTAGATCACATTCCCTAGAGAGATTTGGATCCATCTGGGCCTAACGTCCTGAAGTCGACTCGGAGGGGGAAGACCCTCGCCTCCCGGAGTCGATGGGGCCAGTTAAACAAAGTCCCCTGACTGGAGGTGGTAAAGATCCAGTTCCTTGGCAGTTTGTATAGTAGGCTGACCAACAGTTATGAAAGTGTTTCCTCTTTGGCTAGAGGCGCTTAGAGTCAGCTAAGCCATGGGGAACAATGATATTCAGGAAAGTGTGGACCATAACGAACCAAAAACCAGGTTTGGAGCAAAGCTCCATCAACAGAGGGGACTCCTGTCCCAATGGGAGAAACCCATAAACGGGTAGTGGAGTGATGTGGTCAGGACGCCTTCTTAAGGCGGTCTTCTGTCTTTGCTTTTCTTGGAGGGACCCTTGTTCTAAAGAGGGGAGACCGGACTGGCAGGAGGGGGATGTTTGGAAGACCCCAAGGATGACGTGGAGAAGTCCATAGGGGCCTCTTGCAAAATTAATTTCAGTGACAACAGCAGCCTCTCGCCCTCATGTAGGTTGGAAAAGGAATGTGATTTTCCATGTATTGAGAACTTCACCGCAAAAGGAAATGTCCATCGGTACTTAATGTCCCTTTGTGACAGGACAGTAAGGAGAGGTTTTAGGGCTCTTCTTCTTTGAATGGTTGACGGTGACAAGTCTGCGAATATCTGCATCTGGTGCCCCTGATGCTGAAGGTTAGGCTTTAGGCGTGATTGGCGCATGACCTCTCAGGGCCGCTTCACGATGATATCCCTAGGGGACCCGTCCTTTATAGGGGGTCCCAGGGCCCTGTGCGCTCTGTCAAGTTCTAGCCGTTGTGGCGGAATATTTGGGATGAGTTCGGAGATGATATTCCGAACTGTGAGGGGGACGTCTATGTAGGATTCAGGCAGGCCTCTAATGTGAAAGTTGTACCTCCTGGACCTATTTTCGAGGTCGTCGATCCTGGAGAGGGCCATATAAAGTTGATCCTGGAGGGTTTGAATGTGTGCTGCATTTTGGTTGGTCTTGGAGACATTGCAGTCTATCTTGTCCTCCCATAGCCTCTATTCTGGAACCCAGATTAGTGAGATCTGATTTTATAGAGTTAGTGATTTGGGTGGCTGTATTGGCTAGGCCTCTTTCTAGCGGAGTAGAGAATTTGGCAAACAGATCATCCTGTAGTGAGGTGATGTCCCTTATTGAAAAGCCCGGGTTTGCAAATGTAGTGATGAGCGGTTGTGTGGTCCCGGATGGAGAGAGAGCTTGTTCCTCCATGTGCACCCCCTGTAAGGACTCCGTGTGGGCTGGGGAGAGGGCATGGGATCCCTGGAGGCCAAGAGGGGCTGCTTGGGGCTTGTTGGAGATGCCCTGGGCCACTTGGGCATAGGTAAGTGTCGCTGGGGTGAGAACTTGCCTGCTCTCTGGCTTCCTGGCCTGTACGGCTGCATGAGGCATGTGTGAGTCAATGCTGGCAGCCATCTTGGTACACATATCTCCCCATTTAGAGTTGGCTGCTCACACGACCGGTCACTCTCTGGGGTCTCTGCACACCAGCCCTATCTTGGTGTTCGGCTGTCAGTGCTGCTTTATGCCACATGCGGGTAGGTTTTTTTCTTTTTCCCCCCTCCTTCTCTCTTCTTTTCACGCACTGTTTCTTTCTTCTTGGTTTATGCATTTATTTGGTGAACTTGTTCCTTTCCTACTCTCCTATTATCATACACTTGCCATTCTTCATGCACTGGGTACTATCACACTTTCACTTTGGGTCATCCCCATATTCACTCCCATGTCACCTATTCTTTGGCATAGTTTCTACATATCTATTTACCCAGATTATCACTAACTTTGGAACTCACTGGGCTCATTATTCAATATTCAATGTATAAAACATTTACTACATATCATATATATATATATATATATATATATATATATATCTAACGGAATACTACTATTTTGTTCCCAGGTTTGTTGTCCCCATGATTACACACTCCCTTCTGTGAACACACTCTGCCTCATTCTTTTCCTTTTTCATCCTGCCCGATGTTGCATTACTATGTATGCCGCCCCGGCTCCCGTGGAGAGTTTGCATCCTTGGCCTACCGTGCGCCCACCTTCGCGCATTTGCACTTGCTGCCTGAGTGGGTGAGTGCATTTGGCATAAACAACGACATATACCTTATGCTCATTTATTTATTATTATTTTTTATATGAACGATGTGGTTCATTATATTTTTATATACATCCCATAGGAAATTTATTTGCATCGGCTCCTGATGAGTGGGGATGCCCACGAAACGCGTCGAGCCCTGTGTTTTTTGATGCCCCAGCCACTTTATATGGAACCACAGTTATTTGTACCATCTGTTCTTCCCAAATCCATCGTAATATTAATATATTTTTCTGCTCCATCAATGCATATTTACTATGTGGGCACAGGTGTTGTTATCATGCATATTGTTGCTAACAATATTATGCTTTATTACTATTTTTTATTTTCATTTACATTAGATAATGTGCTGCTATGTGTACATAATCTGTATTATGCCTATGCTATTTATACATCTCCTATACCTATATACAATGAATGTGTTACTGTATATGAAATGAATACTCCTTTTATTGTCTGTTACTTTGTACAATAAACATTTTATATTGCACTTCAAATATGGTTTATTTTTCCTCCACTACCCAAATGCTTCATTTTAAAGTCCCAACTCCCTTTTTTGAATTGTACCCAATACCAGGATGGAGGCACTTAATTGTACCTCATTTAAAGTCCCAACTCCCCCTTATCTATTTTTTATAAATTCCATACTAGGCCCTTCAGGTCTGGTATGGTTATTAAGGGGAACCCCGGCCAAAATTAAAAAAAAAATGATGTGGGGGTCCCCCTAAATTCCTTACCAGACCCTTCAGGTCTGGTATGGATTTTAAGGGGAACCCCGATTAAAATTTAAATAAAGGAATTGTCAAAAACTGTCTCTTGTCATTTTTAACATTTTTGACACTTTTTTAGTGAAATGGTAGGGGTACAAAAGTACCCCCTTACCGTTTCACACAGGGGGCAGGATCTGGGGGTCCCCTTGTTAAAGGGGGCTTCCAGATTCCGATAAGTCCCCCGCCCGCAGACCCCCACAACCACCGGCCAGGGTTGTGGGGATGAGGCCCTTGTCCTCATCAACATGGGGACAAGGTGGATCTGGGGGTCCCCTTGTTAAAGGGGGCTTCCAGATTCCGATAAGTCCCCCGCCCGCAGCCCCCCACAACCACCGGCCAGGGTTGTGGGGATGAGGCCCTTGTCCTCATCAACATGGGGACAAGGTGTTTTGGGGGCTACCCCAAAGCACCCTCCCAATGTTGAGGGCATGTGGCCTGGTACGGTTCAGGAGGGGGGGCGCAGACCCCCACAACCACCGGCCAGGGTTGTGGGGATGAGGCCCTTGTCCTCATCAACATGGGGACAAGGTGTTTTGGGGGCTACCCCAAAGCACCCTCCCAATGTTGAGGGCATGTGGCCTGGTACGGTTCAGGAGGGGGGGCGCTCTCTCGTCCCCCCTCTTTTCCTGTGGCCTGCCAGGTTGCGTGCTCGGTAAGGGTCTGGTATGGATTTTTGGGGGGACCCACGCAGGTTTTTTTTTTGGCTCGGGGTTCCCCTTAAAATCCATATCAGACCTGAAGGGTCTGGTATGGAATTTAGGGGGACCCCCACGTCATTTTTTTTTTTTTTTTAATTTTGGTTCAGGGTTCCCCTGTGGGGAATTCCCATGCCGTTTTTATCAATGAACATCTATGTGTATTGTCAGGCCGGCAATGCAATAGCCGTGAGTAGTTTTAAATGACTTTTTTCCTTTGAAATGTCATTTTGCTGTCAGACTGTTCTAAACATGGGAAACATGCGCCCCTTTACAGGCATACTATAGACACCCCCCAGCTACGAAATTTAAAGGGATATTACACTTTTATTGTTTCACTTAAGGCATTATTAAAATCACTGCTCCTGAAAAAACTGCTGTTTTTAAAACTTTTTTTTGCATTGATCCATGTCCCCTGGGGCAGGACCCAGGTCCCCAAACACTTTTTATGACAATAACTTGCATATAAACCTTTAAAATTAGCACTTTTTATTTCTCCTATAGACTTTTAAAGGGTGTTCCGCGGCATTCGAATTTGCCGCAAACACCCCAAATTGTTCGCTGTTCGGCGAACTTGCGAACAGCCGATGTTCAAGTCGAACATGAGTTCGACTCGAACTCGAGGCTCATCCCTACTTGTGACTGTCTGCCTCTCCTTGTTGGCCTTCCAGACATACTAATGGCCTGCATTGAGATGTAGCTGCACAAAGCTGGGATGTATGTATATACTGATTATACTGCAGCTAGCAGAATCAAGTATTCTGGAGTATTATTAGTATGAGAAAATTGTCTTCAGGTAGCTTTAGGTGCACACTGTGCATAGGACACAGTACACTGACTGTAAATACTGCAGCTGCCTGCCTGTGGTATTAATAGGATCAGAAGAAAACCAGCAATTGTCTTCAGGTAGTTTTAGGTGCACACTGTGCAGAGGACACAGTACACTAACTGTAAATACTGCAGCTGCCTGCTTGTGGTACTAATAGGATCAGAACACCAGCAATTGTCTTCAGGTAGCTTTAGGTGCACACTGTGCAGAGGACACAGTACACTAACTGTAAATACTGCAGCTGCCTGCCTGTGGTACTAATAGGATCAGAAGAACACCAGCAATTTTCTTCAGGTAGCTTTAGGTGCACACTGTACAAAGGACACAGTACACTAACTGTAAATACTGTAAACCTGTACACCTGCCTGTCAGTAGGAAGAGAATAACAGGAACGGATCTGGCTAAACTGAATACAGTATATATATATATATATATATATATATATATATATATATATATATATATATAAACACCTAGGATGCATATATATATATACACAATACACTGTTGGTGCAGCTAACTGACTCACCAGCCTACTCTATCTAACCTAAATCAAATGACACTGTCTCTCTGTCTATCTCTCCCCACCACCACAAGGCGGCCTTATATAGGCGGCAGTATATAGTGTGGGGCATGTACTAAACCCCCTGAGCCATAATTGGCCAAAGCCACCCTGGCTTTGGCCAATTACGGCTCTCTGTACAGTTGGCACTGTTATTGGCCAAGCATGTGGGTCATAGTGCATGCTTGGCCAATCATCAGCCAGCAATGCACTGCGATGCTGCAGTGAATTATGGGCAGTGACGGACGGTCGAACAGGCGATGTTCGAGTCGATCATGGGTTCGACTCAAACTCGAAGCTCATCCCTATTGCCCGAATTAATGGGTGGAGTTTGCAAGTTAAGAAACAAGCGGTGAATATTGGAAGCCAAGGATCTATTTGGTATAAAACCAGATTGATCCAGATGGATCAGCTTTCCAATAAGACAAGACATTTGACTGGCTTATACTTTAGATGCAATTTTCACATCAGTTGTAAGTAAAGAAATCGAGCAATATGATTCCGGCAATAAGGATTTTTATCTGGTGTTAAGTTTACAACAATCAAGGCTTCGTTCATAGAATACGGTAAAGAGCCAACTTCAAATGCTTCATTGAACACATCCAAAAGCTCAGGCAACAGAGTTTCCCCATAATTTTTGTATATCTCACTAGGCAGCCCATTGGCTCTTGGAGCCTTATTATTAGGAATACTAGCGACCGATTTCTGCAGCTCCTCCAAAGTAAGAGGAGAGTCTAATGCCCCATACACACGGCCGGACTTGCCAATGGGCTAAACTCCGTCTGCATTTCCGACGGAAAGACTTAGAACATGTTCTAAATCTGAGCCAATCCGAAATGCTGACAGAAAAAGTCAGATGGGGCATACACACGGTCGGAATGTCCGACCAAAAGCTCCCATCTGACTTTTTCTGTCGGGAAGTCGCCCGTGTGCACGCGGCATAACAGAGAGTGATTCTCCTTGCGATAAAGTTGGTACAGTCAGAGAATCTAAAAATTGTTGTAGTTCAGACATTTCTTACCTTACATTCCTACTATGCAAATCTGTATGATAGCTATATAAACAGTTTTACCTCTCAAATGATTTGTAATTTTGTACAACCAATGTTTCAGACTGTACTTTACACCTCTTTGTAGACTGCAAATTGATGGTCTTGGAGCTCGTGTAGCCTGTAGTTCAACAGTTAACCCATTAGAGCCGTGTTTGGCTGTCACAGCTGTCACATGATTGGAAAGTTCCTGATTTTAAGCTTTCCGTTAACCAAATGGCACGCTCTTGGCACAGCTCTATCAGCACTATTGCATGCAAATATGCGACCAAGGCCAAGAGGTCGCATATTTGCGTGCGCTCGGTGCCAAGGAGTATATGATGAGATCATCACTCTGCTCTTACCTTGTTGGCACATGGCTGGCTCCAAATATTGGTCTTACCATCCCTAGTTTAAGGCTTTAATGTGGAAAAGATTACAGGAGGCTAATTTCAAGGGATATTTAAGTAATTTTATAGCTATACCGTAAAGCTATATCTTAGAAACTTGAAGTGTTCAAATACCTGCCTGGAATTCAACTTTAGGTGTAGTGTCATCTGCAGGGAGACCCAGGACCCGGTTGTGCTATCTAACAGTAAAGCCTGGATTACAGGTTTGGATGAACGGAGTAACAAATCCTTTTGGAGGTACAAAATTTCACACATATCATTGGGGTTGAGTTACTACAGACTGTGTATTATGCAAAGGTAGTTGCAAAAATGCATCACTCCAACTCTATGCAAGTGGGAGCACACTGTACAGAGCATAATGTGCCCCAGCAGGTGGAAAAAGCCCTAAGAATCTTTCAAGCTACTGATAAGAGTAAAATGTATGCATAGTATGGTATGAATGAACTATTACAGGTTGAGTCTATTTCACTCCTGGAATACAAACATTTAGCTAATAAAGTGAAAGAAAACAGTAGGCAGTGACCTCAGATGCCTGGGTTCCCTTAAGATAAATGTTAGGGCGCAAACAATTAACAGCAGATGTCATTGGAAATATTGCAGAGGAGGGGGCTGAGTATGCACCTTTATTCACAAGGCAGCAGTGACCTTCAAATGACCTGCATTAAGAGCACGTCTGGTTGTACTGCGTGTTTTGAAACCTTCACTGTAGGAAGCACGAGCTAACAGAAAAGAGACTTAATATTTCACGCAGATCTTCTTTTTTTTTATTTTGCCATTTTCTTTCATTTTTCACTGTCCTTCTTTGCAGAGCTTTGAAAAAAAAAAGTTTTGTCTGTGCCTTTGATTTAGTTTTAAAGAATATACAGCGGCATTTAATTAAAAGTACCCAGGCCAAAGTGAGATTAATTATCTCCCTGCCCCTGGAGGCTCTTCTTTGTGTACCTTGGAAAGAGGTTTTCTTTTCTTTTTTTAATGTGGTCTCAGAGATTTCTCTAGACAACAATTGAAAGTTCACCAAGGAGAGTCAGAAACATAATTCATTTGCAGAGGGAGCTGTATACAGGGCCTACTGCCAGGGAGGAGGTGGTGACCACATAAAAAAGCAGTTGAACAAAATAAATCATTTAAAACAGAGGCATGGGTCTTAGAAATTCCAGCATATTTTTTTTTTGTCTGTGCCTTTCAGATAACATAATATGACATAAGGGGTAAGATTTGGATCTGTTGAGAGAAAAAAAAAACACACAAAAACAGATGAACTGCATATATGGGAACTGTTTTACTTGCTAAAAGATTTGTATTTCTGTCAATCCAGTCTGGATCCTTGCACAGCTATTCCATGAAGCACAACCCTGTCTGGCTTGGCAGGAGACCTGATTTTTCCCTGCTGAAGTTAAAGTCGAAGAAAAACCTAACACTAACTATCCTTGCAAAAAAATGTTCTTCCTCCTAATCCTAGGTAATCTTGCATAACCTGTAAAAAAATATCCGTGTACTCACCTTTTTTTAAAGTGGAAGTAAAGTCGGCTATAATTTTTTTTGTTTAAGGCCCCCTGGGTGGGTTATGCCATAATGTACTAGTATGCACAACATATTAGTTCATTATGGCAGACTAACCTGTAATATGGTGTCCTCCAGCGTATTGCTGGGACGGATCTGGTGGGCCCCCTGCGCTTCCATCTTCGCCCAGTCTTACTTTCAGGTCCTGTGCCTTTGGCTACTTGATAGGCCAGGCTGCGATGACACCACTCCCACGCATGTGCACGGGAGTCACATCACCGCAGCACGCATCAGGGGGCAATCTGGGCTGTAGATGTTCGCTGAGCTCCACATGCATGGCTCAGTGAACTTGACAGCTGACAGGCAGAAGGATGCATTTATGGTAGAAGAGACCAATAGGGTCTCTTCTGTCATATATACCCTGCCTGTCAGACCTTTGATTACACATCAGCTTTATTTCCACTTTAATCCTGTCTGGCCTGGTCACATGATCCTGCATCTCCGGCTCCACTGTGTCAGTGAATGACTGCTCCAGGGGAGAGGAGAGAGCACCAACAATGGCTGGGCAATGGCAGCCTATGGGTGACATCACGGCTCCAGAATTTACTATCATTGTCGAGCGGGATCACATAAACAGACTGAATCAGCTTAAAAAAGGTAAGTACACAGATCTTCACACAGGGTATGCAGCATAGGTAGGAGGAGGGGAAGGAATCAGTTTTAAGAATATTTAGTGTTAGGCTTTTCCTCCACTTCAAGTAACACTTACAGATCTTATCCCTACCCTACCCAAGCCTGTGAAAGGAGAAGCATGGGTCTGATGAGCCATTCTCTTTGTTACTCTGTCTTTTCTTAGCACATGCTGTAAGCACTGCAGCAAAACTGACTGGGTCTTTGTGTTGCTTTCCGCTCTACTAGTCTGAGCTCTGCTGTATAGGGCATTGCAGCAGGCTGACACCAGTTCAAATTTAGGTACAATACTGCTTTCATTAAAAAAAAAAAAAAACAAACATTTTATCTTGTATTAATGAACAAAAGGTTGCATTACTTTGTGTAATTTGTATTTTTTGTTTTCCCAAATTTCTCTAGAAGCCAAAAAAGAGTGATGTATGCAGGATATCTCTTGTGGTTCACAGGCCACACACCCCCTTGTTACTGGCATAAACATTCATTTGTGTCCTACTAATGTGACAGATCAGGATTGGTGTGGAGTACGAAATAATAATTTTAACATATTATTTGGGAGCAAGTAAGAAGCTGAAAGGTAAAATGGTGACTTTATGACTTTATGTCCTCCTTTCCCCTGTGTTCAATGATAGCATCCTGATTTTTATAGTTTAGTGGGATTCTATATCTTGTATGCTGGAAGGCTTCATTAAATATAAATACTCTTCAAAGTAGTTCTGACACATTGTTCAAAATAATAACCACTTCCTGATTACAAAATTTTAGTGACTTGTCAATCAATGGCCTGCTGTCAGTTATGCATATGGAGCTACAATAAGTACCGTATATACTCGAGTATAAGTCGAATTTTTCAGCACATTTTTTCTTGCTGAAAGTGCCCCCCTCGACTTATACTTGAGTCAAGCACTTTTCTGCAGCAAAAAATTTCATTTTCCGAACCGAAAATGTCAAGCACTTTTCTGCAGCAGAGAATGACATTTTCTGAACCGGGTTTGGGGCCCCGTATCTCAGGGCCACTTGGTACTAGGAACCCCAAATTTGGTGTGCAAACCCAGTGGAACTGGTACCATAACATATCTAAAGCTGGGGTTCCTAGCACCAAGTGGCCCTGAGATACGGGGCCCCAAACCCAGTTCAGAAAATGTCATTCTCTGCTGCAGAAAAGTGCTTGACATTTTCTGAACTGATTTTTGGGGCCCTGTATCTCGGGGCCACTTGGTGCTAGAAACCCCAGCTTTGGAAATTTTATGGTGCTAGTTCCACTGGGTTTGCACACCAACTTTGGGGTTCCTAGCACTAAGTGGCCCCAAGATACGGGGCCCCAAATTCGGTCAACTGTGTCCATCTGCAGCAATGTCATTTCAGGACCCTTTGGGTTCAGAGACCCCAAATTTTGGCTGCAGCTAGGGGGCATCTAGGAACCCTTAACTACCGAGTTTGAAGTTCAGGGGACCTATGGCTGCAAATGGGCACAGTGAGGCATGCAAATGGGCACAGTGATGCTGCAAATGGGCATTGTTGACCCTCTTTTCCACTTACAGTAGCTGTGCATTTCTCACCCTCGTCTTATACTCGGGTCAATAAGTTTTTCCCATTTTTTTTGTAGTAAATTAGGGCCTCGACTTATACTCGGAACGACTTATACTCGAGTATATACGGTAATACCATATAATGTATATAGACAGATAGAACATATGTGTTGATATAGAACTTTTGCAGCCACTGTAATTCAAAACATTTTATGTGAATAATAGAGCTGGTCATTCCAAATTGCTCAAATTTCCAAATATTTCAAACAAAATTATTTACCATTAAATTATTTTACAGTAAACTGAAGTTTGAGTAAAATGTATATTTTGATCTATTTTACTAAATGTAAATGTGTATTTAGGCTATGGAGTATACAAGCCAATGTGAATAACAATTGTAAGATATATTCATCCTTAATTCCTGTGAAAAGATCAGGTACACACACGTACAATTTCCTGGTTCAAAGGTTAGTGGGAAACTTGGAGCTAAGCACCTGGAGTCATAACTAGGAGAAAATGAAGTACTGGAAAAATAAATGAAAATAGATGTTCATACCTTCAGGATATTACAGTTTGGAGAGGTCATATTGGTATCTACATATAACAAGTATAAAATAAACTTCAGCTGACTTTGGAGTTATGCAGTTGACTGAAGGTCACCTCCTTGGTACATTCACATTTAAATGTGTTGTTTTTTTGTTGTTTTTTTGGAGATGGGCAAACTTTTTAAAATCTAGTCAGCACCAATATACATTTCAACTGAACGGTGTTCTATTCAGGAATGAATCATAATTTTTTTTTTCCCATTGGAGGAAAGGTATGTATAATGAAAATTTTACAGGAGGGACATACCTATTTCATCATCACTGCATTGTATGACAAATAATTCTTGGGCAAAAGATGATTGGGCAACAGCAATTTTAACAAATAATGAAGATGATGTTGTTTGGATATGAGAATGAAGAAGTAGAGGGATTATTTTTATTGTTGTTGGCCAATGGCCACTGTGTTTCATCCAATTGATTCAATTTGTTTCTTGGACCCATAAAAGTCTATGGGGTTCTACTGCACACATGCAGACATTGGGTGAAGAAGTATGATCTAAAGCTGTAAAGATTGTGCCTGGTCTCATTAGTGAGTAGATATGGAGCATTGGGTTAGGGGATCTGTAACTCAGGGGGTTGGGCGCAAAAGCTTAACACATCTCTGAAAGTTTCTTTATCTTTTAAACACCAATGTATATGTATCATGTCAGCGTCATACCTTTTAATAACAAACCCCAACTGCTGCATCAATAAATATCCCCTGATATTTAGAGTATAAAATGAATAAAAATAATACAGCACTAATTAATTATCCATGAACATTATAATATGCACTATCCCTTTGATCGAAAGTGCTATAATTAAAAGTGTCTGTGCTCCTAAGCTCCTAGGAGCAAAGACACTTCTAATTGTAGCACGTTAGTATAAATGGATAATGCACATTATAATACTCGTGGATAATTAATTAACACTGTATTATTTCATTTTGTACCTTTAAACCCTTATGTAAACATTAACTACTAACACCAAAACCTCATTTAAAATATGAAACATGGTGAAAGTAGATTATATGTGATTCAAAACACAGGAGTATATCAACAGCAAAGTAAATTAAACAGAAGTAATTCTATATTTTAAAATGTTCATATCATAGTTCTGACCCTAGTAATGCTTTTGCAAGATCAAAAGAAGACATCTCAAAATATACAGTATAGAATGAAACAGTTTTGCATCCACAAATTTGCCAAAATATCTTGTAACCATTGAAATATGAATATTATGTATGTGTGCAAGAAAAAACTCAGACACAAAGGTCAAGAATATAAAAACAATTACCTATAAAAAAAATTTAACAAAATAGCTGTGATTTAAAGTGATAATACAGTCTCCTTTTTTGTGTTTAAATATAACATGTTATACTTATCTCCTCTGTTTCAGTGGTTCTTCACAGCGCAGCCCAGATCCTCCTCTTCTCTGGTCCCTCTTTGGCACTCCTGACCCCTCCCTCCTGTCCCCACTGCAAGCAGCTTGTTCTGGTGGCAACTGAGTAGAGTCACAGCTCCATGTGTCCATTCAGACATGGAGCCGTGACTAGGCCTTGCCCCTCTCACTGACTTTGATTGACAGCAGCGGGAGCCAATAGTGCTCCACTTCTGTCTCAGCCAATGAGGAAGAAGACTCCCGGGCAGCCAAAACTCTCCTGCAACATCGCTGGATAGAGATGGGCTCAGGTAAATATTAGGGGGGCTGCTGCACACAGAAGGTTTTTTTTATCTTAATGCATTAAGATAAAAAGAAACCTTCTGACGTTACAAACACTTTAAGTCTTCTATACACCGAGGAAACCTCAAATATCACTGCTCAGTATGGAGGATCTTTAGGGAAAAATTGTTTAGTAATCTGGGCATGTGGCTCAAGATGATATGGAAATTGCCTCTATTATACCTTTCAGGCAACATGTACCATCCATTCCTAACCATTTACAACTGAAACAAACATGGTTCTTCACTAATCGCAACTGTTATAGAAGCATGGCCTTTTTTCTCAGAGAATAGGTGCAGGAACTCCCCCTCCCAACTCACCCCTTACATAGTTACATATTTACATAGTAGGTGAGGTTGAAAAAAGACACAAGTCCATCAAGTCCAACCTATGTGTGTGATTATATGTCAGTATTACATTGTATATCCCTGTATGTTGCGGTCATTCAGGTGCTTATCTAATAGTTTTTTTAAACTATCGCTGTTCCCCGCTGAGACCACTGCCTGTGGAAGGGAATTCCACATCCTTGCTACTCTTACAGTAAAGAACCCTCTACGTAGTTTAAGGTTAAACCTCTTTTCTTCTAATTTTAATGAGTGGCCACGTGTCTTGTTAAACTCCCTTCCGCGAAAAAGTTTTATTCCTATTGTGGGGTCACCAGTACAGTATTTATAAATTGAAATCATATCCCCTCTCAAGGGTCTCTTCTCCAGAGAGAATAGGTTCAGTGCTCGCAAACTTTTCTATAACTAATATCCTCCAGACCCTTCATTAGCTTAGTTGCAATTCTTTCCATTTCCAGTACATCCTTCCTGAGAACTGGTGCCCAGAACTGGACAGCATACTCTAGATGCGGCCGGACCAGAGTCTTGTAGAGCGGGAGAATTATCGTTTTATCTCTAGAGTTGCTCCTCTTTTTAATGCATGCCAATATTCTGTTTGCTGTGTTAGCAGCAGCTTGGCATTGCATGCCATTGCCTATCATCTACTAGGACCCCCAAGTCCTTTTCCATCCAAGATTCCCCCAGATGTTCTCCCCCAATTTTATAGATTGCATTCATATTTTTTCCACCCAAATACATTATTTTACATTTTTCTACATTAAACCTCATTTGCCATATAGTTGCCGACCCCATTAATTTGTTCAGATCTTTTTGTAAGGTTTCCACATCCTGCGGAGAAGTTATTGCCCTGCTTAGCTTAGTATCATCCGCAAATACAGAGATTGAACTGTTTACCCCATCCTCCAGACCATTTATGAACAAAATAAATAGAATTGGTCCCAGCACAGAACCCTGGGGGACCCCACTACCTGCCTCTGACTATTTCGAGTACTCCCCATTTATCACCACCCTCTGAACTTGCCCTTGTAGCCAGTTTTTAATCCATGTACTCACTCTATGGTCCATACCAATGAACCTTATTTTGTACAGTAAACGTTTATTGGGAACTGTGTCAAATACTTTTGCAAAATCCAGATACACCACGTCTACGGGCCTTCCTTTATCTAGATGGCAACTCACCTCCTCATAGATGGTTAATAGATTGGTTTGGCAAGAATGAATCTTCATGAATCCATGCTGATTACTGCTAATTAGGGATGAGCTTCGTGTTCGAGCGAACCCATGTTCGACTCGAACATCGTCTGTTAGCCCATTCGCCGAATTGCGAACGATATGGGCCGTTCGTGCCAAATTTGTGTGGCGCCTCATGGCCCATAATTCACTGCGGCATCACAGTGCATTGCTGGCTGATGATTGGCCAAGCATGCACTATGACCCGCATGCTTGGCCAATCACAGCGCCGTCTGAACAGAGAGCCGTAATTGGAAAAAGCCAAGGAGGCTTTGGCCAATTATGGCTCAGGGGATTTAGTGCACGCCCCACACTATATAAGGCCGCCTGCACGGCGGCCCTGTGTAGTGAGTGTTCCAGCGTTGAAAGAGATAGACAGAGAGACAGTGTCATTTGATTTAAGTTAGATAGATTAGGCAGGACAGTCAGTGAGTTAGCTGCACTTACAGTGTATTGTGTGTGTGTATATATATATATATATATATATATATATATATATATATATATATACACACTGTATTCAGTTTAGCTAGATCTGTTCCTGTTATCTTCCTACTGACAGGCAGGCTTGTCTTGTTACAGTATTTACAGCTACCTGAAGAAAATTGCTGGTGTTCTTTTGATCCTATTAGTACCACAGTCAGGCAGCTAGACTATTTACAGTTAGTGTAGTGCGTCCTCCTCAGTGTTCAGTTAAAGCTACAAGTTAGTTTAGTGTGACCTCTGCACAGTGTTCAGCTAAAACTACAAGTTAATGTAGTGCGTCCTCCTCACAGTGTTCAGCTAAAACGGCAAGTTAGTGTAGAGCGACCTCTGCACAGTGTTCAGCTAAAGCTACAAGTTAGTGTAGTGCGTCCTCTAAACATTGTTCAGCTAAAACTACAAGTTAGTGTAGTGCGACCTCTGCACAGTATTCAGCTAAAGCTATAAGTTAGTGTAGTGCATCCTCCTCACAGTGTTCAGCTAAAACTACAAGTTAGTGTAGTGCGACCTCTGCACAGTGTTCAGCTAAAGCTACAAGTTAGTGTAGTGCGTCCTCTGAACAGTGTTCAGCTAAAACTACAAGTTAGTGTAGTGCGACCTCTGCACAGTATTCAGCTAAAGCTACAAGTTAGTGTAGTGCGTCCTCCTCACAGTATTCAGCTAAAACTACAAGTTAGTGTAGTGCGACCTCTGCACAGTGTTCAGCTAAAGCTACGAGTTAGTGTAGTGGGTCCTCTGAACAGTGTTCAGCTAAAACTACAAGTTAGTGTAGTGCGACCTCTGCACAGTGTTCATCTAAAGCTACAAGTTAGTGTAGTGCGTCCTCCTCACAGTGTTCAGCTAAAACTACAAGTTAGTGTAGTGCGACCTCTACACAGTGTTCAGCTAAAGCTACAAGTTAGTGCGTCCTGTGAACAGTGTTAAGCTAAAACTACAAGTTAATGTAGTGCGACCTCTGCACAGTGTTCAGCTAAAATGGCAAGTTAGTGTAGTGCGACCTCTGCACAGTGTTCAGCTAAAGCTACAAGTTAGTGTAGTGCGTCCTCTAAACAGTGTTCAGCTAAAACTACAAGTTAGTGTAGTGCGACCTCTGCACAGTATTCAGCTAAAGCTATAAGTTAGTGTAGTGCGTCCTCCTCACAGTGTTCAGCTAAAACTACAAGTTAGTGTAGTGCGACCTCTGCACAGTATTCAGCTAAAGCTACAAGTTAGTGTAGTGCGTCCTCCTCACAGTGTGCAGCTAAAACTACAAGTTAGTGTAGTGCGACCTCTGCACAGTGTTCAGCTAAAGCTACGAGTTAGTGTAGTGCGTCCTCTGAACAGTGTTCAGCTAAAACTACAAGTTAGTGTAGTGCAACCTCTGCACAGTGTTCAGCTAAAGCTACAAGTTAGTGTAGTGCGTCCTCCTCACAGTGTTCAGCTAAAACTACAAGTTAGTGTAGTGCGACCTCTACACAGTGTTCAGCTAAAGCTACAAGTTAGTGCGTCCTGTAGACAGTGTTAAGCTAAAACTACAAGTTAATGTAGTGCGACCTCTGCACAGTGTTCAGCAAAAGCTACAAGTTAGTGTAGTGCGACTTCTGCACAGTGTTCAGCTAATGCTACAAGTTAGTGTAGTGCGACCTCTGCACAGTGTTCAGCTAAAGCTACAAGTTAGTGTAGTGCGTCTTCCTCACAGTGTTCAGCTAAAACTACAAGTTAGTGTAGTGCGAGCAGGGGCGGACTGACCATTCTGGCATTCGGGCACGGACCGAGGGCCCGCGGGGTCAGGGGGGCCCCATGAGAGGCTCAGTCTGCCCCTGGAGGTGCCCGCAGTTTATCAGGGGATTATTGACAGGCGCGCCTCCGGCCACCTCTCCCCCTGGGGAACTCAGCTGAGGGGCGGAGCCATATCGCAATGCCGCGGGGTCAGGAAGGGAGCTGGAGGCTGCAGTGCAGAGTGCACACAGATCGGACAGACAGCGGAGCGGAGTCTCATGTTCGCATTGGCCACCCACACTGACCTGCCTTGTGTGCAGCAGCAGGTCAGTGTTATAAAAACAGACAGCACAGCAGTTGTATGCATTGTTTTTCTAAGAACTTGCCCTGGCCCATGATACTCTCCTGGTCCCCCCACCCCCACAGTGTCCCCCTGTGTGTGCTGCCTCTCCAGTGTCCCCCTGTGTGTGTGTGTGCTCTCCCTCCAGTGTCCCCCTGTGTGTGTGTGTGTGTGTGCTCTCCCTCCAGTGTCCCCCTGTGTGTGTGTGTGTGCTCTCCCCCTCCAGTGTCCCCCTGTGTGTGCTCTCCCCCTCCAGTGTCCCCCTGTGTGTGCTCTCCCTCTCCAGTGTCCCCCTGTGTGTGTGTGTGTGTGTGTGTGTGTGCTCTCCCCCTCCAGTGTCCCCCTGTGTGTGCTCTCCCTCCAGTGTCCCCCTGTGTGTGTGTGTGTGTGCTCTCCCTCCAGTGTCCCCCTGTGTGTGTGCTCTCCCTCCAGTGTCCCCCTGTGTGTGCTCTCCCCCTCCAGTGTCCCCCTGTGTGTGCTCTCCCCCTCCAGTGTCCCCCTGTGTGTGCTCTCCCTCCAGTGTCCCCCTGTGTGTGTGTGTGTGTGCTCTCCCTCCAGTGTCCCCCTGTGTGTGTGCTCTCCCTCCAGTGTCCCCCTGTGTGTGCTCTCCCCCTCCAGTGTCCCCCTGTGTGTGCTCTCCCCCTCCAGTGTCCCCCTGTGTGTGCTCTCCCCCTCCAGTGTCCCCCTCTGTGTGTGCTCTCCCTCCAGTGTCCCCCTGTGTGTGCTCTCCCCCTCCAGTGTCCCCCTGTGTGTGCTCTCCCCCTCCAGTGTCCCCCTGTGTGTGCTCTCCCCCTCCAGTGTCCCCCTGTGTGTGCTCTCCCTCCAGTGTCCCCCTGTGTGTGTGTGCTCTCCCTCCAGTGTCCCCCTGTGTGTGTGCTCTCCCTCCAGTGTCCCCCTGTGTGTGCTCTCCCCCTCCAGTGTCCCCCTGTGTGTGCTCTCCCCCTCCAGTGTCCCCCTGTGTGTGCTCTCCCTCCAGTGTCCCCCTGTGTGTGTGTGTGCTCTCCCTCCAGTGTCCCCCTGTGTGTGCTCTCCCCCTCCAGTGTCCCCCTGTGTGTGCTCTCCCTCCAGTGTCCCCCTGTGTGTGTGTGTGCTCTCCCTCCAGTGTCCCCCTGTGTGTGCTCTCCCCCTCCAGTGTCCCCCTGTGTGTGTGTGTGTGTGCTCTCCCTCCAGTGTCCTCCTGTGTGTGCTCTCACCCTCCAGTGTCCCCCTGTGTGTGTGTGCTCTCCCTCCAGTGTCCCCCTGTGTGTGTGTGTGTGTGTGCTCTCCCTCCAGTGTCCCCCTGTGTGTGCTCTCCCTCCAGTGTCCCCCTGTGTGTGTGTGTGTGTGCTCTCCCTCCAGTGTCCCCCTGTGTGTGTGTGTGTGTGTGTGCTCTCCCCCTCCAGTGTCCCCCTGTGTGTGCTCTCCCCCTCCAGTGTCCCCCTGTGTGTGTGTGTGTGCTCTCCCCCTCCAGTGTCCCCCTGTGTGTGCTCTCCCCCTCCAGTGTCCCCCTGTGTGTGCTCTCCCTCTCCAGTGTCCCCCTGTGTGTGTGCGTGTGTGTGTGTGTGTGTGCTCTCCCCCTCCAGTGTCCCCCTGTGTGTGCTCTCCCTCCAGTGTCCCCCTGTGTGTGTGTGTGTGTGTGTGCTCTCCCTCCAGTGTCCCCCTGTGTGTGTGCTCTCCCTCCAGTGTCCCCCTGTGTGTGCTCTCCCCCTCCAGTGTCCCCCTGTGTGTGCTCTCCCCCTCCAGTGTCCCCCTGTGTGTGCTCTCCCCCTCCAGTGTCCCCCTGTGTGTGCTCTCCCTCCAGTGTCCCCCTGTGTGTGTGTGTGTGTGTGCTCCCCCTCCAGTGTCCCCCTGTGTGTGCTCTCCCCCTCCAGTGTCCCCCTGTGTGTGTGTGTGTGTGTGTGTGTGTGCTCTCCCTCCAGTGTCCCCCTGTGTGTGCTCTCCCTCCAGTGTCCCCCTGTGTGTGCTCTCCCTCCAGTGTCCCCCTGTGTGTGCTCTCCCCCTCCAGTGTCCCCCTGTGTGTGCTCTCCCCCTCCAGTGTCCCCCTGTGTGCGCTCTCCTCCTCCAGTGTCCCCCTGTGTGCGCTCTCCTCCTCCAGTGTCCCCCTGTGTGCGCTCTCCCCCTCCAGTGTCCCCCTGTGTGCGCTCTCCCCCTCCAGTGTCCCCCTGTGTGCGCTCTCCCCCTCCAGTGTCCCCCTGTGTGTGCTCTCCCCCTGTGTGCGCTCTCCCCCTCCAGTGTCCCCCTGTGTGCGCTCTCTCCCTCCAGTGTCCCCCTGTGTGCGCTCTCCCTCCAGTGTCCCCCTGTGTGTGTGCTCTCCCTCCAGTGTCCCCCTGTGTGTGTGCTCTCCCTCCAGTGTCCCCCTGTGTGTGTGCTCTCCCTCCAGTGTCCCCCTCTGTGTGTGTGTGCTCTCCCTCCAGTGTCCCCCTCTGTGTGTGTGCTCTCCCCCCAGTGTCCCCCTCTGTGTGTGTGCTCTCCCCCCAGTGTCCCCCTCTGTGTGTGTGCTCTCCCCCCAGTGTCCCCCTGTGTGCGTTCTCCCTCCAGTGGCCCCCTGTGTGTGTGCTCTCCCTCCAGTGTCCCCCTGTGTGTGTGCTCTCCCTCCAGTGTCCCCCTCTGTGTGTGTGTGCTCTCCCTCCAGTGTCCCCCTCTGTGTGTGTGCTCTCCCTCCAGTGTCCCCCTCTGTGTGTGTGCTCTCCCTCCAGTGTCCCCCTCTGTGTGTGTGCTCTCCCTCCAGTGTCCCCCTCTGTGTGTGTGCTCTCCCTCCAGTGTCCCCCTCTGTGTGTGTGCTCTCCCTCCAGTGTCCCCCTCTGTGTGTGTGCTCTCCCCCCAGTGTCCCCCTGTGTGTGTGTGTGTGCTCTCCCCCCAGTGTCCCCCTGTGTGCGTTCTCCCTCCAGTGTCCCCCTGTGTGCGCTCTCCCTCCAGTGTCCCCCTGTGTGCGCTCTCCCTCCAGTGTCCCCCTGTGTGCGCTCTCACTCCAGTGTCCCCCTGTGTGCGCTCTCCTTCCAGTGTCCCCCTGTGTGCGCTCTCCCTCCAGTGTCCCCCTGTATGCGCTCTCCCTCCAGTGTCCCCCTGTATGCGCTCTCCCTCCAGTGTCCCCCTGTATGTGCTCTCCCTCCAGTGTCCCCCTGTGTGTGCTCTCCCTCCAGTGTCCCCCTGTGTGTGCTCTCCCTCCAGTGTCCCCCTGTGTGTGCTCTCCCTCCAGTGTCCCCCTGTGTGTGCTCTCCCTCCAGTGTCCCCCTGTGTGTGCTCTCCCTCCAGTGTCCCCCTGTGTGTGTGCTCTCTCTCCAGTGTCCCCCTGTGTGTGCTCTCCCTCCAGTGTCCCCCTGTGTGTGTGCTCTCCCTCCAGTGTCCCCCTCTGTGTGTGTGCTCTCCCTCCAGTGTCCCCCTGTGTGTGTGCTCTCCCCCCAGTGTCCCCCTGTGTGCGTTCTCCCTCCAGTGTCCCCCTGTGTGCATTCTCCCTGCAGTGTCCCCCTGTGTGCGTTCTCCTTGCAGTGTCCCCCTGTGTGCGTTCTCCTTGCAGTGTCCCCCTGTGTGCGCTCTCCCTCCAGTGTCCCCCTGTGTGCGCTCTCCCTCCAGTGTCCCCCTGTGTGCGCTCTCCCTCCAGTGTCCCCCTGTGTGCATTCTCCCTGCAGTGTCCCCCTGTGTGCGTTCTCCTTGCAGTGTCCCCCTGTGTGCGTTCTCCTTGCAGTGTCCCCCTGTGTGCGCTCTCCCTCCAGTGTCCCCCTGTGTGCGCTCTCCCTCCAGTGTCCCCCTGTGTGCGCTCTCCCTCCAGTGTCCCCCTGTGTGCGCTCTCCCTCCAGTGTCCCCCTGTGTGCGCTCTCTCTCCAGCGTCCCCGTGTGTGCTCCCCCCCCCCCCCCCCGTGTCTCCCTGTGCAGGTGTGGCTTGAGTGTGGGGACACAGGGGGCCCCATGATCTTCTATTGCCCGGGGGCCCCATGAGTTGTCAGTCCGCCCCTGAGTGCGAGCTCTGCACAGTGTTCAGCTAAAGCTACGTGTAGAAGGTTGGTGGTGTTTTCCTGATCCTATCACTACCGCAGACAGCTAAATAAGCTACAAGTTATTTTTTTGCGAGCTCTGCACAGTGTTCACCTAAAGCTGCCTGTAGAAGGTTGGTGGTGTTCTCATACTACAGGCAGGCAGCTAAATAAGCTACAAGTTAGTTTTTTTGCGAGCTCTGCACAGTGTTCACCTAAAGCTACCTGTAGAAGGTTAGTGGTGTTTTCCTGATCCTATCACTACCGCAGGCAACTAAATAAGCTACAAGTTAATTTTTTGCGAGCTCTGCACAGTGTTCAGCTAAAGCTACCTGTAGAAGGTTGGTGGTGTTCTCATACTACAGGCAGGCAGTTGATTTTTCTAGCTGCAGTATCAGTATATATATATATATATATATATATATATATATATATATATATATATATATATATATATATATATATATATATCCCAGCTTAGTGCAGCTACAGGCATTTAGTATGTCTGGAAGGCCAACAAGGAGAGGCAGACAGTCACAAGCCAATAAAAGAGGGCAAGCAGGCTCTGTGTCTAGAGGCAACAGTGCTGGTCGTAGAGACGGTGTATCCTCATCAGCACGTGGCCGTGGGACACGCTTGGCCTTTTGGCAGCTGGCTGTGTTGAGCCACAACATGCGGAAGACTTGGTCGACTGGATGACCAAACCGTCCTCATCCTTCTCATCCTCTCTCGCCCATGCTCAGGGTACTTTGGCAAAGCAGCTGCCAAAGCGGCCTCTTCCCTCAGCTCAATGGCATCAGTGACTCCTTCCCTAGCCCCACCATGTCCTCCTGAGAAGTCCCTCGAACTGTTTGACCACAGTGTTGGGTACATGCTCCAGGAGGATGCCCTGTGTTTAGAAGGCTCTGATGATGATACTGAGCTAGATGAAGGCAGTAACGTGAGCACGGACAGAGGGGGTGCCCAAGAAGGACAGCAATCTGGCAGTCATGCTCCCCCTGCTGCAGCATACTGCCAGGTTTGCTTTGAGGAGGGAGGGGATGATGCGGTCACTGACTCAACGTGGGTGCCTGATAGGAGAGAGGAGGAGGAGGCACATCACCAATGAGGCAGGATGCCCTCCAGGGGCCAGCCTAATGGCAGCACACTGACTGCATCACACCCCAAAGCTCCACATGTGCAGGGCGCTGCTGTCTCTGCGTGTTATTCCAAAAGTTCTTTGGTGTGGGCCTGTTTTGAGACGAGTGCATCAGGTCGCACCGCTGCTATTTGCAACATATGTCTCAAGCGTATCTCGCGTGGCCAAAACCTCTCCCACTTGGGCACCACATGCTTGACCAGACATATGTTGAGCTGCCATGCAGTTCGTTGGCAAGCGTATCTAAAAGACCCACACCAAAGAACAAAGAGGACCTCTCCTTTTTTCTCATCAGTTGAGATCTCCCACCCCACTATACCTTCATTCCTCTCTGAGACCTGCACTGAGAGGAATGAATGTGTAGAATTAGGTGTGTCACAGCCAAGTACTTGTGGGGCAATTTGCTTTCGGTACACCAACTTCAGATTGTACTAGGCAAATTTCCCTTCCCCAGCTGCTGCACCGCCGAAAGAAGTTCGCTTCCAGCCATCCACATGCCCAGTGGTTGAATGCTAGCTTGGCAAAATTGCTAGCACTTCAACTGCTGCCTTCTCAGTTGATAGACTCTGTCCCCTTCCGTGAGTTTGTGGAATGTGTGGTTCCTCAGTGGCAGGTACCCAAACACCACTTTTTCTCACGGAAGGTGATTCCAGCTCTCTACCGGCATCTGGAAGGCAATGTCTTGGCCTCGCTGGACAAGGCGAGCAACAGTAAGGTGCATATTACCGCTGACTCATGGTCCAGCAGGCATGGACAGGGATGTTACCTAAGTTTCACCGCGCATTGGGTGACTGCTGGCAGCTGGGAAGGATGCAGGACAGGGTGCAGTAGTGTTGGAGGTTGTTCCACCACCACGCCTCCAAAATGCCACTAATGATTGTGACACACCTCTCGCCTCCACCCCCTCCTCTTCTTCTTCCTCCATGACCTCTTCCTGTGCTTTGTCCTCGGAACCAGCGGTGCTCTGTAGCCGGTCAATGGGCTACACAAGTATGCATGCCATGCGGTGCTTGAGCTGGTGTGCTTGGGGGACAGGAGCCACACTGGGGCAGAGGTTCTGTCAGCTCTGCAGGGGCAGGTTCAGAGGTGGTTGACGCCACGCCAACTTAAGGCAGAAATGGTGGTTTGCGACAATGGCACCAACCTCCTCTCTGCCCCCCGACAGGGACAAATGACCCATGTGCCCTGTTTGGCTCACGTCCTTAACTTGGTGGTGCAGCAGTTCTTGGGCAGGTACCCGGGCTTACAGAATGTCTTGAGGCAGGCCAGGAAAGTCTGTGTGCATTTCTGCCAGTCATATAATGCCAGTGCTTGGCTGACAGACCTCCAAAAGGAGTTTAACCTGCCCAAGAACCGACTAATCTGTGACATGCCCACCAGGTGGATCTCAACATTGGCCATGCTGCAGCGGCTGCACGCGCAGCAGAGGGCCATCAATGAGTACCTGTGACTATGGCACCAGGACAGGGTCAGGGGAGCTTGTTTTTTTTCCCCAGGCTAGTGGGCCATGATCAGGGATGCATGCACTGTCCTGTCACCATTTGAGGAGGCCACGAGGATGGTGAGCAGTGACAGTGTGTTAGGTACCTGGTAGTAGAGCCTGACTTGTAGGAGAAGACCTCTCATACAACGCTGGTTCAGGAGCCACTGGAGTGGGAACAGTGGTCTCGTGAGCACAGTGGGGTAGGAGTGCCTGGTGAGGTACAATTCTCTGGTGCTGGAGCAGAGTAGAGATCCCTCCAAGGATGGCTGGACTGCAGGTAAGGTGGTCAGCAGGGAGCAGCAGGCTGCAGCACTGGAGATGCAGATGCAGGGATCACTGGAGCTGGAGCTGAAGGTGCAGCAGCACAGAAGCAAATGGCAGGCACAAGCAGGGTCAGACAGTCCGGGTTGGCAGGCAATAAGGCAGGTAATAACGGCAGGTTGAAGCAGAGTCAGTAGGCAGGCAATGGTATTGGCAGAGACAGCAGCAGGGTCAGGCAAACCGGGTAGGATTGGAGAGGGAGGAATGGTCAAACAAGCCGGGTTTGTATGGTACACAGATCAATCAGGTGCAGGGTACAAGTTCACAGAAGCTGAAGACGAAACAGCAGTGCGCCAATGCAGCAGGGCGCAATGTCAGGCATTCCTTGGTGCCAAACCACGTTAACGCGCACGCACGTGCCGTGCGCGCGCACACACACACGTCGCGCACCCGCGAGACGCGCTGACACACAGCAACAGCTGGGGATTGCTGTACAGTCTGAACAGGGGTGCGCCGGTGCATGCGCGCATGTAAATGTCCCGGTCTGGTGCTGACAGATCCCTGACATTGCCCCTCCAAAGGGCAGCCTCCGGATGCCCACACGCCTTCTTTTCTCAGGATGGGCAGAGAAATAAGCGCAAACTAAACGCCTGGCGTGAACATTGCTGTCTGGTTCCCATGAATTACTCTCTGGGCCGTAGCCTTTCCATTTAATCAAAAATTGATTTTGTCCTTGTCTTCTTCTGCAGTCAAGAATAGCCTCAACCTCAAATTCCTCACTTCCATCTACTAAGATAGGTTCAGGAGGTCTGGTTCCTCTATCAGGGTTTAAGCAGTGATACATGGCATAGCAGGTTTAAGCAGTGATACATGGAATACCGGATGAATCCTGAGAGAATCAGGCAGAGTCAGTTCATTAGATACTTCGTTAATTTTCCTCTTAACCGGGAAGGGTCCCATAAACATAGGTGCCAACTTCTTAGAAGGACATGCTAACTTGATATTACTGGTGGAAAGCCATACCTGATCACCAAGCTGTAAATTCAGTTCCCCTCTTCTCCTTCGATTGAAGGCTCTCTTGCTGTCTGCCTGGGCCTTGGACACCGCCTCCTGCAACATCCGATTGTTGTGGCTGAGGAAGTCCACTGTATTCTGTACTGCCGGAACTGAAGATTCTGGAAGAAAGTCAGGTAGAAAGGTTAAATAAAAGCCGTAATTGGTGAAAAAAGGGGATTGACCAGTGGCTGAACGGCTGGCATTATTGCATGCGAATTCTGCTAAGGGCAGCAGGGACACCCAATCATCCTGTGTGAAGGATGTAAAGCATCTGATGTATTGTTCAAGGGTCTGATTAGTCCTTTCTGTCTGTTAGTTTGAGGATGATAGGCCGAGGACAAGGCCAGTTCAATTTTTAGGATTTCACACAGAGCTCTCCAAAAACGTGAGGTGAACTGTACCCCTCTATCAGACACTATATTTGCAGGGACTCCATGTAGTCTGATGATTTCCTTGATGAATATGCGGGCGGTTTCAATGGCAGATAGAGTTCTCCTTAAAGGAAGGAAATGGGCCATTTTAGTTAGGTGGTCTACCACCACAAAAATGGCTGAACACCCCTCAGAAAATGGAAGCTCTACTATAAAATCCATAGAAATCATTTTCCAGGGTCTATTAGGTACAGGCAAAGGTTTTAACAGACCCCAAGCTCGATTTCTAGACGTCTTGTTCTGGGTACAGATAGGGCAAGAGCTGACGTATTTTTCACAAAAGTCTTTCATGTTGGGCCACCAGAATGTGCGTTGCACAAGTTCCAGGGTCTTGCAGACCCCAAAATGACCTGCCAGCAGATGATCACGAAGTAACGTCAAAACTTTAACTCGAACATCCTCAGGAACAAAAATTTGGCTCCCCTTCCAGAACAAACCATCTCTGCTCGCCAGAGTAATCCCTGGAGGTCTAGATGAATCAGAGGATGCTTCTTTAATCTGGGAGAGAAGGTCTGTCTGCAGGAGTACGAAGTTGTTTGCGGGCAAGATGGTGTCAGGAATGGACAAGTCCTGCGGGTTGTCGTGCATGCTTGACAATGCATCCGGTTTGATATTCTTTGAGCCTGGCCGGTATGAAAGCAAAAACGTGAGAAGAACAGGGCCCAGCGGGCTTGCCCAGGCTTCAGTCGTTTAGCAGATCTTAAATACTCCAAGTTTTTGTGGTCAGTGTATATTAATACTGGATGCATAGCCCCCACTAACAGGTACCTCCGTTCCTCCAGAGCAGCCTTGATGGCGAGTAGCTCCCGGTCACCAACATCATAGTTCTTTTCTGCGGAAGAAAGTTTGCAGGAAAAGAACCCCACAGGATGCATTAGATATTTGCTGCCTTGACGTTGTGAGAGTATTGCTCCCACCGCTATCTCAGAAGCGTCAACTTCCAAAATGAACGGTAACGACGGTTCAGGATGGCTGATGATTGGAGCTGAGGTAAACAGTCTCTTGAGATTCACAAAAGCATCTTGGGCTGACTTATTCCAGGAGAAACGGGCATTCTGTTTAGTCAACTGCGTGATGGGTGCAATTATGTCCGAGAATCCCCTGATGAATTTCCTATAAAAGTTTGCAAAGCCGATCAACCGCTGAATCCCCTTCTTGTCTAGGGGTACCGGCCAGTCCAGGACAGCGGATACTTTCTGGGGATCCATTTTGATGCCAGTTGGAGAGATTATCAACCCTAGGAATTGGATGCTTTGTTGCTCGAACTCGCATTTCTCTGCCTTTGCATATAGTCTGTGCAAGCGAAGACGATCCAAAACCCTGCAGACATGTTCCCGATGCTGATCAAGAGATCCAGAGAAGATTAGGATATCGTCCAGGTATGCAATCACAAACACATCTAAAAAGTCTCTGAGTACATCGTTAATGAGATGTTGGAAGGTCGCAGGGGCATTGCAGAGTCCAAAAGGCATGACCATGTATTCATAATGCCCGAATCGTGTCCGAAAAGCTGTCTTCCATTCATGCCCAGCCCGAATGCGGATTAGGTTGTAGGCCCCTCTTAGATCAAGTTTAGTAAAGATGACAGCAGATCTTAACTTTTCGAATAGTTCGGGTATCAAAGGTAAGGGATACCGATTTTTTGCCATAATTTTATTCAATTCCCGATAATCTATACACGGGCGGAGAGTCTTGTCTTTTTTAATGACGAAAAATATTCCGGCACCTGCTGGGGAGGTCAAGTGGCGCATGAACCCCTTGGCTAAGTTTTCATCAATATGCCTTTAGTGCCTCTTGCTCTTTCTCCGATAAGGGGAAGATACGCCCGAATGGAATCTCGGATCCCGGAAGCAATTCAATTGGGCAGTCGTAGGGACGATAAGGGAGTCTGCCCCCTTCTTGCTGAAAACATTGATGAACTCGTGGTATTGTTTGGGTATGGACTGGAGTCATTTCTGATCGGTGTCAAGACACGGGTTGTGGGCTTGGAGCCAGGGAATGCCCAAGATATTTGGAAACAGTGGAGAGGTAATGGCATCAAGGACCAGCAGCTCTTTATGCTGGGAAGAAACAGTGGCAGGCGAAGGAAGAGTCTCTTGAGTTACTTGTCCGGACCTAATGCGGGAGCCATCAGCCAGGAAAACAGAGAGTCTATGAGTCTTAGTCCGTAAGAGAATATTATGCTGGCTGGCAAAGGTCGAATCGATAAAACAGCTGCTTGCTCCGGAGTCAATGATGGCGTTGACTGGAATTATCTTTTCCCGGAGCTGTAATGAGAGAGGAATGGCAAGGTGGGTAGAGTTAGCAGACAAAGCAGAGAGACTGGTAGACACAGAAGATGAGCACTTACTTATCTTGACTGGACAGTTATGGACATAGTGTCCTGTTCCACCACAATAGAGGCACAGGTTAAGTTGACGACGATGTGCCCATTCTTCAGGAGATAAGGCAGGACACATCAGCCCTAGCTGCATGGGTTTGGAAGTGTCAGGCATTGAGTTGACTGGATTCACACTGGATGGAGGTAGGTAGCGAGCTGCAGGAACTGGAGCCCTTGCCGTCATCCAAGCTGGGCGGGTTTGCTGAGTGGAACGTTCAGATTGACGTTACCGGAGGCGACGGTCAATCTGTATTGCCAAGGAGATAAAGGCCTCGAGAGTATCTGGTATGCCAACTCGAGCAAGTTCATCTTTCAGCCCTTCAGGCAGGCCCATGCGGAACTGATGACGTAGGGCCGCATCGTTCCACTGAGTGTCTGCGCTCCAGCGTCTGAAGTCTGTGACATAGTCCTCGGCCGGTCTGCGGCCTTGCTGGAGTGCAAACAGGGCTGACTTGGCTGTGGCAGTCCACTGAGGGTCCTCGTAGAGCTGAGCCATGGCTTCAAAGAAGGAGGGTAAAGATTGGGTTAAGACCGAGTCCCCCTCAAGTAATCGGTGAGCCCAGGTCTGGGGTTCTCCTTGTAGGAGGGAAATCACAAACCCCACTTTAGTAACTTCCAGCGAGAAGGTTCAGGGTTGCAAGGCAAAAAAGAGCTGGCAGGCATTGCGAAAGGCCCGAAACTTGGTCCGGTCTCCGGAGAATCTCTCTGGGATGGGGACCCTTGGTTCAGGTGGGAGCATCACAACAGAAGGAGCAGGAGCAGGCTGTGCTGGAGCTGCGGCTGAAGAGGAAGCCATGGGACTAGGGCCAGCGAGATTCTGAACTTGTCCTTCAAGTCTGGTATAATTGTCCTGAAGGGATTGCACAGCTTGAGTGAGGGCCGCAAGATGCGTGGAGATCTCCTTCATCGGGGAGGTCTCTCCTGCAGGCTCAGTCATGGCTGTTTCGTACTGTTAGTTACCTGGTAGTAAAGCCTGACTTGTAGGAGAAGACCTCTCATACAATGCTGGTTCAGGAGCCACTGCAGTGGGAACAGTGGTCTCGTGAGCACAGTGGGGTAGGAGTGCCTGGTGAGGTAGAAGTCTCTGGTGCTGGAGCAGAGTAGAGATCCCTCCAAGGATGGCTGGACTGCAGGTAAGGTGGTCAGCAGGGAGCAGCAGGCTGCAGCACTGGAGATGCAGATGCAGAGATCACTGGGGCTGAAGCTGAAGGTGCAACAGCACAGAAGCAAATGGCAGGCACAAGCAGGGTCAGACAGTCTGGGTCGACAGGCAATAAGGCAGGTAATAATGGCAGGGAGAAGCAGAGTCGGTAGGCAGGCAGAGGTCGGCAACGGTATTGGCAGAGACAGCAGCAGGGTCAGGCAAACCGGGTAGGATTGGAGAGGGAGGAATGGTCAAACAAGCCGGGTCAGTATGGTAGACAGATCAATCAGGTGCAGGGTACAAGTTCACAGAAGCTGAAGACGAAACAACAGTGAGCCCATGCAGCAGGACTCTTATGCGTTCCTTGGCGCCAAACCACGTTAACGCGCACACGTGCGCACCTGACGCACGCGTGTACACACGTCGCACACCCGCGTGTGCCCGAGAGACGCGCTGACGCACAGCAACAGCTGGGGATTGCTGCACAGTCTGAACAGGGCGCGTCGGCGCATGCGCGCATGCAAATGTCCCGGTCTGGTGCTGACAGATCCCTGACACAGTGCATGCATCAGTGACACTGTCCCCCTTGTCCACCTGTTGAAGCACACGCTGCGTGGAATAATGGACAGGGCACTTGAGGCAGAACAGAGGCAGGAAGAGGAGGACTTCCTTAGCTCTCATGGCCCCCTTTATCCAGACAGTGTTCCTGCGTGCCCGCCGATCACACAGGAAGAGGAGGAGGAGGAGGATTGTGTCAGTATGGAGGTGGAGCCTGGCACTCAGCAGCAGTCTTTTTAAGGGATCAGTCCCAAGAAACACATGGACTTGTACGTGGCTGGGAGGAGGTGGCTGCGGACCATGTCGTCTTTAGTGACCCAGAGGATACCGGACCGAATGCCTCAGCAAACCTACGCTGCATTGCCTCCCTGATCCTGAAATGCCTGCGTAAGGATCCTCGTATTCGTGGTACCAAGGAAAAGGACCTGTCAAGTCTCTCACTTACCAGACCGGTGAGTCCACTTGGGCAGAGGGTAGGCTCCCTTACGTATCCGACTCGCGGCCCCTGGTAGAGCAGACAGGAGGCCAACGAGTGCGGAGTGGTATGAGAGCCTGTGCAGGAATCCGTGTTCCAGAGGTTAGCATTCTTCAAACAGCAGATGATAGTCAGCGGCACAGACAACAGATGCTGAACAGGAGCTGGAGACAGGTTAGTGCACAAGCTGGGTTTTGGCAACAGGCGGGCAGCAGAGGTACAGAAGGAGCGGGCAGAAGCGAAGTCAAACAGGCCGGGGTCAAATGCAGGCGGAGGTCAGGAGAGTCCAAAAGGCAAGCCGGGTCCTCAACAGATCAGGAACACAGGAATCACAGGAACAGGAAACAGGAAACAGCAACTAGGCACGGAGCTGTTGATCAGGCAGCACTGATCAGAGGGAGAAGCAAGCCTAAATAGGCTGATTGGCGCCAAACGCCGCATTCGTGCACGCACCGTTACGCACAGGCACCCGCGCACCCGCACGCGCCCCCGGACAGCGGCATGGACACCAGCACCACCAGGCGAACGCATAGCAGCGCCCATAGGCATATGTGCCCGTGCACCACCGCGTCCACCACGGCCAGCCGGCATGCCAACACCAGTGCCCACAGAAGCAGGCGCACGAGCACCCGCAGGAAAGCGCGCACCAACGCGCCCCAGCGCGCAATCAGGTGAGCTCTCTGACAGTGCCCCCTCCTCAAGGGCAGACACCGGATGCCCACTTGGGCCAACTTGGAGGCATGTGAGTCCTTGAAAGCTTGCAGGAGTTCCCGGCATGCAAATTATCTTCTGGTTCCCATGAATTGTCTTCAGGGCCATATCCTTTCCACTTTATGAGGTATTGGGTTTGATTTCGTCTTTTTCTGCAGTCTAATATTGTCTCTACTTCAAATTCCTCCTCGTTGTCTACAAGGATGGGTTTGGGTGGACCGACAGTACGGCCAACAAAAGAATTGGGGATAACCGGCTTTAAGAGAGATACATGGAAGACCGGGTGCACCTTCAAGGAATTCGGCAGATCAAGCTCGTAGGCAACATCATTAATTTTCCTCCTTACCAGGAAGGGACCCAGGAACTTAGGGCCTAGTTTTTTGGATGGACATGCCAGTTTTAGATTGGCGGTAGATAACCATACTGGGTTACCAGGTTCCAACACAAGTTCTCCACGCCTCTTTTTGTCAAACACCTTCTTATAACCTTCTTGGGCCTTGGCCATGGTATCTTGTAACAGCTTATTGTTCACCGAGAAGAAATTCAAGGTCTCAGATACTGCAGGAACAGAACATTCAGGTATTGATCCAGGTAAAAAGGTTGGATGAAAGCCATAGTTGGCATAGAGTGGAGTCTGGTTGGTGGCTGAAAGCAAGGAATTATTATAAGAGAACTCCGCAATAGGGAGTAGGGGGGCCCAATCGTCCTGGGAGAATGCGGAGAAGCAGCGGAGATACTGCTCCAGCGTCTGATTCGTCCTCTAAGTTTGCCCATTGGACTGGGGATGGTAGGCCGAGGAGAATGCCAACTCAATTTCCAAGGAGCCACAGAGGGCCTTCCAGAATCTGGAGGTGAATTTGACACCACGGTCAGAAACTATATTCTTCGGAACTTAATGCAGCCTGACAATTTCTTTAATAAACATATCAGCCGTCTCCGTGGCCGATGGGGTACCCTTCATTGGGAGAAAATGAGCCATTTTAGAAAATCTGTCTACCACGACAAAGATAGCGGAGAAGCCTTCTGATGGGGGGAGTTCAACAACAAAATCCATTGAGATCATGCTCCATGGTCTCTCTGGGACTGGGAGAGGTTTTAACAGTCCCCGAACTCTGGCCCGGCTGGTTTTGCTTCTAGCGCAAGTATTGCAGGAATCAATGAACCTTCTACAATCCCTGATGAGATGAGGCCACCAGAAGGTACGTAGTACCAGATCACTTGTTTTTCGTGAGCCGAAATGTCCAGCTAATTTGTGATCGTGACACAGTTCCAATACCTGTACCCTTAGTTCTTCGGGGACCACAATCTTGTCTTCATGCCAAAATAGGCCATCCTTGGTACAGGTCCCAGTGGGCGGTGTCGCCCCCATAGAAGCCTGTCTGATTCGAGAGATTAGATCTTCCTGAAGAAGCAAGAAATTCTCAGGGGGAAGGATGGTATCTGGAGGTGCGGTTTCTTCCGAATCATGGAACATTCGTGAGAGTGCGTCAGATTTAATATTTTTGGATCCGGGTCTGAAGGTGACATGGAACTGGAATCGAGATAAAAAAAGTGGCCATCTGGCCTGCTGGGGTCTTAACCTCTTAGCCGTTCTCAGGTATTCCAGGTTTTTATGGTCCGTGTAGACCAGTATGGGATAAGCAGCACCCTCCAGAAGGTAACACCATTCCTCCAAGGCCGCCTTAATAACTAGGAGTTCACGGTCACCCACATCGTAGTTTCTCTCGGAAGGTGAGAGTTTTCGTGAGAACAACCCCACAGGGTACAGAAGAGCTTTGGTGCCTTGTCGTTGTGAGAGTACGGCCCCCACTGCAATTTTGGAAGCGTCAACTTCCAACACAAATGGTAGAGCTGGGTTGGGGTGTTTTAAAATAGTGGCTGAGGTAAATAGAGCCTTGAGTTCCTCGAAGGCCGACTGCGCCTTAGGAGTCCAGCAAAACCGACTTCCTTGTTTGGTAAGTTCAGTAATAGGAGCGATTATCAAAGAGAACCCTTTTATGAATTTTCTATAGAAGTTAGCAAAGCCAATAAAACGTTGTTCCCCTTTCTTATCAATAGGTGCAGGCCAGTCCAGGATAGCAGATACCTTTTGGGGATCCATCTTGATGCCCTCAGGGGAGATGATCAGGCCCAGAAACTGAATGCATTGAAGCTCAAACTCACATTTCTCAAGTTTTGCATAGAGCCCATGTTGCCTAAGTCGGGTGAGAACATTTTGCACATGCCTGCGGTGGTCGGTCGGGGAGGCGGAGAAAATCAAAATATCGTCCAGATAGACTATGACATAGAGGTCTAGGAAGTCACAGAATACATCGTTGACAAAGTGCTGGAAGGTGGCTGGTGCGTTGCACAGGCCAAAGGGCATGACAAGGTACTCATAGTGCCCGAATCGAGTACGAAAAGCTGTTTTCCACTCATCCCCTTCTCTTATGCGAATTAAGTTGTATGCCCCGCGGAGATCCAGCTTGGTGAAAACTCTTGCGGTTCCCAGTCCCTGGAATAACTCGGGTACTAAGGGTAACGGGTATCTGTTCTTTACAGTAATTTTGTTTAATTCCCAGTAGTCGATACAGGGACGTAGGGTGTGGTCCTTCTTCTCCACGAAGAAAATGCCTGCAACGGCTGGAGACGTGGAAGGGCGGATAAACCCTTTCTTTAAGTTCTCGTCAATGTAGTTTTTTAAGGTGCCCAGCTCCTGCTCAGTTAGTGGAAAAATCCTTCCAAAGGGAACTTCGGTTCCAGGTAAAAGTTCTATTGGGCAGTCATAAGGCCTGTGAACTGGAAGAGTCTCTGCCCCCTTCTTACTGAAGACATCCTGGAATTCCCGATAGGCCTCGGGAAGAGATGGGCAAAGTTTGGTATCCGAATCCAAACAAAGACATTGAGTCGGTGAGACGGGGGTCCCACGTAAGCAATGTTGCCTGCAGTAGTCAGATGAGAATTGGATTCTTCCTGTGGACCAGTCAATGCTGGGGTTATGTGCCTGTAGCCAGGGCATTCCGAGAATGATTGGGAAGAGAGGGGAGGAGATGACATCCAAACGTAAGAGTTCCTGATGTTCCGGGCCTATGGTGGCCAGTGGCGGAACAGTCTCACAGGTGACTGGACCTGAACTAAGGGTAGAGCCATCAGCTAGGAATACTGCAAGACCCTGGGTCTTAGGTTGAAGAGGAATGCCATGATTATTGACAAAGGTTTGATCGATGAAGCCACTGCATGCTCCAGAGTCAATAATGACCGACACTGGGATGTTCCAGTGTTACCAGGTTTGGGCAAAACAGATGCACAAGCGGAAGAAGACGTCAGACACTTACGTATCTTGTTAGGGCAGGTCCTCACAAAATGTCCTTGTTCCCCGCAATACAGGCATAGGTTGTGCGTACGTCTGCGCATCTTCTCTTCCGGGGTAAGGGATGGCCGGAGCAGACCAAGCTGCATGGGTTCGGGTGCTTCCGTGGTTGAAGTAGAGGAGAGAGGCAATTGGTTGGGGGAACTGGGAACTCTAGGGAGCATCCAAATAGGACGAGGGTGACCAGAGGACCTCTCAGAGCGTCTTTCTCTCAGACGTCGGTCAATTTGAATAGATAGGTTAATAAGTTCATCCAGAGTCTGGGGTATTCCAACACGTGCCAGTTCATCCTGAAGGGGATCAGATAACCCCATCCGAAATTGATGACGCAAGGCAGCGTCGTTCCACTCTGTATCAGAGCTCCAACGACGAAACTCAACTGCGTAGTCTTCGGCCGCTCTGCGGCCTTGCTGCAGGGAATGCAGGGCTGCCTCAGCAGTAGTAGTAAGTTGAGGGTCCTCGTACAATTGGGACATTGCCAGAAAGAAAGCGTCCAGGGTATCTAAGGATCTGGACTTCTGCTCCAGTAAATGATGAGCCCAAGTCTGGGGCTCGCCGGACAGCAGTGCAATGACAAATCCCACCTTAGTGGCGTCCAGAGAGAACGTGCGAGGCTGTAGCGCAAAGTAAAGCTCGCAGGCGTTACGGAAGGCCCGGTATTTGTGACGATCTCCAGTAAATTTCTCAGGTGTGGGTACCCTGGGTTCCGGAGGAAACATTACTACGGAGGGTGCTGAGGAGAGTCCGGCAGATGGTGCCCCTTGGGGGGGAGGAGCAGCTGAGAGGGCTTGGACCTGACCCTCTAATCTGGTGTAGCCTTCTTGTAGGCTCTTGACTGCTTGGGTAAGGCCCGCAAGGTGCCTACAATGTTCATCCATGGGGGAGGCCCCCTGCCCGGACTCGGTCATGGCTGCCTGATACTGTCAAGTCTCTCACTTACCAGACCGGTGAGTCCACTTGGGCAGAGGGTAGGCTCCCTTATGTATCCGACTCGCGGCCCCTGGTAGAGCAGACAGGAGGCCCACGAGTGCGGAGTGGTATGAGAGCCTCTGCAGGAATCCGTGTTCCGTAGGTTAGCAGTCTTCAAACAGCAGATGATAGTCAGCGGCACAGACAACAGATGCTGAACAGGAGCTGGAGACAGGTTAGTGCACAAGCTGGGTTTTGGCAACAGGCGGGCAGCAGAGGTACAGAAGGAGCGGGCAGAAGCGAAGTCAAACAGGCCGGGGTCAAATGCAGGCGGAGGTCAGGAGAGTCCAAAAGGCAAGCCGGGTCGTCAACAGATCAAGAACACAGGAATCACAGGAACTAGGAACAGGAAACAGGAAACAGGAACTAGTCACGGAGCTGTTGATCAGGCAGCACTGATCAGAGGGAGAAGCAAGCCTAAATAGGCTGATTGGCGCCAAACGCCGCGTTCGTGCACGCACCGTTACGCACAGGCACCCGCGCACCCGCACGTGCCCGAGCGCGCCCCCGGACAGCGGCATGCACACCAGCGCCACCAGGCGAACGCATAGCAGCGCCCATAGGCATACGTGCCCGTGCACTACCGCTTCCACCACGGCCAGCCGGCATGCCAACACCAGTGCCCACAGAAGCAGGTGCCCGAGCACCCGCAGGAAAGCGTGCACCAACGCGCCCCGGCGCGTGACGACGACCAATCAGGTAAGCTCTCTGACAGGACCAATACTGGCTGGCAACCCTCCTTGATCCATGTTACAAGGGTAAGGTTGCGGAACTTATCTTGCCATCGCAGAGGGAGCAGAGAATGAAATCTTTGGGAGGCCTTGCAGAAAGGTCTGTGCAACGTGCTCCCAGAGACTGGGAGGTTACAAACTCCTGTTTCTGGACAACGTGTTGCTGAGGCTTCGGTCAGTCAAAGAAGGAGCAGTGGAGAAGGTGGCCATCTGACTGATGCATTCAGACGATTTTTTAGTCCGCAGCCCCAAGGTATGATCGGTTCCAGAAACCATCGCCAGCATCTGTTTTACATGGTGCAGGAATACCTAGGGGCAAGATCTGACTTGGACACCTTTCCCACCGAAAATCCTCTGGGTTACTGGGTCTTGAGGATGGATCACTGGCCAGAGCTTGCACAGTATGCAATTGAGCTACTGGCCTGTCCTGCATCCAGCGTTCTTTTGGAACGCACATTCAGTGCTGCTGGAGGCTTTGTAACCGATCTCAGGGTGCGTCTGTCCACTGACTCGGTCGATCGACTGACCTTCATAAAAATGAATCAGTCTTGGATCACCACCAGCTACCAAGCACCTGATGCTGATGTAACCGAATAATTTTTTTTGAAATCTCAGATCCCTTCAAAGACTGCCTATGCTGATGCTGAGTGACTATCCTGAGTAATTATCCTCTTCCTCCTCAATGATCACGCTGATAGCTTGTAAGAACATTTTTGGTTCTGGGCGCCGCCACCAGTGCCTAAGGCCCAATTTTTCAGCCCCTGTTTAACAGGGGCGTGTAATTACAATTTTTGATGCAATACTTTGCAGCAGGGCTCGTTCCTGCATTCCAACTATAGTATCTGTGATGGGTTGCAGTGTTGTGGCACCAGCACCAGTGCCTAAGGCCCAATTTTTCAGCCCCTGTTTAACAGGGGCATGTAATTACAATTCTTGATCTAATATTTCACAGCAAGACCCATTTCTGCGCCCACCAAGAGTGAGTGAGGACTTAGTGTTGTGGCACCAGCACCACCACCACCACCACCACCAAAGGCCCAATTTTTCTGCCCCTGTTCAACAGGGGCATGTAATTACAATTCTTGATCTAATATTTCACAGCAGGGCCCTGTGAGGGCTTACAGTGTTGTGGCCACAACAACACCTAAGGCCCACATTTCTGCTGAGTATATAGGGCAGGCCCCTACTTTCAAACATCCAACTTACAAACGACTCCTACTTGCAAACGGAAGGAGACAACAGGAAGTGAGATGAAATCTACCCCTAGGAAGGGAAATTCTCTCCTGTAAGAGTTAATATGGGAAAAACATTTCTCCTTTCCACTGATGCTTTTTCACCAATCCTTGTTTCACAAAAAAACCCACATTTTCAAAAAACATTTGTCATTGGGACAAAAAGTGAGGTGAAATTTTCTGAAGAGGAGCACAGACAGCAAAACAAATGTCACAGGGGTGAGGGAAGGGTCCCTATGTTTTCCAAAAAGCTAAAAATAGATTTTTTTGGCTGGAGCTAAACACGTTAAAAATGTACCAGTTTAAAATTACAAACAGATTCTACTTAACAACAAACCTGCAGTCCCTGTCTTGTTTGCACCGCCTGTATACTGCTGTTCAGAGTACAGAGCCTGTATACTGCTGTTTCCTTTTCTAATTTGGGTGCGGGGTTCCCCTTAATATCCATACAGGACCCAAAAGGTCTGGTAATGGACTGGGGGGTACCCATGTCGTTTGTCTCACTGATTTTCATCCATATTGCCAGGACCCGACATTACATTAAAGCTGCAAGCAGTTTTAAATGACTTTTTTTCCTTTAAAAATAACATTGTGTGCAGGGACTGTTCTAAGCATGGGAAACACTCGCCACTTTACAGGCATACTATAGACACACCCCAGGTACGATATTTAAAGCAATATTTCACTTTTTTTTTTTTTTACTTTAAGCATCATTAAAATCACTTCCCCCCTGAAAAAACTGTCTTTTTGTTTTTTTTTTTGCATTGATACATGTCCCCTGGGGCAGGACCCAGGTCCCAAAACCCTTTTTAGGACAATACCATGCAAATTAGCCTTTAAAATGAGCAATCCCATAGACGTCAATGGGGTTCTAACATTCGTGCAAATTTTCAGTCTGTTCGCAGGTTCTGGTGTGAACCGAACCGGGGGGTGTTCGGCTCATTCCTACTGCTAATGATACCGTTCTCGTTACTAAAATCTTGTATATAGTCCCTTATCATCTCCTCCAAGAGCTTGCATACTATTGATGTTAGGCTAACTGGTTCTTTCATTCCCAGGGATGTATTTTGGGCCCTTTTTAAATATTGGTCCTCCATTGGCTTTTCTCCAAACATCTGGTACCATTCCAGTCAATAGACTGTCAGTAAAAATTAGGAACAACGGTCTGGCAATTACTTGACTGAGTTCCCTAGGTACCTTTGGATGCAAGCCATCTGGTCCCAGTGATTTATTAATGTTGATTTTCCCAAGTCTAATTTTAATTCTGACCTCTGTTAACTATGGAGGTGTTTCCTGTGATGTGTCATAAGGATAAATACTGCAGTTTTGGTTACTGAAGCCCACCGTTTCCCTCGTGAAGACTGAGGAGAAGAATAAATTCAATACCTTCACCATCTCCCCATCCTTTGTAAGCAGTGTAAAGGACTAGCATCAAATGTAGAGCTTTAAGGACACCGCCACTTGCTGGTTCTTCTTTTTAAGGGCTTTTTTGCCCATTTTTATTAAAAGCAAGTTCAGCAAACATAGGTTTCCCTCGCAGGTGTTTTTAGCATTCCTTTTTCCAACAACAAAATGACATTCAGCCTAGTTGGCTCTCACTTGCAGCACTGCTGCTCTGGCCTTACACTCCAGGCCCTTGTCTGTCTCGTACAGACTGTTTCACCAACCACCTTGGTGCATATAGCTGGCAGCCTCTTGCTGCACTGGCTCCCATGTGGAGCCCTCCTGACTCCTGGTACTCAGACTTCCTATCTGCCAGGGTGGAGCCCAGAACCATGGTCAGGTTGCTATTAAAAGCCCAGCACACACCTGACCAATCAGTATGCTGGCTGTTCTCAAAATCAGGACCCAGGACTAGGAATTTCATCCCACCCGGATCTTTCAGAAATCCCCAAGCTCCAGGTTCCAAAGTGGACTTTGCAAAACACTGAGGAAACTGAAAGGCCAGTTTCCTCTTCATGTTACCATCTCCCTGGAGCCCCTCAACCCATCTGGTTGAGAATTCTGGGTCACACCCTCCTTCTAGACCATGGTAGGGCAAGGCTCTGCCACACCAGATGTCCTTCCTCATTCTTTATGAGGCCAATATGGTCTGTCCTCCCTTTTTTACTGTTTACATACTTAAAGAATTTCCTGGGATTTTTTTTTGCTCTCCTCCGCTATGTGTCTTTCGTGTTCTATCTTAGCCACCCTAATTGCATCCTTACATTTCTTGTTGCATTCTTTATAAAGTCTGAATGTTGATGATAATCCCTCAACCTTGTATTTTTTGAAGGCCTTCTCCTTTGCTTTTATATGCATTTTTACATTGGAGTTAAGCCATTCAGGACTTTTGTTCGCTCTTTTAAATGTATTACCCAATGGGAAGCATTGGTTAACCGGTTTTGGACCAGCCGCCGCAGTTATACTGCGGTAGGTTGGCCCGGCTTTGTGAAGCGACGTAGCTATACGTAGCGCAACGATCGGATTCACTTCAGAACCGATCAATCCCCAAGCCCAGGCCAATGGTTTCTGGCCTTGACCTGGTGATCGGTCCTGGCGAATGAAATCCTTCCCCTGCATGTCTAAGTGTAAACAAAGCAGGGGAAGTGATGTCATTTCTCCTCGTGGAACTCTTTTCCGCTCCAGAGAGAGGAGAGAAGACATCTCAGAGTAAGTGTACCAACACTACACTGACACCAGTTCACGTACAGTGGGGATGGAAAGTATTCAGACCCCCTTAAATTATTCACTCTTTGTTATATTGCAGCCATTTGCTAAAATCATTTAAGTTCATTTTTTTCTCATTAATGTACACACAGCACTCCATATTGACAAAAAAACACAGAATTGTTGATATTTTTGCAGATTTATTAAAAAATAAAAACTGAAATATCACATGGTCCTAAGTATTCAGACCCTTTGCTGAGACAAAAATATATTTAACTCAGGTGCTGTCCATTTCTTCTGATCATCCTTGAGATGGTTCTACACCTTCATTTGAGTCCAGCTGTGTTTGATTATTGGACTTGATTAGGAAAGCCACAAACCTGTCTATATAAGACCTTACAGCTCACAGTGCATGTCAGAGCAAATGAGAATCATGAGGTCAAAGAAAATGCCTGAAGAGCTCAGAGACAGAATTGTGGCAAGGCACAGATCTGGCAAAGGTTACAAAAAAATTTCTGCTGCACTTAAGGTTCCTAAGAGCACAGTAGTCTCCATAATCCTTAAATGGAAGATGTTTGGGATGACCAGAACCCTTCCTAGAGCTGGCCGTCCGGCCAAACTGATCTATCGAGGGAGAAGAGCCTTGGTGAGAGAGGTAAAGAAGAACCCAAAGATCACTGTGGCTGAGCTCCAGAGATGCAGTCGGGAGATGGGAGAGCATTGTAGAAAGTCAATCATCACTGCAGCCCTCCACCAGTCGGGGCTTTATGGCAGATTGGCTCGACGGAAGCCTCTCCTCAGTGCAAGACACATGAAAGCCCGCATGGAGTTTGCTAAAAAACACCTGAAGGACTCCAAGATGGTAAGAAATAAGATTCTCTGGTCTGATGAGACCAAGATAGAACTTTTTGGCCTTAATTCTAAGCGGTATGTGTGGAGAAAACCAGGCACTGCTGATCAACTGTCCAATACAGTCCCAAAAGTGAAGCATGGTGGTGGCAGCATCATGCTGTGGGGGTGTTTTTCAGCTGCAGGGACAGGACGACTGGTTGCAATCGAGGGAAAGATGAATGCGGCCAAGTACAGGGATATTCTGGACAAAAATCTTCTCCAGAGTGCTCAGGACCTCAGACCGGGCTGAAGGTTTACCTTCCAACAAGACAATGACTCTAAGCACACAGATAAAATTATGAAGGAGTGGCTTCACAACAACTCCGTGACCATAGGTGTGCCCAGCCTATTGCATTAGGGTGTGCACCCCAAATGTATTAAAACATGGACGGTGTTAGTAGGCAGTGGACTTTTCTGTAGAGCCAAGGTTGGTGTCAGTAGGGCAGTGGACAGTGTAAGTAGTTTTTTATTCCTATTTTTTTTTCTTACAACTTTTTAGGAGCCCCATTGGGGGGCTTTGGAGAAATGTCAACAGGGGGAATCTGCAGCGCACAGGGTGATTAAGGTGTGCCCAGGCACACCCGGCACACCCCCTGTGCACACCTATGTCCGTGACTGTTCTTAAATGGCCCAGCCAGAGCCCTGACTTAAACCCAATTGAGCATCTCTGGAGAAACCTAAAAATGGCTGTCCACCAACGTTTACCATCCAACCTGACAGAACTGGAAAGGATCTACAAGGAGGAATGGCAGAGGATCCCCAAATCCAGGTGTGAAAAACTTGTTGCATCTTTCCCCAAAAGACTCATGGCTGTATTAGATCAAAAGGGTGCTTCTACTAAATACTGAGTAAAGGGTCTGAATACTTAGGACCATGTGATATTTCAGTTTTTCTTTTTTAATAAATCTGCAAAAATGTCAACAATTCTGTGTTTTTATGTCAATATGGGGTGCTGTGTGTACATTAATGAGGAAAAAAATGAACTTAAATGATTTTAGCAAATGGCTGCAATATAACAAAGAGTGAAAAATGTAAGGGGGTCTGAATACTTTCCGTCCCCACTGTAGGTACACTTGTGACCCCCCAACCCCCCCCCCCCAGTTAACCCATTCACCCCATGTCACTGTGTCACACAGTGCAGTATTCATATTTTTTTTATCACTGTACTGGTGTCATTATTGACAAAAATCAGTGCTAGGGTACTTAGTAGTAGCACCAGATAGGTCTAGGGACCCCCCCCAACCCCCCCTAATAAAGGTTCAACCCCTTAATCACCCCCTGTCACCAGTGATCACTGTATTAGTGTCACGGGTGATGCTGGTTAGCTTGTTTTTTTATAGAGTCAGGGCACACGCCGTATATTACCTAAATAAAGATTTAACCCCCTGATCACCCAATGGGTGATATCAGGTTTTAGTGTCAGATAGGATCTGCATCACCCCAGGCAGCGTCAGATTAGTGCCAGTAGCGCTAACACCCACACCCACACACCATACACCTCCCTTAGTAGTATTGTGTCTGAACGGATTGATATCTGATCTGATCAGATTTATACTAGCGTCCCCAGCAGTTTAAGGTTCCCAAAAACACAGTTTTAGTGGGATCAGCCCAGGTACCTGCTAGCACCTGCGTTTAGCCCCTTCGCCCAGCCCAGCCCAGCCCACCCAAGTGCAGTATCAATCGATCACTGTCACTTACAAAAACATTAAACACATAACTGCAGTGTTCGCAGAGTCAGGCCTGATCCCTGTGAATGCTAACAATTCTTTTTGTAGCATTTGAAGCAGTCACTGATAGTCAGGAGCTCTTTTTCCTGTGAGTCTCACTACTGTACCAGTAAATTTAGAGACCAAAATGTCAAACTGAAGGTACAGTAGTGAAGAGGCCTACACGTTTCTGAGCATGACAGATAGTGAAGAGGAAGTCACCCATCTGTCAGATTCAGGCTCAGAATAAGAACCGGTAGACAGCAGCGGCAGCCTGACAGATAGCTCTGATGACGGAGTAGTGGTCCTTGCCAAGGTCAGGCGTACCTGACCCCATTCTTCTGCTGTTGTTGAGGTGCAAGAATCCCAGGACTCTCGTATGGAGCAGAGAGCCAGTACTAGTGCTGCTCATCCTTCTAGTGAACTGACAAGCACCAGCGGCCTAGTACATCCTGGTCATACATCCAGCAATGCAGTAACACTTGGTGACGTGGCCAGTCCCTAAAGCACAGTTCAAGCTGGTGAGGTGGCTAGCACAAGTAGTGTCCCACAGCCACCACGAAAAAGACAAACAGAGACCTGTCGAGCCCATGGTGCCCTTCCTGCTGCATTTGCCAATCCTAATAGAGAGCCCACCACTTCTGAAGCACCCGTACTTCCCCCATTCACTGGCCAACCCGGAATTCAGGTGGAAACAGTTGATTTTATGTCACTTGATTTTTATTCGCTGATTTTCACAGAAGATCTCTAAAGATCTATTGTAAACCAAAGCATTTTGTATGCTGGTCAATTCATCGCCGCTAATCCCCAGTTGACCCTTGCCAGAGATTGGAAACCTATTACGGTCTCTGAATTTAAGACCTTCCTGGGCCTATCCTTCCTCATGGCCATAGATTAAAAGAGTGAGTTGTGGTAATATTGGTCCACTGACCCAATTCACCATATGCCTGTGTTCTCTGCCTCCATGACCAGAACATAATACGAGCAGATCTTGTGGTTCATGCATTTCAATGATAATGAACTGGATTTGATTGGCTCTACAAAATTCGGCCCCTCGTAAACCACATCAACCAACAGTTTGCAGCCTTGTTTACTCCCCTAGGGAGGGGCAGGACGGAGCTTTCTACACACAGACAGGCAGAGGATTGAACACCGCACCGCACGCCACAGGATTCATCTGTATTGCATGTTTTGGATAGGATGGTGCACTGACGCACCCAAGCATTGTGAGTACCCTCCTGGAGGGATTGTTTTTAGGGCTTTTCAAATAAATTCCTGGCGGTATTATGCTATGAGTCTCCTTTCTTTCATATATGTCACCATTTGAGCGAGATACAGATCATCACCAGCATACCCTGTGTGAGCCCTGGAGTGGCTCTAATGCGTGTTTTGACACTGTTTAGCTACTGTGTCAGGGGCAGGACGGGGCTTTCTACACACAGACAGGCAGAGGATTGAACACCGCACCGCACGCCACAGGATTCATCTGTATTGCATGTTTTGGATAGGATGGTGCACTGACGCACCCAAGCATTGTGAGTACCCTCCTGGAGGGATTGTTTTTAGAGCTTTTCAAATAAATTCCTGGCGGTATTATGCTATGAGTCTCCTTTCTTTCATATATGTCACCATTTGAGCGAGATACAGATCATCACCAGCATACCCTGTGTGAGCCCTGGAGTGGCTCTAATGCACACACAGGGTACACACGCTCTAAGGTGAGCGCATTATCCATTGGGGGTCACTGGAGAGCACTGCAGCATGCCTTAATGTGCACATCTCATAAGAAGAGCATGAGGAATATTTTTAGCACTTTTTCAAAAAAACCAGCATGAGGATTGCCTGCTATTTGTTTGGACACTATTGTGCACTTTGATTTATATACTCTTATGAATGGCTTGAACTGAGATATATTCATTTGTATGAATTGGTTTTGGACACTTTATTTATCAAGTAGCACTTATATATTTTTTTTTAATCATTTAAAGGATTTTTTTTTTTTTTCTCACATTTTTTTGCATGGTGCATGTTACCATTTTTCATATATTCAATTGTGGATTATAGTCACTTTCTTCACAGGTGTGTGACACTGTTTATACTTTATAATAATTTTTAATATTGTATAGATTTATTATATTCTTTGTTCACGTATTTATAGCCTTTAGCGCATACACATATATTTATTTATTTTTGGCATATACACGGTATGGAACGTGGTTAGTGTGTGCAGCTGAATTAGGTTCATTTATTCACACTGAAGGCATTAACCTATTTGTGGCTCACAAGATTTTAGCACTATTTTTAGAATCTATTTCGGGGTGTCATTTTTGGTATGTACATGCTATGTGTTAGAAATAATGTATAAATGGACAACTTTGTGTTTAAAAAAAAAAAAAGCGTTTTTAACCACTTCCTGCCAGCCGGCTGTCATACGACGTTCTTGACTTTGTGTGAGAATATCTGAATGATGCCTGCAGCTACAGGCATCATTCAGATATCATCAGCTTTTTTAGCCGGCGATTCCCTACACCATAAGAATGATCATAGTGGCTGTTCCACTGCTTGATCGTTCTTATGGGAGGCGAGAGGGGATGTCCCCCCTCCCGCCACCCTCCGGTGCTTCTACCGACTCACCGCTACGATCAAAGCCAGGATCTTTTTTTTAAAATTTATTTCAGGCTTCCCAGCCTAGAGGTGAGATGTGAGGTCTTATTGACCCCATATCTCACTGTAAAGAGGACCTGTCATGCCATATTCCTATTACAAGGGGTGTTTACATTCCTTGTAATAGGAATAAAAGAGGTCAAAAACATTTTTTTTTTTAAAAAAGCATCAAACTAAAATAAATGAAGTAAAATGAACAATAAAAAAAAAAAAAATATTTAAAGCGCCCCTGTCCCGCCTACATATAAAAACGGTGTTCAAACCACACATGTGAGGTATCGGTGCGATCGGTAGAGTGGGAGTAATAATATTGGCCCCAGACCTCCTCTGTAACTCAAAACATGTAACCAGTAAAAATTTTTAAAGCGTCGCCTATGGGGATTTTTTAGTAGCGAAGTTTGGCACCATTCCACAAGCGCCTGCAATTTTGAAAGGTGACATGTTGGGTATCTATTTACTCGGCGTAACTTCATCTTTCATATTATGCAAAAACATTGGGCTAACTTTGCTGTTTTGTTTTTTTTTAAAGCACAAAACTGTTTTTTTTCCAAAAAAAAGCGTTCAAAAAATTGCTGCGCAAATACAGTGCAAGATAAAAAGTTGCAATGACTGCCATTGTATTTTCGAGGGTCTTTGCTAAAAAAACTAATAGAATGTTTTGGGTTTCTATGTAATTTTCTAGCTAATAAATGATGATTTTTACATGTAGGAGAGAAATGTCAGAATTGGCCTGGGTGCTCCAGAACGCCTGAAGGTGCTCCCCTGCATGTTGGGCCTCTGTATGTGGCCACGCTGTGTAAAAGTCTCACACATCTGGTATCACCACACTCGGGAGTAATAGCAGAATGTGTTTTGGAGTGTAATTTGTGGTATGCATATGCGGTGTGTGAGAAATAACCTGCTAATATGACAATTTTGTGAAAAAAAAAAGTAAAAAAACAAAACTTGATTTTGCAAAGAATTGTGCGAAAAAATTACAACTTCAAAAAACTCACCATGCATCTTTCTAAATACCTTGGAATGTCTTCTTTCCAAAAAGGGGTCATTTGGGGGGTATTTGTACTTTTCCGGCATGTTAGGGTCTCAAGAAATTAGATAGGCCGTCAGTACTTCAGGTCTGATTAATTTTCAGATATTGGCACCATAGCTTTTGGACTCTATAACTTTCGCAAAGACCAAATAATATCCACCGATTTGGGTTATTTTTACCAAAGATATGTAGCGGTATAAATTTTTGCCAAAATATATGAAGAAAAATTACTAATTTGCAAAATTTTATAACAGAAACTAAGAAAAATGCATTTTTTTACAGATTTTTCGGTCTTTCTTCTTTTATAGAGCAAAAAATAAAGAACCCAGCGGTGATTAAATACCACCAAAAGAAAGCTCTATTTGTGTGAAAAAAAGGACAAATATAGGTACAGTGTTGCATGACTGAGTAATTGTCATTCAAAATGTGAGAGCACCAAAAGCTGAAAATTGGTCTGGTTAGGAAAGGGGTTTAAGTGCCCAGTGGTCAAGTGGTAATGAGGAAAAAAATGAACTTAAATGATTTTAGCAAATGGCTGCAATATAACAAAGAGTGAAAAATTTAAGGGGGTCTGAATACTTTCTGTGTGGAGAAAACCAGGCACTGCTGATCAACTGTCCAATACAGTCCCAAAAGTGAAGCATGGTGGTGGCAGCATCATGCTGTGGGGGTGTTTTTCAGCTGCAGGGACAGGACGACTGGTTGCAATCGAGGGAAAGATGAATGCGGCCAAGTACAGGGATATTCTGGACAAAAATCTTCTCCAGAGTGCTCAGGACCTCAGACCGGGCTGAAGGTTTACCTTCCAACAAGACAATGACTCTAAGCACACAGATAAAATTATGAAGGAGTGGCTTCACAACAACTCCGTGACCATAGGTGTGCCCAGCCTATTGCATTAGGGTGTGCACCCCAAATGTATTAAAACATGGACGGTGTTAGTAGGCAGTGGACTTTTCTGTAGGGCCAAGGTTGGTGTCAGTAGGGCAGTGGACAGTGTAAGTAGTTTTTTATTCCTATTTTTTTTTTTCTTACAACTTTTTAGGAGCCCCATTGGGGGGCTTTGGAGAAATGTCAACAGGGGGAATCTGCAGCGCACAGGGTGATTAAGGTGTGCCCAGGCACACCCGGCACACCCCCTGTGCACACCTATGTCCGTGACTGTTCTTAAATGGCCCAGCCAGAGCCCTGACTTAAACCCAATTGAGCATCTCTGGAGAAACCTAAAAATGGCTGTCCACCAACGTTTACCATCCAACCTGACAGAACTGGAAAGGATCTACAAGGAGGAATGGCAGAGGATCCCCAAATCCAGGTGTGAAAAACTTGTTGCATCTTTCCCCAAAAGACTCATGGCTGTATTAGATCAAAAGGGTGCTTCTACTAAATACTGAGTAAAGGGTCTGAATACTTAGGACCATGTGATATTTCAGTTTTTCTTTTTTAATAAATCTGCAAAAATGTCAACAATTCTGTGTTTTTATGTCAATATGGGGTGCTGTGTGTACATTAATGAGGAAAAAAATGAACTTAAATGATTTTAGCAAATGGCTGCAATATAACAAAGAGTGAAAAATTTAAGGGGGTCTGAATACTTTCTGTCCCCACTCAGGGGCAGATCCAGAGTCTAGTCTCGGGAGGGGCACTGCCAGAAAAAAGGAAAATTTATTGTCAAATACTTACCGTAATTTTCCTTTCCTGATGGACTCCATGGCAGCCTACGTGTGGGTTAACCCCACCTCCTCTCCAATGCTATAGGACCCCATTCCCATAAATGAGTGCTCACCACTAGCTACTGCGTTCCGTAACTAGCCTACTCGTTGACCAATGGGTGGGAACTCCGTCTGCCATGGAGTCCATCAGGAAAGGAAAATTACGGTAAGTATTTGACAATAAATTTTCCTTTTTCCTGACAGACTCCATGGCAGCCTACGTGTGGGAAATAACTAGCCAACCACACGGGTGGGTATGCATGATCAAAACATAAATTTTAATTTGTCCTATCGGTCGATAGGATTTGTAACCCAAAGTTTACAGAGGATAGAGAGGCAGGCTCTATACATTAATGCAACATGAAGGTATTAATAGAAGCCCATGAAGCTGCCTTGCAGATGGTATCTGGAGCCACATGTCGAGCCGCTGCCCACGAGGCTGCCATTCCTCTGGTGGAATGGGCTGTCACCGCCTTTGGAGGAGCCAAGCCCTTAGCCCTATATGCCTGTTGTATGGTCTGTACGATCCAGGACGCGATAGTCCTGGTTGAGGCTTTCTTCCCTATATTGCTGCCTGAGTGAAGCACGAAGAGATGACTAGAACGTCTAAAGGGAGAAGTAACTTTGAGATATTCTTTAATAGCTTCGCCCACATCTAGAGGGTGATTCTCAGTGGACCCTGGGGTCCTAAATGTAGGTAAAACTATCTCTTGATTGACGTGGAATACTGAAGACACTTTTGGGTTGGAACCCAGCATAGGAATTAGGACTACCCGGTCCGGGAAAAACGTTAGGAAGGGTTCTTCGTGACCAAGTGATGCAATTTCAGAGACCCTTTTGGCTGAGGTAATGGCCACTAAGAAGGCCACCTTTGCTGAAAAGACCTTGATAGGGAGCGGGGAGGGCCCCGAAGTACTGAGTCCAGAGATCGAGTCAAGGACTAATGGAAGGTCCCATTTGGGGAACCTAGGCTTTCTCTGGGGCTTGAGTCTCGATGCACCTCGGAAAAATTGTCTAACCAGAGGATGAACTGCCCATGAAGTGCCGGAGAAGGCCGAAAGTGCCGAAACTTGGACTCTCAGAGAGCTGGCAGATAGATGTAAATCTAGGCCCGTTTGGAGGAAACCGAGAACGTCCTGGACTTCTGGATGTCTAAAAGACCTGCCCTGAGGAGAGCAGAACTCCACGAATTTGGACCAGATCCTTCCATAGACTTTATTTGTACTGGATCTTCTCGAGCTCATGAGAGTGGATATTACTTCTGAGGCACAACCTAGGGATTCCAGCCTCTCCCTCTCAAGAACCAGACCATCAGTCTCAGCACTGCAGGACAAGGGTGCAGGACTGACCCTTGAGAAAGAAGGTCCGGTCTGAGAGGGAGAGGCACTGGGTCCCGACAGCTGAGCTGGACCAGGAGAGGGAACCAGGGCCTGTTCGGCCAGTAGGGAGCTATTGTCACCACTTCCACTGGCTCCGCTCGGAGCCTCTGCAGGAATCTCAGCATAACTGGCAGTGGCGGAAAGGCGTATGCCCGCTTGAACCTCCACTGATCCGTCAAGGCATCTGTCCCGATGGCTTGACTGCAGAGCCCCCGGGTGTAGAACTTCTTCAGCTTGCGATTGCAGGGGGAAGCAAACAGATCTACTTCGGGATCGGTCTTTAGTGACAAGATCCACCTGAACGTCTCTATGTGGAGAGACCACTCGTTGTTGTCCAACTCGGTCCGTGACAGGAAGTCTGCTTGAGTGTTTTGGACGCCTGGGACAAAGACTGCCAAGATGTTGGCAAGGTATTTCTGCGCCCATGATAGGATGGGCTTGACTTCCCGAAGGAGTGTGGGACTCCGAGTACCCCCTTGCCTCTTCACATATGATACTGCTGTGGTGTTGTCCATTCTCAACAGCACTGACTCCCCCATCAGGAGATGAGAGAAGAACTGTAGGGCACACCAGGCCGCACGAAGTTCCAAGACATTCGACCCTGGGTTGGGGAGACATGTTTCCCACTTGCCTTGGGCCAGGTTCGACCCACAAAGGGCTCCCCAACCGGTACCGCTGGCATCGGTCGTGACCGTCACCCAGGAGATGGGAGCGATGGAGTGGCAAGTCAGGAGGTTCTTGCGCTGAAGCCACCAGAAGAGGCTGTTTCTCATTGTAGATGTTATGCGGATGACCTGATTCTTGTCCCGTGACTTCCATTGCCGTAGGAGGCCTGACTGGAAGGGACGCAATCTCCATAAGGCCCATTTGACCATGGGAGTCGTAGAAACCATCGTGCCAACGACTTTCAGGCACTGAGAGGCTTTCATTTGCCGTGCATGTAGAGCCCGGGAGACTCAGTCTCGAACTGTAGGAATTTTCTGTAGTGGAAGGGAGATAGTGTTTGCCACTGAATCGAACTGGGCTCCCAGATATATTAGACGCTGAGTTGGGCTCAGTTCACTCTTTTCTATGTTTAGGAGCCACCCGAAGTTGGACAGAGTGGAGATTACTTGATCCCGGTGGACCAGCAACTGCTCCCTGCTCTGGGACAGCACCAGCAGGTCGTCCAGGTAGTGGTAAAGACGTACCCCTTTGGATCTTATTAGTGCCACCGTAGCTAGGAGGTCCTTTGAAAAGACCCGGGGGGACATTGTCAGCCCGAAGGGGAGGCAAATAAATTGAAGATGATCTGACCCAATGTGAAAGCGGAGGTATTTGTGAAATTCTTTTTCCACTGGAACGTGGAAATAAGCGTCCTTCAGGTCGATTGATATCATCCAGTCGCCTGGTTGTATGGCTCTCTGAATGGTCACCAAGGTTTCCATCTTGAACCTTCCATTCTCTATGAATCCGTTGAGATATGTGAGGTCTATGACTGGGCGCCAAGAGCCCCCCTTTTTTTGAACTAGGAAGAGAGGGGAGTATATCCCCTGAAACCATTCGTCCTGTGGTACATGTACTACTGCTCCTTGAATTTTCAGGAGGTCCACATAGGACAGCAAAATTTGTTTCTGATCCTCTGCCCGAGGGAGAAGAGTGGAGACGAACCTTGGGTGCGGAGTCCTGGAAAAGGCCCATCTGTGGCCTGACGAGACCGTCCTTATGACCCAGAAGTCTGAGATCGAGGCCACCCAGACGTGCCGGAAGAGGAGCAGACGAGCCCCCACCCGGCCCGCCTGGGCGGGCGTAACCTCAAAAAGATTTAGCCTGATCACGAGCACTGGACGTTTGATTTTTAACGGGTTTGCGGAAGGATGACTGCCCTCTGCTCCAATTCTTCCTAAAGTCCCGGCCAGGCTTGTAGGAGCGTGCTTCCCTGGAGCGCTCCGGACTTCGTCTTCTGAACTGGGGCTTCTTTCGACCCAGCATGCGCCTGTCCTGGGGAAGAAAACCCGATTTGCCACCTGTGGCTCGCGTAATGGCATCGTCAAGCTTATTGCCAAACAGTGAGGACCCCTCAAACGGGATTTTACACCACGCTTGCTTAGAACCAGGGTCCGCAAGCCAGGGACGCAACCAGAGGGCTCTCTTGGCCGTAACTGAGGACAGCATAATACGAGCCAGAAGGCGGATCAGGTCAATGGACGCCTCCCCCAGGAAGACCGCTGCAAGCTTCAGCTCTGTGGCTGCTGAACTTCCAGCCAGTTCTTCTGACACGCCTTTAAGGAAGGCTTCCACGTTCTCCGTCCAGGCCTCCATGGCCTTAGACATGGCCGCTAATGCCAGGGCTGGTTTACAGGCCATACCCGCGAGCCCATAGATTCTTTTTAGATCTAGGTCTATCTTCCTCTTGAGCCCATCTTTAAAAGATACTGCGTCTTCTAGAGGAAGAGTCACATGTTTGGCCAGACGCATAAGAGCTGCGTCCACAAGGGGAGTATTCTCCAAATTCTTTACTTCTTCTAACTTGAAGGGGTACAATCTGGAGGTTTTATTAGACATGGAGGATTTTTTCTCTGTTTTACTCCATTCTTCCTCAATGATTTCCTTTAGCTCTGGAAGGAGCGGAAAGTTTGCGCGTTCTCTCCCCAGGTGCTTGAAGAATTTTTTCTGCTTGGCTGGGGGAGTGGAAGGGTCTTCCCACTTCAAGGCTACCTTGATTGCTTTGATTAAAGGGGAAACCATCGCGAAGTCGAACCCTCCAATGACCTCCTCATTAATAGACTCATCCTCTGAGGAGTCAGGAGAGGTAATATAGGGCTGCGAAGTACCCGGATCATCGTGGGCCTCTTCCGCCGGCGGGCCAGACGCGGTGGTAGACTGGCTCAATGTGCGAGGTGCTTCCCTCTCCATTAGGGATTGCTGTACCACTCGTTTCACAAGAGACTCTAAACGCTGGTTTTCCGTCTCTTTTTCCCCAACCGCACGGGCAAAACAACGGTCACATAAGGACTTGCCCTCTGGAACTCGTGTCCTACATCCCCAGCAGGCTCTGTGGTCTGAGCGGCTGTCATGGCGGTGGGAGCGGTGTCTTGAGGAGGAACGAGAGCGTCTCCTCTGGTGGAATCCGGACTGTGAGTCTCGTCTGGATGAAGATGAATTGTATTGTGGCTTGGCAAGGTCATTGGCATTCTGGACCGCATTTAGCGGGTCCGACCTAGAAGGGCTGGGAAGAGAAAAATAGGGGAAGGGGAGAGAAGAAAGGCAGAACATGGTATCAGCACGACAATAATGTGCATAAATCTCATCCCCTCCCCTCACGAGCACATACCTTGTGCGTGAGGGCTGGCCACTTAAAGGCGGTGAATTGTCCATAACCAGGGACACGAAATGTCACTTTAATAGTCTGCAGGGATAATGGTCTAAGAAAACCTAGGCATCAAATATGAAAAGGTTTTAGAGAAAAGAAAAAACTCTACTTGCCTCATTTTTTTTTTTTTTTTTTTTTAATATGCACAAAGCATGTACCAATGTATATTCAAGGCAAAGGAAAAACAACTTCCAGCCGCATAAGTATATATATTTAGATAAACATATATAATGATAAAAGAACATTTTCCATTATTTTGCTCTTTTTTTTTTTTTTTTGCAGAGGTTTCCACCACTCACCTGGAGACCAGCAGGGATCCGCTCCTCCTTTCCCTACCAAGGGAGATCCCAACTCAACAGGACAGGAGGGCGGAATTTAAATTCCCCGCCCGTGACATCATTATCCCCTACTGCGCACGCGCAAAGGGGAACCGCCGTACGGCGCCTGCGCGGACGACGAACGAGCCGCCGTACTGCGCATGCGCGAGCCAAACCTCGCTCTCAGGGTGGCTACGGCGCAGGTGCCAGTGGCGGAGACTTCCGCAACCCGGAAGTGCCGTGGCGGGCTGGAACGCACGCGAACCAGCCGCCATGAGGGGGATAGGACACACTGGACCACCAGGGAAAATACAGACAACACATAGAAATACTGCCATGGAGTATGAGAAAACAGCCACAGACCTTGCCAGCCGTTGATGAGAACTGTCCGCCGGGCATACAGAGGCGACCACCCATCCACCAAGGGGGAACATTCAAGCCTCTTTAAGCTACTCGCCCGCTCATAGCTGGGCTTTTTGAGCTGCACCGCACAGGTATGCCAATCTTGGATTCAATCTATCTTGATGCGAACAGCATGTGTAGGTCCATAGAGGAGGACAAAAAAGGAACGCAGTAGCTAGTGGTGAGCACTCATTTATGGGAATGGGGTCCTATAGCTTTGGAGAGGAGGCGGGGTTAACCCACACGTAGGCTGCCATGGAGTCTGTCAGGAAATATATTTTTTTGGGGTACATCTATCGGGGAAATGGCTGGTGTTGGCGCTTCAATCATCACGGCATCATGGTTGTTATGGTGTCAGGATGATTGGAGCGCATTATTACTATTATTACATTGTTATAAAAAATGAAATAGTTTAACTCACCATAATGCAGAATCAGTGGGAGCCCCGAGTGTGTCACTTGCCACGTCACCTGTCACCAGATGTAGATTGTCACTTGCCATGTCGCCTGCCACATGTTGCGGAATGTCACTTGCCACGTCACCAGATGCAGATTGTCACTTGCCACGTCGCCTGCCACATGTTGTGGATTGTCACTTGCCATGTCGCTTGTCACCAGATGCAGATTGTCACTTGCCACGTCGCCTACCGCATGTTGCGGATTATCACTTGCCACGTCGCTTGTCACCAGATGCAGATTGTCACTTGCCACGTTGCCTGCCACATGTTGCGGATTGTCACTTGCCAGGTCGCCTGTCACCAGATGAAGATTGTCACTTGCCACGTCGCCTGCCACATGTTGCGTATTGTCACTTGCCAGGTCGCCTGTCACCAGATGAAGATTGTCACTTGCCACCTGCTAAGGTGGTCTCTTGTGTCCCAGAGACAGGCAGCAGAGAGATGATGTAATCTCTCTGCAGCCGCAGCTGCCTGCATGGTGAGGGGGGAACTGCAGGGATGCAGGGCGGGCGCCGGCTCCCTGATTGGCCAGCAGCCCGCTCACACATCGAGCGGCGCCGGCACATCTCACCACCTGAGCCTCTCCCACCTATGGAACCGCCCGGCGGCTCTTTCACTTACGGAGCCACTCGCCGGCTCTGTCACCTACGGAGCCGCCCGGCGGCTAGCTCACCTATGGAGCCGCCCGGCGACTCTTTCACTTACGGAGCCGCTCGCCGGATCTGCCACCGACGGAGCCGCCCGGCGGCTCTCTCGCCGGCTCTCTGACTCACCCGCATTTCTCGGAGGGGGCAATTGCCCCGTTGCCCCCCCTGGATCTGCCCCTGTCCCCACTGTATACACCCTTAGAAATCCTGAAGCGGTGCTTGGTTTTCGGGTCCTGTACGCGGCTAGTCTCCCAAAAAGTCTCACACATGTGGTATCCCCATACTCAGGAGAAGCAGCAGAATTTATTTTGGGGTGTAATTCCACATATATTTATGGCATGCGTGAGCAATATATCATTTAGTGACAACTTTGTGTAAATTTTTTTTTGTCATTTTTCAATCACTTGTGGCAAAAAAATAAAATATTCAATGGGCTCAACAAGCCTCTCAGCAATTTCCTTTGTGTGTCTACTTTCCAAAATAGGGTAATTTGGAGGGGGTTTATACTGCCCTGCCATTTTAGCACCTCAAGAAATGAGATAGGCAGTCATAAACTAAAAGCTGCGTAAATTCCAGAAAATGTACCATAGTTTGTAGACGCTATAACTTTTGCGCAAACCAATAAATATACGCTTAATGACATTTTTTTTTTTTACCAAAGACATGTGGCTGAATACAGTTTGGCTTAAATGTATGACTAAAATTGAGTATTTTTGGATTTTTCTTATAACAAAAAGTAGAAAGTATCATTTTTTTTTCAAAATTGTCAGTCTTTTTCCGTTTATATCACAAAAAACAAAAATCACAGAGGCAATCAAATACCATCAAAAGAAAGCGCTATTTATGGGCAAAAAAGGACGCAAATTTTGTTTGGGTACAACATTGGATGACCGCACAATTACCAGTTAAAGCAGCACAGTGCCAAATTGTAAAAAGTGCTCTGGTCATTGAGCAGCCTAATCTTCCGGGGCTGAAGTGGTTAATGCCCTTATTTAATATGCTCTTAATTAAGCAAACCCATCTCTCCTCCGTGTTCCTTGTTCCTAAGATTTTATCCCAATTTATGTCTTCTAACAAGGTTCTTAGTTTAAGGAAGTTGGCTCTTTTGAAATTCAATGTCTTTTGTATTCCCCTTATGTTTCCTATTTCTGTGATTTATACTGAAGCCAATTGACCTGTGATCGCTGTTTCCTAAATTGCCCCTTATTTCCACATTTGTCATCAGGTCTGTATTTCTGGTTATCAGTAGATCCAGTAACGCTTTATTTCTATTTGGTGCATTTACCATCTGAACCATTCAATTGTCCTACAAGACATTTAGGAACTGGCGAGCCTTAGACGAATGCGTGGTTCCCTCCGCCCAGTCTATGTCTGGATAATTAAAATCCCCCATTATGATAACACTTCCCATCCTTGCTGCTAATCCAACTTGTGATAGGAGATTTGTCTCCCCCTCCTCCCTCAGGTTAGGGGACTTATAGCATACTCCCAGTAATATTTTCCCCTTAGCTTCATCCCTTTGGAGCTCTACCCATAAGGATTCCACCTCCTCCCTAGCTCCCTTAGTGATGTTATTTCTCACATTCACTTGTACATTATTCTTGATATATAGGCATACCCCTCCCCTGTTTTTACCTTCTCTATCCCTGCGATAAAGGGTATACCCTTAAATAGTTGCAAGCCAATCATGAGAGCTGTTGAACCAGGTCTCTGAAATTCCTTTGTCTCTGCCCAACCCATCTCCCAGTACCAGTCTGTTTAGAGAATACAGAACCAAGTTTTATTTTGTGCTGCTAAGTAATGTTTATGGAATTTGTTAATGATAACAAAAAAAAAAAGTGTGCTCTTAAACTGGCCATAGATGGAATGATCAGCCAATCCAGCAGGGACTGTATGAATTTTGATCCATATGTAGCCATTTCTGTTCGACAGTATAATCTAACAATCAACGTCTGTTGAACAGAAATGTTAGAAAACATTTGTTGATCAGTGGGTGCAGCCACTGATCAGTTTATGCTGACAGTGGAGAGCCCAGCTGTCAGAATGCAATGTCCTAGCAGGGGGGATTTCTCCATCCACCTTGCTTGTGTGGATGGAGGAATATGTTCATTTTTTTCATTCAGTCCCCTGGTTAAATAAAAGAAAAAAAAAACAGTCATCTATGGCCTAGCTTTAGTTATGCCTTAATTGGTAAGCCATTATGGGATAATTTCTTGAGAAACATTAACTGTTTAACTTCAATGAAATATTTGAAATTTACATATGAATAATATATGAAATTTGATCATGACATATGAAATTTTTTAAACATATAGCGCTAGCCCCACAAGAGATGCTTGAATATTATTGGTTCCTTACTCTGCCTCCTCAACCCCAAGAACAGACTCAACCCCACTAGCACACCTGGCAATAATATAGTGAAAATAACACAGCAAAAGGTCATTTAGGTTATAGTGAACACAGTGAGTGATTTTACTGTGAGCTTGCTTAAAGAAAAATGGAACAACAGTCATCTTAATATTGAGTAATAAGCAAATCTATATTGGTAGAACGAAGAGCAACAGTTACCGGAGAAATCTCAAAGACAAGCTTGTCTGCTTTCAGTGGACTCCTTTAAGTGAAATAACCCTGAAAGCAGAGGTACACTTAAATGGCAAATAAATCACAATATGAAACTTTATATCAGATTGGTTACCTCTACTTATCGTGGCTCTATCGAGTCCAGACATGAGGAGAGCAGAGGAATGACCTTCTCTTATGTCAGACCTCTCTCCTCTGTCTCCTGACACCACAGGCCCAAGGACAGACACTGTATTCAATTCACTATTTAATGGCTTAACTTCCCAGATAAACTGTCCTACACACCCACTGCATATTATGTGTGTGTGGGCCCATATGGCACTAGTAGCTTCAGTCCCATTGAAGAAAGATGAGGCTTTGTATCTTCAGCTAGCCACTCTTGTTGGTGCACTTAACCACTTGCCTACTGGGCACTTAAACCCTCCTCCTGCCCAGACCAATTTTCAGCTTTCAGCCCTCTCACACTTTGAATGACAATTACTCAGTCATGTAATACTGTACCCAAATGATTTTTTTGTCCTTTTTTTCATACAAATAGAGCTTTCTTTTGGTGGTATTTGATCACCTCTGTTTTTTTTTTATTTTTTGCGCTATAAATGAAAAAAGACTGAAAATTTTGAAAAAAAACAAATTTTTCTTAGTTTCTGTGATAAAATTTTGCAAATTATTAATTTTTCTTCATAAATTTTGGCCACAATTTATACTGCTACATATCTTTGGTAAAAATAACCCAAATTAGTGGATATTATTTGGTCCATGTGAAAGTTAGAGAGTCTACAAGTTGTGGTGCAAATCATAAAAAATTGATCACACCTCATGCACTGGTGGCCTATCTCATTTCTTGCGACCCGAACAAGTCAGGAAAGTACAAATACCTCCCAAATGACCCCTTTTTTGAAAGTAGACAATCCAAGGTATTTAGTAAGATGCATGGTGAGGTTTTTGATGTTGTCATTTTTTCCCTCAATTCTTTGCAAAATGAAGATTTTTTATTTTTTTCCTCACAAAATTGTCATTGTAATAGGTTATTTCTCTCACATGGCATGCATATACCACAAATAACATCCCAAAATACATTCTGCTACTCCTCCTGAGTATTACGATACCGCATAAGTGGGACTTTTTCACTGCCTGGCCACATACAGAGGCCCAACATTCAGGGAGCACCATCAGGTGTTCTAGGAGCATAAATTACACATCTAACTTATTGACTACCTATTACACTTTTGAAGCACCTGGAGCAACAGGACAATGACACGTGACACTGACGTGGCACTGATGACAATGATGGGGCACTGATGACAGATGGCACTGATATGTGACACTGATGTGGCACTGATGACAGACGGCACTAATACGTGGCACTGATGACAGATGGCACTAATACGTGGCACTGACAGATGGCATTAATATGTGGCACTGATGACACGTGACACTGATGACAGATGGCACTTATATGTGGCACTGATGACAGATGGCACTAATACGTGGCACTGATGACAGATGGCACTAATACGTGGCACTGATGACAGATGGCACTAATACGTGGCACTGATGACACGTGACACTGATGACATATGCCACTGATACGTGGCACTAATGACATGTGACACTGATAACAGATGGCACGTGACACTGACAGGTGGCCCTGATGACAGATGGCACTAATATGTGGCACTGATGACAGATGGCACTAATATGTGGCACTGATGACAGATGGCACAGATGACAGATGGCGCTAATATGTGGCACTGATGACAGATGGCACTAATATGTTGCACTGATGACAGATGGCACTGATGACAGTGGGGACAGATGACAGTGGGGACAGATGGCAGTGGGGACAGATGACAGTGGGGACAGATGGCACTGACAGGTACTGTGTTCACTTTTTTTTTCCGTTCTTTTTTTTTCTGACACTCAGGCTGCAGCAGTTCGCTCTCCCTCCTAACACACTGTCTCTGTGTGAGAAGGGAGAGCCGGTTATGAGAGATGATCTCATATGTTTACATATGAGATTATCTCTCATTGGCACCGCCGATCGCACTGTAAACGGCCGCTGTGATTGGCTGTTTACAACGATCTGTGACTGGCTGTGTCCAAGGGATATGGCCAGCACAGAACTTCCCCGATGCACGCCCGCCGGAGCGCGCATCATGGAAGTAAACAGCAGGACGTCCAGGGATGGCCACCCGGCAGTTAGCGTCCGCGCTGCAGCCGTCTTTCGGCTTTAGCCTGGGCGCGAAGTGGTTAAACACCTGAAAAAGCAGGGCCAAACAAAACAACTGGTCCGGATTATCAAGTAAAACATGCAAGATCTTCCTCAGCAAGGTGAAAGGACACAGGAAAAGATATGCTTGAAAAGATCAGCAGGATGGAGTCTCTAGTTCCTTTGCCCCCAGAGCAGTCTGGTTCTTGTAGTTCTGTCTCCATAGAAAGCTATGGGGCCGCTTTAGATGGGGACTACATATCCCAGAATCCTTTGCAGCTGCTGCTTGTTAAAGTCCTTCTAATTTGCTCCTGTAATTGCTCCTGTCATTGGCTTTGCTCCTCCTGCCAATAGAGACACAGGGGAGGGTGCAGAGTGAGCAGCTCTGTGTGTCTGTGTCTCCCAACAGAGAGAAGAGAAGAGGGAGGGGGAAAATTCCACCGCAGCTGCTGGCAGGCTATTTCTCCCTCGCAGAATGATCTCAAGAATCTTGGCCAGGCCACGGGATATGCAGGGCACCTGCTAAAAACATGCACAATATAATTTAACAATTTTATTATACAGTAATCACTTGTACAAAATGAAAGGCATGGGACTGTTTTTATTTTATTCTAAAAGAGCAAATGTAATGCAAAAAATTAATTACTTTAAATAGTAACTCTAATTTTACGAGAAAAAAAATCATTCCCCTCTGGATGATCTGTGTACATTGCAAGGATTTTACCAAAGTCTTTGCAGATTCTTACCTTTTGTTATTCTGAAGAAATAGCTGCTTGTTTCTCTGTGTCCAAGTGGATGAGCATGGGAGTGATTTTATAATTATCAATCAGCTGCTGCACTTGCAGGGTACTAATGAGAAAACTGGCATGGTCTGCAGCCCATTAGACATGTTTTCCCTGTATTGTGCCAAAAATGAAATTTGTGTTGCAGTGGATGTTCAAAATCTGACTTGTATCAGTATAAAATAAGTAAGCCAAATACTCAAGCAGGAAATATATACTGTGTGTGTATATATATATATATATGTATGTATGTATGTACATGTATATATCTGTTTTTTTCTTTTAAAAATACATATATAAATCTATATTCAGTTTTTGCTTGAAATTACCCTAGTACTAGGTGTCCTTAACACTCTTCTGCTCTCTCCTCACACCAATGTCCCTGACTATTGCCTGTGAATGCAGCATTAGCCAGCCGAGTAAATCCATTATAATTTTGTCACAATTTAATTTTAAACATTTTTAACAACTATTTATTGTGCACTGTGCAATGCTGCTCCAGCTGTATGAGACAATGGTGATGAACAATGTGGAGTTTTGTTTAGAAACTTGTCCCTGGGCAGACATTATCAAATGTAACTACCTCCAAATCTTGTAAAAAGTCAAAACACTGTTTATACCAATGAAGCACTGATCCACCAATAAATGGTAAGGAGAGATTTGCTATAATTTCTCATTATTATAATAATCCTCATCATTATCATTCAGCAGCATTTAATTACGGCTATGTTCAGGAGACTGTCATAAATTCTTACCATGTATCAGTTATTTAAACTTGGGTCTGTGTGCAGTGTTGACTATAGGAACAGAATTAGGAGATCCCCGCTTAAGCACTCTGTGCTATGCTTTACATCTGTATTGTCAGCACAGTTATTGTCCTTGCACTTTTTTATGCTTTTTTGAGCTTTAGTAGAAATATATACTGTATTTCAGAGCATAGGCCTAAAAAAGATGATATAGCGTAAGATGATATATATATTATCAATGCTGACATGTATTATCCATTTATATTTTTCTATGGCACCTGTTGTATTTACTGCTGCCACTTAAAAAAAACATATCTGTGTAGCATTGCCTTATTTGACCTGTACCAGCTAGTTGCTAGTGATACCCTAAAGTGAATCTATAACCTAACAATGTGGTGCTTTTTGTTCTGTTAAATATACCATTGAAAATATTGTGTTATATCTATTTGATATGTTTGAAAAAATACCCATTGTTCTTAGGAGAAATCTTGTGATCTGAATACCTCCTGTGCTCTCTACCTGTGCTGACAATGTAGTTAATTAGCTCTGAGGACTACAGAACCACAATTCTCTATGCTATGGATAATAGGAGAAGGGCTGGTTTCTATAGTCCTACCTTTTTTCTGTTGTCCCAATATAAAAAGGTGAAAGAGCATTGTCAAGCATGAAAGCATGTTGCTGGCAAAATCACCATGTAAAAATAAGGAAAATAATATTGAAAAAAAAATAGTGTAGTTTTCATATCTAAGGACTTGTAAACTGCTATACATTTGATATGTGGAAAAAAGAAAGGAAAAAAAAACACGCTGTCTTAAAGTGATAAATAATAGCTACCGGCACAACAGAAATCTGTGAATATGTGAACAAATGGGAAAGTGGTAAAGTGCAGCGCTAAAAGTGAAGGTGAAAGTGAGATTCCCCATGATAAAATACATACAATATTACTCTAATAAACAAACAACAATAATGATGATGTTTACATAAACCAACAGTGCATATATATATATATTAGAATGAAAGTCCCTAAAGTGACTCCAATATAAAAAGTGACTTGCGAGATAAATCTGTGAACTAGTTGTCTGTTGATAATCCACCACCAAAAGGAAAGAGGCTTACCAGACAAGTTGAACCCAACTAGGCATACGCCTGATGAGTCAACAGAGCTTGTGGTGTAACACACCCACGGAAGAAAATCAGCATACAGGGTTTCCGATGTAGACCAATCAGGCAGGGGTCCGTCACAATGTATAACATCAATGGGTATCCACCAAGGGAACAGTGACCAAAGATCAAGAACGGATCCTCCCAGTATTATATATGGTAAAAGGAAAAAAATTGGGCCACATAGTGTGATTCCATTTACATAAAAAGCATTTCATTGAAATAAGTAAAATGGTCACTCACCTTTGAGAAGGCATTAAAAGGCATGTAAGTAAACTCAATTATCACAGTGGCATCAGCAGAGCCCGTCCCGACCAGTTTCGTCTCAATTATTGTGCTGTATATTTTCTTTCTACATAGCACATGATAAATAAAAATGGTGAAAAATAAAAACACCTTACTGTGCCTGTTCTTTGACTGAACTGTTAGTTTTAGTATTAACAGTTATTAATTTATAAGGGTATATGAGGTTTCACTTTAATTTCTGCTCCCATTGTCCATGATCAAGAATCCAAAAAACAAAAAACTTCCTCTTCCAAAGCTACTTTTAACCCCCTTAAAGCCTAGTGTGAAAAAAATTGAAACATTGGATACAACTCACAAAAAAGTAATTAGAAATAGTATAAATTGTACTTTTTTCTAACTAGTCTTCAGTTTTTATCAATTGTTTACTCATGAATAAATCACATTTTTTTCTAGCTTTTAAGGCATGAATACATTTTATTAGATTTTTCTTTAAATGCATAATTTCTGCTGGCTAAGAAAAATTACTGACTATTATCTTGCTCGTACAGGTTAATTTGTTTGCCACACATTTCCTAAAGCTTTCTCTGGGCTGGAAAAAAGTAACCCTTGTAATGAACCCCCTCTGCACTGCAAGGTTTAAATCCATGTTTTGGATTTTGCTTCATTACCCCAGAAACCTGTCCTTTTCTTCTTCCACTTCATGATGCTCCCAGGATGTGGATGGGCCTTCGGTGTCATCATTAGGGATGAGCCGAACACCCCCCGGTTCGGTTCGCACCAGAACCCGCGAACGGACCGCAAGTTCGCACGAACGTTAGAACCCCATTGACGTCTATGGGACTCGAACGTTCGAAATCAAAAGTGCTCATTTTAAAGGCTAATTTGCATGGTATTGTCCTAAAAAGGGTTTGGGGACCCGGGTCCTACCCCAGGGGACATGTATCAATGCAAAAAAAACTTTTAAAAACGGCCGTTTTTTCGGGAGCAGTGATTTTAATGATGCTTAAAGTAAAAAAAAAAAAGTGAAATATTCCTTTAAATATCGTACCTGGGGGGTGTCTATAGTATGCCTGTAAAGTGACGCGTGTTTCCCATGTTTAGAACAGTCCCTGCACCAAATGTCATTTTTAAAGGAAAAAATCTCATTTAAAACTGCTTGCGGGTTTAATGTCATGTCGGGTCATGGCAATATGGATGAAAATCAGTGAGACAAACGGCATGGGTACCCCCCAGTCCATTACCAGGCCCTTTGGGTCTTGTATGGATATTAAGGGGAACCCCGCACCCAAATTAAAATAAGGAAAGGTCCCTATATACTCTGAACAGCAGTATACAGGCGGTGCAAACAAGACAGGGACTGTAGGTTTGTTGTTAAGTAGAATCTGTTTGTAATTTTGAACATTTTTAATGTGTTTAGCTCCAGCCAAAAAATCTTTTCTAAGCTTTTTGGAAAACATAGGGAAGGGTTATCACCCCTGTGACATTTGTTTTGCGTCTTTCCTCCTCTTCAGAAGATTTCACCTCACTTTTTTGTCCCAATGAAAAATGTTTTTTGAAAATTTGGGTTTTTTTGTGGAACAAGGATTGGAAAGCATCAGTGGAAAGGAAAAATTGTTTTCCCATATTAACTCTTACAGGAGAGAATTTCCCTTCCTTAGGGGTAGATTTCATCTCACTTCCTGTTGTCTCCTTCCGTTTGCAAGTAGGAGTCGTTTGTAAGTTAGATGTTTGAAAGTAGGGTCCTGCCCTATATACTCAGCAGAAATTTGGGCCTTAGGTGTTGCTGTGGCCAAAACACTGTAAGCCCTCACAGGGCCCTGCTGTGAAATATTAGATCAAGAATTGTAATTACATGCCCCTGTTGAACAGGAGCTGAAAAATTAGGCCTTAGGCACTGGTGCTGGTGCCACAACACTGCAACCCCTCACAGACACTCTAGTTGAAACGCAGGAACAAGCCCAGCTGCAAAGTATTGCATCAAAAATTGTAATTACACGCCCCTGTTAGACAGGGGCTGAAAAATTGGGTCTTAGGCACTGGTGCTGGTGCCACAACACTGCAACCCCTCACAGACACTCTAGTTGAAACGCAGGAACAAGCCCTGCTGCAAAGTATTGCATCAAAAATTGTAATTACACGCCCCTGTTAGACAGGGGCTGAAAAATTGGGTCTTAGGCACTGGTGCTGGTGCCACAACACTGCAACCCCTCACAGACACTCTAGTTGGAATGCAGGAACAAGCCCTGCTGCAAAGTATTGCATCAAAAATTGTAATTACACGCCCCTGTTAGACAGGGGCAGAAAAATTGGGTCTTAGGCACTGGTGCTGGTGCCACAACACTGCAACCCCTCACAGACACTCTAGTTGGAATGCAGGAACGAGCCCTGCTGCAAAGTATTACATCAAAAATTGTAATTACACGCCCCTGTTAAACAGGGGCTGAAAAATTGTGCCTTAGGCACTGGTGGTGGCGCCCAGAACCAAAAATGTTCTTACAAGCTATCAGCGTGATGATTGAGGAGGAAGAGGATAATTACTCAGGGATAGTCACTCAGCATCAGCATAGGCAGTCTTTGAAGGGATCTGAGATTTCAAAAAAAATTATTCGGTTACATCTGCATCAGGTGCTTGGTAGCTGGTGGTGATCCAAGACTGATTCATTTTTATGAAGGTCAGCCGATCGACCGAGTCGGTGGACAGACGCACCCTGTGATCGGTTACCACGCCTCCAGCAGCACTGAATGTGCGTTCCGAAAGAACGCTGGATGCAGGACAGGCCAGTAGCTCAATTGCATACTGTGCAAGCTCTGGCCAGTGATCCATCCTCAAGACCCAGTAACCCAGAGGATTTTCGGTGGGAAAGGTGTCCAAGTCTGATCTTGCCCCTAGGTATTCCTGCACCATGTAAAACAGACGCTGGCGATGGTTGCTGGAACCGATCATACCTTGGGGCTGCGGACCAAAAAATTGTCTGAACGCATCGGTCAGACGGCCACCTTCTCCACCGCTCCTTCTTTGACTGACCGAAGCCTCAGCAACACGTTGTCCAGAAACAGGAGTTTGTAACCTCCCAGTCTCTGGGAACGCGTTGCACAGACCTTTCTGCAAGGCCTCCCGAAGATGTTTCATCCTCTGCTCCCTCTGCGATGGCAAGATAAGGTCCGCAACCTTACCCTTGTAACGTGGATCAAGGAGGGTTGCCAGCCAGTATTGGTCCTTCTCCTTGATACCACGAATACGAGGATCCTTACGCAGGCTTTGCAGGATCAGGGAGGCCATGCAGCGTAGGTTTGCTGAGGCATTCGGTCCGGAGTCCTCTGGGTCACTAAGGACAACAACGTCCGCAGCCACCTCCTCCCAGCCACGTACAAGTCCATGTGTTCCTTGGGACTGATCCCTTAAAGACTGCTGATGCTGAGTGCCAGGCTCCACCTCCATACTGACACAATCTTCCTCCTCCTCCTCCTCCTCCTCCTCGTCCTCTTCCTGTGTGATCGGCGGGCACGCAGGAACACTGTCTGGATAAAGGGGGCCTTGAGAGCTAAGGAAGTCCTCCTCTTCCTGCCTCTGTTCTGCCTCAAGTGCCCTGTCCATTATCCCACGCAGCGTGTGCTCCAACAGGTGGACAAGGGGGACAGTGTCACTGATGCATGCACTGTCAGTGCTCACCATCCTCGTGGCCTCCTCGAATGGTGACAGGACAGTGCATGCATCCCTGATCATGGCCCACTGGCGTGGGGAAAAAAAACCAAGGTCCCCTGACCCTGTCCTGGTGCCATAGTCGCACAGGTACTCATTGATGGCCCTCTGCTGCGTGTGCAGCCGCTGCAGCATGGCCAACGTCGAGTTCCACCTGGTGGGCATGTCACAGATTAGGCGGTTCTTGGGCAGGTTAAACTCCTTTTGGAGGTCCGTCAGCCGAGCACTGGCATTATATGACCGGCGGAAATGCACACAGACTTTCCTGGCCTGCCTCAGGACATCCTGTAAGCCCGGGTACCTGCCCAAGAACCGCTGCACCACCAAGTTAAGGACGTGAGCCAAACAGGGCACATGGGTCAGTTGTCCCTGTCGGAGGGCAGAGAGGAGGTTGGTGCCATTGTCGCAAACCACCATTCCTGCCTTAAGTTGGCGTGGCGTCAACCACCTCTGAACCTGCCCCTGCAGAGCTGACAGAACCTCTGCCCCAGTGTGGCTCCTGTCCCCCAAGCACACCAGCTCAAGCACCGCATGGCATCTTTTGGCCTGCGTACTTGCGTAGCCCCTTGAACGCCTACGGAGCACCGCTGGTTCCGAGGAAGAGGCCATGGAGGAAGAAGAAGAGGAGGGGGTGGAGGAGAGAGGTGTGTCACAATCAGCATTTTGGAGGCGTGGTGGCGGAACAACCTCCAACACTACTGCACCTTGTCCTGCATCCTTCCCAGCTGCCAGCAGAGTCACCCAATGCGCCGTGAAACTTAAGTAACGTCCCTGTCCATGCCTGCTGGACCATGAGTCAGCGGTAATATGCACCTTACCGCTGACCGCCCTGTCCAGCGAGGCATGGACATTGCCTTCCACATGCCGGTAGAGAGCCGGAATCGCCTTCCGTGAGAAAAAGTGGCGTTTGGGTACCTGCCACTGAGGAACCGCACATTCCACAAACTCACGGAAGGGGGCAGAGTCTACCAACTGAAAAGGCAGCAGTTGAAGTGCTAGCAATTTTGCCAAGCTAGCATTCAACCGCTGGGCATGTGGATGGCTGGGAGCAAACTTCTTTCGGCGGTGCAGCAGCTGGGGCAGGGAAATTTGCCTGGTACAATCTGACGTCGGTGTACCAAAAGCAGATTGCCCATAAGTACTTGGCTGTGACACACCTAATTCTACACCTTCATTCCTCTCACTGCAGGTCGCAGAGAGGACTGAAGGTCTAGTGGGGTTGGAAATCTCAGCTGATGAGGAGCAAGGAGAGATCGTCTTTGTTCTTTGGTGTGGGTCTTTTAGATACGCTTGCCAACGAACTGCATGGCAGGTCAACATATGTCTGGTCAAGCATGTGGTACCCAAGCGGGAGATGTTTTGGCCACGCGAGATACGCTTGAGACATATATTGCAAATAGCAGCGGTGCGATCTGATGCACTCGTCTCAAAAAAGGCCCACACCAAAGAACTTTTTGAATAACGCGCAGAGACTGCAGCGCCCTGCACATGTGGAGCTTTGGGGTGTGATGCAGTCAATGTGCTGCCCTTAGGCTGGCCCCTGGAGGGCATCCTGCCTAGTTGGTGATGTGCCACCTCCTCCTCCTCCTCCTCCTCCTCCTCCTCCTCCTCCTCTCTCCTATCAGGCACCCACGTTGAGTCAGTGACCTCATCATCCCCTCCCTCCTCATCACTGGAGCAAACCTGGCAGTATGCTGCAGCAGGGGGAGCATGACTGCCAGATTGCTGTCCTTCTTGGGCACCCCCTCTGTCCGTGCTCATGTTACTGCCTTCATTGAGCTCAGTATCATCATCAGAGCCTTCCAAACGCTGGGCATCCTCCTGGAGCATGTACCCAACACTGTGGTCAAACAGTTCGAGGGAATCCTCAGGAGGACATGGTGGGGCTAGGGAAGGAGTCACTGATGACATTGAGCTGAGGGAAGAGGCCGCTGCTTTGCCAGACAAAGCACCCTGGGCATGGGTGAGAGAGGATGAGGAGGATGAGGACGGCTTGGTCATCCACTCGACCAAGTCTTCCGCATGTTGCGGCTCAACACGGCCAGCTGCCGAAAAAAAGGCCAAGCGTGTCCCATGGCCACGTGCTGATGAGGATGCACCGTCTCCACGACCAGCACTAGACACAGAGCCTGCTTGCCCTCTCTTATTGGCTTGTGACTGTCTGCCTCTCCTTCTTGGCCTTCCAGACATACTAATGGCCTGTAGCTGCACTAAGCTGGGATAGAACACCTGTAATTTTCTTCAGGTAGCTTTATATACTGTAACCAGACAAGCCTGCCTGTCAGTAGGAAGATAACAGGAACGGATCTAGCTGAACACTGTGAGCAGGACGTACTGCACTAAATGTATATAGCAGGAACGGATCTAGCTGAACACTGTGAGCAGCACGCACTGCACTGAATGTAAATAGCAGGAACGGATCTAGCTGAACACTGTGAGCAGGACGCACTGTACTGAATGTAAATAGCAGGAACGGATCTAGCTGAACACTGTGAGCAGGACACACTGCACTGAATGTAAATAACAGGAACGGATCTAGCTGAACACTGTGAGCAGGACACACTGTACTAAATGTAAATAGTCTAGCTGCCTGACCGTGGTACTAATAGGATCAAAAAGAACACCTGTAATTTTCTTCAGGTAGCTTTATATACTGTAACCAGACAAGCCTGCCTGTCAGTAGGAAGATAACAGGAACGGATCTAGCTGAACACTGTGAGCAGGACGTACTGCACTAAATGTATATAGCAGGAACGGATCTAGCTGAACACTGTGAGCAGCACGCACTGTACTGAATGTAAATAGCAGGAACGGATCTAGCTGAACACTGTGAGCAGGACACACTGCACTGAATGTAAATAACAGGAACGGATCTAGCTGAACACTGTGAGCAGGACACACTGTACTAAATGTAAATAGTCTAGCTGCCTGACCGTGGTACTAATAGGATCAAAAAGAACACCTGTAATTTTCTTCAGGTAGCTTTATATACTGTAACCAGACAAGCCTGCCTGTCAGTAGGAAGATAACAGGAACGGATCTAGCTGAACACTGTGAGCAGGACGCACTGCACTGAATGTAAATAGCAGGAACGGATCTAGCTGAACACTGTGAGCAGCACGCACTGCACTGAATGTAAATAGCAGGAACGGATCTAGCTGAACACTGTGAGCAGGACGCACTGCACTGAATGTAAATAGCAGGAACGGATCTAGCTGAACACTGTGAGCAGGACGCACTGCACTGAATGTAAATAGCAGGAACGGATCTAGCTGAACACTGTGAGCAGCACGCACTGCACTGAATGTAAATAGCAGGAACGGATCTAGCTGAACACTGTGAGCAGCACGCACTGCACTGAATGTAAATAGCAGGAACGGATCTAGCTGAACACTGTGAGCAGGAAGCACTGTACTGAATGTAAATAGCAGGAACGGATCTAGCTGAACACTGTGAGCAGGACACACTGCACTGAATGTAAATAGTCTAGATAGAAGATAACAGGAACGGATCTAGCTAAACTGAATACAGTGTATATATATATATGCAACACCTGGGATGCATATATATACACAATACACTGTAAGTGCAGCTAACTGACTGACTGTTCTGCCTAATCTATCTAACTCAAATCAAACACTGTCTCTCTGTCTATCTCTTTCAACGCCGGAACACACACTACACAGGGCCGCCGTGCAGGCGGCCTTATATAGTGTGGGGCGTGTACTAAATCCCCTGAGCCATAATTGGCCAAAGCCTCCTTGGCTTTGGCCAATTACGGCTCTCTGTTCAGGCGGCGCTGTGATTGGCCAAGCATGCGGGTCATAGTGCATGCTTGGCCAATCATCAGCCAGCAATGCACTGCGATGCCGCAGTGAATTATGGGCCGTGACGCGCCACACGAATTTGGCGCGAACGGCCCATATCGTTCGCAATTCGACGGACGGTCGAACAGCCGATGTTCGAGTCGAACATGGGTTCGACTCGAACACGAAGCTCATCCCTAGTCATCATGTATCATAATAGATTGCAGGTTCTGCATTGTACTGGATATCATGGACATCGCATGCCTGCCATCAAATCAGATGGCAAAAAGGAGAAGCGATCAGTCTTAAGGAGAAGAAGAAGACTGTGAGAGCAAGAAATAAGGTAAGTGTTCCATATTATTCCTATCCCCCTAGACAAAATGAGCATTTACAGTGTTGGGGGGGGGGGGGGGGGGCTCAATGAACAGCTAGCCTTTTCTCCAGCTCACACTTCAGCTTAAACTAGAAGATTCTGAGAAAGTTTTATGTAGAAATACTGGACTAAATCAATAAACCAGATCTGTTAGTTTTCATTTGTGTAATTTTGTTTCACTGAAACCTTTGTGATCTGCGTTTGAATCATGGGGAGTGTAGACTGGCTTTGTAAAAGAGTGGCAGAAGCGCTTTTTTAGCCTTTTGTCAAAAAAGCTGTTTTTAAAGAACTAAAAAACAAATGGAAGCCTTTAATTACGTCTATCTGTTAGCTGAAAACACAGAAGTAATCATAGTCAGACAACTATACTTGGCAGAATGAAGAGGGCACTGAGTGAAACTGTTAGTCATGGTGCCAGCTAGGTAATGAGGTATGGCAGTAAAGATCCCTGGAACAAGTTGCTAGTGTCAGTTTAAACAAAAATGTTTGTGGAGCTATGTTTAGTGAACATGAAATGGAAAACAAAATATTCTATCTTAGATAAAAATAATCATTTTTAAATGATGACTTAAGTTATAAAAAAATATAAATATGTCCACTTACAATATAAATGGTAATGAAGGTAACATAGTGACATAGGATCCCTAGATTATTTACTGAATATTGCTAACTTTTTATTTTATTGTATAAATACAATTTATACAATAAAATACAAATACATAAAATATACAATAAATTCCAACGATTTGCCACCTTCAACTCTGTTTCCATGTGTTCATCTCCAAAAATGAACACATGGAGATGAACACATGGAAACAGAGTTGAAGGTGGCAAATCGTTGGAATAGCCTGATCATATTAGAGCACATCTTTTCCCTGGAGTAGCTGTGAGGACCGCACACAGTAGAGGAATGGAAGCACACTAGGTTGAACATCACCTGCCCTGGGACACCCACTCTGTCGCTCGGTACCCCTGCAGGGGTGATCATCTCTGGTGAGTGGGGTATTATTGGGGGGTGAGCACCTCAAAGTCACCATCTTGATTGAAAGGCACAGAAGTCACTGTAGTGTGTCCCCAAGGATGAAATAAACAGCATTTATACTTGAACTTTGTCTTCTCCACCTGGTCATTAATATATGACCCCTTGCATGGACTTTTTAGAAGCTAATGATTGCTTATCATGCACTTATAGAACTGGATTTTATGGCTGCTGTATGCTTTTATATATTCGCATCTAACTCATAGGGAGTTTGCTAATAGGGTGTCATAATTAAGTTTTTTTTTCATGGTTCATAATTAAGTTTTTTTTTTTTTTTTTCTTGGTTCACAAATGCCACGGTGTCCCAACACTTTTGAATATTGGAGTAATCCATGACCCTAGTTATTAATTTGTATATACACATGGTAACGGCAACACGGATACCACAGTAGCACTACATACACATATAAATAATTATTTTCTATCACATAATTCACATCACTCTTGGCGCCATCTTGTCCCAAAACTTTTGAGGAAATATAATATTTTGTATTTTTTCTATTTTATCACAGAGTTCACTTTTATCTTTACACTCTCTATTTTGACATATGTATCTACCCCACCGGGGGGATTTTATTTATTTATTAGTGTCTCATGTACTGAGGTTACGGTTTTTTGTTTTTTTGTTTTTTTTGGTTTTTTTTTGGTTTTTTGATTTTTCGTTTTTTTGCTCTTTGGTTATTTCTGAAAATTCTGTGAGATTGCACTATGAACACATAATTTTATTATCAGGGTTCACTTACCACACTAGTGTATAGCACCCAATCAATTAGAGGGCAGCGCCGTCTTTATTCCCATACCATTCACTTATTCAATAATTGGACCCTTTGGGGTACCAATCAGGAATAGGCAGCAGCTCTCACACTGTCCTAAGCGTGGACCTATCTACCTATACACTTTAACCTGTTGCTGACCGGGCCATAGCCGAAAAATGGCTGCAGCACGGTCGGATAACTCTGGGAGGGCGTACTATGACATCCTCCCAGAATCTTGCTCCCGCGTGCACCTGGGAATATGCGTGACGGCCGGGTCCAGGGGACCCGGCACATCATGGATCACGGTAAAGGCCCGGTGACAGCTGCCCTTTACCACGTGATCGCTCTGTCAAATGACGATTTTCAAATGACGGAGCGATCAGTAGTAAACAAGCCAGCACATGCCCGGTTCAGCTCTCCCACTCTCTGTACCGATTGGTACAGTGCGAGGGGACAGGGGGAGAGATCAGGTGCAGCAGTGCTGTGGGCTGGATCTTTAGTGCCCACAGCGCTGCTCTGTGCCCTTGCCCACACTCATCCATCCATACTCAGCTATCCCATCCACGCTCAGCCATGCCATCCATACTTAGCCATGCCATCCATACTCAGCCATGCCATCCATACTCAGCTATCCCCATCCACACTCAGCCATGTCATCCATACTCGGCCATGCTCTTCCATACTCAGCCCTCCCCATCCATACTTAGCCATGCCATCCATACTCAGCCATCCCCATACATAGTCAACCATCCCATCCATACTCAGCCATCCCTACCCATACTCAGCCATTCCTATCCATACTTAGGCCCATCCATACTCAGCCATGCCATCCATACTCAGCCATCCCCATCCATAGTCAGCCATCCCATCCATAGTCAGCCATCCCCATCCATGCTCAGCCATCCCATCCATGCTCTGCAATCCCCATCCATACTCAGCCATCCCCATACATAGTCAACCATCCCATCCATACTCAGCCATCCCTACCCATACTCAGCCATCCCTATCCATACTTAGGCCCATCCATACTCAGCCATGCCATCCATACTCAGCCATCCCCATCCATAGTCAGCCATCCCATCCATAGTCAGCCATCCCCATCCATGCTCAGCCATCCCATCCATGCTCAGCAATCCCCATCCATGCTCAGCCATCCCCATCCATACTCAGCCATCCCCATCCATGCTCAGTCATTCCATCCATACTCAGCAATCCCCATCCATGCTCAGCCATTCCATCCAAGCTCAGCCATCCTCACCCATGCTCATCTATCCCCATCCACGGCTCATCCATCCACGGCTCATCCATCCCCATTTACAGCTCATCCATCCCCATCCACGGCCCAGCCATCCACATTTATGGCTCAGCCATCCCCATCCATGGCTCATCCACCCCCATCCATGGCTCATTTACGCCTCATTCATGTTATATAACGTCGTTTTGCCCAGCCGTGCCATTCTGCCACAGTACAACTGGTTGGCGTGTGGTTAACAAGTTGATCCCCAGAGCCCGCCTCCCATGTGAATGGGTATCGGGTACATTGTACCCCTACACATTCACCAAAAAAGTGTCAAAATGGTAAAAATTACAGTATACAGTTTGGGACAAGTCCTTTTAAGAAAACAAAAAACTGTTCCACGATGTCCATTCATCTTTGATCACAGCGTCCGACGATCCGAGAAAAAAAAGAAAAAACTCCGCCTCCATGGGAGGCTCCCGTTGACTGAAGCCTCTTCGTGATGACAACTGTTATATAGCTGAGGGCGGGGCCACACGGTGACGTAAACGGTTGACCCCGTTCACTCTGAGGCCACGTGATGTCAGAGGAAGGTGGGGTCACCCATTTACATCACCGGGTGGCCCTGCCCTCAGCTATATAACAGCTGTCATCGCGAAGAGGCTTCAGTCAGTGGGAGGAAATATGAATAGCTGGATAGCAGCACTCCAAAAAATTCACCTTTATTGTATAGAAATGGATATCAAAGCATCACAAATGGGTACAGACTAACTGTACAGCCACTGACGCGTTTCACACCAGGCACGGTGCTTAGTCATAGCTAGATGCTACAAATACAAACAGACACATATACAATTTAAAGCGGTTGTATACCTATATTTGTAACTTTTACCTACAGGTAAGCCTATAATAAGGCTTACCTGTAGGTAAAAAAAATATCTCCTAAACCTGTAAGGTTTAGGAGATATTCCCCTCGCAATGAGCCGCTAACTGCAGCGGCGCATGCGCACAGGGGACTCTCGGCTGACAGCCCGGCATGCCGGGCAGAAGTCTCCCGCGCGCATGCGCGGGAGTGACGACATCGCGGCTCCGGCCACTCACAGCGCCGGACCTGCGATACCCGGAAGACACGCCGAGGGGAGATGTCGGCTCCCTCGGCGTGGACCAGGTGAGATGCCGGCGCCTCGTTCTAAGGTAAGTATCTCATAATGAGCTAGTATGCGGTGCATACTAGCTCATTATGCCTTTTCCCTTGCAGGTGTAAAAAAAAAAAAAAATGACAGCGGGTATACAACCGCTTTAAACAATTGAACCTAATGGCCAAAACATGTGTAATATATATATATATGTCTCTTCAGTGGGGGACACTCTTTCGTTCAGTGGTAATTATGTAGATTCTAGACTCTCACAGGTGTTTTCAACTCGACCATTAGGTTAAATTGTTTAAATTGTATACATGTGTCTGTTTGTATATGCAGCATCCAGCTATGAGTAAGCACTGTGCCTGGTGTGAAATGCGTCAGATGCTATACAGTTAGTCTGTACCCATTTGTGATGCTTTAATATCCATTTTTATACAATAAAGGTTAATTTTTTGGAGTGCTGCTATCCAGCTATTAATTTTTCCTATCACTCCTGTTGCAAACAGACCCTGCACCCTGCTTGATTGTGGAGACAGCTGAATCTAGGTAAAGTAATTACCTGTGAGTGGTGAACTTCCTCATTTAGTCAGTGGGAGCCTGCCATGGAGGCAGAGTTTTTTCCGGGTTTTTTTCTCGGGTCGACAGACATTGTGATCAAAGATGAATGGACATTGTGGGACAGTTTGCGTTTGTTTTTTTAAATAAAGGACTTGTCCCAAATTGTCTACTGTAGTTTTTACCATTTTGACACTTTTTTGGGTGAATGTGTAGGGGTACAATGTACCCGATACCCATTCACATAGGGTGGGCAGGGGGTGGGCAGGGCCCTGGGGGTGCCCTTGTTAAAGGGGGCTTCCAGATTCTGATAAGCACCCCCACCCACAGACCCCCACAACCACCGGGCAAGGGTTGTGGGGATGAGGCCCTTGTTCCCATCAACATGGGGAAAAGGTGTTTTCGGGGTGACCCCAAAGCATGCTCCCCATGCTGAGGGCATGTGGCCTGGTACGGTTCAGAAGGGGGTCCACTTTCTCACGCCCCCTTTTCCTGCGGCCTGCCAGGTTGTGTGCTCTGATAAGGGTCTGGTATGAATTTTGGGGGATCCCTACGCCATTTAAAAAAAAATTGACGCAGGGTTCCCCTTAATATCTATACCAGTCCTGAAGGGCCTGGTATGGATATTGGGGGATCCCAATGCATTTTTTTTATTTTGGTGCGGGGTTCCCCTTAATATTCATACCAGACCCAAAGGACCTGGTAATGAACTGGGGGGGAACCATGCCAATTTTTTAAAATAATTTTTATCTATATTTCCTGGGTCCGACAATTCATTACAGCCATGAGCAGTTTTAAATGACTTTTTTTCCTTTAGAAATTTCATGTTGCTGTGGTATTTTTCTAAACACGGAAAAAATGCACTACTTTACAGGCATATTGAGGACACCCACCAGGCATGATATTTAAAGGAATATTTAATTTTTATTATTTCATTTTAAGTATTATATAAAATAGCTGCTTCTAAAAAAACTGACATTTTTGAAACTTTTTTGGAATTGACACATGTCCCCTGGGGCAGGACCCAGGTCCCTGTACCATTTTTTTCAATGATTTTTATCTATATTGACGGGATCTGACAATTCATTACAGCTGTAAGCAGTTTTAAATGAGATTTTTTCCTTTAGAAATGTAATTTTGCTGTGGTATTGTTCTAAACATAGGAAAGATGCGCTACTTTACATGCATACTAAGGATATCCCCCAGGCATGATATTTAAAGGAATATTTCATTTTTATTGTTTCACTTTAAGCATTATTAAAATCACTGCTTCTGAAAAAATGGCTGTTTTTATAACTTTTTTATGTATTGATACATGTCAAGGCAGGACCTGGTCTCCAAACACTTTTTATGACAATAACTTGCATATGAGCCTTTAACCACTTCAGCCCCGGAAGGTTTTACCCCCTTCCTGACCAAAGCACTTTTTACAATTCGGCACTGCGTCGCTTTAACTGCTAATTGCGCGGTCATGCAATGCTGTACCCAAACAAAATTTGCGTCCTTTTCTTCCCACAGATAGAGCTTTCTTTTGATGGTATTTGATCACCTCTGCCGTTTTTATTTTTTGCGCTATACACGGAAAAAGACCGAAAATTTTGAAAAAAAATGATATTTTCCACTTTTTGTTCTAAAAAAAATCCAATAAACTCAATTTTAGTCATACATTTAGGCCAAAATGTATTCGGCCACATGTCTTTGGTAAAAAAAAATGTCAATAAGTGTATATTTATTGGTTTGCGCAAAAGTTATAGCGTCTACAAACTAGGGTACATTTTCTGGAATTTACACAGCCTTTAATTTATGACTGCCTATGTCGTTTCTTGAGGTGCTAAAATGGCAGGGCAGTACAAAACCCCCACAAATGACCCCATTTTGGAAAGTAGACACCCCAAGGAATTTGCTGAGAGCCATGTTGAGCCCATTGAATATTCATTTTTTTTGTCCCAAGTGATTGAATAATGACAAAAAAAAAAAATTACAAAAAGTTGTCACTAAATGATATATTGCTCACACAGGCCATGGGCATATGTGGAATTGCACCCCATACCACCCCCCCCCAAATGACCCCATTTTGGAAAGTAGACACCCCAAGCTATTTGCTTTGAGGCATGTTGAGTCCATGGAATGTTTTATATTTTGACACAAGTTGCGGGAAAGTGACAATTTTTTTTTTTTTTTTTTGCACAAAGTTGTCACTAAATGATATATTGCTCACACAGGCCATGGGCATATGTGGAATTGCACCCCAAAATACATTCAGCTGCTTCTCCTGAGTATGGGGATACCACATGTGTGGGACTTTTTGGGAGCCTAGCCGCGTACGGGACCCCGAAAACCAATCACTGCCTTCAGGATTTCTAAGGGCGTACATTTTTGATTTTACTCCTCACTGCCTATCACATTTTCGGAGGCCATGGAATGCCCAGGTGGCACAAACACCCCCCAAATGACCCCATTTTGGAAAGTAGACACCCTAAGCTATTTGCTGAGAGGCATGGTGAGTATTTTGCAGCTCTCATTTGTTTTTGAAAATAAAGAAAGACGAGAAAAAATTTTTTTTTTTCTTTTTTCAATTTTCAAAACTTTGTGACAAAAAGTGAGGTCTGCAAAATACTCACTATACCTCTCATCAAATAGCGTGGGTTGTCTACTTTCCAAAATGGGGTAATTTGGGGGTTTTTTTGCCACCTGGGCATTCCATGGCCTCCGAAACTGTGATAGGCAGTGAAGAGTGAAATCAAAAATTTACGGCCTTAGAAAGCCTGAAGGCGGTGCTTGGTTTTCGGGGTCCCGTACGCGGCTAGGCTCCCAAAAAGTCTCACACATGTGGTATCCCCGTACTCAGGAGAAGCAACAGAATGTATTTTGGGGTGTAATTTCACATATTCCCATGGCATGTTTGAGCAATATATCATTTAGTGACAACTTTGCGCAAAAAAAAATAAAAAAAATAAAAAATTGTCTCTTTCCCGCAACTTGTGTCACAATATAAATTATTCCATGGACTCAACATGACTCTCAGCAAATAGCTTGGGGTGTCTACTTTCCAAAATGGGGTCATTTGGGGGGGTTTTGAACTGTCCTGGCATTTTATGCACAACATCTAGAAGCTTATGTCACACATCACCCACTCTTCTAACCACTTGAAGACAAAGCCCTTTCTGACACTTATTGTTTACATAAAAAAAAAAATTTTTTTTGCAAGAAAATTACTTTGAACCCCCAAACATTATATATTTTTTTTAAAGCAAATGCCCTACAGATTAAAATGGTGGGTGTTTCATTTTTTTATTTCACACAGTATTTGCGCAGCGATTTTTCAAACGCATTTTTTGGGGAAAAAACACACTTTTTTACATTTTAATGTACTAAAACACACTATATTGCCCAAATGTTTGATGAAATAAAAAAGATGATCTTAGGCCGAGTACATGGATACCAAACATGACATGCTTTAAAATTGCGCACAAACGTGCAGTGGCGACAAACTAAATACATTTTTAAAAGCCTTTAAAAGCCTTTACAGGTTACCACTTTAGATTTACAGAGGAGGTCTACTGCTAAACTTACTGCCCTCGATCTGACCTTTGCGGCGATACCTCACATGCATGGTGCAATTGCTGTTTACATTTGACGCCAGACCGACGCTTGCGTTCGCCTTAGCGCGAGAGCAGGGGGGACAGGGGTGCTTTTTTTTTTTCTTTATTATTATTATTTTTTTTATCTTATTTTTAAACTGTTCCTTTCATTTTTTTTTTTTTAAATCATTTTTATTGTTATCTCAGGGAATGTAAATATCCCCTATCATAGCAATAGGTAGTGACAGGTACTCTTTTTTGCAAAAATTGGGGTCTATTAGACCCTAGATTTCTCCTCTGCCCTCAAAGCATCTGACCACACCAAGATCGGTGTGATAAAATGCTTTCCCAATTTCCCAATGGCGCTGTTTACATCCGGCGAAATCTAAGTCATAAAATGCTAGTAGCTTCCGGTTTCTTAGGCCATAGAGATGTTTGGAGCCACTCTGGTCTCTCATCAGCTCTATGGTCAGCTGGCTGAATCACCGGCTGCATTTTCAGGTTACCTGTTGAGACAGGAGAGCCAGAGAAAAACACGGAAGACGTTGGGGGGGCATTCCCTCCCACTGCTTGTAAAAGCAGTCTAGAGGCTAATTAGCTGCTAGGATTGCTTTTACATGAAAGCCGACTGCTGGCTGAAAAGAATGATACCAAGATGATACCTAAACCTGCAGGCATCATTCTGGTATAACCACTCAAAGTCGTGAATGGCGTACCTGAAGACAAAATAATGGTTAACAATAAAGCACAGTAAACGGTAAAGTATAAATAATTACATACCTGAAAAACAAACATGATAAAACATAATAACAATAAAACATTGCAGAATAGAATACAGTAAAAAAGAGCAGAACAATAGAGAGAGAATAGAGAGAGAGAGAACAATAAAACGACAACTATTTTTTTTTTTTTTTTATATTTTTGTATGTGTTTTTTTTTTTTTTTTTTACACTTTTTTTTGTAACTAACTTTTATAACTGTAACCGGTTCCAGGTTCGGGTCTCTCAAAATGCGATGGCATCTTGGGAGACCCTGTGAAAGTGTGTCCTAGTCTGTGCAATGCTGTACGCTACGCTAATACTCAACTAACATGGTAGCGTTCAAAACATTCACCAATGCAAAGACCAGGATTGTCAGGACAGGAGGGACAATAATAGCGGGTGTCACGCCTATATCCGCGCTTGCTGCAGACACGACATCTTTTTTGGGGGGGTTTGTTGGGTAGGGGTACTCGGGAGGACATAAAAATGCCTCTCATGCAGCCGACTGCATTTGGTTGGGGATGTGAATGGGGGAAGTACGGGCGCTGCAGAAGCGGTGGGTTCCCAAATAGGATTGGCGAATGCAGCAGGAAGGGCACTATGGGCACGACGGGCCTGTGTTTGTCTTTTTGGTGGCAGCGGGACACTACTTGTGCTTGCCACCTCACCAGCTTGAACTGCACTTATGGGACTCGCAACGTCACCACGTGTTACTGCAGTGCTGGTTTGACTACGACCGGGGTGTACTAGGCCGCTGGTGCTTGCCAGTTCACCAAAACACTACCAAAAAAACTGTTAGCGATCGCAGGGATCAGGCCTGAATCTGCGAACGCTGCAGTTATGCGTTTTAGTGTTTTGTAAGTGTCAGTGATCGATCGATACTGCACTTGGGTGGGCTGGGCTGGGCCGGGCGGAGGGGCAAAACGCAGGTGCTAGCAGGTATCTGGGCTGATCCCGCTAACACTGCGTTTGTGGGAACCCTAAACTGCTGGGGACGCTAGTATAGATCTGATCAGATCAGATATTGATCCGATCAGATACTATACCACTAAGGGAGGCGTATGCTGCGTGCGTGGGTGTTAGCGGTACTGGTGCTAATCTGACGCTGCCTGGGGCTGGTGCTTGCCAGTTCACCAAAACGCTACCAAAAAAACTTAGCGATCGCAGGGATCAGGCCTGACTCTGCGAACGCTGCAGTTATGCGGTTAGTGTTTTGTAAGTGACAGTGATCGATTGATACTGCACTTGGGTGGGCTGGGCTGGGCCGGACAGAGGGGAAAAAAGCAGGTGCTAGCGGGTATCTGGGCTGATCCCGCTAACACTGCGTTTTCGGGAACCCTAAACTGCTGTGGACGCTAGTATAGATCTGATTGGATCAGATATTGATCCGTACAGATACTATACCACTAAGGGAGGCGTATGCTGCGTGCGTGGGTGTTAGCGGTACTGGCGCTAATATGACGCTGCCTGGGGCGACGCATATCACCGCCGGGCGATCAGGGGGCTAAACCTTTATTCGGTAATAAACGGCGGGTGCCCTGACACTATAAAAAATAAACGAACTAACCAGCGTCACCCGTAACAGTTATACGGTGATCAGTGATGAAAGGGTTAACTAGGGGGCAATCAAGGGGTTAAAACATTTATTAGGTAGTTATGGGGGTCCCTGTCGCTATAAAACGCTGACGGCGAACCTAAATATTTACGTCCCTAACTAGCGTCACCAGCGACACTAATACAGCGATCAGAAAAATGATCGCTTAGTGACACTGGTGACAGGGGGTGATCAAGGGGTTAAAACTTTATTAGGGGGGGTTAGGGGGGTACCCTAGACCTAAAGGGGGGTAATACTCACTGCCCTAACACTGTAACTGTCACAAACTGACACTATGCAGTAATCAGAAAAAAAAAATACTGCTAATATCAGTTTGTGACAGGGGGGGGTGATGGGGGGGATCGGGGGGCGATCGGGGGGGGGATCGGGATGTAAGGTATGCCTGGCATGTTCTACTGTGTGTGTGTGTGTGTTGTGCACTCACTTGTCTTCTCTCCTCGGCGCTGGGACGGAAACTGCCAGACCGAGGAGAGATAACATCACATCCTCTGCCTGTGTGAAACTACACACAGGCAGAGGAGGATTCCCATTGGCTGGGAGCGATCGCGAGGGGGGGCCACGAACGGATGGTCTCCCCCTCGCCTCCCGACGCTCCCAGTCAAATGCCGACCGCCGCTGGCACCGGGGGGGGGGGTCCGATCGTACGTGATTCTGCCTGCCCGTGCCATTCTGCCGCAGTATATCTGCGTTAGGCGGTCGGCAAGTGGTTAAAATTAGCACTTTTGGTTTTTCATGTTAGTGTCCCATAAACTTTAACAGTATTCCGCGGCTTTCAAATTTTCCACGAACACAGCATAATGTTCGCTGTTCGACGAACAGGTGAACACCCAATATTCAAATCGAACTTATGTTCATCTCAAACATCGAGCTCATCCCTATTCAGAGTTATACAGTGCTACATTACAGTGAATTGCAGTATGGTGGGATACATAGTGTATACCCCTCATATACCCCTCATATTCACTTTGATATTTTGTGCTGCATTACTGTGAATTGCAGTGTGGTGGGATACATAGTGTATGCCTCCCATATTAACTTTGCTATATTGTATTGCATTACTGTGAATTGCAGTGTGGTGGGCTGCATATTAATATGTACCACCTTCGTGTTCACAGTGCATAGATCCAGCAATGCTTTTTAGACTAACTTTTTGTGTGTAAGCAACAATTTCAGTTGCTGCTCAGATGTCGGCCCCCCTTGCAGTTTTTTTCTCTTATATTTCTTTTATTTCATGTTTAATCATTTCTATTTTACTTTCAGTTAGGTTAAAAAACAAAGCAAAAATAGGGTTGGAGTTTAGTGTTTTAAGGTCAAGGTTTAGTGTTTAGTGTTGGGATTTAGTGTTTTAGGATTTTTAAGATGGAGGTGATAGGGTAAATGCAATAGCCATTTTATTTATCAAACATTTATTCCTGATGATCAAACATTTTATTTAAGCAGGTATATTGGATGTATATTTTGTCAGAAGTCATATTGTGTAACAGATGTATTTTAAGTTAAAATGCTATTTACAACTCCAGCTGTGAAGATTACTATCTCTGCTTTTTCCCCTAAAGAGCCACTGGAAGTGACAAGCCTATGTGAATCAAAAGATTTGCCCTAATGGGACTTCAAATGAGGTGGGCACCATTTGGCCAAAAAGCATCATATTAGTAATTGAAGTATAAAGTATATGCTTTTATTCAGGTAAAAGTCATATCAATATGATCGGTATCAGTACAGTATATCAATATGAACCTGATGTACAGTATTTTTCGCTCCATAAGATGCACTCTCCCCCCCCCAAAAAAAAATGGGGAGAAATGCCTGTGTGTCTTATGGAGCGAATACTGAACAGTCCCCCCACCCGTCACCCTCGCCGTCATGTCACAATACAGGGCGGCCATCTCCAACGAGCTCCGGGCGATCTCCTGTCACTCAAAGAAGACAGAAAACAGAGCAGCCCCAGCGGCCGAATGGAGTAGGGCCGCTTGGGCTGCTCTGTCTTCTGAGTGACAGGTGCACAAGCAACTATGATGACGTCCTCGCCAGGCACAGAACAGGTTGCATTTAATGGACACAGGTAAGGTTGCAAGTCAGGCTGCATTAAATGGACACAGGTAAGGCTGCAAGCCAGGCTGCATTTAATGGGCACAAGTCAGGCTACATTTAATGGGCACAAGTCAGGCTCCATTTAATAGGCACATGTTAGGCTCCATTTAATGGGCACAATTCAGGCTACATTTTATGGGACTGGTAAGGCTACATTTATTTGGCACAGGTCAGGCTGCATTTCATGAGCACTGGTAAATATTTTGGTACACCATTTGGTTTCAGAATATTTTTTTTCTTGTTTTCCACCTCTAAAACCTAGGTGCGTCTTATGGTCAGGTGCGTTTTATGGAGCGAAAAATACGGTAAGCATTGCTGAAATAACTGTAAGCACATACCCTAAACGACCACGCAACCCACTTAAAATGACCTTAGTACAGGCATGGATTAAACCCTATTGTAAATGTGTATACCAGCAAAAAAAGGAGGGAGAGAGAGAGGAAAAGAGAGAAAAATAAGACCTATATTGAACTAGGTACAGTCCACAAAAAGATAAAGTGCAGCTTTATCAGGGAAATGTGCTAATATTTTTGTTTAGGGTTTTAGCTAGCTATTTGTGAGAGTATGTTTGTCCTGTAGAGGTGTGTGAGATCCATGGATTGTTAATTTGTGTTGGTTGTATTAATGTGTCTAATAGGGATGAGCCGAACACCCCCCGGTTCAGTTCGCACCAGAACCTGCGAACGGACCGAAAATTCGAACGAACGTTAGAACCCCATTGACGTCTATGGGACTCAAACGTTTGACATCAAAAGTGCTCATTTTAAAGGCTAATTTGCATGGTATTGTCCTAAAAAGGGTTTGGGGACCCGGGTCCTGCCCCAGGGGACATTTATCAATGCAAAAAGAACTTTTAAAAATGGCCGGTTTTTCATGAGCAGTGATTTTAATGATGCTTAATGTAAAAAAAAAAAAAAGTGAAATATTTCTTTAAATATCGTACCTGGGGTGTGTCTATAGTATGCCTGTAAAGTGGCACGTGTTTCCCGTGTTTAGAACAGTCCCTGCACAAAATGTCATTTTTAAAGGAAAAAATCTCATTTAAAACTGCTTGCGGGTTTAATGTAATGTCGGGTCCTGGCAATATGGATGAAAATCAGTGAGACAAACGGCATGGGTACCCTCCAGTCCATTACCAGACCCTTTGGGTCTTGTATGGATATTAAGGGGAACCCCGCACCCAAATTAAAATAAGGAAAGGTGTGGGTGTATATACTCTGAACAGCAGTATACAGGCGGTGCAAACAAGACAGGGACTGTAGGTTTGTTTTTAAGTAGAATCTGTTTGTAATTTTGAACGGGTACATTTTTAATGTGTTTAGCTCCAGCCAAAAAATCTTTTTTAAGCTTTTTGGAAAACATAGGGAAGGGTTATCACCCCTGTGACATTTGTTTTGCTGTCTGTCCTCCTCTTCAGAAGATTTCACCTCACTTTTTGTCCCAATGACAAATGTTTTTTGAAAATTTGTTTTTTTTTGTGGAACAAGGATTGGAAAGCATGAGTGGAAAGGAGAAATGTTTTTCCCATATTAACTCTAATGCCCGTACACACGGTCGGATTTTCTGATGGAAAATATGTGATAGGACCTTGTTGTCGGAAATTCCGACCGTGTGTAGGCTCCATCACACATTTTCCATCGGATTTTCCGACACACAAAGTTTGAGAGCAGGATATAAAATTTTCCGACAACAAAATCCGTTGACGGAAATTCCGATCGTGTGTACACAAATCCGACGCACAAAGTGCCACGCATGCTGAGAATAAATAAAGAGATAAAAGCTATTGGCTACTGCCCCGTTTATAGTCCCGGTGTACGTGTTTTACATCACCGCGTTCGGAACGATCAGAATTTCCGACAACTTTGTGTGACCGTGTGTATGCAAGACAAGTTTGAGCCAACATCCGTTGGAAAAAATCCTAGGATTTTGTTGTCGGAATGTCCGAACAAAGTCTGACCGTGTGTACGAGGCATTACAGGAGAGAATTTCCCTTCCTAGGGGTAGATTTCATCTCACTTCCTGTTGTCTCCTTCCGTTTGCAAGTAGGAATCGTTTGTAAGTTAGATGTTTGAAAGTAGGGGCCTGCCCTATATACTCAGCAGAAATTTGGGCCTTAGGTGTTGTTGTGGCCACAACACTGTAAGCCCTCACAGGGCCCTGCTGTGAAATATTAGATCAAGAATTGTAATTACATGCCCCTGTTGAACAGGGGCAGAAAAATTGGGCCTTTGGTGGTGGTGGTGGTGCTGGTGCCACAACACTGTAAGTCCTCACTCACTCTTGGTGGGCGCAGAAATGGGCCCTGCTGTGAAATATTAGATCAAGAATTGTAATTACATGCCCCTGTTGAACAAGGGCAGAAAAATTGGGCCTTTGGTGGTGGTGCTGGTGCCACAACACTGTAAGTCCTCACTCGCTCTTGGTGGGTGCAGAAATGGGCCCTGCTGTGAAATATTAGATCAAGAATTGTAATTACATGCCCCTGTTGAACAGGGGCAGAAAAATTGGGCCTTAGACACTGGTGCTGGTGCCACAACACTGCAACCTCTCACAGATACTCTAGTTGGAACGCAGAAATGATCCCTGCTGCAAAGTATTGCATCAAAAATTGTAATCACACGCCCCTGTTAAACAGGGGCTGAAAAATTGGGCCTTAGGCACTGGTGGTGGCGCCCAGAACCAAAAATGTTCTTACAAGCTATCAGCGTGATGATTGAGGAGGAAGAGGATAATTACTCAGGGATAGTCACTCAGCATCAGCATAGGCAGTCTTTGAAGGGATCTGAGATTTCAAAAAAAATTATTCGGTTACATCAGCATCAGGTGCTTGGTAGCTGGTGGTGATCCAAGACTGATTCATTTTTATGAAGGTCAGTCGATCGACCGAGTCGGTGGACAGAGGCACCCTTTGATCGGTTACAAAGCCTCCAGCAGCACTGAATGTGCATTCCGAAAGAACGCTGGATGCAGGACAGGCCAGTAGCTCAATTGCATACTGTGCAAGCTCTGGCCAGTGATCCATTCTCAAGACCCAGTAACCCAGAGGATTTTCAGTGGGAAAGGTGTCCAAGTCAGATCTTGCCCCTAGGTATTCCTGCACCATGTAAAACAGATGCTGGCGATGGTTGCTGGAACCGATCATACCTTGGGGCTGCGGACCAAAAAATTGTCTGAACGCATCGGTCAGATGGCCACCTCCACCGCTCCTTCTTTGACTGACCAAAGCCTCAGCAACACGTCCAGAAACAGGAGTTTGTAACCTCCCAGTCTCTGGGAACGCATTGCATAGACCTTTCTGCAAGGCCTCCCGAAGATGTTTCATCCTCTGCTCCCTCTGCGATGGCAAGATAAGGTCTGCAACCTTACTATTGTAACGTGGATCAAGGAGGGTTGCCAGCCAGTATTGGTCCTTCTCCTTGATACCACGAATACGAGGATCCTTACGCAGGCTTTGCAGGATCAGGGAGGCCATGCAGTGTAGGTTTGCTGAGGCATTCGGTCCGGAGTCCTCTGGGTCACTAAGGACGACATGGTCCGCAGCCACCTCCTCCCAGCCACGTACAAGTCCATGTGTTTCTTGGGACTGATCCCTTAAAGACTGCTGCTAATGCTGAGTGCCAGGCTCCACCTCCATACTGACACAATCTTCCTCCTCCTCCTCCTTGTCCTCTTCTTGTGTGATCGGCGGGCACGCAGGAAGACTGTCTGGATAAAGGGGGCCTTGAGAGCTAAGGAAGTCCTCCTATTCCTGCCTCTGTTCTGCCTCAGGTGCCCTGTTCATTATTCCACGCAGCGTGTGTTCCAACAGGTGGACAAGGGGGACAGTGTCACTAATGCATGCACTGTCACTGCTCACCATCCTCGTGGCCTCCTCAAATGGTGACAGGACAGTGCATGCATCCCTGATCATGGCCCACTGGCGTGGGGAAAAAAAACAAGCTCCTCTGACCCTGTCCTGGTGCCATAGTCGCACAGGTACTCATTGATGGCCCTCTGCTGCGTGTGCAGCCGCTGCAGCATGGCCAACGTTGAGTTCCACCTGGTGGGCATGTCACAGATTAGGCGGTTCTTGGGCAGGTTAAACTCCTTTTTGGAGGTCCGTCAGCCGAGCACTGGCATTATATGACCGGCGGAAATGCACACAGACTTTCCTGGCCTGCCTCAGGACATCCTGTATGCCCGGGCACCTGCCCAAGAACCGCAGCACCACCAAGTTAAGGACGTGAGCCAAACAGGGCACATGGGTCATTTGTCCCTGTCGGAGGGCAGAGAGGAGGTTGGTGCCATTGTCGCAAACCAACATTCCTGCCTTAAGTTGGCATGGCATCAACCACCTCTGAACCTGCCCCTGCAGAGCTGACAGAACCTCTGCCCCAGTGTGGCTCCTGTCCCCCAAGCACATCAGCTCAAGCACCGCATGGCATCTTTTGGCCTGCGTACTTGCGTAGCCCCTTGAACGGCTACGGAGCACTGCTGGTTCCGAGGACAAAGCACAGGAAGAGGCCATGGAGGAAGAAGAAGAGTAGGGGGTGGAGGAGAGAGGTGTGTCACAATGATTAGCATTTTGGAGGCGTGGTGGCGGAACAACCTCCAACACTACTGCACCTTGTCCTGCATCCTTCCAAGCTGCCAGCAGTCACCCAATGCGCCGTGAAACTTAGGTAACGTCCCTGTCCATGCCTTCTGGACCATGAGTCAGCGGTAATATGCACCTTACCGCTGACCGCCCTGTCCAGTGAGGCATGGACATTGCCTTCCACATGCCGGTAGAGAGCTGGAATCGCCTTCCGTGAGAAAAAGTGGCGTTTGGGTACCTGCCACTGAGGAACCGCACATTCCACAAACTCACAAAAGGGGGCAGAGTCTACCAACTGAAAAGGCAGCAGTTGAAGTGCTAGCAATTTTGCCAAGCTAGCATTCAACCGCTGGGCATGTGGATGGCTGGGAGCAAACTTCTTTCGGTGGTGCAGCAGCTGGGGCAGGGAAATTTGCCTGGTACAATCTGACGTTGGTGTACCAAAAGCAGATTGCCCACAAGTACTTGGCTGTGACACACCTAATTCTACACCTTCATTCCTCTCAGTGCAGGTCTCAGAGAGGACTGAAGGTATAGTGGGGTTGGAGATCTCAGCTGATGAGGAGCAAGGAGAGGTCGTCTTTGTTCTTTGGTGTGGGTCTTTTAGATACGCTTGCCAACGAACTGCATGGCAGGTCAACATATGTCTGGTCAAGCATGTGGTACCCAAGCGGGAGATGTTTTGGCCATGCGAGATACGCTTGAGACATATGTTGCAAATAGCAGCGGTGCGATCTGATGCACTCGTCTCAAAAAAGGCCCACACCAAAGAACTTTTTGAATAACGCGCAGAGACTGCAGCGCCCTGCACATGTGGAGCTTTGGGGTGTGATGCAGTCAATGTGCTGCCCCTAGGCTGGCCCCTGGAGGGCATCCTGCCTCGTTGGTGATTTGCCGCCTCCTCCTCCTCCTCCTCTCTCCTATCAGGCACCCACGTTGAGTCAGTGACCTCATCATCCCCTCCCTCCTCATCACTGGAGCAAACCTGGCAGTATGCTGCAGCAGGGGGAGCATGACTGCCAGATTGCTGTCCTTCTTGGGCACCCCCTCTGTCCGTGCTCATATTACTGCCTTCATTGAGCTCAGTATCATCATCAGAGCCTTCCAAATGCTGGGCATCCTCCTGGAGCATGTACCCAACACTGTGGTCAAAGAGTTCGAGGGACGGCTCAGGAGGACATGGTGGGGCTAGGGAAGGAGTCACTGATGACATTGAGCCGAGGGAAGAGGCCGTTGCTTTGCCAGACAAAGTACCCTGGGCATGGGTGAGAGAGGATGAGGAGGATGAGGACGGCTTGGTCATCCACTCGACCAAGTCTTCCGCATGTTGCGGCTCAACACGGCCAGCTGCCGAAAAAAAGGCCAAGCATGTCCCACGGCCACGTGCTGATGAGGATGCACTGTCTCCACGACCAGCACTAGACACAGAGCCTGCTTGCCCTCTCTTATTGGCTTGTGACTGTCTGCCTCTCCTTCTTGGCCATCCAGACATACTAATGGCCTGTAGCTGCACTAAGCTGGGATATATAAATATATATATATATATATATATATATATATATATATATATATATATACTGATACTGCAGCTAGCAAAATCAACTGCCTACCTGTAGTATGAGAACACCACCAACCTTCTACAGGTAGCTTTAGCTGAACACTGTGCAGAGCTTGCAAAAAAATAACTTGTAGGTTTAGCTGAACACTGTGAGGAGGACGCACCACACTAACTTGTAGTTTTAGTTGAACACTGTGAGCAAGACGCACCGCACTAACTTGTAGTTTTAGCTGAACACTGTGCAGAGGTCTCACCCCACTAACTTGTAGTTTTAGCTGAACACTGTGAGCAGGATGCACTGCACTAACTTGTAGTTTTAGATAAACACTGTGCAGAGGTCTCACTACACTAACTTGTAGTTTTAGCTGAACACTGTGAGCAGGACGCACCGCACTAACTTGTAGTTTTAGCTGAACACTGTGAGCAGGACGCACCGCACTAACTTGTAGTTTTAGCTGAACACTGTGAGCAGGATGCACAGCACTAACTTGTAGCTTTAGATGAACACTGTGCAGAGGTCTCACTACACTAACTTGTAGTTTTAGCTGAACACTGTGCAGAGGTCTCACTACACTAACTTGTAGTTTTAGCTGAACACTGTGAGCAGGACGCACCGCACTAACTTGTAGTTTTAGCTGAACACTGTGAGCAGGACGCACCCCACTAACTTGTAGTTTTAGCTGAACACTGTGAGCAGGACGCACCGCACTAACTTGTAGTTTTAGCTGGACACTGTGCAGAGGTCTCACCCCACTAACTTGTAGTTTTAGCTGAACACTGTGAGCAGGACGCACCGCACTAACTTTTAGTTTTAGCTAAACACTGTGAGCAGGATGCCCCCCACTAACTTGTAGTTTTAGCTGAACACTGTGAGCAGGATGCACCGCACTAACTTGTAGTTTTAGCTGAACACTGTGAGCAGGATGCACAGCACTAACTTGTAGCTTTAGATGAACACTGTGCAGAGGTCTCACTACACTAACTTGTAGTTTTAGCTGAACACTATGAGCAGGACGCACCGCACTAACTTGTAGTTTTAGCTGAACACTGTGCAGAGGTCTCATCCCACTAACTTGTAGTTTTAGCTAAACACTGTGAGCAGGACGCACCGCACTAACTTGTAGTTTTAGCTGAACACTGTGAGCAGGAGGCACTGCACTATCTTGTAGTTTTAGATGAACACTGTGCAGAGGTCTCACTACACTAACTTGTAGTTTTAGCTGAGCACTGTGAGCAGGACGCACCGCACAAACTTGTAGTTTTAGCTGAACACTGTGGGCAGGACGCACCCCACTAACTTGTAGTTTTAGCTGAACACTGTGAGCAGGACGCACTGCACTAACCTATAGTTTTAGCTGAACACTGTGCAGAGGTCTCACTACACTAACTTCTAGTTTTAGCTGAACACTGTGAGCAGGACGCACTGCACTAACTTGTAGTTTTAGTTGAACACTGTGCAGAGCTCTCACTACACTAACTTGTAGTTTTAGCTGAACACTGTGAGTAGGATGCACAGCACTAACTTGTAGCTTTAGATGAACAATGTGCAGAGGTCTCACTACACTAACTTGTAGTTTTAGCTAAACACTGTGAGCAGGACGCACCGCACTAACTTGTAGTTTTAGCTGAGCACTGTGAGCAGGACACACTGCACTATCTTGTAGTTTTAGATGAGCACTGTGCAGAGGTCTCACTACACTAACTTGTAGTTTTAGCTGAACATTGTGCAGAGCTCTCACTACACTAACTTGTAGTTTTAGCTGAGCACTGTGAGCAGGACGCACCGCACAAACTTGTAGTTTTAGCTGAACACTGTGAGCAGGACGCACCCCACTAACTTGTAGTTTTAGCTGAACACTGTGAGCAGGACGCACTGCACTAACCTGTAGTTTTAGATGAACACTGTGCAGAGGTCTCACTACACTAACTTCTAGTTTTAGCTGAACACTGTGAGCAGGACGCACTGCACTAACTTGTAGTTTTAGCTGAACACTGTGCAGAGCTCTCACTACACTAAGTTGTAGTTTTAGCTGAACACTGTGAGCAGGACGCACTGCATTAACTTGTAGTTTTAGCTGATCACTGTGCAGAGGTCTCACTACACTAACTTGTAGTTTTAGCTGAACACTGTGAGCAGGACGCACTGCACTAACTTGTAGCTTTAGATGAACACTGTGCAGAGGTCTCACTACACTAACTTGTAGTTTTAGCTAAACAATGTGAGCAGGACGCACCCCACTAACTTGTAGTTTTAGCTGAACACTGTGAGCAGGACGCACTGCACTAACTGTAAATAGTCTAGCTGCCTGACTTTGGTACTAATAGGATCAAAAGAACACCAGCAATTTTCTTCAGGTAGCTGTAAATACTGTAACAAGACAAGCCTGCCTGTCAGTAAGAAGATACCAGGAACGGATCTAGCTAAACTGAATACAGTGTATATATTTATGCAACACCTGGGATGCATAAATATACACAATACACTGTAAATGCAGCTAACTCACTGATTGTCCTGCCTAATCTAGCTAACTCAAATAAAATGACACTGTCTCTCTGTCTATCTATGTATCTCAACGCCGAAACACACACTACACAGGGCCGCCGTGCAGGCGGCCTTATATAGTGTGGGGCTTGTTCTAAACCCCCTGAGCCATAATTGGCCAAAGCCACCCTGGCTTTGGCCAATTACAGCTCTCTCTACTGACGGCGCTGTGATTGGCCAAGCATGCGGGTCAAGTGCATGCTTGGCCAATCATCAGCCAGCAATGCACTGCGATGCCGCAGTGAATTATGGGCCGTGACGCGCCACACGAATTTGGCACGAACGGCCCATATCGTTCACAATTCGGCGAACGGGCGAACAGACAATGTTCGAGTCGAACATGGGTTCGTCTCGAACACGAAGCTCATCCCTAGTGCCTAAAGCGCTGTAACATCAAAACATTTGATAACACTGAATGCATATTGGTTGCGTAATGATTTGTTATGTGTTTGTTACTTATGTTTTAAATGATGTGACATTGCCACAAGTACAACTAAAGGTAACGCATCAGTGCCATGCTGGTCATAGCAACTTTTAGAAGCAGGAAAAAATATTTGGTGTGTAAAGTGTGACCTTAAAAAGATAAAATTTTATTTCTGACTTAAAGTCGTGAATAATTTGAACTATATAAATGGGGTAACTATTGACTTAATATGGTAAAATCGTGTGCAATGTGTAGTCATTTTGCACTTTCCAATTTAGGAATGTGGTAAATTTAAAATGGAAAAAAACTTAAAATATTATATTGCTTATTCTAAAAAAAAGTAAATCTGAAAAAAAAGAAAATTGTAAGCCAAAAATTATGAATATAAACACTTGCTGGGGTTGCTAATCATGTGGCCATTGGAGCCACACCCAGTGCAGTTATTAAAATTGACAGAAAAAGTAAAGTGAAATGAAAGGATTAGTGACATGTAAAAAAGCCTGATGTTACTTAAAGTTTGAGAATTAGGAGTGCTGTCTCATAGTCTAATGTACTGACAGCCCCTTACTTTGACACAGGTTAATTGCAGGGCTTGTGAGTGTGAACAGCTGTATTGTCATGCAAATTGCCTGAGCTGAGTGAACTTTAAAAGGAAAGTAAAATATCCCTTAAAGGGTTTGTAAACCTCAAGGTTTTTCACCTTAATGCATTCTATGGCATGCAGCAGCCCCCCCCCCCCCCCCCGAGCCTCCCTTTTACTTACCTGAGACCCGTAATCCCCACAATGGGAATGAGCACAGCAGCTCCAGCCGGTGTCTCGTGTCCTGATTGGATATATTGATAGCAGCGCAGCCATTGGCTCCTGCTGCTGTCAATCAAATACAATGACGAACGCCAGGGGGCGGGGCCAATCCTGCTGTCTGTGTCAATTGACGCAGCAGCAGGACTCCGGAGTCCAAAAGGAGAGTGCTTATCCAATGGGGCACTCAAAAAGAGGAAGAGCCACCAGCGCCACTGTGGGACCCCAGAAGAGGAGGATCTGGGCCACTCAGTGCAAATACCTACTGCACAGAGGAGTTAAGTATGACATGTTTGTTATTTAAAAAAAAAAACAAGGGTTTAGTAACCCTTTAATAGTGTATATACAGTATATGTGTATTAACTGTAATCTTTGTTTTCGTAGAAGAAACAGTTTTTGAAGAATTTTCCAATGTGTTCAGTATGGTGAAGTATAACTTTCTTGTAGACAAATGGAAACCCATTAAAATGTTTATTTTGAACTGCTCATTTTATTTATTTTTTTATTCCAGAGGTACAAGGGAACATAAGATGGATGTATTCCGTAACAAGAATTAGATACTACTAAAACATATTAAATGTATAATGCCCCGTACACACGGTCGGATTTTCCGATGGACAATGTCCGATCGGAGCGTGTTGTCGGAAATTCCGACCGTGTGTGGGCGCCATCGGACATTTTCCATCGGATTTTCCGACACACAAAGTTGGAGAGCAGGAGATAAAATTTTCCGACAACAAAATCCGATCGCGTCAATTCCGACCGTGTGTGGCCTGTTCCGACGCACAAAGTGCCACGCATGCTCAGAAGAAATTCCGACACAGGACAGCTCGTTCTGGTAAACTTAGCGTTCGCAATGGATACAGCACTTTCGTCACGCTGCAATGTTCAAAATGGTTTAATACAGCGCTCTCTCTTCTTCTTTATAATGTGACCAGAATTAAGTAGTTTTGCTGCTCATATTCACACACACTTCTCACAAAGTTTTATTTTTTTTTTTTTAGTGGGATTCCCTGAATATATTGTTATTAGTTGTCACATCTGACAGTTTAATATTTTTTATTATTTTTTTTTTTTTTTTTGGATTTTAAGCCTTTTTTTTCTTTAATGTTTGGATTTTTTCCAAGGCTGATCTTTGTTCAATGCTATTTTTATTTTTACTCCCGAATATTTTTGTGTGTGTTTTGTGTGTCAAGTTACCCCAACACCATTGATATCTTTTCTTATTTAATCTCCAGGAGATTGTTTGTTGTTGGTGTCCCTTGTTCATTTCACATTGTATATTTGAAATGTACCTGAATCCTCACAAACCAACTGTCATTTTTGAAGTCAAACACATAGGAGAGTATAATTCAAAACAAAAATCCTTTATTAAGGGATCAGAACCAAACAAAGAGGAAGGCAACACTGGATCAACAGGAGAAATTAGCGAAGCCTGGGACCCCCACAGCAGACATCAATTCTTCAACATCAAAATTGGTGGCCCGAGGAGTCCATATGTAAGGGAGGGCAGTCTGGTCCAGAATTTGCAGAGATCCGGATAGCAGCAGATGACATCTGTGTCCCTCATCAATCACAATCCTAAATTAGTACTCCCAACTAACATCTAGTTAACATCATTGATTGGACAAGCAGAAATATTTAGAGGAATGCTATACCTGGCTCGATCTGGGCTCCTCCACATATCGCCTGGAAGGCCCAGGTTGGGCATCAGAAGCCTCAGCCAGGGGGAAGGAAGCGTGGAAGGAAGACTTGAGAGGGATGGCCTGGGTTCAGTCTGGCCTGCCAGAAAGTGCAGCCTGTCGTAGTACAACATCCTGGGGACATAGATGTCATCTGCTGCTCCAGATCTCTGCGAATCCAGGACTTTCTTGCGCTCCCTCAGATATGTGCTCCTCAGGCCACCAATGAAAATCTTTAAATAGGTTATGTCTGCCGTGGGGATCACCTGCTTCACAATTTCACACAATTGCTCCAGTGCTGCCTTCCTCTTTGCTTGGTTCTTGAAATGGGGGTGGGTAATCTCCCACAGACAGGGCAGCTCACTTAGCATCTCTACGAATACTGACATGAAGTCATTGTCTTTCATTAAGATATCCATGTTCACTGCAAGACACAACACAAGACAAAGCCTAATGTCACACAAAACTCTCCTAATCTTGATACAATATAGGCCTCAATCTAGAAGCAGTATAGGCACAAGTTTGTCTCTTACCTTCGTTCTTACGATCGGCACGTCCAATGCTCCTTCCTCCACTCACAGATCGTACGTAATACGCACGCGTGTTACGCTTTATACACACTGCGCATGCGTGTAACTCCGCCCGCCCCTGACGTTCTTTCTAGTCTATTCCCCGCCCCTTTTCGTTCGGCGCAGTGGGTGAAGAGCATGATGGCGGAGTTACAGCAGGTGCATTCTAATTCTAGCAATGAGGAGGAGGAAAGCCCGGATTCAGGCACGTCCCGATCCAGAAGGAGACGTTTTAAGGCCACAAATATGTCGTTTGGGGAGATGTTGGAGAAGGTCGACATCATGAGGAAGTCCGACTATGACAGAAAATATGGGCCTTACCCACACCCCAACATCCGAAAGGCAAAAATCATTGCTAAAGTGATCAAAAGCCTTCATAGGAATTTCGGGGTACGAAGATCTAAAGATCAGCTCAGGAAGCGGTGGTTGGACCTGAAGTTGAGAGAGCCAGAGCAGTACCGAAAGATCCGGAGAGTGCTGCAAAAAAGTAAGTAGTTGTGCTGTGTTCCTATTCTTTCTGTCTTTATTCCGTTCGTTCTGCTCCATATGCTTTTATTAATTGTAACGTTTAAAAGGGCAACTTTAATGTTCATGGGCCCATTATTCGTTCGTATCAAACATTTTTCTTTCGGCCTCTAGAACACCATTGTTTAGGCCATATGCATTTTCACACATTTTTTGGGGCCTACTTGGATGCCAAATATTTGTTTGTGTAGATGGGTTTGTTACTAGAATGAAATGCCAACTAGATTGTGTGTAAGGAGAGGACAATGAGCAGCTGTTTTCACATCTGGACACTGGAGCACTAGTGTGGGACACAAGAACACCATTTTTATTAGGGGGGGCACACAGGTGCTCCAGTGTATACTATAGGGGGGGCTACATCTGTGAAGCTTGTACCAAACAGGTAAAGTATTGCAGCTTGACAAAGGGCAATAAAAAATATACATCTTGGAACTCGGGTAAAAAAGACAATTGTACTCCACTTCCAAGCAATGTTTCCTATTTCTAGTTCTGCCATCAAATATCTGTGTGCTAAGTATACAATTTTTGTTTTACATAGGGGAGAAAAGACTCGGAGGACACCCCTCATCCCAGGAGAACACAGACCCCCCACCTCTGGAAGAAGGGGAAATAACACCAACACAAGAAGCTGAGCAGGAGGAAGAAGAAGATGTGGTGGAGATTGGCACCACAACAGGTGAGTGTCTGCGACCACAGGCTCAGGTAAAAGAGATGGATGTTGGCAGATTTTTGAGACCTTTTTTTTTGTTCTTTATCTCTTTTTAGGTGATCGTGATGTGAGGGAGAGAGAACGTTTCACATCTGAAAGTGCCCAGATACTGATCGGGGAAATCATGGGGTGTAATCTCGAATTGCACAACATACAGCAACAAATCAGTGATGTTATTAAAAAAAATGTTTGATGTTTTGGGGCGAATTTAAACCCCACAAAATCACCTGTTTTATTGTGGTCCAATCTTCCAAAAATGTTTTCAATGTTTAGAAAAGTCAAATTTGGAGGATGCACACAGTGTGCCAACATGTGCTATCTGCCATCACGGGAGATCAATGGACGCGTTTTGGGGGTGCAACCCCTTCCTCAATTATAAAGTCGCGTTGAGGAAGGGCTTGCTCCCCCAAAACACGTCCCTTGATCCCCCCTGATGGCAGATAGCACATGTTGACATTCTGAACTTGGTGTGCATCTTCCAAATTTGGCTTTTCCAGGGGTGATTTCCCCCCATCTGAACGCTATATCAAACCCAGTTCCTAAATACTGATGTCTGATATAGCCTTCAGGTTTTACCATATGTGAACTTTGTAGGTTCAAGTTTTTTGGCTTTATTGTTGGTTTTACAGAGGCCTGTTTTATCTGAAATGGATATTTCGATTTTTGATAATGCTACTGCAAAAATTGTTATACAACAAACATGTTGGTTTGTTTTAAAAACCTTTCGTAAATGCACATGTGATTGTGCAGGTATAAAAAAGTGGCTTACTCAAGAATGTGTGGATTATTGTCTCAACACTACAACACTTTTGGGGTGATGTAATTGCTGTTTTATGCAAAAATGGGGGTTATTTCCTAAGGGCAAATACACTTTGGACTACAAGTGCAGGTTCAGTGCAGTTGCAAGTGCACTTGTAGTGAAATGTGTTTTAGCATTTAGGAAGTACCAGCCAACACTGTTTTTTTTTAAGGTTACCCAATCACGACATTTTCTGCACTCAACACATTTCTGTCAGGGTCAGCTATAACAAACACAAGCAGTAAATGTCCACAAAGAATTTCTTTTGGTTGTTTTTTATTTGAAAAAGGTTTCACAGATTGTCTGGCATATTGATAGCCCCCCTACCCGCAAAGAACTCCAGGTATCGTAACCGGACATCACGGGCACTCAGGGAAAGCAAGCCAGGACGGCCACTTTCAAGCGCCATCAGTGTTGATGAATTTGGGATTCCGGCCTCAGGCCCAACTGAGCCAGCATAGTTGGCTGAATGTTTTCTTAAAAAATTATGGAGAACACAGCAGGCAAGTATTATATGGTTCAGTTTATACTCCGCCATATGGATGGGTGTCAGAAATAATCGGAACCGGCTGGCCAGGATTCCAAATGTGTTCTCCACCACTCTTCGGGCTCTGGCCAGCCGGTAATTAAAAACCCTCTGTTCCGGGGTGAGGGTCCTCATCGGGAATGGCCGCATCAGGTGGTCCCCCAGCGCAAATGCTTCATCAGCAGCAAACACAAATGGGAGACCTTCAACATTGTCCTCTGGAGGTGGCAAGTCCAAGCTGCCATTCTGGAGACGCCTGTAGAACTCCGTCTGGGCAATGACTCCACCATCGGACATCCGGCCATTCTTCCCCACGTCCACATACAAGAACTCGTAATTTGCCAACACCACCGCCAACATCACTATACTATTAAACCCCTTGTAATTATAATAGTACGAGTTGGGTGGTGGGACGATGTGGACGTGTTTCCCATCAATTGCCCCTCCGCAGTTAGGAAAGTCCCACTGCTGGGCAAAGTGGGAGGCCACAGTCTGCCATTCCTGTGGTGTTGAAGGAAACTGTTGAGGAAAAAACAATAAACATTACTATTTTTTCACAGAAACATGGCAAGCAGATTATACACAAACATTATGGGGCAACCTCCAGATAGCATTTATTAAGGGGAATTTAACAACAACAAAGTATAAGGTACACCTATCATATTCCCCCTCCCCCCCTCATGGGCCATTTCGAACATTATAGGGGGGGGGGGAAATCTTGGACAGGTAACCCTCTTCACTTCATTGAGAGATGAATGCCTAAATACAGGGTATTACTTGGAACATACCCTCCTTAGTTACACTATTGGCAGCCCACTGGACAGGTAAGAAGTGTCATAATACAAAGATATAAATACACACTGTACACATTTGAGGACATTTGAACATTCTGCTATTACCTATCAAGATAATAATAGGATACAAAAACTTTAAACAGTACCATTGTAAAGTATACAGGCAGATCCTTGCACTACATGCTTTGGGGAATTCATCCATAAATCTGAGCACTAAAGAGATGGGTATAGTGTGTATGGGTTTGGCAAAGTCAGCAGATAGATGATTGAGGATAGAGAATTTGGATCAGCTGACTTAGCAGTTGGGGGGAGGGAGGGTTACTAAAAATTATTTGGGGACACCACAAAAAAGCCTCTGGCACTCTGCCTGAATTTAAATAAAAAATAAAATTTCCAAACATTTTAGGGGGTGTTTGGGGTAAAGCACTACTATAGAGCTGATAAAATACATTGTTAAGTGACTACATGAGGTGAATATAGGGCAGGAGACACCATGCTGGAGAGTTTACTGAAGGGCAAATATGTATGAAGGACATAAAATAATAATTACATAAAAATCCAGCATGCATGAGAACAAAGGGGACATTCACAGCATATTCCAATCATGGTAATTAGGGAATGAGGAAAGAAATGCAATATATTAGCAAACATTCAATAAATAAAATGTGATATAAAAGGATAAAAATCTTACCTTCATATACTCCTTCTGCAGGACCTGGATGATGGCAGAACAGGTCTCTGGGATAATGATACCCAGAGCCTGGGGGGAGATGCCTGTCAAGAACTTGAGGTCCTGCAGGCTTCTCCCTGTCGCCAAATACCGCAAGGTAGCGACCAACCTCTGCTCCGCAGTGATGGCTTGCCTCATGCAGGTATCCTGCCTGCTAATATAGGGGGTCAGCGAAGCCAACAGACAGTGAAACACGGGGTCCGTCATCCTGAGAAAGTTCCTGAAATCATCAGGATTATTCTCACGGATCTCACGGAGCAAAGGCATATGACAGAACTGGTCACGCTGAAGCAACCAATTCTTGGTCCATGAACTCCTCCTCACCCTGTTCATGGACTGGACTTGTGTCAAGGTCAGGACCCCAACACCAAGCCCCCGCACAGCACGAACTCTATGAGAAGTATGCATACGAAACATGGCTAGAAAACGGTCGGCTGCTCAGAACGAAGTAACAGAACGCACTGAAGAACAGCAAGGCCTGTGAAGAGCGACCTGAAAACCAGTAACGAACGAACAAGAATACAATGACTAACTAAAGTCACGCGGAACTTGCTGCACGCACTGAAGAGCAGATACAAACCCACAAGCACAAACTGAACGGAAGAAAACAACCTGAAAGCCACAAGTCTGAAAAAGCGCGAATTGTCTCTCACCAAACTTTTACTAACACGAGATTAGCAAAAGGAGCCCAAAGGGTGCCGCGCTTGGTTCTGAACCGGCCTTTTCTAGTCTCGTCGTACGTGGTGTACGTGACCGCGTGGTTGTCGATCGGAAATTCCGACAACTTTGTGCGACCGTGTAGGCAAAACAAGTTTGAGCCAACATCTGTCGGAAAAAATCCTAGGATTTTGTTGTCGGAATGTCCGAACAAAGTCCGACCGTGTGTACGGGGCATAAGAGTGAGTATGCAGTCTACACTGAGATATGTTGTCAGATACAATTGGACAATATATTCAAAAAGAAACAAATACATCATTAACCACTTCAGCCCAGAAGGATTTACCCCCTTCCTGACCAGAGCACTTATTACAATTTGGCACTGCGTCGCTTTAACTGCTAATTGCGCGGTCATGCAATGCTGTACCCAAACAAAATTTGCGTTCTTTTCTTCCCACAAATAGAGCTTTCTTTTGATAGTATTTGATCACCTCTGCATTTTTTATTTTTTGCGCTATAAATGGAAAAAGACTGAAAATTTAAAAAAAAAATGATATTTTCTACTTTTTGTTATAAAAAAAATCCAATAAACTCACTTTTAGTCATACATTTAGGCCAAAATGTATTCGGCCACATGTCTTTGGTAAAAAAAATGTCAATAAGCGTATATTTATTGGTTTGCACAAAAGTTATAGCGTCTACAAACTAGGGTACATTTTCTGGAATTTACACAGCTTTTAGTTTATGACTGCCTATGTAATTTCTTGAGGTGCTAAAATGGCAGGGCGGTACAAACCCCCCCAAATGACCCCATTTTGGAAAATAGACACCCCAAGGAAATTGCTAAGAGGCATGTTGAGCCCATTGAATATAATTTTTTTTTCCCAAGTGATTGAATAATGACAAAAAAAAAAAATTACAAAAAGTTGTCACTAAATGATATATTGCTCACACAGACCATGGGCATATGTGGAATTGCACCCCAAAATATATTCAGCTGCTTCTCCTGAGTACAGGGATACCACATGTGTGGGACTTTTTGGGAGCCTAGCCGTGTACGGGGCCCCAAAAACCAATCACCGCCTTCAGGATTTCTAGGGGGCGTAAATTTTTGATTTTACCCCTCACTACCTATCACAGTTTTGAAGGCCATAAAATGCCCAGATGGCACAACCCCCCCCCCCCAAATGACCCCATTTTGGAAAGTAGACACCCCAAGCTATTTGCTTTGAGGCATGTTGAGTCCATGGAATATTTTATATTTTGACACATGTTGCGGGAAAGTGACATTTTTTTTTTTTGCACAAGTTGTCACTAAATGATATATTGCTCACACAGGCCATGGGCATACGTGGAATTGCACCCCAAAATACATTTAGCTGCTTCTCCTGAGTATGGGGATACCACGTGTGGGACTTTTTGGGAGCCTAGCCGCGTACGGGGCCAATCACCGCCTTCAGGATTTCTAAGGGTGTAAATTTTTGATTTCACTCTTCACTGCCTATCACAGTCTCGTAGACCATGGAATGCCCAGGTGGCACAACCCCCCCAAATGACCCCATTTTGGAAAGTAGACACCCCAAGCTATTTGCTGAGAGGCATGGTGAGTATTTTGCAGCTCTCATTTGTTTTTGAAAATAAAGAAAGGCAAGAAAAAAATTTTTTTTTCTTCTTTAAATTTTCAAAACTTTGTGACAAAAAGTGGGGTCTGCAAAATACTCACTATACCTCTCAGCAAATAGCTTGGGGTGTCTACTTTCCAAAATGGGGTCATTTGGGGGGGGGAGTTTTGTGCCCCTGGGCATTCCATGGCCTCCGAAACTGTGATAGGCAGTGAAGAGTGAAATCAAAAATTTACGCCCTTAGAAAGCCTGAAGGCGGTGCTTGGTTTTCGGGGTCCCGTACGCAGCTAGGCTCCCAAAAAGTCTCACACATGTGGTATCCCCGTACTCAGGAGAAGCAACAGAATGTATTTTGGGGTGTAATTTCACATATTCCCATGGCATGTTTGAGCAATATATCATTTAGTGACAACTTTGTGCAAAAAAAAAAAAATGTGTCTCTTTCCCGCAACTTGTGTCACAACATGGACTCGACATGCCTCTCAGCAAATAGCTTGGGGTGTCTACTTTCCAAAATGGGGTCATTTGGGGGGGTTTGAACTGCCCTGGCATTTTATGCACAACATTTAGAAGCTTATGTCACACATCACCCACTCTTCTAACCACTTGAAGACAAAGCCCTTTCTGACACTTTTTGTTTACATGAAAAAATAATTTTTTTTTGCAAGAAAATTACGTTGAACCCCCAAACATTATATATTTTTTTTAAAGCAAATGCCCTACAGATTAAAATGGTGGGTGTTTCATTTTTTTTTTCACACAGTATTTGCGCAGCAATTTTTCAAAGGCATTTTTTGGGGAAAAAACACACTTTTTTTAAAATTTTAATGCACTAAAACACACTATATTGCCCAAATGTTTGATGAAATAAAAAAGATGATCTTAGTCCGAGTACATGGATACCAAACATGACATGCTTTAAAATTGCGCACAAATGTGCAGTGGCAACAAAATAAATACCGTATTTATCGGCGTATAACACGCGCCGGCGTATAACATGCGCCGGTGTATAACACGCACCCCAAGTTAAGGAGGGAATTTTAAGGAAAAAAACTTTTAGGAGTAAAGTTTAAGGAAGAAAAACTTACATTTAAATGCCCATCAATGCAGCGTTATCGGTGTCCATCTGCAGCCTTGTCAGTGTCAGTGTCCATTGCAGCCTTGTCAGTGCAGCTTTGCCCCAGTGCAGAATTGTCAGTGCAGCCTTGTCAGTGCAGCTTTGCCCCAGTGCAGCCATGTCAGTGCAGCCTTGTCAGTGCAGCCATGTCAGTGCAGCCTTGTCAGTGCAGCCTTGTCAGTGCAGCCATGTCAGTGCAGCCATGTCAGTGCAGCCTTGCCCCCGTTCAGCCTTGCCTCCGTTCAGCCTTGCTCCCGTTCAGCCTTGTTCTCTGCCGACATAAACAGCGTATGTGTAAATTTAAATATGGCGCCGAGACCGCAGTGACTCGGCGGAGCCGAGATACACATACCCGAGAGTCCTCGGCTTTTCTCGGTGCCGCTTACAGTCCCGCCCAATGGGCGGGACTGTAAACGGCGCCGACTGTAAGCGGGTATGTGTATCTCGGCTCCGCCGAGTCCCTGCAGTCTCGGCGGCGTATTTGAATTTACACACTGCTGTTTATGTCGGCGTCGATCGTGGCAATCGCCGCAATTGCTCCGATCACACACAATTGGGGGGGGATCGGCCTATAACACGCACCCACGATTTTCAGGGGAAAAAAAGTGCGTGTTATATGCCGATAAATACGGTACATTTTTAAAAGCCTTTACAGGTTACCACTTTAGATTTACAGAGGAGGTCTACTGCTAAAGTTACTACCCTCGATCTGACCTTCGCGGTGATACCTCACATGCATGGTGCAATTGCTGTTTACATTTAATGCCAGACCGATGCTTGCGCGAGAGCAGGGGGGGACAGGGGTGCTTTTTTTTTTTTTCATTTATTATTTTTTTGCTTTTTTATCTTATTTTTAAACTGTTCCTTTCATTTTTTTTAAAATCATTTTTATTGTTATCTCAGGGAATGTAAATATCCCCTATGATAGCAATAGGTAGTGACAGGTACTCTTTTTTTGAAAAAATTGGGGTCTATTAGACCCTAGATCTCTCCTCTGCGCTCAAAGCATCTGACCACACCAAGATCGGTGTGATAAAATGCTTTCCCAATTTCCCAATGGCGCTGTTTACATCCGGCAAAATCTAAGTCATAAAATGCTTGTAGCTTCCGGTTTCTTAGGCCATAGAGATGTTTGGAGCCACTCTGGTCTCTGATCAGCTCTATGGTCAGCTGGCTGAATCATCGGCTGCATTCTCAGGTTCCCTGTTGAGACAGAAGAGCCAGAGAAAAACACGGAAGATGGTGGGGGGCATTCCCTCCCACTGCTTGTAAAAGCAGTCTAGAGGCTAATTAGCCGCTAGGATTGCTTTTACATGAAAGCCGACCGCTGGCTGAAAAGAATGATACCAAGATGATACCTAAACCTGCAGGCATCATTCTGGTATAACCACTCAAATTAGTGAATGGCATACCTGAAGACAAAAAAATGGTTAACAATAAAACACGGTAAACGGTAAAGTATAAAAGATGGCATAACTGAAAAGCAAACGTGATAAAACATAATAACAATAAAACATTGCAGAATAAAATACAGTAAAAAAGAGCAGCACAATAGAGAGAGAATAGAGAGAGAGAGAGAACAATTAAATGACAACTATTTTTTTTTTTTTTGTGTTTTTTTTTTTTTTTTTTTACACTTTTTTTGTAACTGCAACTTTTATAACTGTAACCGGTTCCAGGTTCGGGTCTCTCAAAATGCGATGGCATCTTGGGAGACCCTGTGAAAGTGTGCCTAGTCTGTGCAGTGCTGTACCCTACGCTAATACTCAACTAGTGAATGGTAGCGTTTTAAACATTCACCAATGCAAAGACCAGGATTGTCAGGACAGGAGGGACAATAATAGCGAGTGTCACGCCTATATCCGCGCTTGCTGCAGACACATCTTTTTTGGGGGGTTTGTTGGGTAGGGGTTCTCGGGAGGACATAAAGAAAATGCCTCTCATGCAGCCGACTGCATTTGGTTGGGGATGTGAATGGGGGAAGTACGGGCGCTGCAGAAGTGGTGGGTTCCCAATTAGGATTGGCGAATGCAGCAGGAAGGGCACTATGGGCACGACGGGCCTGTTTGTCTTCTTCTTGGTGGCAGCGGGACACTACTTGTGCTTGCCACCTCACCAGCTTGAACTGCACTTATAGGACTCGCCACGTCACCAAGTGTTACTGCAGTGCTGGTTTGACTACGACCGGGGTGTACTAGGCCGCTGGCGCTTGCCAATTCACCAAAACGCTACCAAAAAAAGTGCTAGCAATCGCAGGGATGAGGCCTGACTCTGCGAACGCTGCAGTTATGCGTTTAGTGTTTTATAAGTGACAGTGATCGATCGATACTGCACTTGGGTGGGCTGGGCCAGGCGGAGGGGCAAAACGCAGGTGCTAGCAGGTATCTGGGCTGATTCCGCTAACACTGCGTTTTTGGGAACCCTAAACTGCTGGGGACGCTAGTACAGATCTGATCGGATCAGATATTGATCCGTTCAGATACTATACCACTAAGAGAGGTGTACGGTGCATGCGTTGGTGTTAGTGGTACTGGCACTAACCTGACGCTGCCTGGGGCTGGTGCTTGCCATTTCACCAAAACGCTACCAAAAAAACTGTTAGCGAACGCAGGGATCAGGCCTGACTCTGTGAACGCTGCAATTATGCATTTAGTGTTTTGTAAGTGACAGTGATCGATCGATACTGCACTTGGGTTGGCTGGGCTGTGCGGAGGGGCAAAAAGCAGGTGCTAGCAGGTATCTGGGCTGATCCCGCTAACACTGCGTTTTTGGGAACCCTAAACTGCTGGGGACGCTAGTATAGATCTGATTGGATCAGATATTGATTCGTTCAGATACTATACCACTAAGGGAGGTGTATGGTGCGTGTGTGGGTGTTAGTGGTACTGGCACTAACCTGACGCTGCCTGGGGCTGGTGCTTGCCATTTCACCAAAACGCTACCAAAAAAACTGTTAGCGAACGCAGGGATCAGGCCTGACTCTGTGAACGCTGCAATTATGCATTTAGTGTTTTGTAAGTGACAGTGATCGATCGATACTGCACTTGGGTTGGCTGGGCTGTGCGGAGGGGCAAAAAGCAGGTGCTAGCAGGTATCTGGGCTGATCCCGCTAACACTGCGTTTTTGGGAACCCTAAACTGCTGGGGACGCTAGTATAGATCTGATCGGATCAGATATTGATCCGTTCAGATACTATAGCACTAAGAGAGGCGTATGCTGCGTGCGTGGGTGTTAGCAGTACTGGCACTAATCTGACGCTTCCTGGGGCGACGCATATCACCGCCGGGAGATCAGGGGGCTAAACCTTTATTAGGTAATGAACGGCGGGTGCCCTGACACTATAAAAAATAAACGAACCAACCAGCGTCACCCGTAACGGTTATACGGTGATCAGTGGTGAAAGGGTTAACTAGGGGGCAATCAAGGGGTTAAAACATTTATTAGGTAGTATATGGGGGACCCTGAGACTTTAAAACGCTGATGGCGAAGCTAAATATTTACCTCCCTAACTAGCGTCACCAGTGACACTAATACAGCGATCAGAAAAATGATTTGACACTGGAGACGGGGGGTGATCAAGGGGTTAAAACTTTATTAGGGGGTGTTAGGGGGGTATCCTAGACTTAAAGGGGGCTAATACTAACTGCCCTATCATACTAACTGTCACAAACTGACACCATGCAGTAATCAGAAAAAAAACCAAAACTGCTTGGTGTCAGTGTGACGGGGGGGGGGGTGATTAGGGGGTGATGGGGGTGGATCGAGGGTTAAAGAGGGTGTTATGTGTGCCTGGCATGTTCTACTGTGATGTGTTGTGTTGGTGCACTCACATTACAGTCTTCTCTCCTCGGCGCCGGAACGGAAAATACCGAGCCGAGGAGAGATGACATCATTTCCTCTGCCTCTGTGTACTATACAGAGGCAGGGGAATGATCTCATTGGCTGGGAGCGATCGCAAGGGGGAGGCACGAATGGATGGCCTCCCCCTCATCTCTGAACACTCCCAGACCAAAGCCGACCACCTCGGGCACCGGGGTGGGGGGGTCCGATTGCCCGCGGGAAGGCAATCACGTACCAGGTACGTGATTTTGCCTGCCCGTGCCATTCTGCCACAGTATATCTGCGTGAGGCGGTCGGCAAGTGGTTAATGATTAACCACTTTCCACCTGCCATATAACAGAATGACGTTCGCAAAGTGGTTAAGCTATCCTGACTGGACATTATATGACATCGAGCAAGATAAGCCGCGATCGCGCGCACCTGCGGGGGCACGCAGCACGGTGATGTAGGCTCTTTACCATGTGATCAGCTGCGTCCAATAAAAGCTGATCTCAGCATAAACAGGAGGAGCTGACAGATGCAAGTAGAGGAGAGCAGATCGACTGCTCTCCTAACAGGGGGGGTCTGCACTGACTGATTATCAGTGCAGCCCCTGAGGATGGCCACCCAGGGCCTCCGTGGATGCCACCCAGGACCACCAAGTATGCCCACCCATGACCACCAGGGTTGCCAACCAGTGTCAGTGCCCATCAGGGGTGCCAATCAGTAATGCCTGCTAGTACCTCCTCATCAGTGCCACCTATCAGTTCCCATATGTTCCGCCTATCAGTGCCCATCAGTACCACCTATCAGTGCCCATTAGTGTCGCCTATTAGTGCCCATCAGTGCTGCATATTAGTGCCTAATCATCAGTGCCCATGTCAGATCTGGGCTCAGCCCTTCCTTTCGGCTAATTGCCAGCTCCCATCTCATTCCACAGTTACCCAGCTGAAGTTGATCCTGCTCGTCAGTCCTGCCTACTTAAGCCATCCAGTCCAGAGGAGCTCTGCCTTCTCCTTGGTCACATCACAAGAAACTCCTGCGTTCCGGTTTTAAAGACTGGCTTTGCTGACATCCCTTCATCCCTTCAGGCTACAGATCCTGCTTGCTGTTCCACTACTTTGATCCCTGACTCCTGGCTTGGCTGACGATCCGTTCTGATTACTGAACTTTGGCTATGTTTTGACTATGTTTGTTCTTTTTACTTTTATTATTAAACAAGTGTGATTTAACTGTACTTCTGTCTCGGTCTGATTTCATGGTTTCTGACAGTAGGCGAAGGCCTTGAATTTAGAAGATACAGTCAATCCACTTGTTGGTAATATTTTTTCCAGATTGGATCAGCAACATCACCGCATGGATCAGTTTGCCATAGCGTTACAAACAATCCTGAGTTGCACGGCTCACCTGGAATCTCCCACTGTAGCTGCTCCGGTACAACCTGAGTTGCAGGCCGTCCCTGCTGCTGCACCTGTCTCTGTGCAGGCATCCGCCTATTACCTCTATAAAAAGTATGTCTGCTTCCGGTCCGCTTCCCCAGTGATTTGGGGGCAATCCAGTACAATGCAGAGGGTTTCTCAACCAGGTTGAGATATAATTTGAGGTGCTGCCCCAGGCATTTCCCACGGAGAGAGGCAAAGTAGCTTTCTGAGAGATCCTTGGCCTCGGCAAACCCTCTATGGAAACCTGTTGTCTTGAGTTACCCTGAGTTTGTGGCCTCCTTTAAAAGGGTATTTGACGTTCCTGCATGCTCTGCTTTTGGTGCCAAGTGCCTCATGTCCATCAGAGTATGAGAACTGTTGCCGACTACGCCATTGAATTCCGTACTCTGGCAGCAGAGGTTGCTTGGAACAATGAGGCCCCCATGGCTGCTTTTTCTCATGGTCTCTCGGATTCCATCAAGGATGAGATAGCAGCCCGAGATATACCCACTGAGCTGGAGAAGATGATAATGTTTGCCATCCTCATTGACTCCAGACTCAGTGAGAGACTCTCTTTTAAGGAGCACTTGCGGAAGCCTCCTTTACATTTGCCTCCAAGCTTTGCAGCCCCATCCGTGCCTCCCTCACCTGCCATGCCTCCTGGTACCTTCTCGGTCAGTGAAGATGAATCTATGCACTTGGGATTCACGCGTCTCTCTGCGGATGAGAGAACCTTTAGGAGGAGGGAGAAATTGTGCCTTTATTGTGGCCAGGCAGGTCACTTTTTGAAGTCTTGTCCTACCCGTCCAGGGAACGCCCGAACCTTGAGGTCCTGTCACGGACAGACCTTAGATGGTGTTGTTTCATCCCCAGTTATCCAAAAGGATAAGCCCTTGGTTTCGGTCACCCTTTCTTGAGCCGAGACGTCCATCGAGATACAGGGTCTAATCGACTCTGGGGCTGCAGGCTTGTTTATTGATGCTGCCTTTGTATCGAAGCACTTGATTCCCCTGCAGCTGCGTGACACTCCACTTGCCATTGAGGCTCTTGACGGGAGACCTCTACAGCCTGCCCATGTGACTCATGAGACAGTTCTGTTGTCCATGGCTGTAAGGGCTCTTCACCATGAGATAATCCAATGCCAAGTTATTTCCTCACCTAAGTTTCCACTAGTTATTGGTTATCCTTGGTTACAGAGGCACAACCCCTCTTTTGATTGGCTTCATGTTGAGGTTCTCTCCTGGTCTCCACAATGCAGTGAGACATGCTTCTAGAAGGTAGCCAAGGTCCTGTGCACCTCTTTACTCTCCTTCCTGTCGGAGGAGTACCGCAATTTTAGCGATGTCTTTGACAAAGGTCAAGCCAGTTGTTTGCCTCTACACCGGCCGTATGATTGCGTAATTAACCTTCAACCTGTTGCCATACCCCCTTGTGGCCGGGTTTACCCTTTGTCAGTATTGGAGGATAAGGCCATGGAGGAATATGTTGCAGACACACTTTTTCAAGGTTTCATCCGCAAATCCTTGTCTCCTGCTGGTGCTGGTTTCCTCTTTGTGAAGAAGAAGAGCGGTGAACAGAGACCGTGTATTCATTATAGGGGTCTCAATCATTTCACAATTAAGAATGCCTATCCAATTCCGTCGATTACAGAGTTAGTTGACCGCCTCAAGGGTGCAACGGTTTTCATGAAGCTGATTTTAGAGGGGCATACAATCTCGTGAGGATTAAGGAGGGCGACGAGTGGAAAACTGCGTTTAATACCAGAACAGGTCATTATGAGTACCTCGTAATTAATGCCTTTTGGCCTTTGTAACTCCCCGGCAGTTTTCCAGGAATTTATAAACGATGTCCTCTGAGATTTGTTGCAGTTATGTGTGGTGGTTTATCTCGATGATATCCTCATATTTTCCAAGTCCCTGGAGAGCCACCACACAGATGTTTGTCGTGTGCTTCAGAAACTAAGAGAGAACAATCTCTATTGTAAACTGAAGAAGTGCGAGTTCTATCGTGAACAGGTTAAATTCCTGAGCTATGTCATTTCCACTGCTGGTTTTTCGTTGGACCCAGAGAAACTTTAGGCAGTCCTACAACTACAATGGCCCCGACTCATGGGTTTACGTCCTCTGCAGCATTTCATGGGCTTTGCCAACTATTATCGAAAGTTTATTCGTAACTTCTCGTCTCTGGTCAAGCCCCTGAATGATATGACCAGAAAGGACAGTAACCCACAGAGTTGGTCTCCGGAGTCCTTTAAAGCCTTTGAGAGTCTCAAGGCTGCCTTTGTTTTTGCTCCTGTGTTGGCACATCCTGATCCTGCATTACCTTTTATCCTTGAGGTTGATGCTTCTGAGACTGGTTTTGGCGCCCTTCTGTCTCAACGTCCTACCTCTGAGAGCACTATGCATCCTTGTGGCTACTTTTCAAAGAAATTGTCACCTGCGGAGTGCAATTACGAGATTGGTGACAGAGAGCTGTTGGCGATCATTTTAGCCCTGAAAGAATGGAGACATCTCCTCAAAGGTACCACTGTGCTGGTTCTCATTCTTACTGATCATAAGAATCTCACATTCTTTTCTGAGGCTAAACGCCTCTCTCCCAGATGGGCGCCATAGGCTCTTTTCTTGTCAAGTTTCAAATACATTGTCTTATTCCTACCCAGTACTAAGAATGTGAGGGCTGACGCCTTGTCACAACAATTTTCCTCAACTTCCAAGTTGGAGTCAGTTCCAGTTCCTGTGATTCCTCCTGATCATATTCTGGCTACAGTTCGCACCAGTCTCACTTCTCCTTTGGGTTAAAAAATTCTTGCTCAGGTCCATGCTCCTGAGAAACCTTGTGACCGCTTCTTTGTCCCAAAAGAGTCTCCGTACTGCTGTGCTCCAGACTTACCATTCTCCCAATGCAACTGGCCACCCTGATAGGAATCAACTGGTTTGGGCCATTTCCCAACAATTCTGGTGGCCTAGTCTACGTGCTGATGTAACTGCCTTCGTAGCTGCCTTTTCCATGAGAGCTCAGAGTAAGACTCCACGATACCTTCCAATGGGCCTCCTACAACCCATACCCAATGGAGAAAGGCCCTGGACCCACCTGTCTATGGATTTCATTGTGGAGTTGCCCAACTCCCAAGGAAACACCTTTATCCTTATGGTGGTTGACCGGTTCTCAAAGATGTGTCATTGTATTCCACTTAAGAAGTTGCCCACTTCTAAGGAACTGGCTTCCATTTTTGCTCAGGAGATCTTTCGCTTACATGGGCTACCCAAGGTGACTGTCTCGGACAGGGGTAGTCAGTTTGTGTCCCGGTTCTGGTGAGCCTTTTGTGCACAGTTGGGAATTCAGCTTGCTTTCTCCTCTGCGTATCACCCATAGTCTAATGGGGCAGCAGAATGAGCCAATCAGTCTTTGGAGAAATTCTTATGTTGCTATAATTCTGACCATCATAACAACTGGTCAGACCTATTAGCGTGGGCAGAGTTTGCTCACAATGGTGCCTTGAATTCTGCTTCCCGATTGTCCCCATTTATGGCGAATTATGGTTTCCAACCTTCCATGTTGCCTGACTCATTTGTTCTGCAGAGTATTCCTGCATTAGAGGAGCATCTCCGTGGTCTTTGTTACACTTGGGCACAAGTCCAGGAGGCTTTGCGTCATGCTAATGATAGGTACAGACTCCATGCTGACCGCAGACGCCTGCCTGCGCCTTCCTAAATGGTTGGGGACAGGGTCTGGTTGTCATATCGCAACCTCCGACTTCGTGTTCCCTTACTGAAGTTTGGACCTCAGTTTATGGGGCCTTTCCATATTCTTTGCAGGATTAACCCAGTGGCTTACGCATTAGATCTTCCTTCTAATATGCGTATGTATTTCATGTCTCTTATTAAAACCTTTGGTCTGCAACCGCTTTACCACCTCAGTGCCACGTCCTCACCCTGTACAGGTTGAGAACCATGAGGAATATGAAGTACAGTCCATTGCTGACTCCCATAGGTTTCATGGGAGCATACAGTACCTGGTGCATTGAAAAGGGTATGGTCCAGAGGAACGCTCTTGGGTCTCATCCTCGGACGTAGATGCCCCATGTCCTCCTCCGTGATTTCCATAGATGGTTTCCCCTCAAGCCCGGTGGTCCCCCGAGGGGGAGGGGTCGTTGAGGAGGGTACTGTCAGGGCTGGGCTCAGCCCTTCCTTCTCTGAGCTGGCTGCTCAGCTGTTGGCTAATTGCCAGCTCCCATCTCTCTCCACAGTTACCCAGCTGAAGCTGATCCTGCTCGTCAGTCCTGCCTACTTAAGCCGTCCAGTCCAGAGGAGCTCCGCCTTATCAGTGCCCATCAGGGCAGCCTCATCAGCGCCCATCAAGGAGAAAACTTACTTATTTACATTTTATAACCGAAATAAAGCAAAAAAATATTCAAAAATTTCCGGTCTTTTCTAAATTTTTTTAACAAAAAAAAAAACCCCAGTGGTGATCAAATACCACCAAATGAAAGCTCTATTTGTGGAAACAAAAAGATAAAAATCTTGTTTGGGTAGATCGTTTCATGACCGCGCAATTGTCATTCAAAGTGCGACAGCGCTGAAAGCTGAAATGGGCAGGAAAGGGAGGGGGAGGTGCACTGCATTGAAGTGGTAAATTAAGGAACAATATATTGATACATGAAAGCTCCACCTGGCAAACTTGTTGACTTTACTGTGGGGGGATGGGGGGAGACACCTCTGCCTATCCAGATACCACTCCATGTGGGATTGAGGGGGACACATGGCTAGCAGCTGCTTGTGATCCACATGCACTAGGGATGGGCGAACGGTTTGACCCGAGCATAAGTTCGGGCTGAACTTTGGTTGTGCAGATGTTCTGCAGAACCGAACCAATATGCAGTGTTCGGGGAAAATTCGAAAGCCGCCGGAACACCATTAAAGTCTATGTGACATTGACATGAAAAATCAAAAGTGTTCATTTTAAAGGCTTATATGCAAGTTATTGTCATAAAAAGTGTTTGGGGACCAGGGTCCTTCCCCAGGAGACATGTATCAATGCATAAAAAGTTTTAAAAACGTCAGTTTTTCGGGAGAAGTGATTTTAATAATGCTTTAAAGTGAAACAATAAAAGTGAAATATTTCTTTAAATTTCGTACCTGGGGGGTGTCTATAGTATGCCTGTAAAGTGGTGTATTTTTCCCGTGTTTAGAACAGTACCTGCACAAATTACATTTCTAAAGGAAAAAGTCATTTAAAAGTACTTACGGCTATAATGAATTGTCGGTCCTGGCAATACAGATAAAAGTCATTGAAAAAAATGGCATGGGATCCCCCCAGTCCGTTACCAGGCCCTTTGAGTCTGGTATGAATATTAAGGGGAACCCCGAACCAAAAATTTAAAAAAAATTGCGTTGGGGTCCCCCCAAATTCCATACCAGGCCCTTCAGGCCTGGTTATTAAGGGGAACCCCTCACCAAAATAAAAAAAATGGCGTGGGGGGCCCCCTCAAAATCCATACCAGACCCTTATCCGAGCACATACCTGGCAGGCCGCAGGAGAAGAGGAAGGATGAGAGAATGCCCCCCCTCCTGAACTGTACCAGGCCACATGCCCTCAACATGGGGAGGGTGCTTTGTGGTAGCCCCCCACAGCACCTTGTGCCCATGTTGATGGGGACAAGGGCCTCATCCCCACAACTCTTGCCCGGTGGTTGTGGGGGTCTGAGGGCAGGCCATTTCATCTACCATTTCACAAAAAAAGTGTCAAAATGGTAACAGTAGACCGAGCCCTGGAATGGTAAAGCCTTCCAAGCTGAAATTCTGGCCCACACCTACTGATGACAACTCTCCCCTTCACTCTGCCAAATGAATGCATGCCCAGACCAGATGGAGGTCTGGGACCTGGCTAGTCTGCCTTGGGGGGGGACTGTGACAGACCTAACCAGACATGATTCTCTGAAACACACAAACTCTGAGAACTGGAGGACCCAAATACAGATTTGGGGCCTAGACAGCCTAAACCAGCATTGACTGCTTCAACCCCCCCCCCCCCTAGACTCAGAGGCTCAAAGCAGTGATTATAATCTGCTCAAAACAACCTGATGCTGAGGTCTCCTGCTGTTATGTGTAATCTGTTTATTAAGGAGGTATGTGTGTACTGTTAAGTGTCTTTTTCCATTGTGTTATTTCCTCATTGTGTGCCTCCTAGGTGAACATTCCCATTGTTAATTGTTTCTGTCTGTTTGCTAATCCTTCTAGATGTGATTCATCTTGTGTCAACTTTCCTTTGTTACCTGTGAGAAATTGACAAAATGTACTTGTGGAATGTTTACCCCAATGTGTAATTTTTTTTGTTCATGTGGTGAATGCCCCTATTTTTGAAGTGTATAAAAACCTGTATTTCTGTTCAATAAAGTGATTGCTTTGGTTTTTACCTCAACATCTTGTTCATGCAAGATGTTTGGGGTAAAGCGCTGGTATTAGCTATCATTCTGCTGGAAAGGTTTGAAGGGCAGGAAGCAGCATTTGGCGGATGCACCCAGGTTGTCCATCACATTTGGTGCCAGTGGTGGGATGGTTCCTGCACTCTAGGACATTCAAACCACCACCAGGATCCAAGGTGCCAGGCGGTCTGTTACAATGTCTTTTGAGACTGAGGGAGCCCTGACAGTATTTGGCAGATTGTATAATTGGGCATAATAATCACAGAATACAGACTCTATTCAAGAGATATGCAAAACAGTGGTGAGGCAGATTGCAATTTCCGAATGTGCAAAGTTTCTATCTGTTGTTTCAAGGCCCTTGCCAACATTCGGCTACATTTGTTTCCAAACTCAGAAAATTTGTGAGAGGCGTATCACAGATGGGCACAGAAACATGCTTTGGGAAGGGAAATGAGAAGTTAATTGGGAAACAGCATCTGGGTCATAGGCATCCACTAGGGATGAGCCGAACACCCCCCGGTTCGGTTCGCACCAGAACCTGCGAACGGACCAAAAATTTGCATGAACGTTAGAACCCTATTGACGTCTATGAGACTTGAACGTTCGAAATCAAAAGTGCTCATTTTGAAGGCTAATTTGCATGGTACTGTCCTAAAAAGGGTTTGGGGACCCGGATCCTGCCCCAGGGGACATGTATCAATGCAAAAAAACCTTTTAAAAACGGCTGTTTTTTTGGGAGCAGTGATTTTAATGATGCTTAAAGTAAAAAAAAAAAAAAAGTGAAATATTACTTTAAATATCGTACCTGGGGGATGTCTATAGTATGCCTGTAAAGTGGCGCATGTTTCCCGTGCTTAGAACAGTCCCTGCACAAAATGTCATTTTTAAAGGAAAAAAAAGTCATTTAAAACTGCTTGTGGCATTTATGTAATGTCGGGTCCTGGCAATATGGATGAAAATCAGTGAGACAAATGGCATGGGTACCCCCCAGTCCATTACCAGGCCTTTTGGGTCTTGTATGGATATTAAGGGGAACCCTGCACCTAAATTAAAAAAAGGAAAAGCGTGGGGCCACCAGGCCCTATATACTCTGAACAGCAGTATACAGGCGGTGCAAACAAGACAGGGACTGTAGGTTTGTTGTTAAGTAGAATCTGTTTGTAATTTTGAACTGGTACATTTTTAACGTGTTTAGCTCCATACAAAAAAATCTATTTTAAGCTTTTTGGAAAACATAGGGAAGGGTTATCACCCCTGAGACATTTGTTTTGCTGTCTGTCCTCCTCTTCAGAAGATTTCACCTCACTTTTTGTCCCAATGACAAATGTTTTTTGAAAATTTGGGGTTTTTTGTGAAACAAGGATTGGTGATAAAGCATCAGTGGAAAGGAGAAACGTTTTTCACATATTAACTCTTACAGGAGTGAATTTCCCTTCCTAGGGGTAGATTTCATCTCACTTCCTGTTGTCTCCTTCTGTTTGCAAGTAGGAGTTGTTTGTAAGTTGGATGTTTGAAAGTAGGGGCCTGCCCTATATACTCTGCAGAAATTTTGGCCTTAGGTGTTGTGGCCACAACACTGTAAGCCCTCACAGGGCCCTGCTGTGAAATATTAGATCAATAATTGTAATTACATGCCCCTGTTGAACAAGGGCAGAAAAATTGGGCCTTTGGTGGTGATGGTGCTAGTGCCACAACACTAAGTCCTCACTCGCTCTTGGTGGGCGCAGAAACGGGCCCTGCTGTGAAATATTAGATCAAGAATTGTAATTACATGCCCCTGTTGAACAGGGGCAGAAAAATTGGGCCTTAGGCACTGGTGCTGGTGCCACAACACTGCAACCCCTCACAGATACTCAAGTTGGAACGCAGAAATGAGCCCTGCTGCAAAGTATTGCATCAAAAATTGTAATTACACGTCCCTGTTAAACAAGGGCTGAAAAATTGGGCCTTAGGCACTGGTGATGGCGCCCAGAACCAAAAATGTTCTTACAAGCTATCAGCGTGATCATTGAGGAGGAAGATGATAATTACTCAGGATAGTCACTCAGCATCAGCATAGGCAGTCTTTGAAGGGATCTGAGATTTCAAAAAAAATTATTCAGTTACATCAGCATCAGGTGCTTGGTAGCTGGTGGTGATCCAAGACTGATTCATTTTTATGAGGATCAGTCGATCGACCGAGTCGGTGGACAGACGCACCCTGTGATCGGTTACAAAGCCTCCAGCAGCACTGAATGTGCGTTCTGAAAGAACGCTGGATGCAGAACAGGCCAGTAGCTCAATTGCATACTGTGCAAGCTCTGGCCAGTGATCCATTCTCAAGACCCAGTAACCCAGAGGATTTTCGGTGGGAAAGGTGTCCAAGTCAGGTCTTGCCCCTAGGTATTAGAAAAACAGACGCTGGCGATGGTTGCTGGAACCAATTATACCTTGGGGCTGCGGACCAAAAAATTGTCTGAATGCATCGGTCAGACGGCCACCTTCTCCACCGCTCCTTCTTTGTCTGACCAAAGCCTCAGCAACACGTTGTCCAGAAACAGGAGTTTGTAACCTCCCAGTCTCTGGGAACGCATTGCGCAGACCTTTCTGCATGGCCTCCCGAAGATGTTTCATCCTCTGCTCCCTCTGCGATGGCAAGATAAGGTCTGCAACCTTACTATTTTAACGTGGATCAAGGAGGGTTGCCAGCCCAGTATTGGTCCTTCTCCTTGATACCACGAATACGAGGATCCTTACGCAGGCTTTGCAGGTTTAGGGAGGCCATGCAGTGTAGGTTTGCTGAGGCATTCGGTCCGGAGTCCTCTGGGTCACTAAGGACGACATGGTCCGCAGCCACCTCCTCCCAGCCACGTACAAGTCCATGTGTTTCTTGGGACTGATCCCTTAAAGACTGCTGCTTATGCTGAGTGCCAGGCTCCACCTCCATACTGACACAATCCTCCTCCTCCTCCTCTTCCTGTGTGATCGGCGGACACGCAGGAACACTGTCTGGATAAAGGGGGCCTTGAGAGCTAAGGAAGTCCTCCTCTTCCTGCCTCTGTTCTGCCTCAAGTGCCCTGTCCATTATTCCACACAGCGTGTGCTCCAACAGGTGGACAAGTGGGACAGTGTCACTGATGCATGCACTGTCACTGCTCACCATCCTCGTGGTCCACCATCCACCATCCTTATCTGCGATGGCAAGATAAGGTCTGCAACCTTACTATTTTAACGTGGATCAAGGAGGGTTGCCAGCCCAGTATTGGTCCTTCTCCTTGATACCACGAATACGAGGATCCTTACGCAGGCTTTGCAGGATCAGGGAGGCCATGCAGTGTAGGTTTGCTGAGGCATTCGGTCCGGAGTCCTCTGGGTCACTAAGGACGACATGGTCCGCAGCCACCTCCTCCCAGCCACGTACAAGTCCATGTGTTTCTTGGGACTGATCCCTTAAAGACTGCTGCTTATGCTGAGTGCCAGGCTCCACCTCCATACTGACACAATCCTCCTCCTCCTCCTCTTCCTGTGTGATCGGCGGACACACAGGAACACTGTCTGGATAAAGGGGGCCTTGAGAGCTAAGGAAGTCCTCCTCTTCCTGCCTCTGTTCTGCCTCAAGTGCCCTGTCCATTATTCCACACAGCGTGTGCTTCAACAGGTGGACAAGTGGGACAGTGTCACTGATGCATGCACTGTCACTGCTCACCATCCTCGTGGCCTCCTCAAATGGTGACAGGACAGTGCATGCATCCCTGATCATGGCCCACTGGCGTGGGATAAAAACAAGCTCCCCTGACCCTGTCCTTGTGCCATAGTCGCACAGGTACTCATTGATGGCCCTCTGCTGCATGTGCAGCCGCTGCAGCATGGCCAACGTTGAGTTCCACCTGGTGGGCATGTCACAGATTAGGCGGTTCTTGGGCAGATTGAACTCCTTTTGGAGGTCTGCCAGCCGGGCACTGGCATTATATGACCAGCAGAAATGCACATAGACTTTCCTGGCCTGCCTGAGGACATCCTGTAAGCCCAGGTACCTGCCCAAGAACCGATGCACCACCAAGTTAAGGACGTGAGCCAAACGGGGCACATGGGTCATTTGTCCCTGTCGGAGGGCAAAGAGGAGGTTGGTGCCATTGTCGCAAACCACCATTCCTGCCTTAAGTTGGCGTGACGTCAACCACCTCTGAACCTGCCCCTGCAGAGCTGACAGAACCTCTGCCCCAGTGTGGCTCCTGTCCCCCAAGCACACCAGCTCAAGCACCGCATGGCATCTTTTGGCCTGCATACTTGCGTATCCCCTTGAACGGCTACGGAGCACTGCTGGTTCTGAGGACAAAGCACAGGTCGAGGCCATGGAGGAAGAATAAGAGGAGGGGGTGGAGGAGAGAGGTGTGTCACAATCATTAGTAGTGGCATTTTGGAGGCGTGGTGGCGGAACAACCTCCAACACTACTGCATCTTGTCCTGCATCCTTCCCAGCTGCCACCAGAGTCACCCAATGAGCGGTGAAACTTAGGTAACATCCCTGTACATGCCTGATGGACCATGAGTGAGCGGTAATATGCACCTTACCGCTAACCGCCCTGTCCAACGAGGCCAAGACATTGCCTTCCACATGCCGGTAGAGAGCCGGAATCGTCTACCATGAGAAAAAGTGGCGTTTGGGTACCTGCCACTGAGGAACCGCACATTCCACAAACTCACGGAAGGGGGCAGAGTCTACCAACTGAAAAGGCAGCAGCTGAAGTGCTAGCAATTTAGCCAAGCTAGCATTCAACCGCTGGGCATGTGGATGACTGGGAGCAAACTTCTTTCGGCGGTGCAGCAGCTGGGGCAGGGAAATTTGCCTGGTACAATCTGACGTCGGTGTACGGAAAGCACATTGCCCACAAGTACTTGGCTGTGACACACCTAATTCTACACCTTCATTCCTCTCAGTGCAGGTCATAGAGAGGACTGAAGGTATAGTGGGGTTGGAGATCTCAGCTGATGAGGAGCAAGGAGAGGTCCTCTTTGTTCTTTGGTGTGGGTCTTTTAGATACGCTTGCCAACGAACTGCATGGCAGGTCAACATATGTCTGGTCAAGCATGTGGTGCTCAAGTGGGAGATGTTTTGGCCACGCGAGATACGCTTGAGACATATGTTGCAAATAGCAGCGGTGCGATCTGATGCACTCGTCTCAAAAAAGGCCCACACCAAAGAACTTTTGGAATAATGCGCAGAGACAGCAGTGCCCTGCACATGCGGAGCTTTGGGGTGTGATGCAGTCAGTGTGCTGCCCTTAAGCTGGCCCCTGGAGGGCATCCTGCCTCGTTGGTGATGTGCCTCCTCCTCCTCCTCTCTCCTATCAGGCACCCACGTTGAGTCAGTGACCTCATAATCCCCTCCCTCCTCATCACTGGAGCAAACCTGGCAGTATGTTGCAGCAGGGGGAGCATGACTGCCAGATTGCTGTCCTTCTTGGGCACCCCCTCTGTCCGTGCTCACGTTACTGCCTTCATCAAGCTCAGTATCATCATCAGAGCCTTCTAAACGCTTGGCATCCTCCTGGAGCATGTACCCAACACTGTGGTCAAACAGTTCGAGGGACTCCTCAGGAGGACATGGTGGGGCTAGGGAAGGAGTCACTGATGCCATTGAGCCGAGGGAAGAGGCCGCGTTGGCAGCTGCTTTGCCAGACAAAGTACCCTGAGCATGGGTGAGAGAGGATGAGGAGGATGAGGACGGCTTGGTCATCCACTCGACAAAGTCTTCCGCATGTTGTGGCTCAACACGGCCAGCCGCCTGAAAAAAAGGCCAAGCGTGTCCCAAGGCCACGTGCTGATGAGGATGCACCGTCTCCACGACCAGCACTGTTGCCTCTAGACACAAAGCCTTCTTGCCCTCTTTTATTGGCTTGTGACTGTCTGCCTCTCCTTGTTGGCCTTCCAGACATACTAATGGCCTGTAGCTGCACTAAGCTGGGATATATATATATATATACTGATACTGCAGCTAGCAAAATCAACTGCCTGCCTGTAGTATTAGAACACCACCAACCTTCTACAGGTATCTTTAGTTGTATACTGTGCAGAGCTCGCAAAAAAAATAACTTGTAGCTTATTTAGCTGCCTGCGGTAGTGATAGGATCAGGAAAACACCACCAACCTTCTACAGATAGCTTTAGCTGAACACTGTGCAGAGCTCGCAAAAAACTAACTTGTAGCTTATTTAGCTGCCTGCGGTAGCGATAGGATCAGGAAAACACCACCAACCTTCAACAAGTAGCTTTAGGTGAACACTCCGCAGAGCTCGCAAAAAACTAACTTGTAGCTTACTTAGCTGCCTGCAGTAGTGATAGGATCAGGAAAACACCACCAACCTTCGACAGGTAGCTTTAGCTGAACACTGTGCAGAGGTCGCACTACACTAACTTGTAGTTTTAGCTGAACACTGTGAGGAGGACGCACTACACTAACTTGTAGCTTTAGCCGAACACTGTTCAGAGGATGCACTACACTAACTTGTAGCTTTTGCTGAACACTGTGCAGAGGTCGCTCTACACTAACTTGTAGTTTTAGCTGAACACTGTGAGGAGGACGTACTACACTAACTTGTAGCTTTAGCTGAACACTGTGCAGAGGTCGTAAAACACTAACTCGTAGTTTTAGCTGAACACTGTGAGGAGGACGCACTACACCAACTTGTAGCTTTAGCTGAACACTGTGAAAAGGACGCACTACCCTAACTTGTAGCTTTAGCTGAACACTGTGCAGAGGTCACACTAAACTAACTTGTAGCTTTAGCTGAACACTGTGAGGAGGACGCACTACCATAACTTGTAGCTTTAGCTGAACACTGTGCAGAGGTCACACTAAACTAACTTGTAGCTTTAGCTGAACTCTGTTCAGAGGACGCACTACACTAACTTTTAGCTTTAGCTGAACACTGTTCAGAGGACACACTACACTAACTTGTAGCTTTAGCTGAACACTGTGCAGAGGTGGCACTACACTTACTGTAAATAGTCTAGCTGCCTGACTGTGGTACTAATAGGATCAAAAGAACACCAGCAATTTTCTTCAAGAAGCTGTAAATACTGTAACAAGACAAGCCTGCCTGTCAGTAAGAAGATAACAGGAACGGATCTAGCTAAACTACATACAGTGTATATATATATATATATATATATATATATATATATATACACAACACCTGGGATGCATATATATACACAATACACTGTAAGTGCAGCTAACTCACTGACTGTCCTGCCTAATCTAGCTAACTCAAATGAAATGACACTGGCTCTCTCTCTCTCCAAGCACGCTGGAAAACACTACACAGGGCCGCTGTGCAGGCAGCCTTATATAGTGTGGGGCGTGTTCTAAACCCCCTGGGCCATAATGTGCCAAAGCCACCCTGGCTTTGGCCAATTACAGCTCTCCCTACTGACGGCGCTGTGATTGGCCAAGCATGCGGGTCATAGTGCATGCTTGGCCATTTATCAGCCAGCAATGCACTGCCACAGTGAATTATGGGCCGTGACGGGCCACACGAATTTGGCGCGATTGGCCCATATTGTTCGCAATTCGGCGAACATCGAACAGCCGATGTTCTAATCGAACATGGGTTCGACTCGAACGCGAAGCTTTTACCTAGCGTCCACAAATAGGGGCAAGGCAGGGCAATTGCCCCCCCTGCAATCATCAGGTGTTTTTGGCTTGCAGACTGTGTGTTGAAATGTCCGCCGCAGCCGCAATCGCGGCCGCCGCTGACTTTTTTTTCATACGTCTGTTTCTCTGCTGGCTGCTCTGAGCTCTCTCTGATCACCCCCCGCGCTGCAGCAGCAATGGTCTGGTCTGTGTTTTCCTCCTCGCTCCTCCCACCACTGCTGCTCTGCCGAGCCAGGCCTGTTATCATTCTTCGCCCGAGCGGCGCAGCTGCTACCGCACACTGCGTCTTCCAGACCTGGTGTACCTGAGGCTGAGCCAGCCACCCTCCCTGCCAGTGTCCTCCGAGGTGAGCTTGTGATAAGGGGGTGTGGGTTGGCATGGTGTTCGCTGCCTTCAGCTGATGTGCTGTGAGAAGAGGGTGGGGTGTTTGTTTCTGCCTCCCTGACCTGGTCTGATAAGGGAGGAGGCTGCTGTGTCCACCACCACCCACTAATCTACTAACTCACTGCTTTTAGTTTAAAGGGTGATTCAGTGATTGGAGTGCACACATTTTTACCTGGGAGTCATTTTTTGATTTGACTTTACTTGCTTGCTGTTCCATATTTTTCTTGTTGTTTGCCTGCTGGATTCCTGTGCAACTCCATGCCGTGCAATTTGTCAGCTCATTCATTTAACTGGGATGAAATCACATGAATCACACAAAAATGTAATGCACACACTACTTTTTCAAAAGCGTACTGCACCAATTGCATGGTACTATGGTACCATGAGATCTGGGGCAGGCAAAAGCACTGCAATTGTGATCTGTGTTTGAGGTGTCCTTAAAAAAATATATATACACCTGCAGGAGATCAAATACCCAGTGCGTTTTGAATGCAGTGTGGGAAACGCACACGGAACATGGAACATCCTGCACCACCTTCTGGTATAAACGAGCCCTTAAAGTGATACTAAAGGTTTGTTTAAAAAATAACAAGCATATCATACTTGCCTCCACTGTGCAGCTTGTTTTGCACAGAGTGGCCCTGAACATCCTCTTCTGGGGTCCCTCGCAGCTCCTCCCTGCATTAGATAACCCCCTAGGAGAAGCGCTCTCCCGAGGGGGTTACCTTGCGGGCGCACTCCTGATTCATTAATTCGGCATCCATAGACACCAAGTGTATGACTAGGCCCCACCCCCCAGCACCATTGTCAAAAAGGGACCAAGCATGGGTGTCCATAAAATTTTGCCCCCCCCTGAAAAAAGTTCTGCGGACGCCCATGATCTGGGTCACTGTCATGTTGATGTCACAATTCAACTACACGGATCGTCTCTAAGAACTTAGCAAGGACAACCGCCCTCTCTTTTTTCAGCAAAAAATTCTTGTAAAATAAGAATACCTTTCACCACTGCCTTGTGCCCCTCCCAGATGTAGTCTATTCCAACCTTTCCACAAAATTTTGGAGGATCAAAGAGATAGTGACAGGAGTGTGGTTGGAAATCATAATCAAACCTATTGTCACACTAGAGAGAGACTCCAAGCAGTACTGGTCAACAAATAAATGGGAAAAAAATGCAGCGCTAAGAAGTATTAGGAAGTTAGGGTGTAGTGAAACAATTAAGTAAGAGATGCTGTACTGAACAGTAAAGCATATGTGCAAAAACCATAAGTGAAATGAAATGAACAAACACAGTATAAAGTGTCCACATATGGTAAATGGATTATTCTAAACTCAAATTATTAAGAGGAACTGGTATGGACCAAAAAATGATGTGAAACTAGACAACTTTTTTGGTCCATACCAGTTCCTCTTAATAATTTGAGTTTGGAATCATCCATTTACCATATGTGGACACTTTATACTGTGTTTGTTCATTTCATTTCACTTATGGTTTTTGCACATATGCTTTACTGTTCAGTACAGCATCTCTTACTTAATTGTTTCACTACACCCTAACTTCCTAATACTTCTTAGCGCTGCATTTTTTTCCCATTTACAAGTTATTGTTTGTCACTAGGGATGAGCTGAACACCCCCCTGTTCGGTTCGCACCAGAACATGCGAACAGGAAAAAAATTTGTTCGAACACGCGAACACCGTTAAAGTCTATGGGACACGAACATGAATAATCAAAAGTGCTAATTTTAAAGGCTAATATGCAAGTTATTGTCAATAAAAGTGTTTGGGGACCTGGGTCCTGCCCCAGGGGACATGAATCAATGCAAAAAAAAGTTTTAAAAATGGCCGTTTTTTCAGGAGCAGTGATTTTAATAATGCTTAAAGTCAAACAATAAAAGTGTAATATCCCTTTAAATTTCATACCTGGGGGGTGTCTATAGTATGCCTGTAAAGGGGCGCATGTTTCCCGTGTTTAGAACAGTCTGACAGCAAAATGACATTTTGAAGGAAAAAACACATTTAAAACTACCGCGGCTATTGCATTGCCGACAATACACATAGAAGTTCATTGATAAAAACGGCATGGGAATTCCCCACAGGGCAACCCCGAACCAAAATTTAAAAAAAAAAATGATGTGGGAGTCCCCCTGAATTCCATACAAGGCCCTTCAGGTCTGGTATGGATATTAAGGGGAACCCCAGCCAAAGTTTAAAAAAAAATTGACGTGGGGTTCCCCCTAAATTCCATACCAGACCCTTCAGGTCTGGTATGGATTTTAAGGGGAACCCCTCGCCAAAAAAAAAAAAAAAAACGACGTGGGGTCCCCCTAAAAATCCATACCAGACCCTTATCCGAGCACGCAACCTGGCAGGCCGCAGGAAAAGAGGGGGGGGACGAGAGTGCGCCCCCCCCCTCCTGAACTGTACCAGGCCACATGCCCTCAACATTGGGAGGGTGCTTTGGGGTAGCCCCCCAAAACACCTTGTCCCCATGTTGATGAAGACAAGGGCCTCATCCCCACAACCCTGGCCGGTGGTTGTGGGGGTCTGCGGGCGGGGGGCTTATCGGAATCTGGAAGCCCCCTTTAACAAGGGGACCCCCAGATCCCGGCCCCCCTGTGTGAAATGGTAAGGGGGTACTTACCCCTACCATTTCACTAAAAAACTGTCAAAAATGTTAAAAATGACAAGAGACAGTTTTTGACAATTCCTTTATTTAAATGCTTCTTCTTTCTTCCTTCATCTTCTTCTTCTTCTGGTTCTTCTGGCTCTTCTGGTTCTTCCTCCGGCGTTCTCGTCCAGCATCTCCTCCGCGGCGTCTTCTATCTTCTTCTCCTCGGGCCGCTCCGCACCCATGGCATGGGGGGGAGGCTCCCGCTCTTCTCTTCATCTTCATCTTCTTCTCTTCTTCATCTTCTTCTTCATCTTCTTCTTCTCTTCTTCCTTCTTCTCTTCTTCATTTCTTCTCCGGGCCGCTCCGCAGCCATGCTGGCATGGTGGGAGGCTCCCGCTGTGTGACGGCATCTCTTCGTCTGACGGTTCTTAAATAACGGGGGGCGGGGCCACCCGGTGACCCCGCCCCCCTCTGACGCACGGGACATGACGGGACTTCCCTGTGGCATTCCCCGTGACGTCACAGGGAAGTCCCGTAAAGTCACCGGGAAGATGGGGGGTTATATAAGAGGGCTGTAAGTGCAAATGTCCCAACCAATGCACACAAGTCTATTGCCGCGTACACACAAGCAGACTTTCCGGCAGACTTGGTCCGGCGGACCGGAAATCCGGCGGACAATTCAATCTTGTGTGTGCAATAAGGCAGGATAGAACTATGGAAGGGTTTAGGAGAAGGGACAGAGAAGAGCGGATTGCGCTGTATGCGGATGATGTTCTTATTTTTTTAGGAGATACGGAGAGATCACTTAGACAGGTGATAGACATCTTCTCAAGATTCTGAGCACTCTCTGGTCTCACCATAAATTGGGAGAAATCAGCATTGTTGCCATTAGACCCAATTAGGAAGAGCTCCTGTTTGGAAAAGATCCAAATAGAAATAGTAGAGATAACAAAATACTTAGGCATATATATAACTAAAGACCCCAATGACTTTATTAAAAACAATTTAACCCCTCTGTTATCCAAATTTAAAAATAAGATCGATATATGGAGAGGACTTCCTCTTTCAGTTGCTGGAAGATGTAACTTGATTAAAATGCTGTGGTTACCTCAGCTATTATATATAATGCATAACTCGCCAATATGGATTCATAGGAAATGGTTTAAAAAAATAGATACATTGCTAAAAGCTCTAATATGGAAAGGTAGACAATCTAGGATAAGCTTACAAACCCTACAATTATCAACTTTAGAGGGGGGCCTGGCAGTACCACACCCGCGGGGTTACTTCTTAGCAGCCCAACTACAACATTTGATATCAGTAACTGACCCTGAAGGAGAAAATAATGGGGGACTGATGACTATAGGGGCACCACATAAGACACTAGTGAAGGTTTTGGAGGCAAACTCATTTGTCTACAGACCCCCTACAGTTAAGTTGATAATAAAAGTTTGGAAAACCATAAAGGATCTGAGGGGAATGGGGGGTATGGTTAAAGGTGTCCCGTTATGGGACAATAAGAACTTACAAGAGTTAAGGCCAATAGGGAAAATTAAGATATGGGAAACAAAGGGCATAGTTAGCTTGGACCAACTGTATAATGGCAGTTCCCTTAAAACGTTTGCCTCATTAAAAGAAGAGTTTGAGATACCTAACTACTCACATTATAATTATTTACAAATTAGACATGCTTTAAAAGCTCAGTTTGGGGAACAAGGCCCGCGGTGGAATAGCTCTCCCATTTTTGAAAGAATGAATAGTTCTGGTGGATCCAGTGGATCCATAGCGGAACTTTATCCATATATATGTAGCAACATCATTATGGGTTCAGGGAAGCTCAAGTGTAGGAGTAAGTGGGAAAGGGACCTGGGTAGAATTTCGGATGGACAATGGAAGAAGATACTGGCAGGAGGGAACCAAGCTACAGTATCGCCGGCCCAGAAGATGTCATATTTAATGCTCTTACATAGAACCTATTATACCCCTAAAAAACTGTTTAAATGGGGGCGGAGGGGGGACTCCAAATGCCCTAGGTGCCAGAATGTGGGGGACCTGATGCATATGATCTGGAAATGTCCAAAATTATTCCGCTATTGGACGGAAATATTAGATACCATAAATAAGATCTTTAAGCTGACTCTCAGAATGGACCCCAAACTATGTATCTTGGGAGTAGGGGAGAGTCTGGGGAATATTAAAACTAAAACGGTGCTAAGGTGCCTTTTCCAGGCGAGAAAACTAATAGCACAGAGATGGCAGGCAGAGAAACCCCCTTCAAAAGATGACTGGTTTAAAACAGTAACAGAAACAGTATGGAAAGAAAGGGTAGTATATGCAAGGAGAGGAAACCTAAAGGAATTTAAAAAAATCTGGAAGCCTTGGTTAGAGGAACTGGGTTATCCTACGTAAGATGTGTGTAGGAAATAGATAAGGTAATGAAGGTATGGTATTGAGTGCATTTATAAAGGTATATTGTAAATTGCGATTAAGATAGGGGGGAGGGTGAATATGGGATATAGGGGTGGGTGGGAAGGGTTAAAGGGAGGAAATCAGATAGTAACATTTTTCTTCTTTGCTAATATATATATATATATAAAATGTTTAGTATATGATGTATGTAAGAATTTTTGTAATGAGAATCTATTTTATATGTTTTGAAGATTTGAATAAAGATTATTTAATTAAAAAAAAAAAAAATCTTGTGTGGGCTCCAGCAGACTTTTTTTCTCAAAAGTCCAACGGACCTAGAAATAAAACATGTTTCAAATTTTTCCGACGGACTCGAGTCCGGTCGAAAAATCTGCTCGTCTGTATGCTAGTCCGACGGACTAAAACCGATGCTAGGGCAGCTATTGGATATTGGTTATCAACTTCCTTATTTTATTCTGGTCATACGTCATCACGTACAAATCTGTTGGACTTTGGTGTGATCGTGTGTGTCCAAGTCCGTTTGTTTGAATGTCCGGCGGACGTACTCTGCAAAGTCCGTCGAAAACACTGTCAGACCTAGTCCGTCGAAAAGTCTGCTCATGTGTACGCGCCATTAGAGGTAGAGTTTTTAGAGGCATCCCCTTCAACTGAGAAATAAGGGGAACAAACCAGAATCACACTGTAGCCAGTTACCATCTATATCAAAAAGCCACAACAACATGTGGATCAAGTGGAATTCAGCAAGCAGTCTGAGATGGTGATGGTTGGGCCCTAGGATCCTGCTCTGTTGCCATCTTGGTAAAGGTGGTGGGCTCCCTGCAGCGATCTGGTAGGTTAAGCCTCGTACACACGATCGGATTTTCCAATGGGAATTGTGTGATTACAGGCTGTTGGCGGAAAATCTGACCGTTTGTACGCTCCATCGGACAATTGTTGTCGGATTTTCCGCGGACAAATGTTGGATGGCAGGCTTTAAAATTTTCCGAGGACAAATTTCTGTTGTCAGATTTTCTGAGCGTGTGTACACAAGTCCGTCGGACAGAAGTCCAAAGTACAAACATGCATGCTCGGAAGCAAGGACGAGCCAGAAGCAGTCGGTCTTGTAAACTAGCGTTCGTAATGGAGAATTAGGCCCCTTTCACACGGGCTGCTGTTCTGCCGCTGTTAAAATCATGTTTTGTTATTTTGAAATTCTGAGAATCCTGGCACAGCGTTCACTTGCAGTTGTACATTGCGATTAGCTGCGTTTACGTGCGTTTACATGCGGCTGCGTTTAGCTGCGTTGGAAGATTCTTGCCATTTCTGATGTGCTTCCTGTTTTTCTTTCCTTGTTGCCACTGCTATCTGCAGGAGAAATAGTGCACTGTGATCACCTGCAGTTATGTGCAGATAGCTGCGCTAAATCGTTCCTGGACGCAGTCAACTTTATTTTTTCTAACTGCACAAAACCGCATGTAACGAAACTGTTGATAAACGCAGTGTGTGAATGGGGCCATAGGAAAGCATTGTGTGTGTTTAGCTGCAGTAGATAACTTCATCTGTCCACAGCTAAAAGCACAATTCTATCCGCCCATGTGAAAGGGGCCTTAACATCTGTGACGTGGCAAATTATAAAATCTCGAAATGCAGCGCATATTCGCTTCTTCTTTAATGGGATGATAATGAAGCTGCTTTGCTGGTGATACTGATGGAGTTATGGCAAACACATTTTCACAGGCTTTTTTTCTAGTCATATCAAGAATAATATTATGCTTGTTTTGTTTTGATTTTTTTGGTGCTATTTTTTTTTTTGGTGCAAGTTACCACAACACCATTACCCCGTAGTTTTTAAGATCAAAGATACATGTTGGTGTCCCTTGTTAATTTTACATTGTATTTTTTAAAATGTAACTGCCTACACCCAAACTGTCATTTGAAGTAAAACACATAGCCAAGTATTATTATCCACAATTTTGTTATTGTGCATTAAAAAAAGAAAACAAATAAAATTAGACATGCTATCTGCCAATAGAACTTAACCAAAAAGTGCATTCTATGCATCCAAAAATATAACAAATCAAATCATTATTCAACCAAAAAAGAAAATAAAAGCCTCATGCATGTGTCCTGCTTTCTAATGTAGGGGGTCAACAATGCCAAGAGTTGGTGAAAGCAAGGGTCTGTCGTTCGGAGATAATTCCAAAAATCCTCTGGGTTATTCTCCTGGAGCTCCTGCAGCAAAGGCATATGACATAATTGGTCACGATTAATAAAGCAACCAATTTTTGGTCCAAGAAATCCTCCTCCTCCTGTTTCTGGACTGGACTTGAGGTCAAAGCAATAACTCCAAGGCCAATAATAAATAACACGTTATCTCCTCCGATTCCGCAACATGGCTGGGTGACGAACAGCCGTTCAGAAACAAACTTAAAAATGCAAAATGAAAAGCATGAAATGAAAAGCGCAAAATGAAAAGCACAAATCAACACTCACCAAACTTCTACTAACATAAAATTAGCAGAAGGGGGGGGCTAAAGAGCTGAAAAACCACTTAGTATGTCACTACGTTCGTGTTTGTTGGCTGACAATTGTGTGCGGTTTGTATGGAAGACAAGTTTGGAGCCAACGCCCTTTGGACAAAAGTCAGCGGTTTTGTCTGAGGGAAATCCGATTGGGTGTACGAGGCTTAAGTGTTGATAGAGCTGGAGTGCTGCTGTGGTGTGCACTGTGGCTTTGGGGACATCCACTGCTTGTGTGGCATGGTTGGGGAGCTTGTTATCCTGAAGGGAGCCACTGTGAAGGATGTAAAATGAGCTAGTAGACTGGAGCCCAGACACTGCAAGTCCTCACTTGCTCTTGCCAAAGCCCCTCCTCTTATTTTTTTTTTTTTAAATTCCTTTATTTTATTTTATTTTCAAGAGAACGTGTTACAGTTTGAGGTACATATTATCATGTTCTATAACATTTAATGGATAACATAAAACAGTGGTAGGAAGAAGATTTTAACAGGAACTGTCGTCGTCTAGAGATGTAACACATAAACAATCCTCTCGTTTACACAGTCTGTATGGTGAAAGCGGAGCCTGTGTGCATGGGAGGGTCTAATGTAATGACTATCTTAGTGTCCATTTGCACGCATTTCCCTGAGACATGCCTTGTGTAAACAGGTAACTCGTGTAATTATCCTTTATCGGTAGGTAAAGGGGTGAACTAAAATAACAAAAAGAGAAACTCTCCACTGATCGGGGGTGGGGATATTCCTGGTCGACCAGTGAAGTCCGGCAAAGGGCAACTAACATAAAGTAATGTAGACCATGATATTCATTATATCTGATCAGATCTTCCCTAAGCCGGTAGAGTATAGGGGATTGTGTGAGGACTGGGGAGGGTGGGGGGGGGGAGGGAGGAGGTAAAAAGCGGGAGACAATAAGGGGGAGGGGTAAGGATATTAGAGAGGAGAGATGGAGAGGGAGGTGAAGAAGGTAGGGAAGGGGGGTAAAGAGAGGTAAAGAGGGGAGGGTGGTGGTGCCACCCTCCAGCCAGGCGGGGCCCCCATAACGGGGGGTGTCCACGTTAAGACATCTCCCGGAGGTAGGCCTCGGAGTAAATGAAGTGTTGCCAAGGGCGCCAGGTCTCTCGGAAGGCTTCCTCCCTGTCATGCAGCGTGGCCGTGAGATCTTCCATGTCACGCAGTTCATTAACCCTGGCATACCACTGGATCTTAGTTGGTGGGGTTTCCGATCTCCAAAATAGAGGGATGCAGGCCTTGGCCGCATTAAGTAGTTGTATAGTGAGTGAGGCTTTATATTTCTTAATTGTTCTGCTAGATAGGTGCAGCAAACAGGCCCCGGGATCTCCCCCCAGTGCGACGCCCGTTAAACGTTCGATCGTGTCTGTCACCTCTTTCCAATAAGGTTTAATCTTGGGGCAGTCCCAGAAAATGTGCAACATCGTTCCTTCTCCTGTTCCACAGCGCCAACATGTACTTGGTACCTGCGGGAGGAACCTGTGGAGAGTGGATGGTACCTTGTACCATCTGGTCACAATCTTGTAGCATGTCTCTTGGACCCTTGTGGCTAGAGAAGATTTTTGGGCAAAATGTAAGATCTTTTCCCTTTGTGCTTCATTAAAATGCACTCCTAATTCTGTTTCCCATTTAGTGAGGAAGGGGGGCACAAAGCTTTCAGGCGGGGCAATCAGGGAGAGGTAGATCGAGGACAGGGAGTGGCGTACGGGCTCTCTGCGGTGGCAGACACGTTCCAACTCCGTGAGTGGGCGTGGGGGACCTAAAGTCTGAGCACTTCGGCGCAAAAAATTACGCAGTTGGAGACCACTCAGGAAATCCAATGGCGTGTCCAGGTCCTCAATTCCCGCGGCCGACCGGAGCCGGCCACCGGCATCTAGGAAATCGTGGAGGTGTGGCCATCTATCTCCCTCCGATAGGGCTCTATAGATCGGGCCCTGGCAGCCCGGCAAGAAATCAGGGTTGCCCAGTATCGGCACCATAGGGGAAGGAATAGGTGATATCAGGGTTTTACGAAAGGTTTCTCTGGCCACTCTTAATGTGTTTCCCAGAGTCGGGTGTTCGGCGATGATCTTCGGGATCGGAGTGGAAAGCCACGGCCAACTCCTAGCCGTTCCATCGGAGTCCTCCATCTCCATATGGACCCATTGTTTGGCTTCTGAGTGGCAGTACCAGTCTATCAGTCTGGTAAGATGTGTTGCCCTGTAGTAGGCTTTTACGTCTGGTAGTCCCACTCCACCCCTACGTTTTGTCATATAGAGTAGTTGTAATTTGATGCGAGGTTGCCCGCGTGACCAGACAAAATCTCGGAAAAGTGCGTCAAGTCGCTTGAAGAAGGAGGGCGGGAGATGTATGGGGAGGGCCTGCAGGAGATAGAGTATCCTCGGGAGGGCTGTCATCTTGATGGCATTACAGCGTCCAAACCACGTTAGAGTGAGGGAGTGCCAATGTTGTAGGTCTGTTTTAAGCCTGTGTAGAAGAGTGGCAAAGTTTGCTTGGTAAAGGTGGGCGGGGTCCGCGGTAATGGCCACTCCTAGGTACGGAATGGTATCGGTTGCCCAGTGGAACTTGTAGTTCAGGCGTAATTGTCGGATACTTTGAGAGCTCAGTGTGATATTAAGCATGGAGGATTTAGACATGTTTATTTTAAATAGGGACAGGGCTCCGTACTCCCTCAGGGAATAAAGCAAGGCGGGGAGTGAGGCAGTGGGGTCAGCCAAGAAGAAGATAAGGTCATCCGCGAAAGCGGCGACCTTGTGGGCTCCAGATGTTTTACGAAAGCCCTCTATTTGGGGGTTGGCCCGTATCTTACAGAGCAGAGGTTCCAAAGAAAGAATAAAGATTAGAGGAGACAGGGGACAACCCTGTCTGGTACCATTTCGGATGTGGAAATAACCCGACCTGGTTTCGTTAACCCTAACCGCCGCTGTGGGGCTGGAGTAGAGAGATAAGATCCAGCTGAGCATCGACGACCGGAGGCCAATGTGTTCGAGAGTAGCTCTGACAAATGTCCAGTCTACACGGTCGAAAGCCTTCTCCGCGTCAGTTGACAGCAGGAGAAGGGGTCGTCGCGTGGTCCTGGCGGCATGTATGAGGTTCAGCACCCTAATGGTGTTGTCACGTGGTTCCCGTTGGGGGACAAAACCCGCTTGGTCTTTGTGGATTAGGTTTGGTATGTGTGGGAGCAATCTGTTCGCCAGGATCTTGGCAAACAGTTTCAAGTCGGTGTTTAGCAAAGCTATCGGTCGGTAGTTTCCACACCGGAGTAGGTCCTTTCCCTCTTTAGGGATGAGAGAAATGTAGGCCCTAAGGGAATCTATGGGGAAGGAATTACCTTGCGTAATTGAGTTAAGTGCATCCACTAGCGGTTTAGAGAGCGTCTCAAAAAAGGTTTTGAAATAAATTGGAGTAAGGCCATCGGGGCCTGGGGCTTTCTTGGGCTTGGAACTCGCTAGTGCTACCCCTAGTTCCTCCACCGTAATGGGGTCTTCCAATTCTTCCGCTATGTCGGCCGATAGAGATGGCATGCCAGAGGAGGCTAGATATTCGTGTGGGGTGGGTCCCCCAGAGGGGCCAAGGGCATCAGGAGAGGGTCTATCTAGATTATAGAGGCCGCTGTAGAATGAGCGGAATTCTTCCGCCATTTCTGTTGAGGTAGAGACCCTCTGACCCGCAGGGGTCAGAATGTGGGGGATGAAAGTTTTGGTGCGGGGTCCGCGAAGAGCTCTGGCTAGGAGGGAGCCAGGTTTGTTGGAGAATTCGTACATTGTGCGGCGTGACCATGCTAACCTCTCTTTAGCTTTATGTAACAGAAGCGAGCGGAGCTCCTCACGTGCTTTAAGTAGCTCCTGGTATACGGAGCGAGCTAGGCTGGCCTTGTGTGTACATTCAAGGGTCTTGATCTGAAGAAGAAGTTCTTCAGTTCTACGGGTTCTTTCCCTCTTGAGACGTGCCCCAATGCCTATTACAATGCCCCTGATAACTGGCTTGTGAGCCTCCCATATCATCAAGGGGTTGGGGATCGAGGCTTCATTGAGTGCAAAGTATTCCTGTAATTTGGCTTGAATCTCAGCGCGGGTCTCCGCAGATTGAAGCAGAGATTCGTTCAGTCTCCATGAGGGTGGGGATTTAGACATTGGTCCCATTTGGAGCGTCAGGTGTATTGGGGCATGGTCAGAAAAGGAGATGACATCAATGGATGAGTCCACTACCCTCGGCAGGTCCTTGTGGGAAAGGAGCAGGTAATCTAGTCTTGAGTACGAGTGATGTACTTGTGAAAAGAACGAGTAATCCCTGTCCCTGGGGTGTGAAAGGCGCCAGGGGTCTATCAAACGCAGAGAGTGAAGATCAGATTTGATTCGTTTAAGGCGGGCGTATGAGAGATGGGAAGCACCCCGCGAGGTATCCAACAGGGGGTCCATCGCAAAGTTCATATCACCCCCAAAGATGAGCATCCCCTCCGTAAACTCAAGCAATTTGGGTATCAGCCCACGCAGGAACTGTGCATGGTCGACGTTGGGGAAATAGATATTGGCAAGAGTGACCTGAACGTCAAATACCTTTCCCTTAATCAGGAGAAAGCGGCCCTGGGGGTCCGTCTGCTGCGCCCCAAACTCCCAAGGTACAGATTTTGCCACTAGGATGCTAACCCCCTTAGATTTGGAGATAGGTGAGATACTGTGGTATGCCGTCTGGAATCGATTGTTAGTCAGTTTGGGAATATGCTCACCATGAAAGTGGGTTTCCTGTAGAAAGGCAATCTGGGTTTTAGATCTGCGAAGGTCAGCCAGGAGCTGGGAACGCTTCTCTGGGATATTGAGACCCCGTACATTAAGGGAGGTCACCTTTAGGAGAGTCATTGTGGCAGCCGGGGCACTGATGATCATTAATAGGATGGGGAGGATGATCGCTCTTAGTTCAAGTACACGTCCCCACCCAGCTAGAGAGTGACAACACCGGGGAAGAGAGGGGGACAGAGGAAGAGAGACAGTATCAGAGAGAGAGATGGGGGGGGTAGATGAAGGGGAGAGGGGGGGAAGGAGGGTGGGAGTAATCTAAATTAGTCAAGTAGCTACTCTATGAGCTCCCGGCCGAGACACAGAGGAGACTGTGCAGCAGCCGGGAGGTCGCCCTAAAGGGGGGTGGCCAATGCGGCGAAGCGCGTAATCAAATAGTTATTGCTATCGCCTATGTAGGCAAACCAAAAAACCTATAAAATAAGGTACTTTTTGGGTGTGGTAGGGAGATGCACTGAGTGGGGGGCCTAAGGAATCAGAAACATTGAGAAAAACAATACATTAACCATCGTAAATAAAGTGCGATTTACCACATATCTGGGCATAACATCCATGAACTCAACTGTGTTTCAGGCTAGTAAGTATAACTAAGTAGGCCTCTAACATCCATAACCTGCTGGCGTTGACGCATCGCAGTGGCGGCCGAGGACTGAGGGCCCACTGGCCCATTCGCCCTTCCCCTGTATAGGACCAGGAGGGAACCCCCACTGTCTAACTGTCAGTGCGCCAAGGCAGCATGGCTGGATGGAATCATGGAAAACATGCATGCACCTCCTTTTCAGTGTCAACGTTCACTTCAGACAAACTCGGATGTAGTGCATGGAATCTAGCCTACCGTAAAAATATAGAATTTATAACAGTCATAACAATTATAACAATGTGTCCCCCCTCCCCCCGCCCCCGTCTGGAATTCAAAAATTAGCCCACAAAAGAGAGAAGAAAAAGGGGAAGGCATCTTCAGGAGGGCAAAAATAAAAAGGGGGGAGGATCGCCTTAAGGGGGGGAAGGAGGGGGGCACCAACCCATATGAGGTACTGGAAGTCTCACCAACAGCCAAAAGGTGGCATGCGTTTAGTCCTCAGATGATGTAGGATGGGCTCTTCGGACTTCTCGGTTTGGCGGGCGGGATCTTGGGCGTCGAAATCTTTGCTGTCTAGGTGGCGCTGAACCTTGTGGATCCTGAGAGAGCAGATATTCAAACCAGTTGGGCACCTCAATCGCTGGCCTGGAGATGAACTGAAAAAGGGCAGGTAGTTGGTCTGGCGTGCGGAGATAGAATTCCGCCCCCTGCCTCCTGACAATAAGATGGAAAGGGTGACCCCATCGGTAGGTGGCATCAGCCTCACGGATAACTTCCAGTAGGGGTCGCATGAGCCCTCGCATGGTGCGTGTTTGTCTGGAAATGTCAGGGAAAATCCTGATGGGAGCCCCGTCGAAGTCTATTGGGCCCTTTTCCCAGGCAAGGCGAAGAATGTCCTCTTTAATTGTGAAGAAGTGCACCCTACATAGTACATCACGGGGAAAGTCCAGTTCGGGTGATGATCTCTGTGCAGAGGGCGGGGGTCTGGGGCCTGGGATACGATGTACCCTGTCCAGTTCCAGGTCAGCTGTCGGTGGTTTGCCCAGGACCTGGTTTAGGATGGCAGTCACTGTAGATCGGAGGTCTGGGCCCATGGTGGCTTCTGGGATCCCCCTTAGGCGCAAGTTGTTGCGCCTGCTCCTATTCTCGCCGTCGTCCAGGCGCAGCTGGACATCGACAAGGTGGCGGCGGAATGCCCCGTACTCCGACTCCAGTGTAGAGAGGCGCGTTTCTGTATTGGTTTGGGAGGTTTCGATCGCGGTGACTCTCTCTTCGACTACATCCACTTGCTGCTTTAGGTCGTGCAGTTCTCTGGTTAGTGCGTTTACAATAGAGGTGGCCATGGCATTTAAGTCTTGCTTGGTGGGGAGGCCTGACACTATGTCTCTCAGAGAGCCTTCAACTAGGCCGCTTAGGTCACCAGCGTAGTCTGGAGGCAAAGGGGTGTCAGCAGTTATGGAAGCCAGGGAGACTATAGGAGAGGGCGCTCTGTGTGGTAGGGGGGGAAAGTCCTCCTCCGCTGCGGAGGTAGTTGCAGGAGCGCTCTTCTTACTTGAGGATGTAGCGCCCACTGAGCTGACTCGAGGCGGCGCCATCTTGCTCCTTCCCGCCGGTGAGGAGGCCTGCTGTTGCCGCAGAAAGTAGTGTGAAATTTCAGGTCCCTTCCTTTCCTCAGTGACTGGTGGGTGGCTGCGGCTTCCTGGCATGAATGGATGGTTTAGTTAGTCAGTGCTGCGGATGATTCATGGCCCGTTTCAGTGCAGAGCTCCCAATGCCGCGTCTTTACGTTTCCATAGCAGGGTCACGTCACCCCCCTTTGATATATTTGGCGTTAAAGTTCCTGCGTCTTATTCAGGTGTTGGGGAGCCTAGGCCAGGCAGTAGTATGTAAGCGGGTGATGGAGCCTGTCTGCAGAGTCTGGGGTAGTCAGGCAGTAGGTAAGGAGCAGTGTGTGGCCCTTTAACAGTCTTTCCTCTCACCTGCAGGTATAGGGTGTAGATGCTGTCCACCTCAGGGCTCCACAGGCTTGTCAGAGTGTGCAGCCCAGCCAGCTCCTTCCACTATCAGGCGGGCCAGGGGTATAGGTGCTCCAGAGATGGTGCCTCAGCCCAGGTAGATGTCCCCCACCGTCTCAGGGCCTCTTCCTACAGGCCAGCAGAATCCAGATCTAATGGAGAGGCTGCGGTTGCGGCCTAGTCATACGTGGGGGGGGGGTAGAGACCAGGCCCAGAGCACGGCCTATTGTCAGTCCAGGGTCGATCCACTCACCCCCCTCAGCAGTCCACAGCAGCCGGCTTGTGTTGAGACAGGGGCGACCGCGCTAGGGGACCCCCCCCGCCGCGCGGCCCGCCAGGAAAGTCCGCGGCTCCGGCCTAGTGGGGCGGGAGTGTGCAGCGGCGTCTATTTGCAGCCCAAGGTCCGTCCACTCACCCCCCTCAACAGTCCACAGTAGCCGGTTTGTGTCTGAACGGTGGCGACCGCGCCAGGGGACTCCCGGCCCGCCGCGCGGCCCGCCAGGAAAGACCGCGGCTCCGGCCTAGTGGAGCGGAAGTGTGCAGCGGCGCCGATCGCGGACCAGGAGCAGAAATCCTCCTCGCTCTTCACCTGGCAGGGGGTGCCTAGGTCTCCCCCGATCAGCTGGGGTGTACTTTGTGGACGAGAATGGGCGATGGAGCTGGATTTTGTGCATTGGATGAGCGGAGCTCTCAGGGAAAGCCGCCGCTCACAGCGCCATCTTGGCCACGCCCCCCTCCTCTTATTTTTAATATTTTGTTTTGGCATAAATTTTACTTTTTTTTTCCTTTGTATACTGAAATAAAACAGCTAAAGTGGTTGTAAACCTCAAACCTCAGACATGAAATCTGAACAAAGCACATATTTCCATAGTGTTTACTTGCCTCTCTTCAAAGCACCAGTATCATTTCTGTCTGCTGCCTCATTCCTTTGTTATCAGCATGAATCACTTCTGGCAAGTTTTCCTGACACCAAGAGAAAAAAATGACAGGGGAAGGATCTCCAGCTGATTGCAAGCCTCAGCTCTGCTCTGCTCCTGTGTGCTGTGTGAAGGGGTGTGTCCCTTCCCTCCAATCAGCTTTCAGAGAATTTAACTGCAGCTCCCTGCCTCCAGCTTTGTGGATCTGTGAAAAATCCTTTCATCTCTGATTTTTACAAGGCTGTAGAGGACAAATAGCTGCAAGTAAACAGGTACAACTTATGTAGGAGGATTTGTTTTACCTCTGTGTATCACTTGAGGCCAGTCACTTCACTTGGTATATGTAAGGCCCCTTTCACACGATCGGACCGTTTAGGTCCACCTGTCAGCTTTGACGGCGGACCTGAACGGGCGCTCCATGTTAGCCTATGGAGCGACGGATGTCAGCGGAGACATGTCCGCTGACATCCGACCCGGTCCGATCCGCAAAAAGCAGACGGATGGCCCTACGTCCAGATCCGTCGCTGGCGGATTGGATCGGGTGAGATCTGATGAAAACAGACATGCTGTCCGTTTTTATCCGATCCCTCCATAGGCAGCAGCGGTGCCTAACAAGCCCCTCCCCATTCAGTGAGCAGAGAGGGACCTGTCATCCGCCGGCTCAGCGGAGATCGGGGAGTCAGTGGACCGAGGCGGGATCCATGGAAGCGGAGTCCTCCTCGTGTGAATGAGGGCTAAGGGTTTACAACCACTTTAAGGAAAGGTTGAGGTATGTCCAACATGACATAATATGACAAGAGTCAATTACTTCATAGAAAACAAAAACACAGGTACGTATTTTATATGTTCCTATAGAGCCTCCCTGCTAGTGCAGAAAAAAAACTATACAGAATGAAATCATCTGTAAATATATACATGGGTTTCTTAGTATAATATCAAGATTTGAATTCACTGATGCTGTTGGTTCACATATAACTGCAAGCAGTGGCAGCTGGTGGTCAAAATTTTGGGGGGGGTGCAAACTTAAAAATTAAACTGTTAGTAATGCAGGGCTGTAAATAGCCATTTATCAAGTGATTATGTATCATTACTGCTAAGTAAAACTGTGCCCGTCAATTGCAGCCTCAATGTGCCCATTATCCCATCATCCATGTACTGTGTTCTCAGGTTTGTACATCTGCTGTGCTCATTATGAGGGGTTCCCACCATTCCTGTGCCAAATTCCTGGGTCTGACCTCTGCCGGGTTAGCCCCCCATATCAAAATTTTTGAAAAAATCTTATGCAGTTTGTTAGATCTTTGTTAGATCAGGTTAGATCAACCGTTGTTTGCGTTAGATCTCACACAGAAGAAGCAATATTAACAGTTATTTGCTGGGGGGCTAACCTCCCTATTGATATTCTACATCAAAATAGAGATATTAGGTGGTACATATGGACGGGTTAGCCCCCCCTACTTATCAAATTTTCTGGCCAAAAATCATTCAGGCTAATAGATATTCGTTAGATCTGGTAAGATCAAGTGGTTTTAACGTTAGATCTCACATAATTTCAGAGATATTCCACATCAAAATAGAGATATTAGGTGGTACATATGGATGGGTTAGCCCCCCTTATCAAATTTTCTGGACAAAAATCATTGAGGCTAATAGCTATTCGTTAGATCCGTTAAGATCAAGTGGTTTCACGTTAGATCTTACATCATTTCAGAGATATTCCACATCAAAATAGAGATATTAGGTGGTACATATGGACGGGTTAGCCCCCCACATGCAATTTTCTGGCCAAAAATCATTCCGGCTAATAGATATCCGTTAGATCTGCTAAGATCAAGTGGTTTTAACGTTAGATCTCACATCATTTCAGAGATATTCCACATAGAAATAGAGATGTTAGGTGGTAAATAAGGACGGGTTGGCCCCCCCCTTATCAAATTTTCTGGTCAAAAATCATTCAAGTTCATAGATATTCATTAGATCCAGTAAGATCAAGTGGTTTTAACTTTAGATCTCACATAATCTCAGAGATATTCCATAAAAAATAGAGATATTCGGTGGTACAGAAGGTACATCCATCTTCAACTGTCTCTGGATGGTCTCTGGAACCTTCTTTGCATGGTTCTTCAGTGGGTGCCTGTAGTCCCTCCTCACACCTCCGTTCACCTCCCTGCCTCATGGTGATCTCTCCTCAGACCAACAAGCTTAAGTCTTTAGCTAGCCCCCTTTCTTGCAAAGCAGGCTGGGCTTGGTAGTTCCACCCCCTGTAGAAATCAATGGGGCTGTATTGTGGGCCATGGTCCTCTGCTGCTGCTTGATTTGCTCCCTCTCCCTGCCAATAGGGATGCAGGAAGAGGAGAGGGAGGGGGAGAAATCCCTCACAGGGCCTGACAGGCGTGCTCTCCCTCAGTGAGTGCCTGTGTCAGTGTCTATTCAGTCCGGCGGTTGCTGGCAGAAATGGCAGGAGGTGTGGGACCTGTTACATGCTTTTGATATACACAAAAAAAACAGGTTAGTGTGCACAGGAAACCATACAATTTACATCTGCATAAAACCCTGGCAGAGGAACATCCCACCAATTAGCATAGAAGGGGAGGTTGTCCTGCCTACAGGCCACGTTAACAGGAATGGCACAGCTAGATGTGCCAGGGGGTGAGTGTCAGAAACCAAGAAATCAGGCCGAGACAGAAGTACAGTTAAATCACACTTGTTCAATACTAAAAGTAAAAAGAACAAATGTAGTCAAAACATAACCAAAGTTCAGTAACCAGAACGGATAGTCAGCCAAGCCAGAAGTCAGGTATCAATGTAGTGGATCAGCAAGCAGGATCTGAAGCCAGAAGGGATGTCAGCAAAGCAAGTCTTGAACAGGATCGCAGGAGATTGTTTCTGTGATGTTGACTAAGGTGAAGGCAGAGATCCTCTGGACTGGACGGCTTAAGTAGGCAGGACTGATGAGCAGGGTATCATCAACAGCTGAGTAACTGTGGAGAGATAGGAGCTGGAAATTATCCGACAGCTGAGCGGCCAGCTCAGGGAAGGAAGGGCTGAGCCCAGCCCTGACAGTGAATTGGTATTGTCCACCACCAAATCTGCGGTGGAAGTTACTTCAAGAGTCCTTTTTGCAATGAGAACGACCCCCTCAGAGCTTTCACCCAAAGTATCATAATTTAGTCTTTTGGGCGGGTGAATAACCCTTCGCTCTCGCTGTTCTTTACGTACTGGGTTTACAGGCATACTGGTCTCTTCTTCTTCCTGCATATCAGCTTCAGCTTCCTCAATGAAGGATGGAAAGTCTTAGGGGTCTGTTGTCAGCGGGGAAGATTGAGGGTCTTCCAACTCTTCAAAAGGTGGACTTTGAGGTACAAACTCAGAAGCCTCTGGCCTGAGAGTCACTTCAGTCACCTTAGGAGGAGAAGAAGGGGGGGGGGTGGCAGGCCCCGGCATTTGAGATGGCCACAGACAATTTTTCTCTTCATCCTCACTGTTTTTATCTTCAGCAAGGGGTACAGAGTGAGATCTAGTCACTGGCCGAGGGATGTGCCGAAGGCCAAGTCTACTGGCAGCCGGGCTTACGGTCCGAACATCAAACTATAGGGAGAGTAACCTGTGGCATCATTGGCGGTGCTGTTATAAGCATGCACAATAGCCACTATATGCTTGCTCCAGTGCTGCTTTTGTTCTGAATTTAGAGTTCCAAGTATATCCAGGAAGGTTCGGTTGAATCTCTCTGGTTGAGGATCTCCTTGAGGATTATACTGGGTGGTTTTAGACTTCCTGATGCCCAACAGGTCTAAAAGTCTCTTGATGAGACTACTCTTGAAATCTCTCCCTTGATCAGAGTGGATGCGTTGGGACAGACCATAGTGCACAAAGAATTTCTCTGCAAAGATCTTGGCCACCATGGATGCTTGTTGGTCCCTTGTGGAAAACGCCTGGACATACCTAGTGAAATGGTCAGTCACTACCAGGATATTTCCCTACCCGCTCAGATCAGGCTCCAAGTACAGAATGTTAATGCACACCACCTCCATGGGTCCTTGACTCTGAAGATGGTCCATTGGGGCAGCTCGGTGAGGCAAAGTCTTCCTTTGGATGCATCTGATGCAGGAGTGGCAATAGTCCTCAACTTCAGCCTGCATGCAGGGCCAGTAGAACCTGTCCCTCACCAGGAGAAAAGTCTTCTTGGGCCCTAGGTGGCCATGGTTGTCATGTAGGTGTCAGGGCTGGGCTCAGCCCTTCCTTCTCTGAGCTGGCCGTTCAGCTGTCGGCTAATTGCCAGCTCCCATTTCTCTCCACAGTCACCCAGCTGTTGTTGATTCTGCTCGTCAGTCCTGCCTACTTAAAATCGTCCGGGTCACTTGAACTCTGTCTTCGCCTTTGTCAACATCACAGAGACTTTCTCCTGCGTTCCTGTTAAAGACTTACTAGGCTGACGTTCCTTCTGGCTCCTGATACTGCTAGCTGTACTATTATGTTTATTTCTGTCTCTCTGATATTTGCTTGGCTGACCACCCGATGCGGTTACTGAACTCTGGCTTGTTTTGACTACGCTTACTCTGTTTACCTTCTTATTATTAATAATAAACAAGTGTGATTTAACTATACTTCTGTCTCGGTCTGATTCATGGTTCCTGATAGTAGGGCAGTTAATACTGTCTCCATATGTTTTTCAGGTAGGAATAGCTGCCATTTTTTTTCAGAATCGTCAGAGGGGCCCCTTCGGTAGACCAACCCTCTGTGCACCTGAAACCGATCCCACTCTCAGTGCAGCAGATGGGTTTCCTTCGGGGAGTCAGTGAGGAGCAAGTCAGGGCGTTGGCTCTCCAAGGCCTTCAATGCCAAGCTACAGGGAGGGTCCTCCAACTGGTCCCTCCACAGGTCTTTGACAGCTTGGGCAGACCTTCATCCCCGACTTGGGTGACATTGCAATAACATCTGGGGACACCAGCGGCTAACACTCCAACCTCTTTGGTCCTGGATCCTACTCCAGGTTTATGATCTGCTCCTTGACATAAGGCTCGTACCCTTCAGGTGTCAGCTGGGCCTATTCTTCTGGAGGGTCTCTGGAACAATGGGGCCTTCTTGACACCGGTCGATACTTCAGGCTGATAGAGTAGCCAACCATCTGTGACCCGTGGTGTCCAACTTGGTGGTAGTGAGGATGTAGGTGACAGCATTGTTGACGGTCTTGATCAGGAACTCCGCTCCATCCAGGTAATCCCTCAGCTTATCCTCCACCTCCCACTTTAAGGCCATGAACTCAAGTTTGTGCATGGGATAGTTCTTCTTGGCGGGGGCCAAGTTCCGACTCATGTAGGCAACAAGCTGTAGATGGCAGTCATGCTCTTGATATAGCACCCCACCTAACGCATGTCGACTGGCGTCAAAGTGTAGCTCATATGGCTTGGTTGGATCTGCATAGGCCACGACTGGAGCGGTTGTTAGGCTTCACTTCAGCTGCTTAAAGCCTCTTCACACTTTGGAGTCCATTGTTCCTGTATGGACTCTCTGGGTTTTCTTGGCCCTCCAGCTGGTGTGACAGGCTTCGCCACATCAGGGTCTGCGTCTTAGCGAATCCCTTGACAAATCTTCTGTAATAAGAGCAGAATCCCAGAAATGACCTAAGCTCAGTCGTGTTGGTAGGCCTCAGTCAGGAGGTGACAGCTTCCAGCTTCTGGAGGTCAGTGGCCACTTCATCAGCAGACACAAATGTGACCAGGGTAGTTGACCGAGGGTTGATAAAACTGGCACTTTTCCAGAGACAGCTTCAACCCCCTCATCATGGAGTCTCTTCAGGACCTTCTGCAGAAACTCTTCGTGCTCTTCCAGGGTCTTGCTGAAAACGATGATGTTGTCTAAGTACACCAACACCTCGATCAGTTTCATGTCACCCACGGTCTTTCCATTAGCCTTTGGAAGGTGGCCGGGGAACCAGACAGGCCTTGATGCATTTGGTCATATCCAAAGATCCCCTCCGGGGTAATGAAAATGGTCTTCTCCCGATCCTCAGGGTGCATGGGGATTTGGTAATACCCACTCTTCAAATCCAGCATGCTGAACCACTTTGCTCCTGACAGGCTCTGCAAGGTATCGTCTATCCTTGGGGTGGTATATTGGTCGGGAATAGTCCTTCGGTTCAGCGTCTGGTAGTCAATACCCAGCCTCAGTGACCCATTCTTCTTCCGTTCCACCACTATTGGGGAAGCGTATAGGCTCTGGGACTCTCGGATGATACCTGCCCTCTTCAACTCTGCCAGTTGTTCATGCAGATCCTCCAAGTCCCCTAAAGGAATCCATCAAACTCTTTCCCTGAACGGCTTATGCACTCAAAGAGATGGATCAGGTATTGGGCACTTTTTGCACACCCTATATCAAATTCACTCTTGGAGAATGCAGCCTGCCATCTCAGGAGCTGAGTCTTGGCCCTTTCTTTCCATTCAGGCAAAAGGGGAGTATTTTTTGGATAGAGCTCCTCCACAGAGATCCCATCCTTTGCTCCCCCCACCAAATCAGATAGCGGGGCTGCAGTGGCCAGATTCACTTGTCCCAGTAACATCTGAGCCAGCATCTTCACTGGCAAGGCTGTTATGTTGCGGACACTAACCAAGATCTTCCCGTGACTTCTTTACAACCCTTTGGTTGAAACTACCTCGGGAATTATCTCCACTCCCGTGTCTTCTCTCTGTCTGTCTGATTCAAGGACAATGAAAGGGCCTGCTTGCTTCCAATTTAGCTTGACAGATGCTCATAAATAGGCCAGGCTTTACCAGGCTGTAACACCTTCTCATACTGGTCCAAGCGCCAGATCTTTCCCTTCTGTCTTTGTACCAGGTGCTGGTAGGCTTGTCTCAGCATGGGGTGCACACTTGTAGTTGAAGTACCCAGCTCCAGAACAAGAGGTGTCAAAAGCCTTCTGACAAGATCAGTATTGGTCCCTATGATGAGAGAACTCTTACTGGCCCCTGGTGGGCAAGCACAGACCCCTGCCCGAGTTTCAAAAGTCTCGGCTTTCCCAGCCATGGAGGGATGGAAGGTCAGCTTGACCGGTAGTTAGCCATCATAGGGGAAGTTCTGAGTCACAATGCCCCATATCTGCGGCTCTTCCAACTTCTGCAAAGGCAGGTGCTTGAGGTGCCTGTTATAGAAGTCTTTGTAGAAAAGGGTCACTTAAGCTCCAGTATCCAGAAGGGCCTTGGTGTAGACTCACTTTACTTGGATGGGAACAATGGGAGAAGGTCCCACCAGCTTGTCAGGGAGCATGGAGGAAGTGGTGGCCCTGGCCTGTTCGGTGGTTTGTATCTGTAGCTTAAGTCTGCACTAAGTTCTGGGAGTCTGGTGTGCATTGACTCTCCAACACCAGGCAGCATTTGTCAAAACAAACAGGACACTGAGTTGCTTGGAGGCAACAACGGTTTGGACTTTCGCTGCTGTCTCTTCGTGTCATCGATTTTGAGCCAGCTATTGTAGATGGGCACCCGGTTGGCTCCTTCACCAGAGCCCTCCGAAGTTTCCCTCTGGCTTCTGGCACTGTGCTTCAGGCTTCACTGGGCTTGGACACACCTGTCGATTAATGTCCCACATAATTTCAGCATACCTCAGTATGCTCAATGGCACTCCTCACTGGTACACGTGAAAATGCTCATCACCAGCTCCGATATCGACACTAGTATGGATATTTGTGCATCGCTACCAATTATCCATAATATCCCTGTAATTATGGATAATCAAACATTAAAATCACTTGATCTTACCGGATCTAATGAATATCAATTAGCCAGGGTGATTTTTTTGGCCAGAAAATTTGATAAGAGGGGGACAGACCCCCTCAATAATGATTTAATAAGTCTCTAATTATGTGAGATCTAATATCATCCTTATGTACCACCACCTAATATCCCTAACATTAAAACCACTTGATCTTAAAGGATCTAACGAATATCTATTAGCCTAGATGATTTGTGGCCAGAAAATTGCATGTGGGGGGGCCATCCCGTACTTATGTACCACCTAATATCTCTATTTTTAGTGTGATATCTCTGAAATTATGTGAGATCTAACGTTAAAGCACTTGATCTTACCGGATCTATATGAATATCTATTAGCCTGAATGATTTTTGGCCAGAAAATTGCATGTGGGGGGCTAACCTGTCCATATGTACCACCTAACATCTCTATTTTGATGTGGAATATCTCTGAAATGATGTGAGATCTAACGCTAAAACCACTTGATCTTACCAGATCTAAAGAATATCTATTAGCCTGAATGATTTTTGGCCAGAAAATTTGATAAGGGGGGATAACCCCTCCTTATGTCCTAACGTTAAAGCACTTGATCTTACCGGATCTATATGAATATATATTAGCCTGAATGATTTTTGGCCAGAAAATTGCATGTGGGGGGCTAACCTGTCCATATGTACCACCTAACATCTCTATTTTGATGTGGAATATCTCTGAAATGATGTGAGATCTAACGCTAAAACCACTTGATCTTACCAGATCTAAAGAATATCTATTAGCCTGAATGATTTTTGGCCAGAAAATTTGATAAGGGGGGATAACCCCTCCTTATGTACCACCTAATATCTCTATTTTGATGTAGAATATCTCTGAAATGATGTGAGATCTAATGTTAAAACCAATTGATCTTACCGTATCTAACAAATATCTATTAGCCTGAATGATTTTTGGCCAGAAAATTTGATAAGGGGGGCTAACCCATCCATATGTACCACCTAATATCTGTAAATTGATGTGGAATATCTCTGAAATGATGTGAGATCTAACGTTAAAACCACTTGATCTTACCGGATCTAACAAATATCTATTAGCCTGAATGATGTTTGGACAGAAAATTTGATAAAGGAGGGCTAACCTGTCCATATATACCACCTAATATCTCTACTTTGATGTGGAATATCTCTGAAATGATGTGAGATTTAACGTTAAAACCACTTGATCTTACCAGATATAATGAATATCTATTAGCCTGAATGATTTTTGGCCAGAAAATTTGAAAAGGGGGGCTAAACCATCCATATGTACCACCTAATACCTCTATTTTGATGTGGAATATCTCTGAAATGATGTGAGCTATAGCGTTAAAACCATTTGATTTTACTGTATCTAATGAATATTTACTAGCCAGAATGATTTTTGGCCAGAAAATTGCATGTGGGGGGGGGGGGCTAACCCATCCATATGTACCACCTAATATCTCGATTTTGATGTGGAAAATCTCTGAAATGATGTAAGATCTAACGTTAAAACCACTTGATCTTAACGGATCTAATGAATATCTATTATCCTGAATGATTTTTGGCCAGAAAATTTGATAAGGATGGATAACACCTCCATATATACCACCTAATATCTCTATTTTGATGTGGAATATCTCTGAAATGATGTGAGATCTAACATTAAAACCACTTGATCTTACCGGATCTAACAAATATCTATTAGCCTGAATGATTTTTGGACAGAATAACCCGTCCATATATACCACCTAATATCTCTATTTTGATGTGGAATATCCCTGAAATGACTTGAGATCTAATGTTAAAACCACTTGATCTTACTGAAACTAATGAATATCTATTAGCCTGAATGATTTTTGGCCAGAAAATTTGATAAGGGGGGCTAACCCGTCCATATGTACCACCTAATATCTGTAAATTGATGTGGAATATCTCTGAAATGATGTGAGATCTAACGTTAAAACCACTTGATCTTACCGGATCTAACGAATATCTATTAGCCTGAATGATTTTTGGCCAGAAAATTTGATAAGGGGGGGCTAACCCGTCCACATGTACCACCTTATATCTCTATTTTGATGTGGAATATCTCTGAAATGATGTGAGATCTAACGTTAAAACCACTTGATCTTACTGAAACTAATGAATATCTATTAGCCTGAATGATTTTTGGCCAGAAAATTTGATAAGGGGGGCTAACCCGTCCATATGTACCACCTAATATCTGTAAACTGATGGGGAATATCTCTGAAATGATGTGAGATCTAACGTTAAAACCACTTGATCTTACCGGATCTAACGAATATCTATTAGCCTGAATGATTTTTGGCCAGAAAATTTGATAAGGGGGGGGCTAACCCGTCCATATGTACCACCTAATATCTCTATTTTGATGTGGAATATCTCTGAAATGATGTGAGATCTAACGTTAAAACAACTTGATCTTACTAGATCCAACAAATATCTATTAGCCTAAATGATTTTTGGCCAGAAAATTTGATAAGGAGGGGGGCTAACCTGCCAAAATGTACCATCTAATATCTCTATTTTGATGTGGAATATCTGTGAAATGATGTGAGATTTAACGTTAAAACCACTTGATCTTACCGGATCTAATATCTATTAGCCTGAATGATTTTTGGACAGAAAATTTGATAAGGGGGGCTAACCCGTCCATATGTACCACCTAATATCTCTATTTTGATGTGGAATATCTCTGAAATGATGTGAGATCTAACGTTAAAACAACTTGATCTTACTAGATCCAACAAATATCTATTAGCCTAAATGATTTTTGGCCAGAAAATTTGATAAGGAGGGGGGCTAACCTGCCAAAATGTACCATCTAATATCTCTATTTTGATGTGGAATATCTGTGAAATGATGTGAGATTTAACGTTAAAACCACTTGATCTTACCGGATCTAACAAATATCTATTAGCCTGAATGATTTTTGGCCAGAAAATTGCATGTGGGTGGGCTAACCCGTCCATATGTACCACCTAATATCTCTATTTTGGTGTGGAATATCTCTGAAATGATGTGAGATCTAACGTTAAAACCACTTGATCTTACTGAAACTAATGAATATCTATTAGCCTGAATGATTTTTGGCCAGAAAATTTGATAAGGGGGGGCTAACCCGTCCATATGTACCACCTAATATCTGTAAATTGATGTGGAATATCTCTGAAATGATGTGAGATCTAACGTTAAAACCACTTGATCTTACCGGATCTAACAAATATCTATTAGCCTGAATGATTTTTGGCCAGAAAATTTGATAAGGGGGGGCTAACCCGTCCATATGTACCACCTAATATCTCTATTTTTATGTGGAATATCTCTAAAATGATATGAGATCTAACGTTAAAACCACTTGATCTTACCAGATATAAAGAATATCTATTAGCCTGAATGATTTTTGGCCAGAAAATTTGAAAAGGGGGGCTAACCCGTCCATATGTACCACCTAATACCTCTATTTTGATGTGGAATATCTCTGAAATGATGTGAGATCTAACGTTGAAACCATTTGATTTTACCGGATCTAATGAATATCTACTAGCCTGAATGATTTTTGGCCAGAAAATTGCATGTGGGGGGGCTAACCCGTCCATATGTACCACCTAATATCTCTATTTTGATGTGGAATATCTCTGAAATGACGTGAGGTTTAACGTTAAAATCTCTTGATCTTACCGGATCTAACTAATATCTATTGGCCTGAATTATTTTTGGCCAGAAAATTTAAAAAGGGGGGCTAACCCGTCCATATGTACCACCTAATATCTCTATTTTGATGTGGAAAATCTCTGAAATGATGTAGGATCTAACGTTAAAACCACTTGATCTTAATGGATCTAATGAATATCTATTATCCTAAATGATTTTTGGCCAGGAAATTTGATAAGGGGGGCTAACCCGTCCATATGTACCACCTAATATCAGTAAATTGATATGGAATATCTCTGAAATGATGTGAGATCTAACGTTAAAACCACTTGATCTTACCAGATCTAATGAATATCTATTAGCCTGAATGATTTTTGGCCAGAAAATTTGATAAGGGGGGCTAACCCATCCATATGTACCACCTAATATCTTTATTTTGATGTGGAAAATCTCTTAAATGATGTTAGATCTAACGTTAAAACCAATTGATCTTATCGGATCTAACTAATATCTATTAGCCTGAATGATTTTTGGCCAGAAAATTTGATAAGTGGGGGCTAACCCGTCAATATGTACCACCTAATATCTCTATTTTGATGTGGAATATCTCTGAAATGATGTGAGATCTAATGTTAAAAGCACTTGATCTTACCGGATCTAACAAATATCTATTAGCCTAAATAATTTTTGGCCAGAAAATTTGATAAGGGGGGGGCGCTAACCTGTCCAAATGTACCATCTAATATCTCTATTTTGATGTGGAATATCTCTGAAATGATGTGAGATCTAACGTTAAAACCATTTGATTTTACCGGATCTAACGAAAATCTACTAGCCTGAATGATTTTTGGCCAGAAAATTGCATGTGGGGGGGCTAACCCGTCCATATGTACCACCTAATATCTCTATTTTGATGTGGAAAATCTCTGAAATGATGTAAGATCTAATGTTAAAACCACTTTATCTTAACAGATCTAATGAATATCTATTATCCTGAATGATTTTTTGCCAGAAAATTTGATAAGGGGGGCTAACCCTTCTATATGTACCACCTAATATCTGTAAATTGATGTGGAATATCTCTGAAATGATGCGAGATCGAACGTTAAAACCACTTGATCTTACTGGATCTAATGAATATCTATTAGCCTGAATGATTTTTGGCCAGAAAATTTGATAAGGGGGGGCTAAAATATCCATATGTACCACCTAATATATCTATTTTGATGTGGAATATTTCTGAAATGATATGAGATCTAATGATAAAACCACTTGATCTTACTGGATCTAACTATCGAATATCTATAAGCCTGAATGATTTTTGGCCAGAAAATTTGATAAGGGGGGCCAGCCCCCCTCATTAATCACTTAATAAATCTCTAATTATGTGAGATCTTACTTTAAAAGCACTTGATCTTACCGGATCTAACAAATAGCTTCCAAAATAGCTAACTGTTTGGTCAAATTTTTGATAAGGGGGGGCTGATGACGGGTTAGCCCCCCAGCAAATAACTGTTAATATTGCTTCTTCTGTGTGAGATCTAACGCAAACAACGGTTGATCTAACCTGATCTAACAAAGATCTAACAAACTGCATAAGATTTTTAAAAAAATTTTGATATGGGTGGGCTAACCCGGCAGCGGTGGGTCTGTACACCTACTTATCCCATTATGATGGGTTCCCATCATCCCTATGCTGAGTTACCAGGTCAGTACACCTGCTGTGCCTTTTATGAGGGGTTCCCACCTGCTCTGTGCAGAGTTCTCGGGTCTGTAACCTTCTGTGCCCATTATGAGGGGTTCCCATCTTTCTTACAAACAAATCTTACAAACAACAACTTATGTACAATAAAACCATAATAAATAAATAAAACATATTTACAGAATAAGTGAATATGACTATACAAAACAAAAAAGAACAAGAACAAAATAAACTGTGCAAACCAAATTGCACACAACATAATCCCTACGAGAGAGCCAGACTAAGGAACATCACCATCACCATGCATCACCATGCATGTAGACTTTTATCAAAAATATATTTGATCTGAATATCTAGGGGAGTGAAACAAGAACACAAAGAAAAGCCGCACACCACAAGATCAACAGGCAGCAGCTACAGGTCCTGATATTCCTCCACGCCCTTATCCGGGCCTCCTGCTGCCACCTGTCTTTCTCAAGACGCTGATTCTTCCCAACCTCACCCAGAATGTCCTGCATCACCACTTCGACAGGGAAGATTTTACCCCGTAAGGTTACTTGACACCGTGTACTCCTAGTGAAAAAACGGACCACTAGACTAACTAAAAAAAAGTGTTTCCAAATCATAATCCCAATGAGTCTGGAATGCCCCATACACCCACTCTGCATAACTCATATGGGGGAGGAAGGGTATACTCAGAGCCTTCCCCCCTCTTGTACACCTCTATATTAAACTGAAGTAGAAAGTGATCCATGGACTCTACCACTCCACCACACTCCACTCTCGGGCAACCCCGATCACTCATGGAAAGAAACTTCAAGTTGTACTTCACATATAGTTTTCCATGAAAGGCAAGCCAAGCCGGATCCCTAAACTTCATTGGGATTCTCTCCAAATTAATCAATCGCAAACCCACCCTCAAAACCAGGCTTGGGCAATCCCTCAAAGCCAGTGGCTTGCAAAAAGCAGAGCTCATGATGCACTTGTCAAGAAGTTTCTTTGGAAGAGATCTGACTTCTCCTGCTGTTACTTGCCACTGCCAAAGCATTTTCAAACATGGGGCAACATAAGCCGGGAGCTTGTTATGCTTGACCCTCAGGCTTTTCACTGGCCCACCAATTTCCCAGTCTCGCAGAAAGGGCCTAAACCAGGACTGGAAAATACCAACCCAGCCAGGCGGTCTCTCTGCCAATATGTTACCAAGATTGTACTTCACAAATATCAGAGAGAAAAAGACTACAGGGTTGATCATCCCTAGACCACCCTCCTGCCTAGGAAGGTAAGTCACATTCCTTTTGACAAGGTTTATTCTGTTCCCCCCATAACAGCTGGAAGAAACAACTATAGATCCTGGTATAGGCAAAAACTGGCAAAACGCAAACAAAACTGACATACAGAAAAATCAGAATCAGGTATGTCTTGATCAGATCAATCTTTTCCCTCAAGGAAAGCTGCCAACCTTTCCAGCTTGCCACCTTGGCATCGGCATTCTCCAGCCTGTTCACTCAATTTGCATGGCCATAGTCACCTGGGCCAAACTCAATGCCTAGAACTCTAATTTTTTTGTTGGGGCCCTGGGAAGTCATCCGGGAGAACAAAGCTCTCACCTTCCACGCCCATCCAGAAAGCTTCACACTTGTCTTGGTTGACCTTTGAACCTGATGCCTCTGCATACTGCCTTATCACTGAGACCACCTCCTGCGCCTCCCCAGTCCCAGAGACAAAAACATCATCATCATCAAAGGCTTTAGCCTGATCCAATGTCAGCAAAAATTTACCCCAACCAGCAGCCCTACAATGCTCCAAGGCCTCCCGGACAGCTAACACCACTGAGAAAGTGCTTCTACCCTGGACTGAACAGTGCTGGTGGCGGGATAACAAACTGCCTGCCACTGGTGATAATCGCCAGAAAAAAATCTTTGCCAATATCTTTCTATCGACATTAATAAGGCTAATAGGGCGCCAATTCACAATCATCGAAGGATCTTACCCTTTGACAGAAGGATCACTGCAGATTGTCTCATGGAGGGAGAGAACCCTCATACAAACAGCCATTAAAAATCTCCGCAGGGTAGGGATCCAGGATCGTCTTAAAACACTTATAAAATTCGGCTGTCAAACCATCTGGCCCTGGCGTTTTCTTGATGGCTAGTTTATCAATAGCCTGGATTACCTCATTTGCAGTGATTTCATCTGTCAAATTCATCAAAGGAACATTACTTTCCAGACCTTGTGTAGAGTCCAAAAAACCCAACATCCTTGTCTGATCAAGGTTCCTTCCTCCTAGGAGGTTGGCATGGTATGACCTGAAAGCCTCCAGGATCCCTGACTTAGACTTCGTCAGAGAGCCCGTTTCGTCCTTCAGGCCATTGACCCTTTTAACTGCTATGCTCTGTTTACAGTTCTGGTAAGGGTCAGATGAATGGTATTTCCCGTAATCCCTCTCCTGAACCAAAGAGGCGTGCCGGTCATATTGATGTCTCCTAAGGAGGAGCTTCACCTCTGAGCTCGCCCCAGAATCTCCTCCATTCTAAACAAGGCAATCAAGTTTCCTCCGCAAATGCTGGTAGGTGATATACTTATCTTGCTGCTTCTTTCTTCCTATGGCCTTGAAAAGCCCAACAGTCCGCTGTTTTAGAAGCTCCCACCATTCTGACTTGCTGCTGTAAAAGTCTAGGATCGTTACCTGTGCTTGAAAAAAATCCTCAAAGGACTGTCTTACACCCTCGTCTTCCAGAAGGGCCAAATTCAATCTCCAGATACCTCTCCCCCTAGATGGCACATCTGAGGCATTCAGTGTCACGGATAGAATACAGTGATCAGAAAACTCCACCACCCAACACACAGGTGCCAAAAAAGCAGAGTCTCCCTTTAAAAAAAAAAACTATCTATCCTGCTCTGACTACTACCTCGCTGAAAAGTGAACCCCGTGCTGTCTGGGCAGCGCCTAATCTACCAGACCTGCTTCCCTATCTATCGCATGGAGGAAAAGGGTGTCATAGCCCAGCTTATGTCTGAAACCTCTCCTGTCTTTAGACCTAGTAATGGTGTTGAAATCACTTCCAAAGATAACCTGCTGGGCCGTAAAAAGAAAAGGCTTAATCTATGTAAAGAGGCATTTCCTGACAGTACCTTATTTAACTCCCTTTCCCATTCCCTAATAAAGTATGGGACTATATTCTTTTGGGTACCCAATATCAAGCTATACATCTGAGACAGCAGATGTTTATTTTCCCCCAGGCGTATACACTGGCTCTCAAACCTAGTAATCCTACTTAATGGTCTTAATGAGGGTTTCATCTTTTTAAAAAAGCTTGTCATTTGGTTGTATCTCCATTCTGATATGGATATATTCCCTAAAACTATAACCAGCTCCTGGTACGTTGCTAAGGTCCCCCGCGGAGCAAACTTGCCAAAAGTGACATCTTCGTCCCTCCCCCATGCTCCCAGAAATCCCCCTCCCTCCCCCGGAGGAAACCATGGGAATCCCTCCAGTGGAGCTAAAGGGGAAATCTGGGGGGAGTACTCTCCTGTTCTATTCAAGTTATCCCATATTGTCAAGGAATTCCGGGTCAGGGGGGACGTCTACTTCGAAAGTCCTCTTGCCACACTCGGAATCCAGGGGGCTCCTGACAGGTTCCTCCCTGCTATAGCCTTTTCTAGTGGAACCCACATTTTACTAGAGGAGTCATGGCACCAATTCAGAATACGAACCAGCGACATTGCCTTATAGTATACTAATATATCAGGCAAGCCCAATCCTCCATCTGCCTTACTTCTACGCAGGATGTCATATGTCAACCTTAGTTGTTTATTATTCCACACAAATGCTACAAAAGCTTTCCGTATCTGTTTGAAAAAGATTCCTGGCAGTTTAATTGGGACTGTATATAACATGTAAATAATTCTAGGTAGTATACACATTTTGATGGCACTCACTCTTCCAAACCATGTTAGATATTGTCCTGTCCATCTTTTTAAGTCCTCCTTTAGCCCTACTATTAGGGTGGCATAATTAATATCATATAACATTTTTTGGTCAGAAGTAATATACACCCCCAAATAAAACAATGAGTCCTTCCTCCACACAAAGGGGTACTCCCTTTTCAGCATCCTTGCCATCTCTTGAGGGACGTGACTGGGAAGGAGTATTGATTTTTCATAATTAATTTTAAAGTTAGATAGGAAACCATATCTGTCTACTTCCTGCATGAGAGCCATTAAGGATGTCTGAGGTGCTGAGAGGTAGAACAACAGATCGTCAGCATAAGCCGATACTTTATGTTCCACGTCTCCAACATCTATTCCTGATATCTCCCTATTGCCTCTAATCCTACAGAGAAATGGTTCTAATATTATAGCAAATATTAATGGGGAGAGTGGGCACCCTTGCCTTGTTCCGTTTCGTATGTTGAAATAGTCCGAAATTGTACCATTCACTTTAACCCTTGCTCTTGGGTCCGCATAGAGGGCCATTATCCATCCCATCATACGGTCACCTATACCCACTCCCTTCAATTCACCCTATCGAAGGCTTTTTCTGCGTCCATCGATAGTACGATCTTTGGGGCTTTCTCTGGACCATGTTGTATCCAGTGGAGTAGGTGAAGTGCCCGGGTGGTATTATCCCTTGCCTCACGTCCTTTTACAAACCCTGTCTGATCTGGATGTACTAAGTCCCCTATATGTTCTTGTAATCTCAGAGCTATAATTTTAGCAAGCAGTTTAGTATCTAAATTGAGCAGAGAAATAGGCCTGTAATTGGCACAGTGTTGAGGGTCCTTCCCTTCCTTTGGGATTATAGTTATATACGCCACCAGGGCTTCTGTGGGGAAATGGGTTAACTGCATTAATTGAGTTAAAGTAATTACATAGTGGTTTTATCAGCTCCGAAGAGAACTTTTTATAGTAAATATTTGTCAAGCCGTCCGGACCAGGACTTTTCCCTATCGGTAAGGCTGCTATTGCTCTGCTCAACTCTTCTACTGTAATTGGTTGTTCCATTTCTGCTTTAATTGTCTCCGATAGGGTCGGCATTGATGATTCCTTAATATACTCTCGTATTACCTCCCTTCTTTGATCCTCTTTATCTTCTAGTTGGGTTATCTCCGGTATCTGATTACTATATAAGGTCTCGTAGAATCTGTGAAATTCTCTCGCTATGGCCTGTGTTTCTACTACCTTTCTATTATGAATTAAAAGGTTATGGACATGTCTGGATTCCTGCTGCCCCCTAAGTTGCCTAACCAACAATCGCCCGCATCGATTCCCTTGCTCATAGAACCTATGAGCAAAGTATCTATATCTATTGTTTGTTTTTCGATCTAGGCATTGTGCAAGTTCTGTTCGGAGTTTCCCTAGTTGTTGAATATCTGAGGGCTCTAAGTTTTTTTTATGTTTACTCTCCAATACATTAATTTTCTCCAATAACTCTGTCATTTCTTTTTTCCTTTCTTTCTTAACATGGGATCCATAAGCTATTAATTCTCCTCTTATAACTGATTTATGGGCCTCCCACACTGACTGCTCTGACACTTCTCCTGGCATATTCCTCTCAAAGTAGTAACTTATTTTAGCTGTTAATTCTTCGGTTATCCTTTTATTATCTAATAGTGATTCATTCAATCACCAAGTTCTTTCTAAATAGCCTGCCTGAATCGGGGAAAGTGTTAACGTTATTGGGGCATGGTCTGAGATAGTTATGGTCTCGATGGTACAATTTCGGACATTTTCTAGATAAAATTGATCTACCATAAATACATCAATACGCGAATACATTTTGTGTACATTAGAATATTAACTATAATCCTTTACTTCATTATGCATTACCCGCCAGCTGTCAACTAAATGTTGAGTGCGTAAGAGTTGTAAGAGAGACGAACAAATTTAAAAAATGATTAAATCGACTTATTTAACATCCATAAGTTCGTACGTTCAGGAAATGGCCTATAAATTCCTGACAAGGTGGTATAGGACACCAGTGAGACTAAATAAAATGTACCCAACAGCGGATACCCAGTGCTGGAGAGGATGTGAACAAAGGGGTACATTTCTCCATCTGTGGTGGGAATGCCCTAAGATCAGAGAATTTTGGGTAACAGTCGCACCGTGGATTGAGAGGTTGACCCCAAGATCAATAGAACGTACACCTTTGGATTTCTTGTTTCATGGAACAACCAGCGCAATTAAAGCTTATAGGAAGAGCAGTACACCACACCTATTAAATGCAGCTAAAAAATTAATCCCCAGATTTTGGAAACAGACTGCTTGCCCAACACTAGAGGATTGGAAAAAAAGAGGTGAACCGGATAATGGAAGCTGAAAGATGGATTCATGTAGTAAGGGATAAAAAAGGGGAATTTGAGAAAACATGGGCAGGCTGGGTACAGTGTGTACATGAGATAGATTAAGAGGAAAAATAGGAAAGGCGAGGGTAGCAATGACTCTATAAGAACCTTAGTACAACTGTACTGCATATGGTCTTAGCTTTGAAAGGAAAAAGGTGCTAAAATGTGAAATATGAACAGGATAGATATAAGCCGGGGTGTGTGTTTTTTTTTTTTTCCTCTTCTCTTCTTTTCTGCTGTCCCCCTCTACCTCCCCTTTTCCCTTCACCCCTTTTACTGGATGCCTACGCCTAGTGAAGGGGGAGAAGGAGAGAATGAGTTGAGTCATGTGGAGTTGGAGAGCTTGGCACTTGAAGGTGAGGAGTAGTGGGTTGGGAAGGTTGTTTATTCATAACTAGGACACAATCACTTTTGGTCCTTTTCTTTTTTTTTTTTTTTTTCCAGTTAACTGCTGATAAGAGAACTGTGTAACTAACTTGTTTCTCGATAACTGTCTATGTTACTATGTTAACTTTGTGTAGCTATCGTGAAGAATGTGTAAATGTGAAATGTGTGAATTTATAATAGAAAATAAAGAAAAATTTTGATTATAAAAAAAATAAAAGAGGCATTTCCTGTCCCACTTTATCTGGGGACCATAGATGTTAATCAGGTGCAAGTCCTGCCCCTTCACAGAGACGTCCAAGGCCATGCATCTCCCAATCTCTAACTCAATTACCCGCTGGGTACCTGCCGCTGGGTACCCTCTCTCGACACAGAGAGCATTTCATCACGGACAGGAGGATGCCCACACTTGTCCCCACACTTGGATGCCCACACTTATCCCCACACTTGTTGCATACCTTTGGCTGGCCCGGGTAGAAGATGATCAGCCTGTCCCTCCCCAGGAAAGCTGAGGATGGCAGATGCCGGACAACATTGTCAATTATTTTTAACTTTAAATGCACAGACAATCCCCCCGTCCATATTCCCCGATCATTCAAAATCTTCTTTAGGGGCCCAGGATGTCTCCATACCTCCTCAACCATACAGTTAAATCCCCTTGTGGTATGGATTACTTTTGGACAAGAATTGTTACCATTTTAATGAGTGGCTGGCGTGATATAAGGTTGGGGATAAGCCCTTTCCAGTCCGGCAGGCCCCTACACACGTGCTCATATTTCTCCCAAAATATGTCCAAAGAATCCAGACGGATAAAGGACAAATTTTACTTGTAGAAACCGGCTGGATTGATCAGGGTGAAGATATCTGTGGGCCTAAACCCCATCTGCAAAATTTTATCCACCACTGCCCTCCTATGTGGAGGAATTCCTCCACCCTCCCAACGGAGTTAAACAACATTCCTCCTTTTAAACATTGAGGAAGATAGAATATTTCCATGCTCCTTCCCTGCTTGCTCCTTCCTCCCAAATCCCGTAGCAGCAACACCAGCATAGGTTTTCTCCACAGACACACCAATTGCAGTCTTGTCCCTAAACACATTCAAACCTGCTGGCAGAAAGTCTGAGTCAGCTGGGATAGTAGTCATTGAATCAACAGAGGCAGGACCCGCCCTCTCCCCCTGCTCTGAACACTCAGCTTCTCTCCTGGGTTCAATCACAGTCTTGGCTACTGCAGACTCCTGGAGAGTTGTAGCACTACTGCTCCCAGCATTTCCTCCACCATTCTCAGGAACAGCCGCTGTGTCTGGTCCAGGCAAAGTCACTGTATTGTCCATGGAGCTCTTCCTCTAGAAGCTGACAGTTACTCACACCAGTTTCATTTAAATCTGAAGTTTTGTCTCCAGCAGGTAAATCAGACTGTACATTGTCTATGGGTCTGGGGTGACTGCCCGTAGCCCTACAACCCTCATCAAGTCCATTGTCACTAATAAAGTCCACATCACCATCCGGCACACACTGTACCTGCTTGCTGTGCTGTTATCTTTACAATGTCATGGCTGACGGTGGGATCAGACTTCCTCCCAGTTGTTGCAGACTCCATGGTGGATCTTGCTCTCTCCACAGGTCTCTCCTTCACAGGGCGAGGAACGGTGTCCATCTCCTTATCACCATCCGGGGAAGCCCCATCTGGAGGGGATTCCAGCTTAGTGATGAACTCCAGCATGCCAGTACCTCCCTCAACCTCCTGCTCAGATGTTCCATATTGCTGCGGAGGGAGGGGGACAGAGGCCTCCACCATTGAGGGCTCAGCAGATACCTGAGGTTTTGAACAGCTGGGCTCATCCTCTGGGCCCACTTTCTCCCTCTCTGCTGACTCTGTCGGTACCTGCATCTTCTCACTGGTTGGGTCACCTTCCATGCAGGAAGCGGCTCCTCTCGGTTGAATCGTTCCTCATTTTTATATTTTTCTTTAAATATTTCGCTATTCTCCTTCAGAGAACTCACCAGTTCCTTCTGCTTCCTCACAGCTTGCTCTAAATCCTTCAACTCAGGCCTCAGAGCCGGTCTCTTCTTACTGTATACTTTGGCACAAATCTGTTTCTTCTTCCTGAATTCCGTCATCAAAACTACCAATTTCTCTTTTCTTTCTCAATTTGTTTCAGTTTACCGACAATCCTCTGTCTAAAAGCAGACAGGCAGTGGCGTAACTAGAACCTTCAGGGCCCCAATGCAAGAAACCATGGAGGGTCCCCCTGACCCCTGGACAGGGCTGTTTCCTCTGAGCCTGATGATGGAACACCAGGGCCGGTCACAAGTGGGTGGCTGCATATAATGTAACCGATTTCTCTATTCACCCCGCTTCTCCTCCTCTCCCTCCCACAGGCATTCAGCGGCCGCAGGAGGAAAATGGAAAGATGGGTTCCTCTATGTCGGTGTTTCTCAATCTTTTCCAGTCAGGGCACCCTTGAAGTATACCCCTAGGTGAATGGGGCTGCACTGCAACCACCCTGCAACTGTGTGCATTGCATACAGTTGCAGTATAGTGATGATTCATTTAAGGGGTTAAAACAGGTCGTCAGTAGGCAACATATTGCCTCTTTACCGGCTGTCAAATGCCTCTGAAAATCGATCTGAGCATGGATCGCTTTTCAGAGGAACAGCATTTTTTTGCTATTACTATGAACAAGCAAAAAATATAAAAAAATCGGTTCTGATTGTACAGGTATAGGGGGTCAGGATTAAAATCATAAAAATCGTATAAAATGTGCATACATACATGTAAACGCACACATATAAAAACACACACACATATATATATATATGCACATATAAACCAGTGGCGGCTGGTGCTCAAAATTTTTAGGGGGGGTACAAGCAAACTGAAAAATTCAGAAAAAAAACTATCAATTGCAGCCACCGTGCCCACCAATTGCTGCCACTGTGCCCATCAAACGCCACCACTGTGCCCATCAAATGCCGCCACTGTGCCCATCAAATGTCACCACTGTGCCCATCAAATGCTGCCACTGTGCCCATCAAACTCTGCTGCTGTGTCCATCAAATGCTGCCACTGTGCCCATTGAAGTCTGCCACTGTGTTATCAAATGCCACCACTGTGCCATCAAATGCTGCCATTGTGCCATCAAATGCCACCACTATGCCCATCAAATTCCGCCACTGTGCCCATTAAATGCTGCCAGTGTGTCACCAAATGCTGCAACCGTGCCATCGAATGATGCCAGTGTGCCCATTAAATGCCGCCACTGTGCCCATTAAATGCTGCCAGTGTGCCATCAAATGCTGCAACTATGCCATCAAATGCTGCCACTGTGAATCTCCCACCCCCCATGCCCGCTCGCCATCTGCCCGGCACTTACCCTGTCTTGGTGGTGCAGCGGATGTCGGCAATGAGTGGGGTCCTCCATGCGTCTCCTGCCATCCTCATCTCCCGTCCTTTCCTCCTGATAGGCGTCCAATCAATTGCAGCCACTGTGCCCATCAATTGCTGCCACTGTGCCCATCAAACCTAGCCACTGTGCCCATCAAACCTAGCCACTGTGCCCATCAAACGCCGCCACTGTGCCATCAAACGCCGCCACTGTGCCCATCAAATGCCGCCACTGTGCCCATCAAATGTCGCCACTGTGCCCATCAAATGCTGCCACTGTGCCCATCAAACTCTGCCGCTGTGCCATCAAATGCCGCCAGTGTGCCCATCAAACGCTGCCACTGTGCCCATTGAAGTTTGCCACTGTGCCATCAAATGCCGCCACTGTGCCATCAAATGCCGCCACTCTGCCATCAAATGCCACCACTGTGCCCATCAAATGCCGCCACTGTGCCCATTAAATGCTGCCAGTGTGTCACCAAATGCTGCAACTGTGCCATTGAATGATGCCAGTGTGCCCATTAAATGCCGCCAGTGTGCCCATTAAATGCTGCCAGTGTGCCATCAAATGCTGCAACTATGCCATTGAATGCTGCCACTGTGAATCCCCCACCCCCCATGCCCGCTCGCCGTCTGCCCGGCACCTACCCTGTCTCGGTGGTGCAGCGAGTGACGGCCACAAGTGGGGTCCTCCATGCGTCTCCTGCCGTCCTCATCTCCCGTCCTTTCCTCCTGATAGGCTTCCAATATCCATGCCTATCGTTTCAGCCAATCAGGTGACGGGTAACAGAACCGCACACCTGATTAGTGGAGAGGCAGTTCAGAGTTAGGAAAGTGAATATTAATTTGCTTTTCTAACACACCTGGTGGACTGTGAGCGCCAAGCATGGCACTCGCAGTTCACCTATTTTGAAGCCTATTAGAGCCTATGGCTCTAATCAGGTGCTTCAAAAACAACCCCCTGCTGTAATTCAGGCGCCTGAAAAGGGGCCAGACACCTAAATATGGGGGTGGCAGCGGTGGCCATGGATAGATTCATGCTATGTCATAGAGGGGGTGGCTAGAGAGAAGGGTCAGTGCCCGTGTGCCCTTATGGATGCACCGCCACTGATAAACACATGCACATACACATACATGCACACTCACATACATACATATGCATACATACATGCACACACACATACATATGCACACACATGCATACATACACATACATGCACACACACATACATGCACACACACATTATACAGTAGATAGATATTCTTATTAAAAAAACAGCAGACCTTTACCCTAGCTCTTCCTGCTGGGTACTGCACTGTAGGGGGAGACAAAGAGCACAGCACACATTGCTTTCACTTTGATGAGCTCCCTGCATAGTCAGTGCCGATTACAGTTCGGCTGACAAACGAGAAGCTCAGTCTCAGCCGTTCCTCCTATCGAAGAGTACAGGGGGCTCTCAAGGGCCCCCTGCAGCAAGGGGCCTGGTCGCCATGGCGTTCTCAGCGACCCCTATAATTCCGCCACTGCAGACAGGGACTCATCACTCCTTGGGCCAGCTCCAGTATCTTCCACAGGCTGAGGCCCAGTATCTTCCACAGGCTTAGGCCTAGTCACAGACCTATCTAGGGGGCCCCTGCCAGGGTCCTCCCCAGGATCCAGCATCCCTCCTGGGGCAGAGAAGCAACTCTAGCCCCTGGTCTCTGGAAGCACAGGAGCTAAAGAACCAACAACCTCACACCTCACTGTCAAGGAGCAGAATGGCAGTTTCCCACCATGCCTGTGCTGAGTTCTTCTTTACAAGTGTGGTCTCAGATATGGGCATTCCTCTCTAGGGGTCCAATCCCTGACTGTCTGCCTGACACCCTTTCTATCCCACATTATCTCTTCCAAACTGTTTTCTCTGCACTCATTTAAGGTGGCCATAGAATAGATAATTCCTTTTTAATTTCACTCCTACAATGGCCACCTTAAATGAGTGCAGAGAATGTACTGAGCTGCTAAATAGTTTGGAAAAGATAAAAAGTAATGGAAAGGGTGTCAGGCAGTGATTGGAATGGTCAGATCTGACACAGGAGGCTGCACGATGGGAGCAGTGAAGATATATGCCAGGTGAGAGCAAACAGGAGAAAGTGAAATAGGGGAGAATGGGAGGATCGGTGTGATAGAGAATGTGTAAAAACGTGCATTGCACAGAGAGGGGGAATAAAGTTTGAAGTTAAAGGTGCTGCTGTAGAGCCACTCAGGACACAGTGCAAATAGCATAGCAGGTGCCCCTTCTGCCCCCCCTCCAGTCCTGGCCCTGCAGCATGTACTGTACCTTGAGATTTCTGTGTGATCCCTCTTGTGCACTGCTGGTTGCCAAGTCTGTGTCACTGTTACAGGTAGATGAATGGACTGCTGCCTTTGCTTCTGCATGGACCTATCCCTTCCTGTCTGCCCTGAGCCTGCCACCATTCTTCATCTACTGCTGATTCCCCTCACTTGCTGAAGGAGATAGATAGCGTGTGAGCATGGGCGTCCGCAAATAGGGGCAAGGCAGGGCAATTGCCCCCCCCAGAATCATCAGGCGTTGTTGGCTTGCAGACTGTGTGTTGAAATGTCTGCCGCAGCCGCAATCGCGGCCGCCGCTGACTTTTTTTTCCTACGTCTGTTTCTCTGCTGGCTGCTCTGAGCTCTCTCTGATCATCCCCCCGCGCTGCGGCAGCAATGGTCTGGTCTGTGTTTTCCTTCTTGCTCCTCCCACCACTGCTGCTCTGCCGAGCCAGGCCTGTTATCATTCTCCGCCCGAGCGGCGCAGCTGCTACCGCACACTGCTTCTTCCGTACCTGGTGTACATGAGGCTGAGCCAGCCGCCCTCCCTGCCAGTGTCCTCCGAGGTGAGCTTGTGATAAGGGGGTGTAGGTTGGCATGGTGTTCGCTGCCTTCAGCTGATGTGCTGTGAGAAGAGGGTGGGGTGTTTGTTTCTGCCTCCCTGACCTGGTCTGATAAGGGGGGAGGCTGCTGTGTCCACCACCACCCACTCACTGCTTTTAGTATAAAGGGTGATTCAGTGATTGGAGTGCAATAATTTTTACATGGGAGTCATTTTTTGATTTGACTTTACTTGCTTGCTGTTCCATATTTTGCTTGTTTTTCCAATTCAGCTTTGAAAATGCCTGCTGGATTCCTGTGCAACTCCATGCGGTGCAATTTGTCAGCTCATTCATTTAACTGGGATGACATTGGATCGCACAAAAATGTAATGCACACACTACTTTTTCAAAAGCGTACTGTACCAAATTGCATGGTACTATGGTACCATGAGATCTGGGGCAGGCAAAAGCATTGCAATTGTGATCTGTGTTTGAGGTGTCCTTAGAAAAATATATATACACCTGCAGGAGATCACATACCCAGTGCATTTTGAATGCAGTGTGGGAAACGCAGAGGAACATGGATTTCCTGCACCACCTTCTGGTATAAACGAGCCCTTAAAGTGATACTAAAGGATTGTTTAAAAAATAACAAACATATCATACTTGCCTCCACTGCACAGCTTGTTTTGCTTGTTTACAGAGTGGCCCTGAACATCCTCTTTTGGGGTCCCTCGGCGGCTCTCGCAGCTCCTCCCCGCATTAGATAACCCCCTAGGAGAAGCGCTCTCCCGAGGGGGTTGCCTTGCGGGCGCGCTCCCGATTCATTCATTCGGCGTCCATAGACACCAAGTGTATGACTTGGCCCCACCCCCCAGCACCATTGTCAAAAAGGGACCGAACATGGGTGTCCATAAAATTATGCCCCCCCCTGAAAAAAGTTCTGCGGACACCCATGCGTGTGAGCCAATGACGCAGCGGGTCCCATAAAAGCCCCGCTCTCATATTTACCAACATTGTAAAAAAAATTTTAGGGACACTTTTTTGGCTGTAGGAGGAGTCTCATTATAATTAGGGGTGGGGCATGCATTTGTAGGCGTGGCATAGGGGGAAATAAAAATGTGCGCAGCGGCGAAAAATTGACGTGGTTTACAAGAAATAGTGGCTATGTCTTAAATGGCGTGGCTCAAAGGGGGTGTGGTTAGAGTCTGAGATGAATGAGGGATGGAGAGGGAAAAGGGGGGAGAGGGGTAGGGGGAGAGGGGGAGAGGGATGGAGGGACAGCAGCCCCAGATCCTACACAACAATAGAAATATGTGTATTCTAGAAAGTTTAACAATCAGCTGATAAAGATACTCCAAACACCTGGTGTTAGCACGTCAATCATCCGGCACCGTGGTTGTTGTGGTGTCAGGATGATTGAAGTGCATTTTTTCTATTACTACATTGTAATATAGAATGAAATCATTTAACTCACCATAATGCCGTATCAGTGGGATCCCTGAGCGTGTCACCTGCCACATCGCCTGCCACCAGCAGAATCTGCCCTTGCATCAGGTGCCCCCAGCAGAGTCCGTCCTTACATCAGTGCCTCCAGCAGAGTTTGTCCTTGCATCAGGTGCTCCCAGAAGCAGAGGCCCTCCTTACAGATCTGTGTCCCTGGCAGCGGAGCCCCTCCTTACATCTTGTATCCCCAGCAGCAGAGCCCTCCTTTACATCTGGTGTCCCCCAGTGGAGAAGCCTCCCTTACATCCTGTGTCCCCCAGTGGAGAAGCCCCCCTTACATCTAGTGTCCCCCAGTGCAGAAGCCCCTCTTACATCTGGTGTCCCCCAGTGGAGAAGCCCCCTTACATCAGGTGTCCCCAGTGGAGAAGCCCCCCTTACATCCTGTGTCCCCCAGTGGAGAAGCCCCCCTTACATCAGGTGTCCCCCAGTGGAGAAGCCCCCCTTACATCAGGTGTCCCCAGTGGAGAAGCCCCCCTTACATCCGGTGTGCCCCCAGTGGAGAAGCCCCCCTTACATCCGGTGTCCCCCAGTGGAGAAGCCCCCCTTACATCAGGAGTGTCCCCCAGTGGAGCAGCCCCTCTCCCCCAGCAGCGGAGACTCTCAGGTGTCTGATAAGCCTCCCTTACATCCGGTGTCCCCCAGTGGAGAAGCCCCCCTTACATCAGGTGTCCCCCAGTGGAGAAGCCCCCCTTACATCAGGTGTCCCCCAGTGGAGAAGCCCCCCTTACATCAGGTGTCCCCAGCGGAGAAGCCCCCCTTACATCTGGTGTCCCCCAGTGAAGAAGCCCCCTTACATCTGGTGTCCCCCAGTGAAGAAGCCCCCTTACATCTGGTGTCCCCCAGTGAAGAAACCCCCTTACATCTGGTGTCCCCTAGTGAAGAAGTCCCCCTTACATCAGGTGTGTCCACCAGTGGAGAAGCCCCCCTTACATCTAGTGTCCCCAGTGGAGAAGCCCCCCCTTACATCAGGTGTCCCCCAGTGGAGAAGCCGACCATACATCAGGTGTGTCCCCCAGTGGAGAAGCCCCCCTTACATCCGGTGTGTCCCCCAGTGGAGCAGCCCCCCTCCCCCAGCAGCGGAGACTCTCTAACAGACAGCGTGGAACAATAGGCGGAGCCGGCTGGGTGGCTGCCAAGAGAAATTGAGCCGGCTGGGAGGCTGCCCACCCCCCCCCCGCCCCAGCTGGTGGAGACATTGTGACATCAAGCGGCGGCCGGCGGCAGCGAAAAAAAGAGAAACAAGGATTTCCCGGGACATTTCCCGGGAATCGCGAAAACCAGGAAAAGGGTCTGAATCCCGGGAATGTCCCGGGATTCCGGACAGTTGGAAACTATGCGCTCTACAGGCCTGCCGATCAATAACAACCACAGGAAACCCAATGCTAGAGGTGGAGTGTTGGGGCGCAGAGCTCATAGCCCCAAGGACACTGTAAACTACGCCAATAGAGCTTCTTAGCCCCAATCACGTGTTTACACACGTGTCATGCCTCTAATAGCACAGCTGTGTCCGGCGCCTTTAACACACACACTTAAAGGGACACTTTTAAAATATATATATATATATATATTAAGTAGCTTTGGGGGGGGGGGGGGGCGGCACCCCAGCGCCCCCTATTGACAGGCCGCCACTGACTGAAAGATAATATTTTGTTACACTGAAGAAGCCACCATACATTATATTCATAAGTGATCTTCTATAATAGATCATTACATTCAACTCACACGTATCACACAACTTACACATATCTTTATCTTCAGTATCTCTTTAGTATACTATACTTTGCATATCCAATGCTCTGTCCATTGTTCAGTAACTGCTGATAATGTGATATCACCTTGATGGATCTCTATAGTTAAAAAAGACAAGGAAAGAGGCGCCTCTATGTGTAGACGTTTTTTTAAAAGCTTTAATAATACATTAGATTGGCAACTCACATTTAAGTGGTAAGTAAAAGCAGATGGGTCCCAGCAAGGGTAAGTCCAGATGGTGACGATCCTGCTTCCTCGGTCCTTCACAAGCGAGCGCTGTCTGCACTGGAAACCAATGCTGATGTAGAAAAGCCGGCTGCAGTGCAGTGAGACGCGATAGGAAAGATGAGAAGTGAAGAAGTGGGGTATCAGCGCCAAATACAAAATTCCTGATGTCTGATGCTGCACCTAAAATTAGTGACAACTAATAGTCATGAAAAGAAGAAAATAAAGGGTGCAACAAACAAATATGCTATATAATAAAGCTAATATTAAGTGTCTGCTATATCAATAAATTAAATAATATAAGTATACTAATAAATTAAAATGGTTCAAAATGCACAGCCAATGTATTCTTAACAAAACATCCATAAAATCAACAGAATTATTGTAAATAAATAAATCTTCTGTGTTCACTCCAATCACCGTGATTTTCTAAAGTGCAAAAGTGCTTCAATTAAAGTGCTTCACTGGAAGTGGTAAATCTAAATGCTCACCAGATAACATCGGCCACCAAGTGGCCCACAGGCATGTAGCATAAGGTATCTTTAAGACATCCAATGTGTCCGACCAGGAATTACACAGCATACTGTGTCATCTGTTTAGTAGATATGCCAAATTTCCAATACGAGCAGTAGTGGCATATGTGTATATATGTTTCCTTATGTTGAACTAATATCCCAATCTGAAAATTTAGCTCCTCCATACAGAGCCACAGAAAGGCATAGCTAGTGTAGTAACGTTTTTTTAATCTCTTAAAATGCAGCACTTACATATCAAATGTTCAGTGTAAAAAACAGCAGGAATACAAATGCAGCTTGAAGGAGAGCAAAAGCCGGTCCGTCACCAATGAATTACTCCATGGTGTGCGGCGTGTGTCTCAGCTGTAGGGCGGAAATGGAGGACTCGTGTATTGCGTGTCGAGCCTCGATTTCAATGCATTTCACGCTCAGGCATGCGTCATCAGGAAAAGGGCTCGGCGCCATTTTACTGGAGGCTAAATACTGCTATGTTTCTCCCCATTGGTCAAAAACAGGTGGATAATAGGACGGGAAAAACAGATATGCATATTGTGTCCACTATGCAAACTGTTTTGCTAAACCTCCAAACTGCATACTTACAAACCCAATACATAATTAAATAAATGCATAAATTAAAATAAAAAATTAAAAAGGATATATGTGATCTTAGTGCATCGTATGCACGCAGCCGAATACCGGCTATGGCATACAACACCAGCACACATACATACATCACCATATAGCAATAAATCCCCTACAACCTACAAGAACCCTCATTTTAATAATTATCATAAATAATGATATATATATATTTATGGTTGGAGCCCTATGTCCGATATGGACATAGATAACATTTATAAATAAGATAAGACTTACCATCGGAAATAGACCTGGAAGTGTGGACTTACCATATGAAATGGACTTGAAAGTGTGCCTTGGTCTAATGGCCGGTATGCCAAAATAAGGGGGCATACCCTGGTTTAAGAAATGATTATTCTGTAAAGAGAAATGAATAGTTGAGAAATGCTGTGAAATGGGGATGGGAGGGTGGGTATCGCGCACAGGAAACCGACAAGCACCACAGGTGAGCGGGCTGCTTAAATACCCCCCGGGCTCCTCCCATAAATTCAGGCCACCATACTGGCCTTCCTACTTATGGTTGGAGCCCTATGTCCGATATGGACATAGATAACATTTATAAATAAGATAAGACTTACCATCGGAAATAGACCTGGAAGTGTGGACTTACCATATGAAATGGACCTGAAAGTGTGCCTTGGTCTAATGGCCGGTATGCCAAAATAAGGGGGCAAAAACATTCAGGTAGGGGTATAATATTTTATTGGTTTTCAGTTATTCATTGAGCCAATTTGGAGAATGCCTGTGCCATCTCTACTTGAGGATTGGGGATATACCGGGCGAAGCAGGCTGATTTCCACCTGCCTAGTCTTTTGATGACGTGGTCTGGAACCCCATGGCGAGATGCTGCGGAGGCTGCTCCGATGCGAAAGGAGTGTCCGGAGTACTGACTGGGGTTAAGGTGAAGATTGCGGAGAAGTATCCTTATGTGTTTTACAAACTGACAGGCGCTTAAGGGTTTAACTGGGAATGGTAGAAGAGGACTGGTGTCCGGTTGTTCAGGCAGGAGTGACAGGAGACGGTTGAGTACGGTGACTGGACACCAGCTGTTATTGGTTTTGTACAGGTGAATGTCCACTCCAGAGCCTGTTTGCTGGCTTTTAGAGACCTTGAGGTGAAGGATGAAATGGTCTTGGTAGCGAAGCAAGTGCCGTCTGCATAGTACTTGGTCTGTGGGGTTGTTATAAGTGAATTCGCCAGGTCGCAAGAACCCGTAGTAAGCCAAATATATGGCTGCTTGTAGGACCGTGCTGGGGAGCAGACCGAATGGCGAAGTAGCCAGAATAGTCGACATATCCCTGAAGATGGGCCCCGTAATGGGTAAGCGCTTGGAGCTGGTCACTGGTTGTTGTTTCTGAATGCCCCTTAGGATGGCTCGTATGGCGTGTGATGAGAACAGTGAAGGTTTTGTGGGGTCTTGAAGCGTCAAGAAATGTTGTATGCTGGCTAGGTATAGCCGAATGGTATTGTAAGATAAGGCCAGCTGAGCGTGGCAGTATGAAGTGAAGGCTAGTACCTGTTTGACATCTGTTGGTCCTTTACGGCAGGATGTGAGAAATTTATTGAACGCCTTCCAAGCTGTCTGGTAGGCTTTGAGTGTATTATGAGAGAGTGAGTGATTGATGAGCTGCGTTGCTCCTTGTAAATGTTGAACTAGTCCAGGGTCAGTTGTGACCAGACAGGGATAGGGGCCGACACTGGTTCGGCTCCGGGAACCTGTTTGAAAAAGGAGGTGTAGTTAAAACGTGACAGTGCATCAGCAGCTAAATTGTATCTGCCGGGAATAAATGCACAGTGTATGTTAAACTGATGTTGTAAAGACAGTTGTACCAATCTGCGCAGGAAGGACATGACTGCTAGGGACTTGGACCTGCCTTTGTTAATGATGCCTGTCGTGGCCTGATTATCGGTGGTGAAGACTACGGTTTGCCCTGTCCAATGGTGACCCCAGAGTTGTGCAGCTGCCACTATGGGATAGAGTTTGAAGAGGGAAGATGTTTGAATAAAGCCGGGTATCAACAGTATCTGTTGAGGCCAGGGTCCTGAAAACCATTGGTGGCCAAAAATTGCCGCGAAACCTGTGGAGGCTGCAGCGTCTGTCACCACCTGGGGTGACTGGGCCGAAACCATGGGTATAAATAGGGATATGCCATTCCAGGCGGACAGGAATTCCTCCCACATAGATAGGTCCACTATTGCTGCGGAGTCTAGATTTAGGATCTGGTCGGGGTCTTGTGTTTCTGACAGGAATCTCAGCAGGCGTGACACGAAGGTGCGACCTTGTGGAATAATTCGCATGGCGAAATTAAGCATTCCCAGGAGAGATTGCAACTGCTTTTTGGTGCACCCCTTGGTGTGGGTGGATTTGTGAAGGACCGCCCTAATGCGGGTTAGTTTGTCGAGGGGGAGACTGGCTTGCATAGCGCAGGTGTCTAAGTTGACCCCGAGAAAAGTGATGTTGTGTGCTGGGCCGTCGACTTTGTGCTCGGCGATGGGAACATTGAGATTTCCGAATATCGCTCTGAGTTTGTCGAGGTCTTCTGGGGGCTTGCTGGGAGGTTCTATTAGTAGGAAGTCGTCCAGGTAATGGATGACTTCTTGGCACTGAGCCTTGTGTAACAGTATCCAAGCAAGGGCCTGAGCGAATGTGTCGAAGAGCCAAGGACTACTCTTCGAACCGAAGGTCAGTTTTGTGGCAAAATAATATGCCTCCTTCCACTTGATGCCATGCCAGCACCAAAGGGATGGGTGGATAGCCAGGAGCTTGAAGGCATCCGAGATATCAGCTTTGGAAAGCCAGGCACCTGTACCTGCTTTGATGATTGCTTGTATCGCCATGTCCACTGAGGAATATTTTAGGGAGAATTCTTTGGAGGGGATCAGGGAATTGAGACTGGGGATGTGGGAAGAATGAGGCGCAGACAGGTCGTACACCAAACTTAGTTTATTTGTGAATTTGCCCTTGACAAGCCCAATAGGGCTAACTCTCCAAGTGCTGAAAGGGGGCTGAGTGAAAGGGCCTATAACGTACTCTCGGTCTACTTCTGCATGTAGGAGCCGATCTATGGCTTGTTCGTCAATGGCTGCTAAACGAAGATTCCCACATTCGTAACTACTGTGGGGTAGTGAAATGAGGCCGGTGTGAAAGCCTACTGTGAAGCCCTGGATAAGGTAGGTGGCCAGGGAGGGGGTGGGATGTGAGGTGAGGTAGAGTCCTAGCCATAAGACGTTGATCCGGCTTAGTCATGCCCTCTTCTGTTGTTTGACTTCGCACAAGTTTCTTGGGTGCGCTCTTTGGCATAAGGTGCAGATGTGGAGTAGGCGGCACTGACTGAAGTTGCAGGACCCGTAATTGTAATTATTGCAGATGGCTGCCCCTCCCACGGTTCGGACTGGGCGTCCGAATTTGTCCACCTGAGGCGTTTGTTCAGGGGCCGACTGACCCTGAAGAGCACCGGAGGTAGAGGGAAATTCGAAGGGACGTCTGGTTGTCGCATTGGCGCACCAGGTGGCAGTGTGGGTGGAGGACTGGCAAATCGCGCACAGGGGTGAGCGTAAGCCGGCAAAATGGCGGCAGAACAGCTCTGTGTCCATGAGACTCCAATTTGTTGTTGTTTGGAACTGTGTGAGTCTGGCAGCAGCCTTTGCGGAAAAGGAACGGTGGTAGTCGTAAAAGGAAAATCCTCCATACTTGTAGCCCAAGTCTACTACCGTATGGAGGTACAAGTCCAGCTCTTCCCTTCTGCTGGGGGCGGCAGAGCATAGGACATCTCTCAGCATGCCAAAGGCCAGGGTGAATTCTGGGACGGATAACTTGCGGTTCAGTCTGGGGTCTTTGGCTTTAAGGACCACCGATATGTCACCCCAGGAGTAGGCCTTATTTTCTGCCAGATCGTGCACAGAAATAAGGAGAGAGGCCAGGTTGACGTCCCTGCCGTCCAAAATGTCCTTCCTGATGCTGGTTGGAACCAAATGGGAGGGGTAGACAATGGGGCTCCAGCCTGAGGTACCTGCAGGAAGGGGTGTTAAGGTTTGGGTTGCGGTAGGGTCGGGGATGGCTGCGGCCGGTCGTGCCTCCAGGAGTGCCACCCTGGTTTGTACGTCTGTGACCTAGGTAGACAGGGACGACACCATCGTGTGAAGTTGTGAGATGGCTGAAGATATTGACTGGAGGGATGCCTGTTGGGTACTGGGTCCTGCTGCTGGTGGGGGAAAGAGGAGTTTGAACAGCTCGCCTTTCCTTGCTGTGGCGGGGAAGGGCACACCTCTGCATCTTAGCTCTGCCGTCAGTTTGGGGATAGTCCATCCCCTGAGGGACTGCACGCTGCCGCTCTCTGAGACCGGGGAAGGTGACAGAGGGGCCGTGAAGTCTTCGCTGCTGGCCTGAGACATGGTTGATCTGGTGAGAATGTCCTGTCTTTGAGCTCTTATTTTTGGTTGACTGTAACCTATTGGGGGTGACATGAATTTCAAGTTTTTTCTTTGATTCCCTGAGTCATACTTACCCGACTTATTTTTTCCCACTTTTTTTTTTTTTTTTTTTTCCTTTACCTAAGGGGATATCGTCCAACCTGGTGCAGGGTGGACCTACTGAACTTTGACTGACCTGGAGGAAAATGAAAGGTGATAATTCGTGAAGGGTTTACTGACTAACTTGGAGCAATGACTTGTATGGTGCTTACAGTTGTGACAATGAAATGATTTGAAATATTTGCCTTGGTTATGAAATGAGCGAACTCCATGACAGAGGTCCGGCTCGGTTGTGTCGTGACTGATCCGACCGTGAACCGGGCATGTACTGAAATGAGGCAGCTGAAAACATTGGTGCACACCGGGACGAATCGGTGCATGTTTAATGCATCTGGATTCGAATCGGAGCGCAGTATGAAACGAAATGAGAGAAATGTTTACCTTGACCGAGGCTCGAATTGGTTGTGCCGCATTTTGCGACTGGCAATGCACCGAGCTCTGGTATAGGTATGGATACGGCCGAAACAACTGAGGCATTCCGTGACGAATCGGTGCATCTCGGATGCGACTGGTTTCGAAACGATGATGCGATGTGGGAGTGAAATGGTAGTAATTCCATGACAGAGATGCGGATCGGCCGCCCGATATCTGCGACTAGCTATGATCCAGACTCCGGAGCATGTTTTAGAAATGAGGCCGAGCCCTGGGGCACGCCGTAACGAATCGGTGCATGGAGGATGCGACTGGATTCGAAGCGGAGCGCGGTAAGTGCAGGTGTAACATATTGTTTGCCATGACAGAGGCGCGAATCGGTCGTGCTGCTGTAGCGACTGACTACGAATCGGACTCTGGAGCATGTACTGAAATGTGGCTAATACCTGGGGCACGCCGAGACGAATCGGTGCATTTCCATGCGACTGAATTCGTATCGGAGCGTGATACGTGGCAATGAAATGATAACCATGACAGAGGTACGAAGCGATTGATAATGACGTGACTCTGGAGCATGTACTGAAATGAGGCCGTAACTACTGGGGCACAAAGGAGCGAATCGGTGCATCTTTTAGGTGCGACTGGATTCGGATCGGAGCGCGGTACGTGACTGAAATGAGAAATGATTTGAAATGGTTTGAAATGTTAGCAATGTCTTTAGAAATGTTTCAGAAATGAGAAATGATTGGTATCGAACTGACGTGGTTCGAAAAGATTTATGCATTTACGAATCGCTATGGCTGTCTACTGACACATGTTTAACAACTTATACCTGTCTGAAATGAAGCGACGCTTGCGTCGCTGTGGTTTCCTCAGATAACGCGAAATGGTAACATGACGACAGTGCGAGTGATACGCATGCGGTTACGTTCGTGAAATTTGCGAGTGATTCATAATTCTGATATCACGGTTTAGTGACATGACATAAAAATACGTAAAAACAAAAATCCGAGGGGACCCTACCTGCGACAGCCCAGCCAGACGCGTGGTACGAACGAATCGGTAAACGCGGACTTCAAAAACTCTCGGGCACGGAGATCACGAAATGCGGGAACTTGTGAGCCAAGTATTTGCGAACGCTGAAATCGGAATAGTCGGCCTAGTGACGTATATCGCGCACAGGAAACCGACAAGCACCACAGGTGAGCGGGCTGCTTAAATACCCCCCGGGCTCCTCCCATAAATTCAGGCCACCATACTGGCCTTCCTACACACACATTATATATATATATATATATATATATATATATATATATATATATATATATATATATATATATATATATATATATATATATATATATATATATATATATATGAGACACATAATATTAAAAAAAAGATTTGTATTATTATTTTGGAGATATGATAGAATATTAATCTCATTACGGTGCCACCCCCTAGTGGTGGAACCATATATAGCACTACTCCATCGACCTTATTAAAAATACTTGGACAAAAAAAATCAATTTCTATATTGTTACCCTCTATGACAATAAAAGCATCTAATATGACAACCTAAACTAATGATCCCAAACTGACGTTTATCTGGCCATATCTTGTTGTTTGTTGTTGTTTGGCATGCGGTTCCAATCCAGAAACCATTTTCTGTGTACATGACAATTACTTTCAAAACAAAAGGGGTAAAATTAAGTTTAAAAATAAACACCTAGACAAATCCAGATCAAAAATCAGTCAGAAAACAATTCAGGTCTATCTCAATATTCAGGCCCGCAGGCATGAGACACCCTAATTCAAAAATCCAACGAGTTTCAGCTTGTGAGACACACGTTTTCATGTAACCGCCTCTCCAATGTGGTAAAACCTTATCTATCCCATAAAATTTAAGAGCTGGATTCTGCAGGTGGTGGGTTCTAAAATGGTATGGAAATGGAAACGCTATGTTTCCTAAAGGCATTTTTTGTGTTTGTTACATGTTCGTTAATTCTCTTGTATAGGCATCTTGTGGTCCTCCCCACATAAACCAACCCACATGGGCACGTGAGGAGGTACACAACATATCTAGTATTACAAGATATAAATTTGTCAGTCCTGTATTCTTTTCCATTACTCCCCACAAGCAACTCTGTTTTTCTTTTTTTTTATCTGCCATTGTCCTGCACGATTTACACCTCCCACATCTATAGAAACCAACAGTGTCCAAAAAAGTTTTCTTTCAAATATTTGGAGGATCGGGGGGCGTGGCGAACGGGCTCCAAGATGGACGCGTAATCCAGGAGCTCCGCTCACCTCAGGAGATAATCCACAGCCATCAGAGCCCACCAGCACATCTTAAGACCCACGAACCTACCATTCAAAAAGTGAGCTCCCACTGCACATGCCGGGGATGCCTAGATGCCGCAAAAACCCACAACAACCGCAGAAAATGATGAGCTATTACTCTGCTCACGGATCTCAACAAAATGGCGGCGGAGCGGCAGACAACAGGCCAGAACACAGGCCCCAAGCGAACTGCGGCAGAACGGACCGACATCCGCCTCCATTCGTTCCTAAAAATTCGACCAGCGTGTCCTCCTCAGGCCCATCCAGCCCTTCCACGAGAAGCCCGGCCAAAACGAAGCCGCGGAGAGACTCTCCCATCAGACAGGGAAGCGATCAGGGTATGGAGATAAGCGGACCCCACAGTGATCCCACACACCAGAGCAGTACTGACAGGGATCCTATCAGGGAATTTCCCACCGCAGATCGGCCTGTCTCAGATACCTTATTAAAAGACATGCTTCTGTCATTACGTTCCTCATTGCAAGCAGACATGGTCAGGGGGGTAACAGAATGCCAGAGGGAGGTACAATCCATAGGCCACAGAGTACATCAGGTGGAAAATAAAATGGAGGAATACACTTAAGCATACAATGTGATGGTGGAGGCCCATACAGCTCAGGGGGAGGACATTATATGGTTAAAGGATAAAATGGCCAACCTAGAGGACAGGTCCAGGAGCAACAACCTTAAACAGAGGAATACCAGAAGATATTCCCCCTAACCAGCTCCTACTATTGGCCCAGACCCTATTCTCCACACTGTTGCCAGAGGCTTCAGCACATGACCTTCTTGTGGACAGAATACACAGAGTCCCTAAACCATCCTTTCTCCCTGCTGACATCCCCAGAGATGTCCTGTTGAGGATGCACTTTTATCACATAAAAGACTGGGTACTCCAGGCCTCACTTAAACAGGAGAACATCCCTCAGCAGTATGTGAACATCAGACTGCTCCCGGATCTTTCCAGGCACACTCTACAATGTCGCCGTAACCTGTTAACGGTCACAAAAGCCTTGAGGAACCATAAAATCCTCCATAAATGGAAGTACCCTGCCACACTCTCTATCACCCATAATGGTGTCACTGTCTCAGTATCTAATCTGGAAGAAGGGCTTACTGCTCTAAAAAGATGGAACATCATTGCGGATCAGCCTACACATCAAATTCACCCGGCAGGGCCCCCATTCATTCAAAATGAATGGCAGGTCGTGTCTTACAAGCGTTCCAGCAAGGAACAGACAAGTGTAAGTTCATAATTGAAACCAAGCTCTTACTGGTTTATCTCCAGGGCTGAGTTTCTAAATTAGAATCTCTCCCTTACCTCTATAACACCAATAGCAGTTACATCTGCACGAGGATCAATTGTAAGATCCATTTCTTATGTTACTTATGTTGACTTTTCGTTTGGTTTTCAGTTTTTTTCTGTCTCCTTCTCTAAGTGATATACGCAGCTTCATGCGAAATAATCTCACCTTCGAAACAACAGAGGATTTGCTACAGCTTGTCGTCTCCAACAACAACCATGCACCACTGGATGATACCTATGGACGCAGTGAGTACCCCTACCACACAGCCTCACAATCTATCTTACGTCTATTAAAATGACGATCACCTGCCTCTCAATCAATGCCAGAGGTTTAAACCACCCGGCTAAATGCTTTTCATTATGGAAGGAAGCTCACAAACAAAAGGCGGACATCTGGTGTGTCCAAGAAATGCACTTTCAACTAGACAACACTCCCCACTGCGCACACAAGGACTACCCACACATCTACATGGCCTGTATGCCACATCGCAAAACAGGGGGTGTCCTACTAGCCTTCAAAAATTCCCTATCCTTTGTACCCAACAAAATTGTTATTGATGAAGAGGGTAGGTACATCATTGCCACAAGGGATATTAACTCCAACCCATACACCATCGTAACGCTCTACGCACCAAATTCGCACCAAATCAGATTCATTAAAAAAAGTGCTCAACAAAGCAAAGACCTTGAAATATGTCAATCTTCTGATTTGCGTAGACTTTAATGCGACTCCGGACCCACTTCTGGATACATCGTCAGGTAAAGGAACTTTATCCCTTCAATCATTACTGCACAAAGAGGAGATATTCGACACATGGAGATGTCTACACGACAATGAAAGGGACTACACCTTTTTCTCAAGCAGACATTGCTCATACTCCCGCACAGACTTATTCTTAGCTGATAAATGGCTCCTACAAAATATTGCAATCCATGATATTACGTGGTCAGATCACTCTGCTATCTCTATGTCTATTGCGGAGAGGGGAATCTCCTCCTCACCCCCCCATCTGGCGCCGCGACACACGTATTCTTCAAGACCCACAATACCAAACACTAATATCTCAACACTTAAAACGTTTTTTCTTAGACAACAACGGATCAGTCACTGACCCATACGTCTTATGAAATTCACACAAGGCCTTTATGAGAGGCATTTTAATTCAAACGGGAGCCAGAGAAAAGAAGAGACGAGCTCTGCAGCTTAACACTGTCCTCTTAGAAATACACAATGCCACCACTCAAAACCAAAAATCCCCTACATTACCATTAACTGAAGATTAAACTCCCTCAGAGAAAAACTTAGAAATATTCTATCCCAACAATATGACATGCACCTCCGACGCCTTCAACTAAACTACTATGCAAATGCTAATAGAGCAGGCAAATATCTAGCAAACAGATTAAAGGCGGCTCGCACGAAAATGAGAATAGCTTTCCTACAGCATCCTACACTACCATATAAAATCATAAACCCACAAGCTATAGCTGACCAATTTGCGGAATATTATGGTTCACTATACAACCGTCACAGAGACCCCAACACATACCAACCAACTGTGGAAAAGATTGAAGCATTCCTAAAGAATATCAATCTCCCAACTCTTTTTGCATACCAGCTAGAAACTCTGAACGCACCAATCACAATACGGGAAATAGAACAAACAATACATACTCTTACCAACAGAAAATCTCCAGGGCCTGATGGCTTTTCCAATGAATACTTCAAAACATTTGCCAATATCCTATCACCACATATGTCAACAATATACAACAAAGCTGTTGAGACCGCAACTCTTCCTCAAGATATGTTGAAAGCATACATAGTGACATTACCAAAACCAGGTAAAGAATCCACCACACCAGCAAATCTCAGCCCTATTTCTCCCCTTAACTCCAATATAAACATTTACGCCAAACTGTTAGCCAAAAGATTAAAAGACATAATTCCAAACATCATAAAGCGCGACCATATGGGTTTCGTAAGGGGGAATCCTTCAACATCACCAATGGAACAAGGCAGGTGTGCCCCCTATCCCCAACAGTCTTTAACTTAATGATTGAACCCCTAGCTGGGACCATAAGATCTCACCCCTTGATTACGGGCTTTCAGTTTGGCTCCAGCTCACACACCATAAACCTCTTTGCGGACAATGTAATCCTCATCCTAACCAATCTGACCACATCACTACCGCAAGCCCATGAAATTCTTATCACATTTGGGGAAGTCTCATACTACAAAGTCAACTTCACCAAATCATTAACATTGGATCTAGGAGTTCCACCCCACAAATGCAAGATTCTACAGTCACAAATGCCTTATACATGGAGCTTGGAAGGCATAACATACCTTGGTATTGCACTTACTAATAAAAACCTCCACGCTTGTCAAATCCAATATGATCCCACTGATAGCCAAACTGGAGGCCCAAATCTGGAATATGTCCAACAAGGAAATCTCATGGCTTGGAAAAATTACAGCCTATAAGATGATGATATTACCATAAATACTGTAATTGTTTCGCCTATATGCAAACGAGAAGATCTGGACAGCCGCACTCCAGGAAGTAATAATCCAAGTTTCTTTATTTTAAAATCAGGAACACATCAGATACAGAACATCATAGACAGAGTGTACAGATCATAGGCTAACGTGTTTCACACTTGTCCAAGTGCTTACTCATAGCTCATGAGCTATGAGTAAGCACTTGGACAAGTGTGAAACGCGTTAGCCTATGATCTGTACACTCTGTCTATGATGTCCTGTATCTGATGTGTTCCTGATTTTAAAATAAAGAAACTTGGATTATTACTTCCTGGAGTGCGGCTGTCCAGATCTTCTCGTTTGCATATAGTCTCTACTAGCATAAGCCAGCACCTGGAACCTCTCATCTCTGGAGAGCAAGATCAGCTTTACACCTGGTGAGACCTAAACTAGTGCGGGGATAACTTTTGTATTGTATTTGTTTCGCACTTTACCAATCCACATACCTCTTCACTATATTCACAACATAACAAAGTTAGGTTGGAAATATATCTGGAGTGGTAAAAAAGCTAGATGCTCCAGAAACAACCTCACGTCCCATAAAAAAATAGGAGGAGCAGGCCTAGCGGACTTATATGACTACTACTGGACAGTTAGACTAGATCAGACCAAACTATGGCTCAAAACCGAGGATACACCACTATGGGTAGACATTGAAACGGCATTAGCACCAACAAAAGACTTAACTCTATTACTGCTAAGCGATGGGTGGTCACCATGGAATTTGTCAACCCTTACTCCCCCTATACAGATCTCACTAAGAGCATGGAGATTCTTACTTGAACAGAAACACAATGACGCACAAGACATATAAGACATACTCTACCCCTGACACTACTAGAGACAAAGATTCCTTTACTGAAGGTAAAGCACTTAACAAACAAAGGTATCACAAACATCTCTAAACTCTATAATGGAACACAACTAAAACCTATTGATCAGATCATGACCCAATATAACCTCCCAAACGACAGGAAACTCATATGCCTGGGGATCACACACTTCCTTAAATCCTACCCTAGACCGACCATCTCCCTTCCAAACACAATATGGCAATTTTATTCAACCGCTGATAGTAATACAAAAGGCATATCCTTTTTCTACAATAAAATAAGGGATAAAAACACATTCCTCAAAACTACAGCAATGATAAAATGGGAGGATGAATTGGGCACTATTTTCCCAACAGAACAATGGCGACAGTCATTCAAAGAAATACACAAAGCCTCTCATTGTGTTAAGCATTGGGAACTAGCAATTAAAATAGCTAATAGATGGCATTATACTCCATATAGATTGGCAAACTATTTCCCTGGAACGTCACCACTTTGCTGGAGAGCATGTGGACACACTGGTTCTCTCCTACACATGTTATGGCATTGCCCCACAGTTAAAAGTACTTGGAACCAAGTATTTCGACTACTCTCCTCTATAACAGGAATGCTTACACCCCCAGACCCGACTATAGCAATCTTGCACTTAAACATGGAGAAATTTCACACTGACTTCAGACCTGTAGTGACTCATATACTGTTAGAGACAAGATCTATGATCCTACGCAACTGGAAATCCACAACAGCCTTGAATATGACAGACATAGTTAAAGCTGTTAACAGGAATTACACTTTTGAACGTCTCATAGCAATGAATTCATCAAAATGTGCGATTTTCGACAAATGTTGGTCTATATGGCCCTATAGATTTTGATCTAGCTGTTACAAGAGGTGATTCTATTCTATTGTATTAACAGTACCTGTAGGTCTAGAAATATACCTATATACTTATCTCAGGATCGTTACTTCTGAATGTATATCACACTAAGATGTATATCACTTATTACTCTACTTTATGTTCTATAACCCATTTACTCTCAATTTCTGTATTTACTTTTTGAAATACTCAATAAAAACTTATTGATTCAAAAAAAATTTCGGAGGATCTACTACTTTGAGATCATATTTCTAAGTCCAGGGGCCTTCCTATAGATAAATGATGGTTTGCTTGGGTGGATTTTATTTAAAGTGTTGTCTTTCAGAAGTATAGCCCAAAACTTTTTCAAAGACTTCTCCACCTTCTTATAGTCCAAATTAAAACCTGTAACAAAAGCCAGATCAAATTTTGTCTCCTTTCTTTTCTTCTTCTCTATTAGGTCTTCCCTGTTATTGTTACATACCTCCATCCTAATATTCTGCAGATCAGAATGGTTGTATCCTTTCTCCAAAAATCTCTTAATGAGTACCTCTGACTGAGCCCAGTAGTCTTCGTCCAGATCACAAGTTCTCCTGATCTGGACGAACTGTCCTTTTGGAATGGCCTTAATCCATCCCGGGTGATGGCAACTACGGGTGGAGATGTGACCATTTTTATCTACATCTTGAAAGAAATTTCTGGTGTAGAGTCTATTAACTTTTTGATCTTTTTTAAAACGAGTCCTCCGTTTCCGCCCTACAGCTGAGATGCATGCCGCACACTACTGAGTAATTCATTGGTGAAGGACCGGCTTTTGCTCTCCTTCAAGCTGTATTCGTATTCCTGCTGTTTTTTACACTGAACATTTGATATGTAAGTGCTACATTTTAAGAGATTAAAAAAAGTTACTACACTATGGGGTCCTTTACTATAACTCCAGGAAGTACTGGGCACTATGGCAAATAATAGAGCCCATTTTAGCCAAATGGAAACAAAACGGCGAATTTACGCATGAAAATCAGCGATATAAGCGGAGAACAAACGTTTGCAAATTCTAAATTGCTGCTAATTAGCGCTTCTGCATATATACAAATGCCAATTCTTATCAAGTTGTTATATAGCACTGTACTGTAGACATGATTAATGTATGTAAAAGAAACATTTTTTTTATCAGAGATGTGCTCTAGTTCCCGTGCATCTATTGATTTATATTGCAATTAGTATTCCTAGTTTTTTTTTCCTTCTTTTGCTAAGAAATGCAGTTCTGAATGATTATTACATAGTAATGTCTGCTATTCTGTAAAGTTAAATGTATTAATCATTTAGGTTACCTATTTGTTGTAGGTTGTTTTTTTCACGTTTTTGATCTATTATTTATTAATTTAGTTGACTATAAAGCAGTAATTATTTATGTTCATTCTTTAATAATACTACACTATTATGCAGGTCTTGTACTTAGCACAATGGCTTAGTGGTCTGCTTGGATATCTCCACACCACTCATGGTATGAGTTCAAACAACAGCCAACCTACCATCCACCAGCTGTGTTTATTTTTTCAGTGCACAAGTGAATTAAAATAAACAAACAAAGAAATGTAAACTGCCCTTTAGCTAGTGTGTGGTGTTTGGACTGTCACATCATAATATAATTGAATACTTACATACCATTGCATGCATTTAAAGAGTTATTACAATAAAAACTTTCACAGTGAACTGCATTGGCTACTTGGCAATCACCTATTTTCAGTAAATATATATACACATATATTTGTGTTGCTTTGACTAATTGGCATTCTCCTTTTCCCACCAATGCAATCTTTTAGGATTTTTCTGTGGGATTTGAACCCATGAGTCTTTCAAAACCTGAATGTTTGAAGGTAGAGGTGCTAACTGCTAGCCTATTGGGCTGAGCATGATTATACATACAAAATACTTTTACTAGTGTTTGATGTGTTATATACTATACAATAAAGTTTATCAAATGTAAACTGCTTGTTAGCTAGTGTGTGGTGTTTGGAGATTCACACCATAATATTAGTGAATACTTACATACCATTGCAAGCATTTGAAGAGTTAATACAATAATATCAACCACATTAAAGTGTATTGGCTACTTGACATTCACTGTATGCTGCTTTGGCTAATTGGCTAACTGGCTAACAGTAATTCTCCTTTTCTCCACCAATAGTAATCTTTTAGGATTCTTCTGTGGGATTTGAACCCATGAGTCTTTCAATACCTGAATATTTGAAGGTAGAGGTGCTAACTGCTAGCCTATTGGGCTGAGCACAATTATATATACAAAATACTTTTACTAGTGTTTGATGGTTTATATACCATACAATAAAGTTTATCAAATGTAAACTGCTTGTTAGCTAGTGTATGGTGTTTTGGAGATTCACACCATAATATTAGTGAAGACTTATTTATTTTTATTTAAGGTACTTCTATAGTGCCGTCAATTTATGCAGTGCTTTACATATACATTATACACTAATATGGGCCCCTACCCTCAAGGAGCTTACAATCTAAGGTCCCTAACTCACATTCATATACTAGGGCCAATTTAGACAGAAGCCAATTAACCTACCAGCATGTCTTTGGAGTGTGGGAGGAAACCGGAGTACCCGGAGGAAACCCACGCAGGCACAGGGAGAACATGCAAACTCCAGGCAGGTAGTCTTGTGGTGTGGTTGGGAATATGAACCAGCGACCATTTTTACTGCTAGGTAGGGATGAGCAGACCCCCCCCCCTGTTCGGTTCGCACCAGAACATGTGAACAGGAAAAAAGTTTGTTCAAGCACGCGAACACCGTTAAAGTCTATGGGGGTCATTTACTATAGCGCCAGGAAGTACTGGGCACTATGGGAAATAATAGCTCCCATTTTAGCCAAATAAAATTTCAACAGGCGAATGTGCGAATGAAAAACTAGCGCTATTAGTGAGAAACACATGTTAGTAAATTCTAAGCTGGCGCTAATTAGCGCTTCCGCGTATATGCAAATGCCAATTCCTACCAAATTGTTATATAGTACTGCACAGTAATCATGATCCATGTATGTGAAAGAAACATTTTTATGTGAGATGTGCTCTACCTCGTGTGCATCTATTGATGTATGTTGCAATATTCCTAGTTTTTTCCTTCTTTTGCTAACTAATGCAGTTATGAATGATTATTACATAGTAATGTCTGCTATTCTGTAAAGGTTCATGTATTAAACATTTAGGTTACCTATTTGTTGTGTGTTGTTTTTTATTTTTTAATTTAGGTGACTATAAAGCGGTAATTATTTATATTCATTCTTTAATCATACTACACTATTATGCAGGTCTCATACTTAGCAAAATGGCTTAGTAGTCTGCTCAGATGTCTCCACAGCACTCATGGTACAAGTTCAAATAACAGCCAACCTACCATCCCCCAGCTGTGTTTATTTTTTCAGTGCACAAGCGAATTAAAATGAACAAACAAAAAAATGTAATCTGCCCATTAGTTAGTGTGTGGTGTTTGGAATTTCACACCATAATAGTATTGAATACTTACATATCATTGCATGCATTTGAAGAGTTAATATAATAGAATCAGCCAAATTTAAAGTGCATTGGCTAATTTTGCATTCACCTATTTTCAGCATATGCTGCTTTGGCTAATAGTCATTTGCTTTTTTTTCACCAATTCAATCTTTTAGTATTTCTCTGTGGAATTTGAACCCATGAGTTCTTCAAGGTAGAAGTGCTGACTGCTAGCCTATTGGGTGTAGCACAGTCATACATAGAAAATACATAGAAAATACATAGAAAATACATTCACTAGTGTTTGATGTTTCTTCTCCCCGAGCTGTCTCTCCTGCTGCCACCATCTTCTCCCGCTGATGTGTTCTTCAGCGCAGCCGGTTACCCACTAATAAAAAAAAAAGCCTCTCTTCTTGTGGCGGTCTTCTATGGCCATCCGATAATGTCACCCAGAGAGTCCGCTCCATGGCTATGTAAGAGACGCCACACAGCGGGTGACAACACAGCGGAGGAAGACCACCATGGAAGAAGAGCAGCTTTTTTTTATTAGCGGGTAACCAGCGGTGCGGAAGAACACAGCAGATGGCGGCGGCAGGAGAGACGGCTCTGGGAGAATACAGCTCAGGGAGAAGATGGAGGAGGGAGAGACAGCGTATGGAGAAGATGGCTCAGGGAAGAAGACAGCTCGGAGCTATTCTACAATAAAGGACTTGTCAAAAACCGGCTATTAATTTTTTTACATTTCACTGCTTTTTTTGGTGAATGGGTAGGGGTAAAATGTACCCCATACCTATTCACATAGGGGGCAGGATCTGGGAGCCCCCTTGTTAAAGGGGGCTTCCAGATTTTGATAAACCCCCTGCCTGCAGACCGACAACCACCGACCAGTGTTGTCGGGAAGAGGCCCTTGTTCCCATCAACATGTGGAAAAGGTGCTTTGGGGCATGTGGCCTGGTAAGGTTCAGAAGGGGAGGGTGCTCACTCGTCCCCCCTATCCTGACCTCCAGGCTGCATGCTCGGATAAGGGTCTGGTACGGATTTTGGGGGCCCCACATCAAATTTATTTTACATTTTGGTGTGGGGTTCCCCTTCAAGTCCATACCGAAGGGCCTGATATGTACTGGGGGGACCCTACGACATTTTTTTCCTTGAATTTTGGAATTCCATACCATATTATTGAATAAGTACATACCATTGCATGCATTTGAAGAGTTAAAATATGGAATAAAGCAAGCTGATGTGCTTTGGCTAATTATGCTTCTGAGTACAATGCACACTTCCAGGAGGTGATGCTGTCAGTGGGATTTGAATTCATGGCTGAAACTTTTGGGGGCAGCAGGGTATACCACTATGCTACAGAGCTGAGCACTTATCTATAGCGAAAATACATTTACTAATGTTTGATTCAATACAATAATGTTTTGCATTTCAGGCATTAATATTATAGTAACAACCATGCTCGTGCCGATGTGGCATTGGCTAATAGGCATTTGCCTCTTTTCAGCATATGCTGCTGAGTACAATGCAAGCTTTCAGTAGGTGATACCATCTGTGTGATTTTCAGCCATTTGAGCACAATTATATTGAGAACATATGTTTACTAGTGTTTGATGGTGGGACTACTTTATATTCTAGGTATAAAATAGTACTCAGCACAGTGACTTAGGCACCTTTCACACTTGTGCGACCTGAAAGTTGCGAGATATTAATGCGACTTTAAGCAATGCCTGTGTAATCTTGAGGTCTATGGACGCAGGAGTCGCAGGGAAAGACACGCAACTTTCCCATGATTTTGCATCAACAATTTTGCCACAATTCCAGGGAATGCCTGTGTAAACTTGAGGTCTATGAACCTCAACTCGCATCAAAGTCAGACCAAAGTAGTACAGGGACTACGTTAAAGTCAGTGTTACTTGAAGTCGCACAGATATGAATGGTACACAATAAAAATCATGGGGTATGACTTGTCATACGACTCTGATGTCCAAAGTCGCACAAGTGTGACTCAGCCCGACTTTGTCAGCGATTTCAGAGACATCAGTGCACTTTCCTGCACAGATGTCTAGTGAAATCACATAGGTCCCAACTGTTCTCCTTTAATAAGGTGTCCTATGCCTACCTACTTTTGCTAATAGGTGTCCCTTATACCCATCTCAAAAAGTTGGGAGGTAAGAAATCGCCCCCTGAAGTCGCCCAAAGTAGTGCAGGAACTACTTTTGGGAATCGTTGTGGCGTCGCACCAATTTGGACAGTTCCATTGCCATCAATAGGCGCCGATTTGGTCTACAATTTGACATGTCAATTCAGACCTATGTGAACATGGGTGAAGTTGCATAGATATTAGAGCTGCACGGTTCTGGCCAAAATGAGAATAACAATTTTTTTGCTTAGAATAAAAAGATCACGATTCTCGTGACATAAAATCTTTCACATTATCCCACAAAAAATTGGGCTAACTTTTCTTTTTTTTTTTTTAATTCATTAAAGTACTTTTTTCCAAAAAAAATTGCATTTGAAAGGCGCAAATACAGTGTAATATAAAATATTCTAACAACCACCATTTTATTCTCTAGGGTCTCTACTAAAAAAATATATATAATGTTGGGGGGTTTTAAGTAATTTTCTAGCAAAAAAAAAAATGATTTTAACCTGAAACCAACAAATGTCAGAAAAATGTTTAGTGTTTAAGTAGTTAAACTTACACAGAATTCTATTTAATTGACAAATTGTTACAAGGTTTCTAGTTAAGTTCACTGATAAAGAATGTTCTAATTCTTGGCAGACTTCCTGGTTTTTCGGCTGTGGCTTCAGAACAGCAGAGAGAGTTCTTTCCATAGCAAGAATCGTAAAACTCTTTTTTCAAGATCGTAAAGGGGAAAAAAAAATCACGATGACGATTAATCGTGCAGCTCTAATAAATATGCATGGAAATCAAGGGGGCAACTTTTCATGTAACTCTGAGGTCCAAAGCTCCATGAAAAGTCACCCAAGTGTGAAAGTAACCTAATGCGATTAATTGATAACACCTTTGAATAAGGCCCCATTTGCACTTGTGCGACCTTAAGGCTCGATTCACAGCTATGCATGTTGCTTTTGAGCGTTTTTGGAGGTTTTTTTTTCATGCTTGCCACGTTTTTGCCGCGATTTGCGTTTTTTTTTTTTTTTTTTTTTTTTACAGTTTTTTTTTACAGTCTAAAAAAAAATTTAAAAAAAAACAAAAAAAAAAAAAAACGGCAAAAACGCATCAAAAACGCATCAAAAACGCTGCAAAAAAAGTGCACTTGCGTTTTTGATGCTTGTCCATTGAAATCCATTACATGCAAAACGCTGCATTTTGCATGAAAAAAAGTCCCCGACCCTTTCCAAAAACGCAGAGATACAAAAAAGCATTGATGTGAACATGTTCCATAGGAACCCATGTTAAAAAATTCCCGTGCATTTCTGCAAAATGCATCAAAAAACGCGCTAGTGTGAATGGGGCCTAAAATTGCACAGCTTTGTCATGACTTGAAGCAATGTCTGTGTAATCTTGTGGTGTATGGACCTCAAATTGCATCAAAGTCAAACCAAGGTAGTGCAGGGACGAATTTGCTACACCTTCAGGATGCACAAGTGACAATAGGGCCAAATTCAAAGGTGTTATCCTTGAATCTCATTCACACTGCTGCGACCTGAAAGTCACACTATTTTGCTGCCACTTTGCCGCTGCAACTTGGCCCCAACTTCTGGGAATGCCTGTGTAATATTGTACCCGATATACCTCAAGTCACACCAAAGTAGTACAGGGACTACTTTGAAGTTGGTGCGACTTAAAGTAGCACAGATATGAATGGTTGTCATTGAGAATCATGGGGTACAACTTGTCATGCAACTCAGAGGTCCAAATTTGCTGGAAAATTCGCCCATCTGTAAAACAAGTCATATATATTTTAATAAAAGGAGCTCTCATTTATACTTGCATAGTCCTTACTGATTTACATCAGCAGAACAAATGCAGGAAGTGATGTGTGCACATGGGACGGAAGCAAATGTGTGGTGATGCCAAACAAATCAATGAACCCCACCCACACCAAATCTAACTATGACATCCACCCCCGCATTGATTAAGTACAAATTCTACACTTACCCAGCCAATAAGCAGCACCTCCTCTCTGCTAAAGAGACCTTGCCATGTCCACCTAGATGGAGATCCTGACCAGCACAGGAACTTCCGGGTGCATACAATGACTAATTTCCAGGTCAGAAGGTGAAACCACGCTTTTGATTGCAGCTGCAAATATTTTATCTCAACCATGATTAGTATTTTTTATTTTCAGATATGCAAATCTGTATTTCTACATATATTTGAAGGTAAACTTAAGGGCGTTTGATAAGAAATGGTGTCCCGGGTTAGCAGCAGGTGAATTACAAAGGCAAAAGGACCAGTTTGAGCCCTGGTTCACACTGACAGCAGGAGGAAAGCGTTCAGCTGAACTCCTACAATTTCATTCCTGCATGTCAGTCCCGACTGTGGGGGCAACATCAGAGACATCAGTGCAGGTTTCTGCACCAATATCAATACAAATCGCACCAATTAGAACAGTGCAATTGCCACAGATTTGACATGTCAAATCACACCAATGTGAACCAGAGCTGACACAAACACTGCCTATCCACCAGCTGAATTCATTACCTGCAATTCTCCACAGCTGTTAATGATAAAGGTGGAATCTTTATATATAACTTGCAGTTGTGCAGAAGGCTAGGTTTACATTGGAGCGATTGGTCATGCGATTTGAGAGATCAAATCGCATGACTATTGGCAATGGCACTGTTTCAATCGATGCAACAATTTTTTTGTGGCACCGTATCGATTTGCTAAAGTAGTTCCTGCACTACTTTTGCCGATCTCAGGTGCGACTTCAATAGACATTTGTGTATGAAGCCACCTGAAATCACGCTGACCTTGCTACTTTGAAATCGTGCTACTTCAAGTGAAGTAGCGCAATTTCAAAGTAGCATGTGAACCAGGGCAAAGAGATTAGTTTTTTGGTGCACAAATACATATTGAAATAAAATATAAAAGAGATATTGCACTTTCCCAAAACCACCACCCACAAAAACTAAAGAGAGAAAAGTAGAAGAAAACCACACACACACACACACACACACACACACACACACACACACACACACACCTTTTATTTCACCAGCAGAAAAAAAATAAATTTAAATTTACTAGCAAAAAAAAATGACAGGATATATGGTGCTACATTTAGCAATGGAATTTTAAGGGCCCTGCTCATAGGAGCTTACAATCTAAAACTAGACAAAACCTTAGAGTGGACACAGCTTTAATTTCAGTGTATAGCGGGCAACATCACATTATCTGCAAGATTATAGAAACATACTTAACAGTCATTCTTACAAAGCATTCCAACATAATATTGCAAAAGACTTATTCAAAACACCCACCACCAGCCCACAATCCACACATACATACATTGATGACCATGTTCTGCTGGAAGCTGCATTTCGGTGTACACGATTAAACGAGATCAAAAATAGTAGGTCAGCAGATGCTTCCAAACGATGTTTGCATGATCAGACAGGAACAATACACACACAACATTGACAGCATGGCCACATAAACCCACTTTTGATTGAAAAAATGCACAAGAATTTCATCAAATCTCCCAATATCATTCCTTCTCCATCACAACAAAAAACCTGACCTTCTCAAGCCAAACGAACCTCCCTACTGCAGGCCTTTATATAAGAGAGGTTGTATTGTTAGCACACTGACACACCCAATAGAAGTACACGCCCACCAGTATCTTTCAATCTGTCTCTTCATGTATGTCTAAAGTGATTGCACCTGATGAGCAGGAACACATAATAGTATTCACAATTGTGTTAGCCTTGGCTATGTGCATCAAATCTCCAACTACAGGACAAAGATCAAAGTCCATTTGCATCCACATAAACAAAGCAACAGTTTTCTAAGCATATATGTACCTGTGCAGTGTAAACCCTAAAATTTGAAATGTCCAAGTCCCTGGGCATGATTAGTGCTAATAAACATTAACATCAGTCCCTGGCTGCAATGAGCTTCCAATATAAAGTCCAAAATTTACTTTCTTACATTAGAACCTATTTCGACAGGAGACAAATAAGATGCCAGCATGTCTTTAGATTGTGGTGAGAAACCCACACAGAGAGAACATATAAACTTCAACACAAGCATTAGCATGTTGGGGAATTGAACCAACATCCCAGGTGCTGCTAGACAGAACTGCTACCCACTTAGCCACCAGGCAGCCCCAAGCATGGTCTCTGCATCTCTGTGGTGTGAACCAGCCCTAAGTCCATAGCCATGCTCAGTGTCACAAGCAATATACAGTATATTGGCGTAAGTATTGGGATGCCTGCCTTTAAACACACATGAACTGTAATGGCATCCCAGTATTAGTATTGGGTTCAAAACTCATTTGGCCCACCCTTTGCAGCTATAACAGCTTCAACTCTTCTTGTCCACAAGGTTTAGGAGTGTGTCTATGGGAATGTTTGACCATTCTTCCAAGTGCATTTGTGAGGTCAGGCACTGATGTTGGACGAGAAGGCCTGACCTACAGTCTCCTCTCTAATTTATACCCAAGGTGTTCTGTTGTGTTGAGGTCAGGACTCTGTGCAGGCCAGTCAAGTTCCTCCACCCCAAAATCACTCATCCATGTCTTTATGGACCTTGCTTTGTGCACTGGTCCAAATGATTTGGTGGAGGGGGATTATGGTGCGGGGTTGGCCTCTTAGTTTCAGATAAGGGAACTCTTAAGGCATCAGCATACCAAGACATTTTGGACAATTTCATGCTCCCAACTTTGTGGGGACAGTTTGGGGAAAGCCCCTTCCTGTTCTAACATGACTGCACACCTGTACACAAAGCAAGGTCCATAAAGACATGGATGAGCAAGTTTGGGGTGGAGAAACTTGACTGGCCTGCACAGAGTCCTGGCCTCAACCCGATAGAACACCCTTTGGCTGAATTAGAGTAGAGACTGCAAGCCAGGCCTTCTCATCCAACATCAATGCCTGGCCTCACAAATGCACTTCTGGAAGAATGATCAAACATTTCCATAGGCAGACTAAACGTTGTGGACAGCCTTCCCAGAAGCTGTTCTAGCTGCAAAGGGTGGGCCAAATCAAATTTTAACCCTACGGACTAAGACTGGGCAGCCATTAAAGTTCATGTGTGTGTAAAGGCAGGTGTCCCAATACTTTTGGCTATATAGTGTATCTGGAAAAGACTTACAATGGTGGCGGAACCCTCCTACACATAACTACTACACTTAGACATAGTTATAGGACCTGAGAGATGAGACAACTTCTCTACATGAAGTAACATGGTTGGGATTTGAACCCAGACCCTCAGAGATACGAAGCAGAAGTTCTAACCTCTAAGCCACAGAGCTGCCATGTGTGAGACCCTCCTACACATAACTACACATAAATACTGCATTTCTATGAACATACAAGTGATGGAATTACATTACTCAAGAGTTATTCTTCTTGATTTATTCTGTGATATTTGGTGTTTTTTTGTGGGTGAGAGTAGAATATTACCCTCAAATTTTTTGGAATTACATTTTGCTTTCTGATGTTGGTACACATATCACATTTTTGGGGCTCAAATTATGAATATTTGGAAATAATAAAAAGCACAAAAAAAATGTGATTCATTTTAAATTTGCATCAGCAATGGTATTGTTTGTGGATTGTAAGGACACCTGTGTGAGTTTGGGGTAAAGATTGTTGTGAGATGAAGAATGAAAAGTGAAAGTGACAGAGAAAAATATATTTTACCAAAACATCAAAACATTCCACATTGTAGCATTCTTAAAATCAAAATATTTTAAGTAGAAGCAACAATGTTGCAAAGGAAAATTTATTTCACAGAAAGATACATTTCATCTCAACATTAAAACCTTTTTTTGTGAAAGTTAGAATTGTTCCATTAGAATCAATGACTGAAACTTCATTTGGACTAAATTAGAGCAGATTTTAACTCCCAAAAAATGCTTTCTAATTAGCTCTCATTTTGGTATTTACTATAGCTCCAGGTAAAAAAGACACTTGAGTTAAAATGAGAGTTATTTTCAGGTCTGAGCATGCTCAGTTGTGTTGGCACCTAGTTGTCCAAAACAGGGAATTTTTCACTTTTCAGACTTTTAAAGATATTTCAGTGTAGAAATCACTTTTTCACACAGTTTAAAAGCAGATAATCTTTAAATAATATACCGCATATTTCAGTACCATTTTAGGCAATTATATCATGCTCTAAACATTATTTACATGTGCAATTCTCTAGGTTTTAGCAGAGTAAGGGTTTGGGCGCTATTTAGTTTCAGGGAGCTATAGTAAATTCGATTTTGGGAGTATTTTCTCACCAGCGCTATAGTGAATACCGTTTTAGCGCGAATTAGCGCTATTAGCGCTAATTCGTGCTAAATTGTCACGAATTCGCGCTAATTCACGGCAATTTGCGCGAATTTGCGCCATAGCGCTATAGTAAATTACCCCCTATCTATGCCTTTCTGTGGCTCTGTATGGAGGAGCTACATTTGCAGATTATTGGGATAGGAGTTCAACAAAAGGAAACATATATACACATATGCCACTACTGCTTGGATTGGAAATTTGGCATATCTACTAAACAGATGACTTATGCTGTGTGATTCCTGGTCGGACATATTGGATGTCTTAAATATACCTTAAACTACATGCCTGTGGGCCACTTGGTGGTCGATGTTATATGGTGAGCGTTTAGATTTACCACTTCGGGTGAAGCACTTTAATTGAAGCACTTTTGCACTTTAGAAAATCATGGTGATTGGAGTGAACACAGAAGATTTATTTATTCACAATAATTGTGTTGATTATATGGATGTTTTGTTAAGAATACATTGGCTGTGCATTTTGAACCATTTTAATTTATTAGTATACTTATATTATTTAATTTATTGATATAGCACACACTTAATATTAGCTTTATTATATAGCATATTTGTTTGTTGCGCCCTTTATTTTTTCTTTTTGCGATAGGAAGGATCATCCTCTGTTGCCATCCTTCCTATCGCACCTCACGCCTTGCTTTGAGTCTCCTCACTGCAGCCGGCTTGTCTACATTAGCGGTGGTTTCCAGTGCAGACAGTAGGGATGAGCCAAACACCCCCTTCTGTTCAGTTTGCAGCAAAACATTCGAACAGGCAAAAAATTTGTCAGAACACATGAACACCGTTAAAGTCTATGGGACATGAACATGAATAATCAAAAGTTAATTTTGAAGGCTTATATGCAAGTTATTGCCATAAAAAGTGTTTGGAGACCCAGGTACTGCTCCAGGGGACATGTATCAATGCAAACATTTTTTTTAAAACAGCCGTTTTTTTGGGGAGCAGTGATTTTTTTAAAGCTTAATGTGAAACAATAAAAATTAAATATTCCTTTAAATATTGTGCCTGGAGGGTGTCTATAGTATGCCTGTAAAGTGGCGCATTTTTCCCATGTTTAGAACAGTACCACAGCAAAATGACATGACGGCTGTAATGAATTGTCGGGTCTCGGCAATATAGATACAACTCATTGAAAAAAAGAGCATGGGATCCCCCCCCCAAGGCCCTTTGGGTCTGGTATGAATATTAAGGGAAACCCCGAACCAAATTTTTTTTTAAAAATGGCGTAAGCGTCCCCCCAAATTCCATAAGAGACCCTTATCCGAGCACGCAACCTGGCAGGCCACAGAAAAAGAGGGGGGTGAGAGAGTACCCCCCTCTTGAACCATACCAGGCCTCTTAAACCATACCAGGCCACATGCCCTTAACATGGGGAGGGTGCTTTGGGGTAGCTGTCATCCTAGAAGTAAGACTCTTCTAAAGATGATGCACAAGAAAGCCCGCAAACAGTTTGCTGAAAACAAACAGACTAAGGAGATGGATTACCGGAACTATGTCCTGTGATCTGATGAGACCAAGATAAACTTATTTGGTTCAGATGGTGTCAAGCATGTGTGGCGGCAACCAGGTGAGGAGTACAAAGCCAAGTGTGTCTTGCCTACAGTCAAGCATGGTGGTGGGAATGTCATGGTCTGGGGCTGCATGAGTGCTGCTGGCACTGGGGAGCTACAGTTCATTGAGGAAACCATGAATGCCAACATGTACTGTGACATACTGAAGCACAGCATGATCCCCTCCCTTCGGAGACTGGGCCGCAGGGCAAGATTCCAACATGATAACGACCCCAAACACACCACTGCCTTGCTAAAGAAGCTGAGAGTAAAGGTGATAGACTGGCCAAGCATGTCTTCAGACCTAAACCCTATTGAACATCTGTGGGGCATCCTCAAAAGGAAGGTGGAGGAGTTCAAGGTCTCTAACATTCACCAGATCCGTGATGTCATCATGGAGGAGTGGAAGAGGACTCCAGTGGCAACCTGTGAAGCTCTGGTGAACTTCATGCCCAAGAGGGTTAAGGTAGTGCTGGAAAATAATAGTGGCCACACAAAATATTAATACTTTGGACCCAATCTGGACATTTTCACTTAGGGGTGTACTCACTTTTGTTACCAGAAGTTTAGACATTAATGGCTGTGTGTTGAGTTATTTTGAGGGGACAGCAAATTTACACTGTTATAAAAGCTGTACACTCACTACTTTACATTGTAGCAAAGTGTAATTTCTTCATTGTTGTCATATGAAAAGATGTAATAAAATATTTACAAAAATGTGAGGGGTGTACTCACTTTTGTGAGATACTGTGTATGGACTAATATAGACTGTGTGTCCCACAACAGACTTTAAATTGTATCTGGGATATTGATGGTTCTAAGCTTTTGCGCCTTTACTTGTGTTTTTATCTCTATAGTTACATTGATAGTCTGAGATATATTGTATACATATAAACATATTCCTTTTTGACCTTTAAATAACCTGTCCTTGAGGCCATTGCAAAGCATTACTATTGATTGCTTATTTCTAAACATCTACATCACAGTGACAAATGTATTCGGCATAGATAGAGTGTACTGTAGGCTTGAATAAATATATAGTAGTAAAATGGAAGATTGTGTTAGGGTGATAGAATGGATACACGTAGAGTTAGATGATAAGATTTCTTATGTTCCGTCCCCTGCATGAGTAACTATTTTCTTTCCACTAGTACATGTAAAACATACTAGAAGCAAATGCTTACTGTGGCAAACTGTAGATAATAAACAATATATGTTACACCAAAATATGTGAATATGTCTTTGGATAGTTCAACATTCAAAGTAAGGAGGTAAGGGCCCTGTTGTGCACCCTCCACGTGCATTTCAGCAAATATCTTTCCTTTTGAATGTTATGCAATTTTATTTTTCTTTAAATTACTCTGGTATATGAACATGCACGCAACATATGTGAATACGTTTGTGCATCAAAGAGGTATAGATACATTGTAGGATACTCAGTTTTTTTCAATTTACCCCATTGCAGCCATAACAATATGATATATAGTACACCTAATGCCGCGTACACACGAGCAGACTTTTCAACCAGACTGGTCTGACGGACTATCCGACGGACTTTCGGCGGACTTCCAACGGACTTTCGTAATGAACAGACTTGCCTACACACGATCACACCAAAGTCCGATGGATTCGTTTGTGATGACGTATGACCGGACTAAAATAGGTACGTTGATAGCCAGTAGCCAATAGCTGCCCTATTGTCGGTTTTCGTCCGTCAGACTAGCATACAGACGAGCTGACTTTTCGATAGGAACTGGGTCCGGCGGAGTTCCAACGTAAAGATTTGAAACATGTTCCAAATCTAAAGTCCGTCAGATTTTCAGCCGAAAAAGTCCGCTGCAGGTTCAATGAAGCCCACACACGGTCGAATTGTCCGCCGGACTCGGTCCGTCGGACCAGTCCGGTCAAAAAATCCGCTCGTGTGTACACGGCATAATACTCATGTAGTAGGTGCTTTTCCATTGAGTTGAGCTCGTCCAAACTTTATTTTAGGGCATGGTATCCCACTTTTATTACATAAAAGTATAAGTTCACATAGATATCAATTGCCTATGCAGGGGTTCTTCCACATCAATATCAACAGTCAAATGAAAATACGGGGCCATCTGGCATCCTTGTTGGCAGCACCGCAACTCTTCCTACTAGTTCCTCTAACTGTGTTGTCCAGTTTCACTGGTTCCCTTGGCTCTCTAATGCCTTGTAAACACGATCAGACTTTCCGACAACAAAACCGTGGAATTTTGTCCAAAGGGCATTGGCTCAAATTTGTCTTGCATACACACGACCACACAATTGTTGGCCAACAAATACGAACGTAGTGACGTACTACTTTGTTTTTCAGCTCTTTAGTGTTGAGTTGCACTTTTCATTTCTCACTTTTCATTTTGCACTTTTCAGTTCTTTTCTGAATGGCTGTTCGTTGTGGAATTGGAGGAGATAACGTGTTATTTATTATTGGCCTTGGAGTTATTACTTTGACATTATTTTTTTGGTTGAATAATGATTTGATTTGGTATATTTTCTATATTTTTGGATGCATAGAATGCACTTTTTGGTTAAGTTCTATTGGCAAATAGCATGTCTAATTTTATTTGTTTTCTTTTTTTAATGCACAATAAAAAAAAATGTGGAGAATAATACTTGGCTATGTGTTTTACTTCAAATGACACTTTGGGAGTAGGCAATTATATTTGAAAAAAATACAATGTAAAATTAACAAGGGACACCAACATAGTTGCATTTTTGATCTTAACAACTATGGGATAATGGTATTGTGGTAACTTACCCAAATAAAAAAAAAAAAAGCAAAAAAAAAAAAAAGCATAATAATATTATTCTTGATATCGCTAGAAAAAAAAGCCATTAAAGATTTGTTTGCAATAACTCCATCAGTATCACCAGCAAAGCAGCTTCATTATTATCCCATTAAAGAGAAGAGAATTGTCTTTGCTTCCGAGCATGCGTGTTTGTACTTTGGATTTTTGTCCGACTGACTTGTGTACACACGATTGGAAAATCCAACAACACACATTTGTTGGTGGAAAATTTGAAGACATGCTAGCCAACATTTGTTGGCAGAAAGTCTGACAACAATTGTCTGATGGAGCATACACACGGTCAGATTTTCTGCCAACAGCCTGACATCCAACATTTCCCAGCGGAAAATCCGATCGTGTATACGGGCCTTTAGTCTTTAGTCGCAGTGCCCTGCTGCATGACCCAATCCTGGCCCCTGGATAGGGGTTCTCCTGACAAATGGAACAAGACCTCCTGGCTGCTGGCTGGGGCACCTCTGACCCCTGGGTAAGACCTTCTGTCTCTTGACTCCTGCCTGGGGCACCTCTGACCCCTGGGTGAGACCTCCTGTCCCTTGGCTCCTGGCTGGGGCTCCTCTGACCCCTGGGTAAGATCGTTTGTCTCCCAAACTGGGAGCTATCTCCAAATTGGGAGCTCTGAACTATCCTCAGCTTTGATGTCTCCAAACTGGGAGCTCTAAACTATCCTCAGGTTTGAAAATATAGCGACCCTGAACACCTGTGTACTCAGACAAATTTCAGGAACCTGGTAAGATATGGACACAGGATTGAAGGTTTCCGATTCAAAGCTACAGAATCCAGAGAGAACCAAAAACACAGCTTTCTCCACTCAGAAACGACAGTCCAGAATCTCCCATTAACCCTTAATGCAAATCCTGTGTCAGATTCTCCTCCATTTTCACAGTGACAGGATCTAGCTCTGTCACAACACGTACCAAAATTTAGCCAGGTTAAGTAGGAACTGGCCAACCTTCAATATGTATGTACTCTCTCTGTTCAACAGAAGCTGGTTCAGTCGAATGGTTATGATGGTAACCAGCATTCGATCAGGGCTTGCTGTCAATCACTGCCAGGCCCGGATTGGCCATAGGGCAAACCGGGCACTTGCACGTTGTGCCGGGGCCACTGGGCCGCATGTCCTTGCAGGGCCCAAGGCAGCTGGGCTGCTCTTTGAGCCAGCTCAGCCATCTACAACAGTGGGACGGAAACATGAAGGGGTGAGGAGCTAGAGGAGACAACCACGGCCGCCAGTGAAGTTCAGCCGTCTGAAGCAGGGGGCGTGACCACGAAGGGGGAGGAGCTAGAGGATACACCTGCTGCAGACACCATGGAGCCGGATCAGAGAGAACGTGAGTGCGCCCCCTGTAACCTGGATAGGAGGAGCGGTGGCGGTGGCTGCTTACAGTAGAATCATTCTCTCCATCTTCCTCCCACAGTCTCTGAATGCCTGCTTCTGCTCCTTTCCCTATCGCAGGCTTTCAGAGAAGGCTTTTAAAACCTTTGAATCCCAACGAGCAGAGTATGACCTCTCCATATCTGCTTATTACATGAGAGTATCTAGCTTCCTAGCCAAAAATCCCCCTGCCTGCCTGCAAATATCTGGTAAACTCTGGCAATTCCTTTCCTCTCTGTCCCCCACCCAAAAAGGCATTTTCCTCTTTTACAATTCTTTACAGCACAAACTGATCTTCTCTAAAACACCCCCTATGCTTAAGTGGGAAGAGGATCTCCACACATCTTTCCCTGAGACCCAATGGAGCCATTTCCTACAACTACTCATTGACATACTGTTCGGCCCACGGGGAATAATCACAAAAGCTACTCACCTGATGGTAGCTAACACCATTGCAAATGTCAAAATTCTCCAAGGCCCACTCTCCTCTATGTTGGAGAGGCTGCGGACAGGTGGGCAATCTCATTCACACTTTTTGGTCATGCAAAAACCTTACCAGCTTTTGGAGGAACATCTTCTCCATCCTTTCAGAGACCATAGGTGTATCAACTAACCCTAACCCTGCTCTTGCAATCCTACACTTGGTCATAAATAGCTTCCATCACAGTCTAAGGACTGTTGTATTACATATTTTGGTGGCAGCAAAAACAGTTATAACTAGGCAATGGACTAACAATCTGGCACCCAACCCCTCAGAAGTTGTAGATCTAACCAATACGCAATTTGCATGCAAAAAAATGTACTCACATATGATCTCCAAGCGGTCAGCAAATTGTGGAAACCTTGGATGGATAGTAAATACTATGTTGATGTATTTTGATACAATATACTCTAATGCCCCGTACACGCGGTCGGACATTGATCGGACATTCCGACAACAAAATCCTAGGATTTTTTCAGACGGATGTTGGCTCAAACTTGTTTTGCATACACATGGTCACACAAAGTTGTCAGAATTTCCGATCGCCAAGAACGCTGTGACGTCAACCACGTACGACGAGACTAGAAAAGGCCAATTTAGAACCAAGCGCGGCACCCTTTGGGCTCCTTTTGCTAATCTCGCGTTAGTAAAAGTTTGGTGAGAGACGATTCACGTTTTTTCAGACTCGTGGCTTTCAGATCGTTTTCTGCGGTTCAGTTTGTGCTTGTGGGTTTGTATCTGTTCTTCAGTGCGTGCAAGCAAGCTACGCGTGACTTTGTCAATGTGTTCTTGTTCGTTCGTTGCTGTTTTTCAGGTCACTCTTCACAGGCCTTGCTGTTCTTTAGTGCGTTCTGTTACTGCGTTCTGAGCAGCCGACCGTTTTCTAGCCCGGGGGGGAGGGGGAATATGATAGGTGTACCTTATACTTTGGTGTTGTAAAATTCCCCTTAATAAATGTTATCTGGATGTTGGCCAAGAATGTTTGTGTCTAATCTGCTTTCCATGTTTTAATGTGCAAAAGACTAATTTGTATTTTGTTCCTCAACAGTTTCCTTCCACGCCACAGGAATGGCAGACTGTAGCCTCCCACTTTGCCCAGCGGTGGGACTTTCCTAACTGCGGAGGGGCAATTGATGGGAAACACGTCCACATGGTCCCACCACCCAACTCGGGGTCATGCTATTATAATTACAAGGGGTTCAATAGTATTGTGATGTTGGCAGTGGTGTCGGCTAATTATGAGTTCCTGTATGTGGATGTGGGGAAGAATGGCCGGATGTCTGATGGTGGAGTCATTGCCCAGACGGAGTTTTACAGGCATCTCCAGAATGGCAGCTTGGACTTGCCACCTCCTGAAGAGAATGTGGAAGGACTCCCATTTGTCTTCATTGCGGATGAAGCCTTTGCGCTGGGGGACCACCTTATGTGGCCATTCCCGATGAGGACCCTCACCCTGGAATAGAGGGTTTTTAATTACCAGCTGGCCAGAGCCAGAAGAGTGGTGGAGAAAACGTTTGGAATCATGGTCAGCCGGTTCCGCCTATTTCTTACACCCATCCATATGGCAGAGTATAAACTGAATCATATAATCCTGGCGTGCTGTGTTCTACACAACTTTTTACGGCAACATTCGGCCAACTATGCTGGCTCTGTTGGGCCTGAGGCCGGAATTATAAATGAAACAACCCTGACGGCGCTTGAAAGTGGCCGTCCTGGCTTGCCCTCCCTGAGTGCCCGTGATGTCCGGTTAAGATACCTTGAGTTCTTTGCGGGTAGGGGGGCCATCAATATGCCAGACAATTTGTGAAACCTTGATCAAATAAAAAAAAATTACGCAAATCTTTGGTGACATTTACTGCTTGTGTTTGTTTTAGCTGACCCTGACAGAAATGTTGTGAGTCCAGAAAATGGCGTGATTGTGTAACCTTATACAAAGCACTGTTGGGTGTTAATTACTAAAGGCAGTGACACTTTGCACTACAAGTGCACTTGAAACTGCACTGAAACTGCACTTGTAGTGCAAAGTGGATTTGCCCTTAGGAAATAACCCCCATTGTCACAGAAAGCAGCAATTACATCACCACAAAAGTGTTGTAGTGTTGAGACAATAATCCACACATTCTTGATTAACAATCTTTTTAATACCTGCACAATCACATGTGCATTTAGAAAAGGTTTTTAAAACAAACCAACATGTTTGTTGTATAATAATTTTTGGGGTGGCATTATCAAAAATAGAAATGTCAACTTCAGATAAAACAGACATGTTTCAAAACAATAAGAAAGACACAAATCTTGAACTTACAAAGTTCACATTTGGTAGAACTTGAAGGCAATATCAGACATGAGTATTTAGGAACTGTGTTTGATATTGGGTTCAGATGGGGTGAAGTCACCCCAGGAAAAGCCAAATTTGGAAGATGCACACCAATTGCCGAATGTCAACATGTGCTAGCTGCCATCACGGGGGATCAAGGGACGTGTTTTGGGGGAGCAACCCCTTCCTCACAGCTACTTTATTATTGAGGAAAGGGTTGCACCCCCAAAACGCGTCCATTGATCTCCCGTGATGGCAGATAGCACATGTTGACACACTGTGTGCATCCTCCAAATTTGTCTTTTCTAAAAATCGCTAAAACATTTTGAACATTGTAGCACACAAAAAAACAAAGGGATTTGGAGGGGTTTAAAACTCTCCCCAAAACATCAATGATGTTCTTATTTTTTTGAATAACATCATTGATGTTTTTCTTGAGGTTTTCCAATGCTAAATTACACCCCATGATCTCCCCGATCAGGATCTGGGCACTTTCTGAGGTGAAAGGATCTTCATCTACAACATCACGATCACCTAAAAAGAGAGAAACCAAAAAAAAAGCAGGTATTAAAAATATGCCGGCATCCATCTTTTACCTGAGCCTGTGGTCGCAGACGTTCACCTGTTGTGGTGACTAGTTCCACCACTTCTTCTTCCTCCTGCTCTTCTTGTGTTGGGGTTATTTCCCCTTCTTCCAGAGGGGGGGCTCTGGTCTCCTCTGATGAGGGGTGTCCTCCGAGTCTTTTCTCCCCTATGTAAAACAAAAATGGTATACTTAGCACACAGATATTTGATGGCAGAACTATAAATAGGAAACATTGCTTGGAAGTGGGGTACAATTGTCTATTTTGGCAGAGTTCCAAGATGTAGCATTTTCAGTGTCCTTTGTCAAGCTTCAATACTTTACCTGTTTAGTACAAGCTTCACAGATGGAGACCCCCCTATAGTATACACTGGAGCACCTGTGTGCCCCCCCTAATAAAAATGGTGTTCTTGTGTCCCACACTAGTGCTCTAGTATCCAGATGTGAAAACAGCTGCTCAGTGTCCTCTCCTTACACAGAATCTAGTTTGCATTTCATTCTAGTAACAAACCCATCTACACAACCAAATTAGTTTCATACAAGTAGGCCCTAAAAAATGTGGGAAAATGCATATGGCCAAAACAATGGTGTTTTATAGGCCGAAAGAAAAATGTTTGATACGAACGAATAATGTGCCCATGAACATGAAAGTTGCCATTTTCAAATGTACAACACTTTTAAGAAAAGCACATGGAGCAGCACGAACGTAATAAAGACAAAAAGAATAGGAACACAGCACAACTACTTACTTTTTTGCAGCACTCTCCGGATCTTTCTGTACTGCTCATGTTCTCGTAATTTGAGGTCTGACCACCGCTTCCTGAGCTGATCTTTCAATCGTCGTACCCCAAAATTCTGGTGCAGACTTTTGACTACTTTCGCCATGATCTTGGCCTTTCTGACATTTGGGTTGGGGCAAGGCCCATACTTCCCATCATAGTCGGCCTTCTTCAGGATGTCGACCATCTCCAACATCTCCCCAAAGGACATATTTAAGGCCTTAAATCGTCTCCTTCTGGATCGGGACGTTTCCGGATCCGGGCTTTCCTCCTCCTCCTCATTGCTATAATTAGCACGCACCTGCTGTGTCTCCGCCATGTGCTCTTCCCCCACTGCGCCGAACGAAAAGGGACAGGGAATAGACCAGAAAGAATGTCAGGGGCGGCGGAGTTACACGCATGCGCAGTGTGTATAAAGCGTAACACGCATGCGTAGTACGTACGATCTGTGAACGGAGGAAGGAGTATCGGAGGCGCCGATCGTGATAACGAAGGTAAGAGCCAAACTTGGGCCTATACTGCTTCTAGATTGAGGCCTATATTGTAACAAGATTAGGAGAGTTTTGCCTGACATTAGGGTTTGTCTTGTGTTGTGTCTTGCAGAGCAAATGGATATCTTTAAAGATATGGCAATCTTCATTGACATGTTCAGGGAGCTGCCTTGTCTGTGGGAGATAAACCACCCACATTATAAGAACCAAACAAAGAGGAAGGCAGCGCTGGATCAATTGCTGGAAATTGTGAAGCAGGTGATCCCCATGGCAGACATCACCTATTTGAAGATCCTAATTGGTGGCCTGAGGTGGCGCTCCCTGAGGTGGCCTTATCTAAGGGAGCACAAGAAGGTCCAGGATGCGCAGAGATCCGGAGCAGCAGATGACATTTATGTCCCCAGGATGTGGTACTATGACAGGCTGCATTTTCTGGCAGGTCAGACTGAACCCAGGTCATCACTCTCCAGTCTTCCTTCCACGCTTCCTTCCCCCCCAGCTGAGGCTTCTGACGCCCAACCTGGGCCTTCCAGGCAGAAACATGTGGAGGAGCCCAGATTGAGCCAAGTATAAGATTCTTCTAAATATTTCAGGTTGTCCAATCAATGATGTTAACTAGCTGTTAGTTTGGAGTACTAATTTCTTATTGTGATTGATGATGCAAAAACAAAAACCATATCCCTTTTTCATACACAGGGAAGTCTCAGCCAGGAGGTGGCCGGGCCAAGCAGACTGCCTGATATGCAGGTCCCTCCCCTACACCCGTAAAGAGAAAGTGGCAGGAAGAGGAGTACCCTGGAGGAGGCTGCCATAGGCCTCATTTGGAAGGCTACAGAGGCCCTGAGAGCCCCCCACACTGGGGAGGAGGACTTTGCTGGCATAATTGCCTGTAAAATGCAGCGGATGGAGGAGGGTCAACGACTCATGTGTGAGTCCTTAATTTTGGAAGCTCACAATAAGGGGTTGAGGGGCCAAATAACATCTGATACCCACATTTGTGACCTCACACATGGTCCTCCTCCTCCTCCAGGTCCTACTACTCCTCCTCCTCCTCAAGGTCCTACTAGTCCTCCTCCTCCTCCAGGTCCTACTCCTCCTCCTGCCACATCTCCAACAGCAGAGCCAGAGCCAGGAAGGAAGCGTGGAAGGAAGACCAGAAAGTGATGACCCTGGATCCAGTCTGGTCTGGCAAAAGATACAGCCTCTTGTAATACCACAGCCTGGGGACACAGATGTCATCTGCTGCTTTCTGGATCTCAGGGACTTCTGGACCAGACTGCACTCCCTTACATATGGACTCCTCAGGCCACCAATTTTGATGTTAAATAATTGATGTCTGCCCTGGGGGTCCTAGGCTTTGCCAATTTCTGTTGTTTATCCAGCGTTGCTTCCCTCTTTGTTTGGTTCTGAGCCCTTAATAAAGGATTTTTGGTTTCAATTATACTCTCCTATGTGTATTTTACTTCAAAAAGGACAGTTTGTTGGTGAGGATTCAGGTACATTTCAAATATACAATGTGAAATTAACAAGGGACACCAACACCAAACAATCTCCTTGAGATTAAATAATAAGATATCAATGGTGTTGTGGTAACTTGACACACAAAACACACACAAAAATATTCTAAAGTAAAACTAAAAATACAATAAAACAAAGATCAGCCTTGAAAAAAATACAAACCTTAAAAAAAACTACAAAATCTGCCTTTAAAAAACAAAACAATAAAACAACCCAAAAATATTTTTGACAGATGTGACAAATCAAAATATATTGAGGGAATCCCGATAAATAATAAAGAAATAAGTTTGTGAGAAGTCTGTGTGAATATGAGCAGCAAAACGACTTCATTCTTCTCACATTATAACGAAGAAGAGAGTGCGCTGTATTAAACCATTTTTAACATTGCACCGTGACGAAAGTGTTGTATCCATTGCGAATGCTAAGTTTACCAGACCAAGCTGTTCCGTCTCGGAATTTCTTCTGAGCATGCGTGGCACTTTGTGCGTCGGAACAGGCCACACACGGTCGGAATTGACGCGATCGGATTTTGTTGTCGGAAAATTTTATAGCCTGCTCTCAAACTTTGTGTGTCGGAAAATCCGATGGAAAATGTCCGATGGAGCCCACACTCAGTCGGAATTTCCGACAACACCATCGGAAAATCCGACCGTGTGTACGGGGCATAACGCTTATTCCACTTTTTGCTTGATCTATTTTGTATAATTGTGATTATTTCTATGATTGTGTTACTAAGTAAATCAGCCCTTTTCTTTTCTCCCTTCTAATGAAATTACTCCACCACAGTTTTCTGGTTTCATGTGTAATTTTTAAAATCAATAAAAAATTATTGAATGAAAAAAAATTCAATTCAAAATTCAAAAAGTTCTCCTGCAGTACCAAAAAATAACTCTCAAAAAAGGCCAGGAAGACTCCAAATCTCAGAAAGTCAGCGCTAATGCAAATGGAAAGCAGCGCTATTGCGGCAATAATGCCTGTCAGATCACATATGCTGGAATAGTGGAAGTCAGTGGGGCTCGAACTTGCAAAATCCAAAGTTCTCACTGAAGGCTTATATGCAAGTTCTTTGCCATAAAAAGTGTTTGGAGACCCGGGTTCTGCCCCAGGGGACATGGATCAATGCCAAATTTTTTTTTAAAAACGGCAGTTTTTTCGGGAGCAGGGATTTTAATAATGCTTTGAGTGAAACAATAAAAGTGTAATATTCCTTTAAATTTCGTACCTGGGGGGTGTCTATAGTATGCCTGTAAAGGGGCGCATGTTTCCCGTGTTTAGAACAGTCTGACAGCAAAATGACATTTGAAAGGAAAAAAAGTTATTTAAAACTACTCGCGGCTATACTGAATTGCCGGCTCGACAATACACATAAAAGTTCATTGATAAAAACTGCATGGGAATTCCCAAAAGGGGAACCCCGAACCAAAATTTAAAAAAAAATGACGTGGGGGTCCCCCTAAATTCCATACCAGGCCCTTCAGGTCTGGTATGGATATTAAGGGGAACCCTGGCCAAAATTAAAAAAAAAATTGGCGTGGGGTCCCCCTCAAAATCTATACCAGACCCTTAAGGTCTGGTATGGATTTTAAGGGGAACACCGCGCCAAAATTTTTTTAAAAAATGGCGTGGGGTACCCCCAAAAATCCATACCAGACCCTTATCCGAGCACGCAACCTGGCAGGCCGCAGGAAAAGAGGGGGGGCGAGAGAGCGGCCCACCCCCTCCTGAACCATACCAGGCCACATGCCCTCAACATTGGGAGGGTGCTTTGGGGGTAGCCCCCCAAAGCACCTTGTCCCCATGTTGATGAGGACAAGGGCCTCATCCCCACAATCCTGGCCTGGTGGTTGTGGGGGTCTGCGGGCGGGGGGCTTATCGGAATCTGGAATCCCCCTTTAAGCACTTAAGGACCGCCTCACGCCGATGTACGTCGGCAAGGCGGCACGGGCAGGCAAAATCACGTACATGTACGTGATTTGCCTCCCGCGGGTGGGGGGTCCGATCGGACCCCCCCCGCCGCCCGAGGCGGTCCCGTTGTGTTCCCCGGCGATCGGAGACGAGGGGGAGGCCATCCGTTCGTGGCCCCCCCCTCGCGATCACCGCCGGCCAATGGGAACACTCCTTTGCTGCTGTATGCTAAACAGCAGCAAAGGAAGTGATGTCATCTCCCCTCGGGTCGGTAGTTTCCGTTCCGGCCCGAGGAGAGACGACATGTGAGTGAGTGCACAACACTACACACACACAGTAGAACATGCCAGGCACACTAAACACCCCGATCCCCCCCCCGATCGCCCCCCGATCCCCCCCGATCACCCCCCCCCCTGTCACAAACTGACACCAGCAGTTTTTTTTTTTTTTTTTCTGATTACTGCTAGGTGTCAGTTTGTGACAGTTACTGTGTTAGCACAGTTACTGTTACCCCCCTGTAGGTCAGGGTACCCCCCTAACCCCCCCTAATAAAGTTTTAACCCCTTAATCACCCCCCGTCACCAGTGTCGCTAAGCGATCATTTTTCTGATCGCTGTATTAGTGTCGCTGGTGATGCTAGTTAGTGAGGTAAATATTTAGGTTCGCCGTCAGCGTTTTATAGCGTCAGGGACCCCCATATACTACCTAATAAATGTTTTAACCCCTTGATTGCCCCCTAGTTAACCCTTTCACCACTGATCACCGTATAACCGTTACGGTTGACGCTGGTTAGTTTGTTTATTTTTTATAGTGTCAGGGCACCCGCCATTTATTACCGAATAAAGGTTTAGCCCCCTAATCGCCCGGCGGTGATATGCGTCGCCCCAGGCAGCGTCAGATTAGCACCAGTACCGCTAACACCCATGCACGCAGCATACGCCTCCCTTAGTGGTATGGTATCTGAACTGATCAATATCTGATCCGATCAGATCTATACTAGCGTCCCCAGCAGTTTAGGGTTCCCAAAAATGCAGTGTTAGCGGGATCAGCCCAGATACCCGCTAGCACCTGCGTTTTGCGCCTCCGCCCAGCCCGGCCCACCCAAGTGCAGTATCAATCGATCACTGACACTTACAAAACACTAAACGCATAACTGCAGCGTTCGCAGAGTCAGGCCTGATCCCTGCGATTGCTAACAGTTTTTTTGGTAGCATTTTGGTGAACTGGCAAGCACCAGCCCCAGGCAGCGTCAGGTTAGCGCCAGTAGCACTACCACCTACGCACGCACCGTACACCTCCCTTAGTGGTATAGTATCTGAACGGATCAATATCTGATCCGATCAGATCTATACTAGCGTCACCAGCAGTTTAGGGTTCCCAAAAACGTAGTGTTAGCGGGATCAGCCCAGATACCTGCTAGCACCTGCGTTTTGCCCCTCTGCCCGGCCCACCCAAGTGCAGTATCGATCGATCACTGTCACTTACAGAACACTAAACGCATAACTGCAGCGTTCACAGAGTCAGGCCTGATCCCTGCGATCGCTAACAGTTTTTTTGGTAGCATTTTGGTGAACTGGCAAGCACCTGCCCCAAGCAGCGTCAGGTTAGCGCCAGTACCGCTAACACCCACGCACGCACCGTACACCTCCCTTAGTGGTATAGTATCTGAATGGATCAATATCTGATCCGATCAGATCTATACTAGCGTCACCAGCAGTTTAGGGTTCCCAAAAACGCAGTGTTAGCGGGATCAGCCCAGATACCTGCTAGCACCTGCCCAGGCCCAGCCCAGCCCACCCAAGTGCAGTATCGATCGATCACTGTCACTTACAAAACTCTAAACGCATAACTGCAGCGTTCGCAGAGTCAGGCCTGATCCCTGCGATCGCTAACAGTTTTTTTTGTAGCGTTTTGGTGAACTGGCAAGCGCCAGCGGCGTAGTACACCCCGGTCATAGTCAAACCAGCACTGCAGTAACACTTGGTGACGTGACGAGTCCCATAAGTGCAGATCAAGCTGGTGAGGTGGCAAGCACAAGTAGTGTCCCGCTGCCACCAAAAAGACAAACACAGGCCCGTCGTGCCCATAATGCCCTTCCTGCTGCATTCGCCAATCCTAATTGGGAACCCACCACTTCTGCAGTGCCCGTACTTCCCCCATTCACATCCCCAACCAAATGCAGTCGGCTGCATGAGAGGCATTTTCTTTATGTCCTCCCGAGTACCCCTACGCAGCGAACCCCCCAAAAAAGATGTTGTGCCTGCAGCAAGCGCGGATATAGGCGTGACACCCGCTATTATTGTCCCTCCTGTCCTGACAATCCTGGTCTTTGCATTGGTGAATGTTTTGAACGCTACCATGCACTAGTTGAGTATTAGCGTAGGGTACAGCATTGCACAGACTAGGCACACTTTCACAGGGTCTCCCAAGATGCCATCGCATTTTGAGAGACCCCAACCTGGAACCGGTTACCGTTATAAAAGTTAGTTAAAAAAAAGTGTAAAAAAAAAAAAATATATAAAATAAAAAAAAAATAGTTGTCGTTTTATTGTTCTCTCTCTCTCTATTCTCTCTCTCTATTGTTCTGCTCTTTTTTACTGTATTCTATTCTGCAATGTTTTATTGTTATTGTTATTGTTATTATGTTTGTTTTTCAGGTATGTAATTATTTATACTTTACTGTTTACTGTGCTTTATTGTTAACCATTGTTAACCATTTTTTTGTCTTCAGGTACGCCATTCACGACTTTGAGTGGTTATACCAGAATGATGCCTGCAGGTTTAGGTATCATCTTGGTATCATTCTTTTCAGCCAGCGGTCGGCTTTCATGTAAAAGCAATCCTAGCGGCTAATTAGCCTCTAGACTGCTTTTACAAGCCGTGGGAGGGAATGCCCCCCCCCCCACCGTCTTCCGTGTTTTTCTCTGGCTCTCCTGTCTCAACAGGGAACCTGAGAATGCAGCCGGTGATTCAGCCAGCTGACCATAGAGCTGATCAGAGACCAGAGTGGCTCCAAACATCTCTATGGCCTAAGAAACCGGAAGCTACGAGCATTTCATGACTTAGATTTCGCCGGATGTAAATAGCGCCATTGGGAAATTGGGGAAGCATTTTATCACACCGATCTTGGTGTGGTCAGATGCTTTGAGGGCAGAGGAGAGATCTAGGGTCTAATAGACCCCAATTTTTTCAAAAAAGAGTACCTGTCACTACCCATTGCTATCATAGGGGATATTTACATTCCCCGAGATAACAATAAAAATGATTTAAAAAAAAATATGAAAGGAACAGTTTAAAAGTAAGATTAGAAAAGCAGGGGCGTGGCCAAGATGGCGCTGTAGACGGCTGTGTTTTAGAGAGCTCCGCAGATCCGCATAGAAATCCGGATCCATCGGCCCCCAAAATCACCCCAATTTCACTCCTGCTGCCAGGCAGGGGATAGGGGACCCTGTCCCTGCTGTCATCTGGGGGAAATTGCGACTCTCGGCACGAGATTGAGGGCCCGGCCTGCCGCGGGCGACTAGGCCGAAGCCGCGGCCTTTCCTGACGGCCGCGCGGCGAACCGGGACCTCCTGCCGCCATCGACCTAAACATCGGGCCTAGCTGGCTGCCTTGGATCACAGGTGAGGACGGGAGGGGGACCCCCGGACTGTATCCTGGCCGAATCCTGGGCCTGAACTCCTTTTACTCCCTCCGCGATCTGCTAGGCCGCGACCGCGGCCTTTCCTACAGCCCTGGGGCCGCCGGATAGAAGGGGGTAGCGCTGTGTCCTGCTGGCCTAGTGGAAGGGGCCCTGTGACCACTCAGAGACACTGCCAAGCTGCAGGACCAGACCCTGGAGTGCATATACCCCCCCCTTACCCCGGTAGTGAAGTGTGGTGGATGGGCTGGCTCTCCCTATGGGCCTGTGCAGACCTGAAGTCAGTGGCTCCTGTGCCATTTGCATACAGAAGAGGAGGGAAGAATATTAAAGGGACACAGACTCTATCCTACTTGCCGCTTGAATACCCCTGACTTTGCAGATCTATACCAATTGCTGAATACTACCCGGACCTGGGCCCCCACTACCTGAATGAGGCGCCGGAATTCCAGTGCAAGATACAGTAGAGGGGGTAAGAAGCTGACCTTCCCACCCCAGCCGGACTCCCCCCAGACGCCCACCGGTCCCCCTCCGGAGGTCCCTAGAGTAAGCGACACACATAGGGCCCCACAGACAGTCATTATGGAGTCGGAGGACTCTCGCCCCCCCTGGTTGGCGGACGTCATGGCAGCCATTGCTACTTGCCAATCAACACTAACAACAAAGATCGAAGCAGTTCAGTTGGACATGGGTCTAATCCGTCAAGATATAGACAAAGTCAGATCACGAGTCACTGAGACGGAGCAAAGACTGAGTACCACTGAAGACACCATTGCGGAACATGAGAGGTCACTCCGTACTCTCCAAACTAAAGTAAAGGCCCTCGAATACAGAGCCGAGGACGCAGAGAACAGGAATCGGCGAAATAACCTTCGTATTGTTGGTCTACCGGAGGGGGTGGAGGGGAGTAACCCTACCTCCTTTATAGAGGGTTTGCTTCGTGACCTTTTACCTGAGGCCCGCTGGTCACCTTACTACACGGTGGAGAGGGCGCACCGCATCCCGCCTAAGCCGGGCCCTCCTGGATCCCCCCCTCGCACCTTCATCCTACGCCTACTTAATTTTAGAGACAGAGACGAAGTTCTCCGTGCCTCTAGAAACGTTGGGGATCTCAGATTCCAGAACTCGAAGTTGATGATCTTCCCCGACTACACGGTAGAGACCCAGAAGCTTAGAAAATCTTTTGACCAAGTCAAAGCGGCTCTACGTTCACGCAACATTCGTTACAGTGTACTTTTCCCTGCTCGCCTGAGAGTCCAGGATGGCGAGACAACTCGTTTCTTTACCTCTCCAAGGGAGGCCTCCACCTGGCTGGACTCGCTACCTCGGATCCGCTGACGGTCTACCTGCCATGCTAGGTGAAATCCTTCTCCATGACTTTTTTCATTGGTCCCTCTCCACAGCTTGAATCTGGGTCTGAGCTATCACACGAACTACTACATGGATGATTTTGTTATGCTACACAGGTTATGCCCAGTTCAATCCATGGAGTGTGCGGATCTGTGGAGGGAGCACTGGTTATCCTTATCAGGGAAACGTTAAGTTAATACCCCTGCCAAAGAACTTGGCCAGGAGACTGTTGGAAAAGAAGTTCCTCTCCATCTGTTTGACTCCAAGAGGAGCGTTGGAGTCTTTGTTCTGTATCTTCTACTATAAGATGGATCGTAACTACTGTGAGGTCGCATTACCGGATACTTCCTTATGTCTGACTCTCCACGTCCTCACAGCCTGCTGCATTACAAGCGGAGATCTCACTTGTGTAGGGCCGCCTGAACTGCTGTTTTCCCCCCCCGTGTGAAGTCTCGGGGGGTGGGCTTGCCTCTTCCACGGACCCCCCGTTGCAGCCGGCGAGCTGAATAAGTTTGGGATTGATACCCGCCTCAGTTTTGGGGGGTTGGGTGGGGTGGGGGGTGGGGTGAAGAAAGTTCCCCTAACGGGGCTTGTTTCATTTACTTTGGATACTAATATCCTTTATCTGTTTTTAGTTGGGTTTATTTGTTTTTGTTTGATGTTTATACCAAAAAAACTTAACTCATCAGCATTGCATTGTCTCCAGATGTGTCCGTTTTGGGTCCCGGGGTCCAGTCCAAGAGCCGTGATCTACATTGATCCTAATATTATTAAAATTCTTGACAGATATGTCCTCCCTTAATATTATCTCCTGGAACACCAGGGGACTGAACTCCCCGGTCAAGCGCTCCCTGGTGTTCCAATTTATTAAATCTTATAACCCGCATATATGTATACTCCAAGAAACACACTTAACAGGGCGAAGGGTTATGGCTCTTAAAAAACCTTGGGTGGGCCACCACTATCATTCCACGCACTCCTCTTTCTCTAGGGGTGTTACTATTTTGGTATTGAAGTCACTCCCCTTTCGGCTCTTGGATTTGGCCCTTGACCCCGATGGTCGGTATGTCATTATGCATGCCAAAATATATTCTTTAACATGGACCATTGTGGGCTTGTATTTGCCTCCCCCGGCTTCCTTGGTGGTGCTTAACCAGATCACTAGCAAGATAGCCGATTTTGCATCTGACAATACTGTTATACTCGGTGACTTTAATCTGGTCCCTGACCCGGATTTTGACAGACTAACTCCTGCGGGACATCATTGTGCTGGGTTGGCTGAGTGGGCAGACACCTATGGCTTGACGGATGTCTGGAGGTGGCGTCACCCCCAGACCAGGGCATACACATGCCACTCGGCCTCTCACAGAGCTTTTTCCCGTATAGACTTGGTCTTTGCAGGGAGCCAGGTACTCCCACGGGTCACAGACATACAAATTCTCCCTAGAGGTATTTCCGATCACGCACCCTTGCTGTTGTCTTTGGACCTCTCCCTAGGCCCGGTGACAAGGGTATGGAGGCTTTCCAGATTTTGGATCTCAGACACTGCAGTAGATTCCCAATTTAGGACAGAACTCCTAGACTTTTGGGCAGTAAATGTGGGCTCGGCAGACCCCACAGTAGTGTGGGACGCCTTTAAGGCCACAACACGGGGGCGGTACCAGACCATCATTGCCAGAGTCCGACGAGAGCGTAGGGCAGATTTGATTAAGGCTGAGCGGGATGCGGACAGTGCGGAGACTCTTTTTGTTCGTACTCGAGACCCTGTGCACTGTTCGCATCTACAACTCATGACGAAGGAGGTGGTGCGTCTTCGCACCTCTCTCACCCAGAAGAAAATGTTGGCTCAGTCTCAGCGGATTTTTGAGCAGGGGGAGAGGTCAGGCCGTCTGCTGGCCTGGCTCTCCAGGGAACAGGCTGGTGGGATGAATATCTCATGTATTAAAGACCTATCGGGACAGCTGATCCATACACCGGAAGGGATAAATGGCTGTTTTGCGGAATTCTATGAATCCCTCTACAGCTCCAGGGCAGACTATAGAAGAGAAGATCTAGGAGCATACTTAGATGATATTGACATCCCAACCCTTACAGCTACGTACCGTGAGAAGCTCGACGCCCCAATTACCTCTCTGGAAATACTCCGGGCACTTAAATCAATGCAGTCAGGGAAAACACCGGGTCCTGATGGCATCCCAGTGGAGTTTTACAAACAGTACGCAACAGAACTAGTTGATAAATTACAGGACCTCTTCTCTGCGTCGGCGCGTCTTGAAAAACTCCCGGACACAATGAGTGAGGCAATTATAGTGGTGATCCCTAAGCCGGGGAAGGACCCCACGTTATGCTCCTCGTATCGCCCCATATCCCTTCTAAACGTCGATGCAAAGGTGCTGGCGAAAGTGTTGGCTAACAGGCTTAATTTGGTCATTACTGCCCTCATCCACAGGGACCAAACGGGCTTTATGCCCGGAAGAGGAACTGACATTAATATCAGACGCCTTTATACCCACATAGATAGAGCGGATGAGGCGACTAAAGGAGTGGTGGCCTCACTCGACGCGGAGAAGGCTTTTGACTCCGTCGAGTGGGGTTACCTATGGGAGGTGCTCTCGCGATTCGGGTTCGGCACGGGTTTTACGAACTGGCTCCGCATGTTATATCATGGCCCCTCAGCTAGAATACGTACCAATGGATGCTTATCGGGGAAGTTTGGACTCTTTCGTGGCACGCGACAGGGGTGTCCTCTCTCCCCGGGTCTATTTGCTCTGGCGATGGAGCCCCTGGCTATATTGCTGAGGGAAGATCCGGGTGTGAAGGGTCTCCAGGTAGGTCCAATTGAGGAGAAATTATCATTATACGCGGACGATGCTCTGCTCTATTTAGCGGATGCGTCGTCCTCTTTACAGACTGCACTGGACCTGATTAACCGATTCGGTGAGTACTCGGGGATACGCATCAACTGGGACAAGTCGGTTCTTTTCCCGCTCCACCCCTCGACCCCTAGGGTACCACACCCACAGCTCAAATGGGTAAATGACTTCAAATATTTGGGGATCCAGGTTAGCGGCAAGGTCCAAGACTACATGGATAACAATTTACGACCACTCATGACACAGCTCACGGCTAGATGTGCTGTTTGGCGTTCCCTTCCATTGACACCTGTTGGCAGAGTTAATCTGCTAAAAATGATCTTTCTTCCCAAGTATCTCTACTTCTTCCGTAATACACCTATACACATACCTGGGACTTTCTTTCGAAGGTTGGAGAGTCTGCTGATACATTTTGTCTGGGCCGGGAGGCCACCTAGGGTGGCTAAGCAGATTTTATATCTCCCGCTCTCGGGGGGGGGACTGGCCCTACCGAACTTTCAAATCTACTATTGGGCAGCTGTTCTGGTCACGATTCGGTGGTGGTTCTCCCAGCCCATACAGAATCCGGCGGTCACTCTGGAGGCAGCTATTTTGGGTTCCTATGCGGCCCTGAGCAATCTCCCATTCCGTGGACTTAGAGCCAGCCTGACCATGACAACACTGATGCGAACTACCGTGAAGGTATGGCAGGAGGCTAGGAAAATATATGGGAAGCCCAATTTCATCTCACCCCATATGCCCCTATGGGGTAACCCTATGCTCCCCCACTTTTACAGCATACCGGATCCCTCGCTTTGGGCAAAAAAGGGAATTCTCACATTAAAACATATAGTCAAAGAGGGTAGACTTATGTCTTTCCAAGCCCTGAGGCAATCTTTCGCTATTCCGCTCTCCTTCCAATTTAGGTACTGGCAGCTGAAACACGCCTTTGAAGCTCAGTTCCCTGCCCCCCTCATTCTGGAACCGGACTCCATTGAACGGCTCTTGACTTCCAGCGTGATGGGGAAGCCCCTCTCAACACTATATCTTTACCTTACAGTGGAGTATGATACCAAATTGACCAAAACCTGGGAAAAGTGGAGGGTCGATATTCCCTCTTTGAACGAGGAGGAATGGAAGGAGTGCTTAATCTCCTACATTCCCTCCATGATAGCTGCAAAAGATAGGTTCATACAATTTAAGTTCCTACACAGAGCGTATTTCACCCCACAGAGACTGGCGCGCATTTACCATCAAAGAGATCCCAACTGTCAGAGATGTAGGCAGGAGGAGGGTACTTTCTGGCACATGGTCTGGTCCTGTCCCAAACTTCACCCCTTCTGGTCTGCAGTGGCCTCCACAATGAGCAGGGTTATAGGCTCACACTTGCCGGTTGATCCGCAGGTACTACTGCTTAGTCATTTGGAGGAAGTGGAGGGAGATAGATATAGTAAATTGTGTCTAACCTTTGCATTATACTATGCTAGGCGTGAAATCTTATTGCGATGGAAACTAGTGGAGCCTCCTACTCTGGCCTCGTGGAGAAGGTCGGTGAATATGGCACTTCCCCTTTATAGACTGACATATGAAAGTAGACAATGCCCAGGAAAGTTTGATAAAATCTGGTCCTCTTGGGTTGATGCCTCCGGGGATTCTGAACCCCCATCCCCATAACCAAGAAGTGAAACATTTTAGTGGACATCCTTCATCTCATGTTCATTTTTTGATGCTCGCCCCTCCCCTCATCCCCTTCCTTCCCCCTCCCCTGGTCCCCTCTCCCCCCCCTCCTCCCCTCTCCCCCCCCCCCGCCATTCCTACTAGGTTTGACTGCATATTGGTTGCCTACTTTATTCCACCTGAAGAGGTTATTACGCTTTAATGCCATAAGAAGTATTGCTGGGTGTAATTTCTGACGTTTGCATAACTGACATGTCTGCTAAATAGTGGCTTTTGACTGAAGGCAGATCCTACTGTCACTTTTCTCATCGCATTGACTGTACTAATTTATTGTATTGTAATGCTGATTTGTTCAATAAAATCTTCTGTTAAAAAAAAGATTAGAAAAGCAAAAAAATAATAAAGAAAAAAAAAAAAAAAAAAAAGCACCCCTGTCGCCCCCTGCTCTCGCGCTAAGGCGAACGCAAGCGGCGGTCTGTCGTCAAACGTAAACAGCAATTGCACCATGCATGTGAGGTATCACCGCGAAGGCCAGATCGAGTGCAGTAATTTTTCCAGTAGACCTCCTCTGTAAATCTAAAGTGGTAACCTGAAAAGGCTTTTAAAGGCTTTTAAACATGTATTTATTTTGTTGCCACTGCACGTTTGTGCGCAATTTTAAAGCATGTCATGTTTGGTATCCATGTACTCGGCCTAAGATCATCTTTTTTATTTCATCAAACATTTGGGCAATATAGTGTGTTTTAGTGCATTAAAATTTAAAAAAGTGTTTTTTTTCCCCAAAAAATGCGTTTGAAAAATCGCTGCGCAATTACTGTGTGAAAAAAAAAAATGAAACACCCACCATTTTAATCTGTAGGGCATTTGCTTTAAAAAAATATATAATGTTTGGGGGTTCAAAGTAATTTTTTTGCAAAAAAAAAATAACTTTTTCATGTAAACGATAAGTGTCAAAAAGGGCTTTGTCTTCAAGTGGTTAGAGGAGTGGGTGATGTGTGACATAAGCTTCTAAATGTTGTGCATAAAATGCCAGGACAGTTCAAAACCCCCCCAAATGACCCCATTTTGGAAAGTAGACACCCCAAGCTATTTGCTGAGAGGCATGTTGAGTCCATGGAATATTTTATATTGCGACACAAGTTGCGGGAAAGAGACAAATTTTTTATTTTTTTTTGCACAAAGTTGTCACTAAATGATATATTGCTCAAACATGCCATGGAAATATGTGAAATTACACCCCAAAATACATTCTGCTGCTTCTCCTGAGTACGGGGATACCACATGTGTGAGACTTTTTGCAGACCTCACTTTTTGTCACAAAGTTTTGAAAATTGAAAAAAGAAAAAAAAAAATGTTTTTTCTTGTCTTTCTTCATTTTCAAAAACAAATGAGAGCTGCAAAATACTCACCATGCCTCTCAGCAAATAGCTTGGGGTGTCTACTTTCCAAAATGGGGTCATTTGGGGGGGTTTTGTGCCACCTGGGCATTCCATGGCCTCCGAAACTGTGATAGGCAGTGAAGAATGAAATCAAAAATTTTCACCCTTAGAAATCCTGAAGGCGGTGATTGGTTTTCGGGGCCCCGTACGCGGCTAGGCTCCCAAAAAGTCCCACACATGTGATATCCCCATACTCAGGAGAAGCAGCTGAATGTATTTTGGGGTGCAATTCCACATAGGCCCATGGCCTGTGTGAGCAATATATCATTTAGTGACAACTTTTTGTAAATATTTTTTTTTTTTTTGTCATCTTTCAATCACTTGGGACAAAAAAAATAAATATTCAATGGGTTCAACATGCCTCTCAGCAATTTCCTTTGGGTGTCTACTTTCCAAAATGGGGTAATTTGGGGGGGGTTTGTACTGCCCTGCCATTTTAGCACCTCAAGAAATGACATAGGCAGTCATAAACTAAAAGCTGTGTAAATTACAGAAAATGTACCCTAGTTTGTAGACGCTATAACTTTTGCGCAAACCAATAAATATACGCTTATTGACATTTTTTTTACCAAAGACATGTGGCCGAATACATTTTGGCCTAAATGTATGACTAAAATTTAGTTTATTGGATTTTTTTTATAACAAAAAGTAGAAAATATCATTTTTTTTCAAAATTTTCGGTCTTTTTCCGTTTATAGCGCAAAAAATAAAAACCGCAGAGGTGATCAAATACCATCAAAAGAAAGCTCTATTTGTGGGAAGAAAGGACGCAAATTTCGTTTGGGTACAGCATTGCATGACCGCGCAATTAGCAGTTAAAGCGACGCAGTGCCAAATTGGAAAAAGACCTCTGGTCCTTAGGCAGCATAATGGTCCGGGGCTCAAGTGGTTAACAAGGGGACCCCCAGATCCCGGTCCTCCCCCCTGTGTGAAATGGTAAGGGGATACAAAAGTACCCCCACCATTTCACCAAAAAAATGTCAAAAATGTTAAAAATGACAAGAGACAGTTTTTGACAATTCCTTTATTTAAATGCTTCTTCTTACTTCTATTTTCTATCTTCTTTCATCTATCTTCCTTCGGTTTCTTCCTCCATCTTCTTCTTCTTCTGGTTCTTCTTGTTCTTCTGGTTCTTCTTGTTCTTCTGGTTCTTCATCCGGTCTTCTCGTCCGGCATCTTCCTCAGCGGCGCCGTCTTCACTTCATCTTCTTTCCTCGGGCCGCTCCGCATCCGCGATTGGATGGGAGGCTCCCGCTGTGTGACGCTTCTCCTCTTCTGACAGTTCTTAAATAACAGAGAGCGGGTGACCCCGCCCCCCTCTGACGTCATGGGGAATGCCACAGGGAAGTCCCCGTGCGTCAGAGGGGGCGGGGTCACCCGCCCTGCGTCAGAGGGGGGCCGGGTCACCCGCCCTCTGTTATTTAAGAACTGTCAGAAGAGGAGAAGCGTCACACAGCGGGAGCCTCCCATCCAATCGTGGATGCGGAGCGAGAAGACTGGATGAAGAACCAGAAGAACCAGAAGAACAAGAAGAACAAGAAGATGGAGGAAGAAACCGAAGGAAGATAGAAGAAAGAAGATAGAAAATAGAAGAAAGAAGAAGCATTTAAGTAAAGGAATTGTCAAAAACTGTCTCTTGTCATTTTTAACATTTTTGTCATTTTTTTGGTGAAATGGTAGGGGTACTTTTGTATCCCCTTACCATTTCACACAGGGGGGAGGGCCAGGATCTGGGGGCCCTTGTCCTCATCAAAATGGGGCTACCCCAAAGCACTCTCCCAATGTTGAGGGCATGTGGCCTGGTACGGTTCAGGAGGGGGGGGGGCCCTCTCGCCCCCCCTCTTTTCCTGCGGCCTGCCAGGTTGCATGCTCGGATAAGGGTCTGGTATGGATTTTTGGGGGTACCCCACGCCATTTAAAAAAAAAAAATTGGCGCGGGGTTCCCCTTAAAATCCATACCAGATCTGAAGGGTCTGGTATGGATTTTGAGGGGGACCCCATGCAATTTTTTTTTTTAATTTTGGCCGGGGTTCCCCTTAATATCCATACCAGACCTGAAGGGCCTGGTATGGAATTTAGGGGGACCCCCATGTCATTTTTATAAAAATTTTGGTTCGGGGTTCCCCTGTGGGGAATTCCCATGCCGTTTTTATCAATGAACTTTTATGTGTATTGTCGGGCCGTTGTTCTGCCGAGATAGTTCCTCTCGGCGGATAAGGACCCCCCTCTACTGCGCAGGCACAGCGCCTGCGCAGTAGGAGCCGGCAGAAATAGCCAAAGCGAAATAGAGAAGAAATCAGCTGTACACGGTGCCTGTAAGAGGGTCCCCCGCGGGCTCGCTTCGCTCGCCACGCTTCGCTCGCCACGCTTCGGGCATGGCCTCGCTTTGCTCGGCACTTTTTTATTCCGCCTCTAGGTCCACTTGGATGGTGGGGCTTCAGCCTGGACCCAGGGCGCAGGCACCGTGTACAGATGATTGAAGATTTTCATCTTTGGCTATTTTCGGCGGCTGCTAGTCGTTGGTACTGCGCAAGCGCAGCACTTGCGCAGTACAGGGGGGACCTTATCCGCCGAGGGAACATTCTCGGCAAGACACCGGCGATTCAGTATAGCCGCGAGTAGTTTTAAATGACTTTTTTCCTTTGAAATGTCATTTTGCTGTCAGACTGTACTAAACACGGGAAACATGCGCCCCTTTATAGGCATACTATAGACACCCCCCAGGTACGAAATTTAAAGGAATATTACACTTTTATTGTTTTACTTTAAGCATTATTAAAATCACTAATCACCTAACTGTAGTATCTAATGAATTTATCAACATTTAGCCCTCTGGCATGAGTTAACCGATAGAGATGATAGAAAGAAGAAAGAGAAGAAAGAGTGAGAAGGGGAGAGGTGGGGAAGGGGGTCCTCATGTTAGGTGAGGAGATATGATTCTTGCATCTGTGTGCCTCTTGCATAATTATTGGATAGACGTGCCTAAAGATTGTTTAGGAATGATGTTGTACCTGAGCACCCGGAATGAGGGAAGTACCCATATATTGGGCCCAAGGCTCCCATATTTTATGGAATTTCAAGGAGGAGTCCATCAGGATGCTGGTGAGTTTTTCTTGGGTCATGATCCAAGAGATCTTCCTTTTGACTGTGTGGATTGTAGGTTTTGATTGTTTCCAGGCTTTGGCAATTGTGATTTTTGAACCCAGCAGTATAAAGTAAATCAGCGTTTGTGATGCCTTGGTTATGCCTGGGATGCATGTGTTTAGAAGAGCTACCTCTGGGGTCCTGGGGACCTGGCAAGCTGTCACCTTGAAGATCATGGAGAAAACTTTTCTCCAGAAAGTGCAGATTTTGGGGCATTCCCACCAAATGTGGGCCATAGTGCCTAGGTGTTGGCATCCTCTGAAGCACAGAGGGCTTGTTGTGGGGTATATGGTTGCTAGCCTGGTTGAGGTTAGGTACCATCTGGTTAGCAGTTTGATGCTTGCCTCCATGAGTGAGATATTTCGGATCCCTTTGAAGGATCTGAATAGTGCTGCTTGCCAAGTCTCCAAATCTCTGCTATGTTGGAAGTCAGTCTCCCAAGCCTTCATGTATGGGGTTTTGTCCATGGGACAAGTGAGGGCTGAATATATCACCGAGATTCCCCCCCTCTGCTCCATGGCTTGCCGGCACCACAACTCGTAGGCTGTAAATTTGGGGGGGAAGGGGTTCTTCCTTCCAGATGGTATGTAGGAAATTGGTGATTTGGTAGAAACGGAAGCGTTCCGATTCCGGGAGTTCAAGGTGTTTGATGCAAAATTTGAGATCGATTGGTCCAGTGGGGGTGAAGAAATGTCCTATCCGGTATAGCCCTTTGTCAAGCCACCATTTGAAAGCTGAGATGTCTAGTCCAGGTGGAAAATTGGGGTTGTGAAAGAGATGTGCTAGAGGGCGACCCTTGGAGACCAGAGTCGGGACCAGTCGGAGGGAATCCCATAAGCCTTTAAAATTAGCACTTTAAAAATCGGGGTTGTGAAAGAGATGTGCTAGAGGGCGACCCTTGGAGACCAGAGTCGGGACCAGTCGGAGGGAATCCCATAAGCCTTTAAAATTAGCACTTTAAAAATCGGGGTTGTGAAAGAGATGTGCTAGAGGGCGACCCTTGGAGACCAGAGTCGGGACCAGTCGGAGGGAATCCCATAAGGCGCAGGAGTGGGATAGAGTGGGTGAGAGGATGGGTGGCCTGGATTTGGTCAGGCACCAGAGTATGTGATCTAGCGTGTGGTTGGGGATGGCCTGTCTTTCTATATTGACCCAATCAGGTTTTTCATATCTGGAGTAAATCGTGGACAATTGGACTTTCCTGATTGGTATAGGAAGGGAGCGAAAAAAGTAGAGAAGTCTGGGTAGGAGGGTCATTTTGATGGAATTGATTCGGCCTAGCCATGATAGCTCATGTTTCGACCATTGGACAAGGTCTGCTTCCAGTTTTTTAAAGAGAGGGGGGTAATTGTGTGTGTAAAGAGTTTCTGTTTTGGCAGTCAATGTGATACCTAGATAGCGAATGGATGTATCGCTCCATTTGAATTTGAAGGAGTGTTTGAGAGAGGAGACTGTTTGAGGAGGTAAAGAGACGTTGAGAGCTTGGGATTTAGAGAAGTTAACTTCAAGTCCTGAGATTTTGGCAAATTTCTCTAACCATAAGCAGAGATTGGGTAATGTAGTTAGGGGGGAGGTCAGGAAGAGGGGGATGTTGTCGGCGAAAAGGCCGCATTTGTGCGTTTCGTCCCCTAAGGCACCCCTTTGATGTCCGAGTTATGTCGCACCGCGATCGCCAGTGTTTCTATAGCTATTGCGAATATGAGAGGAGACAACGGGCACCCATGTCTGGTGCCTCTCATAATTTCTATAGGTTTGGAATAGTGTCCCTGTAGACGTATCTGGGCCCTCGGTCGGGAGTAAAGGGCATGCAGAAGGCCAAGGAAGCGATCACCGAAGCCCCACCTCTCCAATAGTGAGAAAATGTAGGGCCTTCTGCAAGTCCAGGGACAACAGGAATCCTGCTTGGGTTGATCCCCCTTCCCAGTTAGTTTGCAAGATCAAGGTAATATCTATTGCCCACCGTATTTGGTCAGGGCCCTGTCTTCCAGGTATGAATCCCACCTGATCCTTATGTATGTACTGACTAATGAAGGAAGATAACCTGTTAGCCATTATTTTTGTGAGTACTTTTAGGTCGTTATTTATGAGGGAGATCGGCCTGTAGTTGCTAACGTCCTCGAGGTTCTTGTCAGGTTTGGGTATGACTGGAATCAAGGCTGTGTTAAGGTGAGTGTCTAGGGGGTCTCCACTGGTCTTGGAGTTAAAGAAGGAGGTCAGGTGAGGTGTTAGAATATGCGCAAAGGATTTATAATAGGGTATGGAGAGACCATCAGGACCTGGGGCGGACCCCTTTCTGAGGTCCTTGATGACCCCCAATACTTCCTCTTCCGTTATGGGTGATTCCATCCTTTGTTTGTGAGCGTCTTTTAGGGAGGGGATAGGAAGGTCCTTCAGGAAGCTGGGAATTAAGTCAGCGGTGGGTGTAGTAGGTCGTCTATACAAGTTAGAGTAAAATGCTTGGAAAGCTTCTAGTATCTTGGACGGATTGGTCGTGGGGGGTTGACCGTTTACCCTGATCTTAGGTAGAGCATGAGTTTTGATGGGGGGAGAAAGTTTTGTTGCCAGTAGGGGGCCTATTTTGTCTGCCTGTGTGTAGAATTTATGTTTGTTCCAGCGAATGGCCTTTTCAGCTTTGACTGTTAGTGCTAGGTTAAGATCTAATCTGGCTTTGTCGATAAGCGAGGAGGGGGCCCTGGATGGATCTTTTTTGTGTGAAGCTTTGAGTTTATTGTATTCTGTGTCTAACCGAAGTATTTCAGCTCTTTGTTCTCTTTTTATCTGCGTGGAGATCTGAATGAGTTTACCCCTTATGAAAACCTTGTGCGCTGCCCAGAGCATTTCCGGGGATGTGTCCGCTGTTTTATTGAGTGTAAAGTACTCCTGCAGTGCTGTTTCAAGTTCCGTGACTCTTATGGGGTCAGATAGTAGCGACTCATTGAGCCGCCAAAGTCCCCTAGATCCACCCAGGGCTCCTGTTTTCAGTGTTATGGAGACAATGGAGTGATCTGATAGGGCCGATTCTCTAATTTGGGCTTTGTGTATTGATGGGAGTATAGAGGATGGTGTCAGGATGTGGTCGATCCGTGCGTAAGTGTTGTGCGGGGAAGAATAATGAGTGAAATCCCGCTTGTTGGGATTAAGTTCCCTCCAAGTGTCAGATAGGCCATGTGCATGTATCGTCTTTGCGAGACTTTCTTTGGTGGGACGTGTGAGTTGAGACCGCGGGGGTTTAGACTTATCCATCCCCTGATCGAACGCTGCGTTCGAGTCACCGCCAAGAATGATCGTCCCCTCCAATTTCTGAGCTAGTGTGTGTAAGAGTGAGTCGAAAAATTTAGCTTGTCCTCTATTCGGAGCACAATAGGAGACCAGTGAATACAGATGGTCCCCCACCGTGCCCTTTACCAAGAGGAACCTTCCCTCTGGATCAGCATGTTCAGAAATTTTCACAAATTTATGGTTTTTGGAGATTAAGATGACGACTCCCTTGGTTTTGTTGTTTGCGCTCGCTAGAAAGAACTGTGGGAAGTGTGGGTGAAGAAACTTAGGGCTATACCTGGACGGGAAATGTGTTTCTTGCAGCATAATAACGTCTAGCTTGAGATGTTTATAATAGTCAAGAACCTTTCTCCTTTTAACCGGGGAGTTGAGTCCCTGAACATTGTGTGATGCTATGTGTAGTTGAGTCATGGTGCTATCAGCCATGGAGCAGAAGGATAGAGATGCAACGAAAACAGCCCCCACTTACCCTGAGATGTGTTGACACTTGGGCAAAGGCGTGAGGATCATTGTTCCTTGTCGGTGGGTTATGGGTAGGTACTTCCTCGAGGATGTGAATGTTATCTGAAAAACAGAATGCAGTTATATGCAATGTTGTGATCGGGAGGGAGGGAGGGAAGAACAGAAAAGGATAGTAAAGGTCTCCTAGAAGAGAAAGAAAGGATACGGGGGAGGAGAAACCCCACGTGTCCTTCTGAAGAGATTCTGAAAATGTCTGGCCCATCCAGGCTCAGACAACCTAACCCTCAGAAACCGATGGGTATCTAAGGGTTAGATAGGTGCGCAAGTGGTCCGTCACATAACCGGACGCCCTCTAAATAACATGAACTTCTAATGTAAATAATATCCTCACGTAAGCATATCCTAGTATCTAGCAGCTTAACTGGCTATAGACCCTTCACCTCCCCTGCTAGCACATTTCCCTCCCCCTCACTCCCCAGTCCCCCCCCTAGCACAGCAGAGCGTCCATTGGGGGAACTATTCAGGTTTTCCCTTAATGAGTGTCCACAGTACTCTCAGGTGCAGCATGGGGGGGTAAAACTTCCGTCCTTGTGAGAGGTAGTTGCTTTGTGGACAATGTTCACTGTGATAAATGAGGTCAGTGGAAAAAAGAAACAAAAAACTGAAAAATAAGTGAACCGAAGAGTCAGCAACCGGTGCACGGGTGACCAGCGTGCTCTAGGATTCAGGCACGAGGGACCCCCACAGATGGGGGAATCATTCCTCTGGTCCCTGCTTCACACCCGGGATGTATTAGGTAATATCAAAGTCACCACCGGCTTCAAGATGGGTTGTTGTCTTTGGCCTTCTTAGCTTTTCCTGTGGACCACAAAGGAGATTGGGGGCTGGGGGGGTCTGTCTTTTGTTGGAGATGGCTCTGGCATTGGTTGTGTCCATATCAGCTTCCTGGGAGATGATTTTCAGGTGTAAAATGAGCTTTTCTCCTTCTGGGAGGGATGAGAAAGCAAATTGTTTTCCCTTAACAGAAAATTTAACCACGAACGGGAAGGCCCACCTGTACTTTATGTCTCTTTGGGTGAGAGCGAGAAGTAGGGGTTTCAATGATCTCCTCCTCTGGATCGTGTAGAGTGAGAGATCCGCAAAAATCTGCACTTGGTGACCCATGCACGTGACTGTGTGAGCGGTTCTGGCCTGTCTCATCACTTCCTCCTTCACTGTGTAGTGATGGGGTTTGGCAATAACATCTCTTGGGGTACCATCTTTTCTGGGGGGCCCCAGGGCTTTGTGGGCCCTGTCCAGCTCTAGGCGGTGAGATGGGATGGAGGGGATCAGCTGTTTAATTAGGTCTTGTACTGCTTCAGGTATATTTTGGATCGTTTCAGGTAAGCCACGGATTCTGATATTGTATCGTCTGGACCTATTCTCGAGTTCGTCAATACGTGCCATGGCTATGTCGAGTTGGTCTTGCACGGTACATATGTGCTGGGAGTTTTGGTTAGTGACAGCTATAGTTTCCTCAACTTTGTGTTCGATCGTGTCGATCCGGGCTCCTAGATTGATAAAATCAGTCTTGAGATCTCCTGTGATTTTAGCTGCCGTTTGTGCTAGTCCCTTATCCAGGAGATCAGAGAATCTGAGGAAGAGGGCGTCCATTTGAAGGGCCTGATCACTGGCCTGGAAATCCTGAGGAGAGTAGCCTGTGTGCCCTGTGTGATAATCCTTGGGAGACAGAGAGTAGTCCTTCAGAGGGCGGTCTATGGGGGATTCAGTGGAGGCTGGTGAGGGGGTGAGGATAGGTGGGTATCCCGTTTGCCTTCCTGGAGTGAGGTGCAGGGGGTAGAGGGGCTGCTCTGACCTGTAGTCCGCCTGACTGGAGAAGCTGTGATCCTGTGTCTGTGGCTTTGCCTCTGTTGCGTCGGCCATCTTGGATGTCCCGGCCGTTTCTGCTTCCAGCAATTGTGGCCACAGGCTGCGTTTAACCGGTGCCCCTGTCATATGAGGGTGTAGCCGGGGCCTTTTAGAGTATCTCCCCTTGTTTTGGGGGCCGTCAGTGCGCTGAGGAAGGCGTGATGGGTGCCGTCAGTTTGTGAGGGAGCGGAGCTCTAGGCAATCGCGGCCATTTTGCGAGCTCCGCGCATGTGCACCCACTATGATCATTCTTATGGTGTGCAGATTCGCAGGCTCTAAAAGACGATATCTGGATGATGTCTGTAGCTACAGGCATCACTCAGATATCCCCTCCGAGGACATCATTTGGCGTACGGCGGGCGGGAAGCGGTTTTAATGGTGTTCGCACAAATTTATTTGTCTGTTCGCATGTTCTGCTGCGAACCGAACAGGGGGATGTTCGGCCCATCCCTAGTTCTCATTAAGAATCATGGGGGTACAACTTGTCAAGCAACTCGGAAGTCCAAAGTCGCCCAACTGTGAAACAAGTCATATATATTTTAATAGAAAGGAGCTCTCATTTATACTTGCATTTACATCAGCAGAACAAATGCAGGAAGTGATGTGTGCACATGGGCCAGAAGCAAATGTGTGGGGATGCCAAACAAATCAATGAACCCCACCCACACCAAATCTAACTACCAAATCCACCCCCGCATTGATTAAGCACAAGTACATATCATACCCTTATCCGGAAAATGAGCCGCACCTCCTCTTTGCTAAAGAGGGACCTCGCCATGTACACCCAGATGGAGATCTTGACCAGCACAGGGACTTCTGGGTGATTACAATGACTTATTTCTGGGTCAGAAGGCGAAACTACACTCTTTTGATCGCTGCTGCAAATATGTGATCGCAATCACTATTAGAATTTTATTATTTTTGTTTATTTGCAGATATGCAAATCTGTATTTCTACTTATGATATTTAAAGGCGTTCGATAAGAAATGGTGTCCCTGGGTTAGCAGCAGGAGGAAATCGCTCAGCTGAAATCACACACTTTCATTCCCGCATGTCAGTCCCGACTGCAGGGGCAATTTCAGAGACATCTGTGCAGGTTTCTGCACTGATATCAATACAAATTGCACCCCAAAGTCACACCAATTAAAACAGTGCAATTGTCACCGCTTTGACATGTCAAATCGCACCAATGTGAACTAAAGCTGACACAAACACTGCCTATCCACCAGCTGAATTCATTACCTGCAATTCTCCACAGCTGTTACTGTATATATAAAGATTCTACCTTTATCATTTACTTACAGGTGTGCAGAAGCCTAGGTTTACATTGGAGCAATTTGTCATGCAATTTGAGAGATCAAATCGCATGACTATTGGCAGCAATGGCACTATTCCAATCGATGCAACATTTTTTTTGTGGCACCGCACCAATTTGCTAAAGTAGTTCCTGCATTACTTTTGCCGATTTCTGGTGCGACTTCAATAGACATTTGTGTATGAAACCACACGGCTGTCTATCAAGTAGCACCTAAAATCACGCTGACCTTGCTACTTTGAAATCGTGCTACTTCAAGTGAAGTAGTGCGATTTCAAAGTAGCATCAATGTGAACCAGGGCAAAGAGATTAGTTTTTTGGTGCACAAATACATATTGAAATAAAATATAAGAGATATTGCACTTCCCCAAAATCACCACCCACAAACTAAAGAGAAGAAAGTAGAAGGAAAAAAAAAAAAAAAAAAAAACACACACCACAACAAGGCTCAATAATGTACTTTTATTTTACCAGCAGAAAAACAAAAATTACATTCATTTACTAGCTTCAAAAAATTTTGGACAGGATATATGGTGCTACATTTAGCAATAGGATTTTAAGGGCCCTGCTCATAGGAGCTTACAATCTAAAATTAGACAAAACCTTAGAGTGGACACAGCTTTAATTTCTGTGTATAATGGGCAACACATCACATTGTTATCTGCAAGATTATAGAAACATACTTAACAGTCATTCTTACAAAGCATTCCAACATAATATTACAAAAGACTTATTCAAAACACCCACCACCAGCCCACAATCCACACATACATACATTGGTGACCATGTTCTGCTGGAAGCTGCATTTCGGTGTACACGATTAAACGAGATAAAAAAAAGAGTAGGTCAGCAGATGCTTCCAAACGATGTTTGCATGATCAGACAGGAACAATACACACACAACATTGACAGCATGGCCACATAAACCCACTTTTGATTGAAAAAATGCACAAGAATGTCATCAAATCTCCCAATAGCATTCCTTCTCCCCCACAAATCACAGCAAAAAACCTTGACCTTCTCAGGCCAAACAAACCCCCTACGGCAGGCCTTTATATAAGAGAGGTTGTATTGTTAGCACACTGACACACCCAATAGAAGTACACGCCCACCAGTATCTTTCAATCTGTCTCTTCATGTATGTCTAAAGTGATTGCACCTGATGGGCAGGAACACATAATAGTATTCGCAACTGTGTTAGCCCTTGGCTATGTGCATCAAATCTCCAACTACAGGACAAAGATCAAAGTCCATTTGCATCAACATAAACAAAGCAACAGTTTTCTAAGCATATGTACCCGTGCAGTGTAAACCCTAAAATTTGAATTGTCCAAGTCCCTGGGCATGATTAGTGCTAATAAACAATAACATCAGTCCCAGGCTGCAATGAGCTTCCAATATAAAGTCCAAAATTAACGTTCTTACATTAGAACCTATTTCGATAGGAGACAAATAAAATGCCAGCATGTCTTTGGATTGTGGTGAGAAACCCACACAGGGATAACATATAAACTTCAACACAAGGATTGGCATGTTGGGGAATTGAATCAACATCCCAGGTGCTGCTAGAAAGAACTGCTACCCACTTAACCACCAGGCAGCCCCACACATGTTCTCTGCATCTCTGTGGTGTGAACCAGCCCTAAGTCCAAGCTCAGTGTCACAAGCAATATACAATATATTAGCCTAAGTATTGGGATGCCTGCCTTTAAACGCACATGAACTGTAATGGCATCCCAGTATTAGTATTGGTTTCAAAACTCATTTGGCCCACCCTTTGCAGCTATAACAGCTTCAACTTTTCTTGTCCACAAGGTTTAGGAGTGTGTCTATGGGAATGTTTGACCATTCTTCCAAGTGCATTTGTGAGGTCAGGCACTGATGTTGGACGAGAAGGCCTGACCTACAGTCTCCTCTCTAATTCATCCCCAAGGTGTTCTGTTGAGGTCAGGACTCTGTGCAGGCCAGTCAAGTTCCTCCACCCCAAAATCACTCATCCATGTCTTTATGGACCTTGCTTTGTGCACTGGTCCAAATGATTTGGTGGAGGGGTAATTATGATTTGGGGTTGTTTTTCAGGGGCTGGGCTTGGCCTCTTAGTTCCAGTTAAGGGAACTCTTAAGGCATCAGCATACCAAGACATTTTGGACAATTTCATGCTCCCAACTTTGTGTGAACAGTTTGGGGAAAGCCCCTTCCTGTTCCAACATGTTTGCACACCAGTGCACAAAGCAAGGTCTATAAAGACATGGATGAGCAAGTTTGGGGTGGGGAAACTTGACTGGCCTGCACAGATTCCTGGCCTCAACCCGATAGAACACCCTTTGGCTGAATTAGAGTAGAGACTGCGAGCCAGGCCTTCTCATCCAACATCAGTGCCTGGCCTCACAAATACACTTCTGGAAGAATGATCAAACATTCCCATAGGCACACTAAACCTTGTGGACAGCCTTCCCAGAAGCTGTTCTAGCTGCAAAGGGTGGAACAAATCTTAACCCTACGGACTAAGACTGGGCTGCCATTAAAGTTCATGTGTGTGTAAAGGCAGGTGTCCCAATACTTTTGGCTAAATAGTGTATCTGGAAAAGACTTACAATGGTATTGGAACCCTCCTACACATAACTACTACATTTAGACATAATTATAGGACCTGGGAGATGAGACAACTTCTCCACATGCAGTAACATGGTTGGGATTTGAACCCAGACCCTCAGGGATACTACATAACTACACATAAATAAATACACATAAAAACACATAAATACTGCATTTCTATGGACATACAAGTGATTGAATTACATTACTCAAGAGTTATTCTTCTTGATTTATTCTGTGATATTTTTTGTTTTTTTTTGTGGGTGAGAGTAGAATATTACCCTCAAATTTTTGGGAATTACATTTTGATTTCTGATGTTGGTACACATATCACATTTTTTGGGCTCAAATTATGTATATTTTGAAATAATAAAAAGCACAAAAAAAATGTGATTCATTTTAAATTTGCATCAGCAATGGTATTGTTTGTGGATTATAAAGACTCCTGTGTGAGTTTAGGTTAAAAATTGTTGTGAGATGTCTTTTGACATAGCACTTCTCTCCTGTAAGCGGAAGATCCGTGTACCCCCATTAGCCCTCATCATTCTCCCAACCATATTATGTGGGAGTGTGACGAAGGCACTTATTCCCCTGAGAGAGATATTTATTCTCTTTCACGGGTAAATTGTGATTACTTGCAAAAAATAATTTATACAATGTACCATCTAATCTCATATGTTTTTTGTTTACTCTTTACTCCAGAATTCACTGGTTTCTTTTCTATCTTTTCATCTCTTCAGTCCACACAGGTTGATCTGCGCAGTCAGCTCTGCATAACAAAAAGTAAGTCAAAACTATTTGATCTGTTGCCATGGCACCACTGAATATACTTTCCCTGAATGTTCAGGGAATAAATGTCCCTCAAAAAAGGACCAAAGCCTTCCGTACTTTCCATAACAAGAAGGCTCACATAGTATGCCTCCAAGAAACACACTTCACCAAAGATTCTACTCCAAAATATATTTCTCCTTTTTATCAACAAATTTACACGGCTTCTGCCTGTACCAAGCAAAGGGGAACTCTAATTGCATTTCACCGATCCACACCATTCACCTTATCATCAGAAATTAAAGACCCAGAAGGTAGATACCTGATACTCATGGGTTATATAATGGATACAGCAATCACGGTGATTTCCTACTACGCTCCTAACAAACAACCTACACCATTCCTCTCACATATATTACAAGTGATTAATACACACAAAATAGGAACAGTGATAATGTGTGGGGATTCGAACCAGGTCCTCCTCCCATTTCTAGATAAATCACCTTTTACACCATCCAAAATAACCTCTAGATTACCTTTTTCTCAACTTCTTTCCAAATACAATCTGGTAGATTCGTGGAGAGAAAGTAACCCAATGAAAAAGAAATTCACATATTTCTCGCACCCTCATCAAACCTTCACCAGAATAGATCATATTTTTCTAACAATAGGAATGATACCAGAAATTATTGCATCAGATATAATTCTGATTACGTGGTCTGACCATAATGCAGTATACACTACTATAGCCTCAGCCATACCAAAAGCGCATGACCCAACGTGGTACTTACCGGACATAATGCTCAAACACCCACTACATCAGATGGCCATTGAACAAGCTTTAAAGGAATACATATCAATTAATAATACAACAGACATCTCCCCAAAAACACTGTGGGAAGCTCATAAGCCTGTCTTGCGTGGTACAATACAAAGACAAATGGCACTATTTAAACGGGAACGCAAAAATCTAGCAAAAAAGCTAGAACTCAATTTTAATGCAGCCTACATATCATTCCAAGATAATCCATCTCAGAGTACAAAATCTCATCTGGAAAAATCTAGATTGGAATACAATCTATTTCTCATTGAGTCAGTTGATAAATCCCTCAAACGCTCCAAACACAATTTCTACATGAAAACAAACAAACCAGGTACATATATGGCTCGGGCATTAAATTCAACTAACAAATCTTTCAAACCAATACGTTTGAAATTATCAAAAAATGTTTATACTTGTAATCCAGTTAAAATAGTCCATAAATTTCACTCACATCTCGCAACTTTATACAAGACAAACAATGAATTTAATCCTACAGAGGCTGAATCCTTCTTCTCAAAAATAACCTTACCTGAGTTATCTCAGAATCAAAAAAGCAGTTTGGATGAGCCTATAACTATAGATGAAGTTGCTAACGCCATAAAAGACCTAAAACTTAACAAAAGACCAGGCCCAGACGGCTACTCGGTTTTATACTATAAAACATTCTCAGAAATACTCTCTCCCATTCTCACTGAAACTTTTAACAAACTTCTAGATGGACATTCTTTTCGGCAAGAAACACTAATGGCAATTGTTTGTATGATCCCAAAACCCCTTTCTGATGATACTTCCTGTGTGAATTATCGGCCTATCTCTCTGTTAAACCTTGATATTAAATTATTAGCAAAAATAATAGCAAAACGCCTTAATAGCATTATAGGAAAATGAATACATAGAGATCAAGTAGGCTTCATGCCAAATAGACAGGCAGGCGATAATATACGCAGGGCAGTGTTATTGGCACATATTGCTAAAAAACGGAAAATCCCTTTATGTTTTCTATCTCTCGATATTAAGAGGGCATTCGACACAGTATCCTGGCAATATATGCAATATTCATTACAAAAATGGGGTTTTGGACCCCACTTTTTAACATGGATCAAGGCATTATATAATAAACCCAAAGCCTATATAAAATATGCTGGATACAAATCTGATGCCTTTAATATCAAAAGAGGTACCCGACAGGGTTGCCCATTATCTCCCTTATTATTTGCCCTTATACTCGAACCCATGGCCCAATATATCAGAACAAACCAAACTATAACTGGCATTGAAGTAGGAGGTATTACACACAAATTATGTATATTTGCAGACGATATATTACTTTTTCTATCATCACCACAGGTCTCTGGTCCTAACTTAATGCCAGCTCTTGATGGATTTGCAGCCCTATCCGGCCTTATGATTAATCCTAAGAAATGCCAAGTGCTTAATATTTCACTCACAAACATGGAATTGATCCCGGCTAGGGCTGCACTCCCATTCACATGGGCAGATAAATCAATCCCATATCTTGGAATTCATTTAACAGCATCTCATTCTGACTTATTCTCAACCAATTATCCTCCTGTATTAAGACAGATCACAAATCTAATAAAACAATGGTCGCAACTTCCTTTATCCTGGATAGGGAAGATTAATGCAATCAAAATGATTATTCTACCCAAATTGCTTTATCTATTCAGAGTCCTCCTTATTCCAATTCCTTCCTATTTTTTGAGAATAGTACAAAAAAGAGCAACTTCGTTTATATGGGGCTCTTCTAAACCACGTATACCTATACACACACTACATCTTCCCAAAAATAAAGGAGGCCTGGGATACCCTAATTTTACTAACTACTACAGAGCAGCACATTTGGCCAGTCTGTCCAAATACCATGCAAAACAGGAAATCCCATTATGGGTATTTATAGAGGCTTCAGAAAATGACCCTCTATTAATATCAAACTTATTATGGCTTGATCCTAAAGACCGATTTAAAATTCATAATCCCATAACTAAACACTTCTTATCTCTCTGGGATAAACTAAAAACTAAATATCAGTTACAATCTCCACACAATCCTCTCCTTTCTTTTATCAGAAATCCGGCCTTTTATCCGGCATGGATCTACCCAAATTCTTTTAAAGCTTGGACAACATCAGGCATTCAGACACTAAATGACTTCATAGCATCTAAATCATTCCTTTCATTCCCATCGCTTAGAGAAAAATATGATCTACCAAACTCTGAGATATTTAGATCTCCAAATCAAAAATTTCTATACACCATTCCTAAAGGGGGATACACCATTATCCCAATTATCCATTTTTGAATCAATCTGTACAAAAGATCCATTTGCTAAAGGTACAATTTCATCACTTTATAATCAATTATATGGAGTAGCAAATCTTAATAGACCCTCTTACGTTCAGAGGTGGGAGGAGGACCTGGGAGGAACTTTAGAAGACACGGACTGGTCTAACATATGGCTCACATCTAAGTCATCTTCACCCAACATCTTAGCACTGGAGACAAATTATAAAGTCCTAACTCGCTGGTACCTTGTACCCGCTAGAGTGGCAAAATATTCACCTAATACCTCAGCTCTTTGTTTTCGAGGATGCCCAGAAATAGGCACACATTTACACATATGGTGGACGTGCCCAGTAATCCAAACCTTCTGGAAGGAAGTCTTCGTGATTACATCTAAAATATTGAAAAAAATAATACAACCAGATCCATATATAACTTTACTTAATCTAAAACCGGAATGGTTAACACTCTCTCAATTCAAACTTATGATCCAACTAATAACGGCTGCAAAACAAACAGTGGCCAAGGCATGGAAATCTCCTACATTTGTACTAGCAGAAACAATTCACAGAATGAATAATACAATGTCCCATGCTAAGATGGTAGCCATCGATCAAAATCAAATTCCAAAATTTGAAAAACTTTGACATCCTTGGATAAAACAACAGTTCCTGTCAAACTTCAATGACTCTGTCCTGTTGCCATGGTAACAGATTAAATGACTTACAGAGACACCCATTCTAAGACTCCAAAGAGAACTAAAAAGAATAATAAACTGACGAGCGGGACAACCTTGTGGACTATACCTCTACCTTTCTACCCTTTTTCTTCTTTCTCTTTCCGTTTCTCCACCTTACGATTAAAGCTCATTATCAGAATTTATTTGACCAATATACACTCTACCTGTAAACAATATGTATAGTAGGTATAAATCATTTAAATACCTACAAAAGTGACTAAGGAAATGATATATATCTTTAATTTAGGTTTACGTGAACCCAATGTTTAATATTTGAAATTTCATGATATTTACCCATATAAACCCTACTGTAAAACAATGAGCTTACTTTATAGATCCTTGTAAACTTACTTTATGTATCTTTATAATATTGTATACTCAATAAACTTCTTTTGACAAGGAAAAATTGTTGTGAGATGAAGAGTAACAAGTGAAAGTGACAGAGAAAAATATATTTTATCAAAACATCAAAACATTCCACATTGTAGCATTCTTAAAATCAAAATATTTTAAGCAGAAGCAACAATGTTGCAAAGGAATATTTATTTCACAGAAAGATACATTTCATGTCAACATTAAAAGGTTTTTTTGTGAAAGTTAGAATTGTTCCATTAGAATCAGTGACTGAAACTTCATTTGGACTAAATTAGAGCAGATTTTAACTTCCAAAAAATGTTCTCTAATTAGCTCTCATTTTGGTATTTACTATAGCTCCAGGTAAAAAAGACACTGGAGATAAAATGAGAATTATTTTCAGGTCTGAGCATGCTCAGTTGTGTTTGCACCTAGTTGTCCAAAACGGGGAATTTTTCACTTTTCAGACTTTTAAAGATATTTCAGTGTAGAAATCACTTTTTCACACAGTTTAAAAGCAGATAATCTTTAAATAATATACCGCATATTTCAGTACCATTTAGACAATTATATCATGTTCTAAACATTATTTCTATGTGCAATTCTTTAGGTTTTAGCAGAGTAAGGGTTTGGGCACTATTTAGATTCAGGGAGCTATAGTAAATTCGATTTGGGGAGAATTTTCTCACCAGCGCTATAGTGAATACCGTTTTAGCGCGAATTAGCGCTATTAGCGGTAATTCACGCTAAATTGCCGCGAATTAGCGCTAATTCGCGGCAATTTGCGCAAATTAGCGCTATAGTAAATGACCCCCTGTGTGTTTATACCCTGCTTAATAATACCGTTCTTGACTGGAGATTCATCCTCTCTATTTGCCCTACCTATGCCGTGTACACATGAGCGGACCGAATCCGGCGGACAATCCTACTGTGTGTGGGCTTTATCGGACCTTCAGCTGACTTTTTCTGTTGAAAGTCTGATGGACTTTAGATTTGGAACATGCTTCAAATCTTTATGCTGGAACTCCGCCGGACCCAGTTCCTTTCGAGAAATCCACTCGTCTGTATGCTAGTCCGAAGGACAAAAAAACGACACATGCTCAGAAGCAAGTACGAGATGGAAGCGCTCGGTCTGGTAAAACTAGTGTTGTAGCTAGCACATTCCTCATGCTGCAAATTCTGTGATCGTTGAGTGCAGCGCATTAATTGTCTTCTTTATAATGCTAGAAGAACGAAGTTGTTTTGCTGCTCATATACACACAGAGTTCTCACAAACTGATTTCTGGATTATTTCTCTTTGATCCCATGAATGATATTGTATTTTTTAAAAGCCCGATCTCCATACTAATGTTTACACATTTGTTTTTTGGAGTCATCTTTTATTATTTTTTATTTCATCGAGATCTTTTTTTAGGATTGTTACACAATTATTTTATAGTGATCTCCATATATATATATTTTTTTTTGGTGTAAAGTTACCACAAGCTTCTTGTTTATTTATTTATTTGGGTGTAAAGTTAACACAAGAACATTAGATATTTTTATTTTTTGTAACCTCAAGGAGGTTGTTGTCCCTTGTTAATTTGACATTGTCTTTTAGAAATGTATTTTAATAAAAACACATAGGCAAGTATTTTCTGAAAATAAAATATCCATTTATTCTGGTTAACAAAATAAAGATGAAGTCAACGCTGGAGAAACTTTTGGAATTTGTGAAGCCTTTTGGCCCCAGGGCACACACATCAAGTCTGTGGAAAAGAAAAATGGGATCTTAAGGAATCCATATAATAGGGAGCACAATCTGGTCCAGGAATCCCAGAGATTAAGAGCAGCAGCAGATGACATATATGTCCCCAGGCTGTGGTATTACACCAGCCTGCGTCTTCTGTCAGATTAGACTGAAGTCAGGTCATCACTTTCTTCTCTTCGTCGCAGCATTCCCTCCGCGCTGCTCTGCACCCTTCCCTGCAGCCTTCCCTCCACGCTGCCCTGCAGCCTTCCTTGGAGGCTGTGGCTCTGGTGGTTGACTTGTGGCAGGAGGAGGAGGAGGGGCTTGCTCATTTATTTGGGTGTTGACAGTTAACTCGCCCTTCAGCCCCTTGTGAAGGACATCAGAAAAAAAGTTTTTCACACAGGAGGCGTTGGCCCTTTTCCATTTTGAGCAACCTGCTGGCTATATAGGAGCCATAGGCCTCTTCAGCTTCGGAGGGGCTCTTGAGGAAATTTGTAGCTTCTCTCATGGGGCGCAGTGATGCCTCCTCTGTCACTATCCCCTTTCTAGGTCTTTTTGTATGAAGGTGGAGGGGAGGCACCTGCGATTGTGTGAGGCTCCTACTGGGCCTGGCCACCTCCTGGCTGACACTAACCCCTGCCTCCTCCTGGCTGTCACTGGGCCCGGCCTCCTCCTGCCTGCCACTTTCCACACTTTCCTCCTGGCTGAGCTCATCCTGTGTATAAAAAAGGGACAACGTTTTAGTTTTTGGTTCATCAATCACACACAATTTTCAGCTCATGACTTGCAAATTCAATGTTAATACATATAAAAGAGTATCATTCTGACCCCAGCATTTTTTTAAGCTGGTGACAAACATTTTTGGCCACTACTGTCAATTGATATGTAGACATCATTTTTTGGATAAAATCCTTAATAGGTAATCAATTAGAAAATCTAGTTAACATCATTAATATTAGGACACTAAATATGTCTAGAAATAATATACCTGGCTCCAGATGGTCGCATCCAGTTCTTCCAGGATGGAAGTCCCAGGTTGGTCCTCATCAGCCTCTGCTGGGGTGGAGGGAAGGGTGGAGGGAAGGGTGCAGGCAAGGGTGGAGGGAAGGGTGCAGGGAAGGGTAGAGGGAAGGGTGGAGGGAAGGGTGGAGGGAAGGGTCGAAAGTAATTCCCTGGCTTCAGTCAGGTCATCAAGAAAATTAGTTTATCGAAGTACCACAGCCTGGGTACATACACATCATCTGCTGATGCTCCTGATCTCAGGGAAGTCTGGATCTTGTTATGCTCCCTCCTATACATATTTCGCAACACCCCAATTTTCTTTTCCAAATCTCCACGGTTGCTTCTGGGATGAAAGTCTGCACAAATGCCAGAAGTCTCTCCAGCGTTGACTTCCTTACTGGTTTAATGTAATTATGAGGGTGTTTGACCTCCCACAGATTCCTCATCTCCCTGTACTTCTCAATAAATGGTATCAGAAATTCAGGGTCCTTAAACTTATTATTCATTTTTGCTGTAAGACAATACACAAGACAAAATGTCAGCCTAAACTCACATAATCTTTTCCCAAACATAATAAGTATTACTCTTTAAACAGTATAGGCTGCTACAAAGTAAAGAAAATTTACCTTCATTTCGGATGCTCGTAACTTCTTCTCACACAGAACGTACGAACGGCACATGTGGGTTAGCTTTATATAAACTGCGCATGCGTGAATCTCCGCCTGCGTCGCCCGCCCCTGACATTTTTTTCATTAACCACTTGTCAACTGCCTCACGCCTATATACGTGAACAGAGCGGCACGGGCAGGCAAAATCACGTACCTGGTACGTGATTGCCTTCCCGCGGGCGGGGTGTCCGACCGGACCCCCCCCAGTGCCATCGGCAGTCGGCATTTGGTTGGGAGCGATGAGAGACGAGGGGGAGACCATCCGATCGTGGCCCCCCTCGTGATCGCTCCCAGCCAATGAGAAACATCCCCTGCCTCTGTATAGTACACAGAGGCAGAGGATGTGATGTCATCTCTCCTCGGCTGGGCAGTTTCCGTTCCAGCGCCGAGGAGAGAAGACATGTAAGTGCACCAATACTCACACACAACACAGTAGAACATGCCAGGCACACTAAACACCCCCGATCCCCCCCCGATCGCCCCCCGATCCCCCCCCAATCACCCCCCCTAGTCACAAACTGACACCAAGCAGGTTTTTTTTTTTCCCTGATTACTGCATGGTGTCAGTTTGTGACAGTTAGCAGTGGTAGGACAGTGAGTGTTAGCCCCCTGTAGGTCTAGGGTACCCCCTAACCCCCCCTAATAAAGTTTTAACCCCTTGATCACCCCCTGTCGCCAGTGTCGCTAAGCGATAATTTTTCTGATCGCTGTATTAGTGTCACTGGTGACGCTAGTTTGGAACGAAAATATTTAGGTTCGCTGTCAGCGTTTTATAGCGACAGGGACCCCCATATACTATCTAATAAATGTTTTAACCCCTTGATTGCCCCCTAGTTAACCCTTTCACCCCTGATCACCGTATAACCGTTGCGGGTGACACTGGTTAGTTTGTTTATTTTTTATAGTGTCAGGGCACCCGCCGTTTATTACCGAATAAAGGTTTAGCCCCCTGATCGCCCGGCGGTAATATGCGGTCAGATTAGCGCCAGTACTGCGAACACCCACGCACGCACCGTACATGCACCGTACACCTCCCTTAGTGGTATAGTATCTGAACGCATCAATATCTGATCCGATCAGATCTATACTAGCGTCCCCAGCAGTTTAGGGTTCCCAAAAACGCAGTGTTAGTGGGATCAGCCCAGATACCTGCTAGCACCTGCGTTTTGCCCCTCCGCCCGGCCCAGCCCAGCCCACCCAAGAGCAGTATCGATCGATCACTGCCACTTTTTTTTGTAGCGTTTTGGTGAACTGGCAAGCACCAGCGGCCTAGTACACCCCGGTCGTAGTCATACCAGCACTGCAGTAACACTTGGTGACGTGGCGAGTCCCATAAGTGCAGTTCAAGCTGGTGAGGTGGCAAGCACAAGTAGTGTCCCGCTGCCACCAAAAAGACAAACATAGGCCTGTCGTGCCCATAATGCCCTTCCTGCTGCATTCGCCAATCCTAATTGGGAACCCACCGCTTCTGCAGCGCCCGTACTTCCCCCATTCACATCCCCAACCAAATGCAGTCGGCTGCATGAGAGGCATTTACATGTCCTCCCGAGTACCCCTACCCAATAAACCCCCCCAAAAAAGATGTTGTGTCTGCAGCAAGCGCGGATATAGACATGACACCCGCTATTATTGTCCGTCCTGTCCTGATAATCCTGGTCTTTGCATTGGTGTGAATGTTTTGAAGGCTACCATTCACTAGTTGAGTATTAGCATAGGGTACAGCATTGCACAGACTAGGCGCACTTTCACAGGGTCTCCCAAGATGCCATCGCATTTTGAGTGACCCGAACCTGGAACCGGTTACAGTTATAAAAGTTACAGTTACAAAAAAAAGTGTAAAAAAAAAAAAAAAAACACAAACAAAAATAAAAAAAATAGTTGTCGTTTCATTGTTCTCTCTCGCTCTATTCTCTCTCTATTGTTCTGCTCTTTTTTACTGTATTATATTCTGCAATGTTTTATTGTTATTATGTTTTATCATGTTTGCTTTTCAGGTATGCAATTTTTTATAATTTACCGTTTACTGTGCTTTATTGTTAACCATTTTTTTGTCTTCAGGTACGCCATTCACGACTTTGAGTGGTTATACCAGAATGATGCCTGTAGGTTTAGGTATCATCTTGGTATCATTCTTTTTAGCCAGCGGTCGGCTTTCATGTAAAAGCAATCCTAGCAGCTAATTAGCCTCTAGACTGCTTTTACAAGCAGTGGGAGGGAATGCCCCCCCCACTGTCTTCCGTGTTTTTCTCTGGCTCTCCTGTCTCAGCAGGGAACCTGAGAATGCAGCCGGTGATTCAGCCAGCTGACCATAGAGCTGATCAGAGACCAGAGTGGCTCCAAACATCTCTATGGCCTAAGAAACCGGAAGCTACGAGCATTTTATGACTCAGATTTCGCCGGATGTAAATAGCGCCATTGGGAAATTGGGGAAGCATTTTATCACACCGATCTTGGTGTGGTCAGATGCTTTGAGGGCAGAGGAGAGATCTAGGGTCTAATAGACCCCAATTTTTTCAAAAAAGAGTACCTGTCACTAGCTATTGCTATCATAGGGGATATTTACATTCCCTGAGATAACAATACAAATGATTTAAAAAAAAATGAAAGGAACAGTTTAAAAATAAGATAAAAAAGCAAAAAAAATAATAAAGAAAAAAAAAAGCACCCCTGTCCCCCCCTGCTCTCGCGCTAAGGCGAACGCAAGCGTCGGTCTGGCGTCAAATGTAAACAGCAATTGCACCATGCATGTGAGGTATCACCGCGAAGGTCAGATCGAGGGCAGTAATTTTAGCAGTAGACCTCCTCTGTAAATCTAAAGTGGTAACCTGTAAAGGCTTTTAAAGGCTTTTAAAAATGTATTAATTTTGTTGCCACTGCACGTTTGTGCGCAATTTTAAAGCATGTCATGTTTGGTATCCATGTACTCGACCTAAGATCATCTTTTTTATTTCATCAAACATTTGGGCAATATAGTGTGTTTTAGTGCATTCAAATTTTAAAAAGTGTGTTTTTTCCACAAAAAATGCGTTTGAAAAATCGCTGCGCAATTACTGTGTGAAAAAAAAATGAAACCATTTTAATCTGTAGGGCATTTGCTTTAAAATAATATATAATGTTTGGGGGTTCAAAGTAATTTTCTTGCAAAAAAAATAATTTTTTCATGTAATCAAAAAGTGTCAGAAAGGGCTTTGTCTTCAAGTGGTTAGAAGAGTGGGTGATGTGTGACATAAGCTTCTAAATGTTGTGCATAAAATGCCAGGACAGTTCAAACCCCCCCAAATGACCCCATTTTGGAAAGTAGACACCCCAAGCTATTTGCTGAGAGTCATGTCGAGTCCATGGAATATTTTATATTGTGACACAAAGAGACAATTTTTTTTTTTTTTTGCACAAAGTTGTCACTAAATGTTATATTGCTCAAACATGCCATGGGGATTTGTGAAATTACACCCCAAAATAAATTCTGTTGCTTCTCCTGAGTACGGGGATACCACATGTGTGGGACTTTTTGGGAGCCTAGCCGCGCACGGGACCCCGAAAACCAAGCACCGCCTTCAGGCTTTCTAAGGCCGTAAATTTTTGATTTCACTCTTCACTGCCTATCACAGTTTCGGAGGCCATGGAATGCCCAGGTGGCACAAACCCCCCCAAATGACCCCATTTTGGAAAGTAGACCCCCCAAGCTATTTGCTGAGAGGTATAGTGAGTATTTTGCAGACCTCACTTTTTGTCACAAAGTTTTGAAAATTGAAAAAAGAAAAAAAAATGTTTTTTCTGGTCTTTCTTCATTTTCAAAAACAAATGAGAGCTGCAAAATACTCACCATGCCTCTCAGCAAATAGCTTGTGGTGTCTACTTTCCAAAATTGGGTCATTTGGGGGGGGGTTGTGCCATCTTGGCATTTTATGGCCTTCAAAACTGTGATAGGTAGTGAGGAGTGAAATCAAAAATGTATGCCCTTAGAAATCCTGAAGGTGGTGCTGGGTTTTCGGGGCCCCGTACGCGGCTAGGCTCCCAAAAAGTGCCACACATGTGGTATCCCCGTACTCAGGAGAAGCAGCTGAATGTATTTTGGGGTGCAATTCCACATATGCCCATGGCCTGTGTGAGCAATATATCATTTAGTGACAACTTTTTGTAAATTTTTTTTTTTTTGTCATTATTCAATCACTTGGGACAAAAAAAAAATATTCAATGGGCTCAACATGCCTCTCAGAAATTTCCTTGGGGTGTCTACTTTCCAAAATGGGGTCATTTGGCGGGGTTTGTACTGCCCTGCCATTTTAGCACCTCAAGAAATGACATAGGCAGTCATAAACTAAAAGCTGTGTAAATTCCAGAAAATGTACCCTAGTTTGTAGACACTATAACTTTTGCGCAAACCAATAAATATACGCTTATTGACATTTTTTTTACCAAAGACATGTGGTCGAATACATTTTGGCCTAAATGTATGACTAAAATTTAGTTTATTGGATTTTTTTTATAACAAAAAGTAGAAAATATCATTTTTTTTCCAAATTTTCAGTCTTTTTCCGTTTATAGCGCAAAAAATAAAAACGGCAGAGGTGATCAAATACCATCAAAAGAAAGCTCTATTTGTGGGAAGAAAAGGATGCAAATTTAGTTTGGGTACAGCATTGCATGACCGCGCAATTAGCAGTTAAAGCGACGCAGTGCCGAATTGTAAAAAGCCTCTGGTCAGGAAGGGGGTAAATCCTTCCGGGGCTGAAGTGGTTAATATTCTCCGCGCTTATCTCTAATCTGCACAGTAGGAGCAACAATGGTGGAGACACAGCAGGTGTGTACTAATTACTCCAGTAACAAGGAAAGCCCAGAGCCCAAAATGTCCCGATCCGGAAAGAGGAGATTTGAGGCCTCCAATATGGCCTTTGAAAGGATGGTGGAGATGCTAGCAATTTTGCTAAGAAAACATTACGATTGGAAGCATGGACCGTACCCCCAGCCTAATTTACAAAAGGCAAAAATAATGTCCAAAGTGGTGAAGACCCTGCATCATAATTTTGGGGTACGACGCTCTAAAGACCAGCTGAGGAAACGATGGTCCAACCTTAAATTGAGGGAGCTGGATCAGTACAACGAATCAAGAAAGTTCTTAAAAAAGTAAGTATTTGTCGTGTATTCCTATTCTAATTATTAACTTGCATGCTGCTCCATGTGCTTTTCTTTACTGTACATCGTTATTCGTTCGTTTTAAACATCATTTGTAGGAAACATCATTAGCAAGTATATACAATGTATACAGGGTATTAGTTGATACAGGGTTTAAACAACATTTTGGTCTTGGTAATTTGTTTAGTTTAGGACATTGTTGTCTAGATGTCTTTGAAACTAGAATGAATAGCAAACTTCATTCAGTGGAATGTAAGGAGAGGACACTCAGCAGCTGTTTACACATCTGAACTCAGGAGCACTAGTGTGGGACACCAGAATGTTTGCAGTGACAATGGGGCTTATTTACTAAAGGAAAATACACATGGCACTACAAGTGCACTAGAAGAACCTAGGAGACAGCCAAAAAGAAAGGCAAGCAATAAATAAATTTCTAGATTTTATCTGATCATTATTTTTTATTAAGAAAAATTAAAGATTGTCTGGCATTGCAATGGCCCCCTACCCGTAAAAAAATCATCAGCATTGGGGGGCCAAGCCAGTACGGCCAGTATCCAGGCCCGTCAGAGGATTCTCTGTAAGTCCAGCCTCAGGCCCAAGTGATGCAAGATAATTGATTGAATTATTGCGTAAAAAATTGTGCAGGATGCAACATGCTAGGACAATGTGATTAAGTTTGTAGTCCGCCATGTGGATTGCTGTCTGAAACAGGCGGTACCGGATGGGCAGTATCCCGAAGGCATTCTCAACAACTGTTCTCACTCTGGCCAGCCGGTAGTTAAACAACCTCCTCTCCAGGGTGAGGGTCCTTTGGGGGAATGGCCTCATCAGTTGCTTGCCCAGACCGAAGGCTTCATCTGCAATGAAGACAAAGGGAAGTCCTTCCACATTATCCGCATCAGGTGGCAATCCCAGGCCACCACTCTGGAGACTCTGGTAGAACTCAGTCTGGGCGAAGACTCCTCCATCCGACATCCGGACATTCTTCCCCACGTCCACACACAGAAATTCATATTGTGCCGACACCACCGCCATTAACACAATACTATTAAACCCCTTAATAATTAAAATAGTATGACCCCGAATGCGGTGGTGGCACAATGTGGACGTGTTTCCCATCTATAGCCCCTTCACAATTGGGAAAGTCCCAATGGGTGGCAAAATGGGATGCCACAGTCTGCCATTCCTGTGGCGTTGAAGGAAACTGGAGAGTCAAACAAGAAAAAAATATAAGTACTTTTGCACATAACATTGCAAGCACATTACACAAAAAAACATTCTTGCACAACATCAGTATAACATTAATTTTAAGTATTATTTAAGGACTAAAAATATAAGGCCCACTTATCTGATTCCTCACCCCCTCTGATGGCCCATTGATTAAATTTATTAAGGGGGTGGGGGGATTATAAATCAATTTAAGGACACACAGACCTATTTGGATACATTTTAGGGGGGGGGATTAAAAATCAATTTAAGGACACACAGACAATTTGGATACATTTTAGAGGGAAGGGGGATTATAAATCAATTTAAGGACACACAGACCATTTGGATACATTTTAGAGGGGGGGGGAGATTATGAATCAATTTAAGGACACACAGACCATTTGGATACATTTTAGAGGGAGGGGGGATTATAAAGCAATTAAAGGACACACAGACCATTTGGATACATTTTAGAGGGGGGGGGATTTTAAATCAATTTATGGACACACAGACCATTTGGATACATTTTAGAGGGGAGGGGATTATAAATCAATTTAAGGACACACAGACCATTTGGATACATTTTAGAGGGTGGGTTGGACTTGATGGACTTGATGTCTTTTTTCAACCTCACCTACTATGTAACTATGTAACTATGACACACAGACCATTTGGATACATTTTAGGGTAAAGCACTACAATGGAGCTGACAAAATACATTGTTAAGTGACTAGACTAGGTGGATATGGGCCCAGCATAGCATGCTGGGGAGGTTAGTAAAGGCAAATATGCATGCAAGACAAAAAAGGAGCATTAAAAGTTTACAGCATGCATGAGGTCAAAGGGGACATTCACAGCATTTTGCAATCATGGTAATTAGGGACTGAGTAAAGAAATAAAATACATTAGCAAACATTAAATACAATAAAATGTGATGTTAAAGGATAAATCTTACCTTAATATAGTCCTTCTGCAGGACCTGTATGATGGCAGAACAGGTCTCTGGGATAATGATCCCCAGAGCCTGGGGGAGATGCCTGTCGAGAACTGAAGGTCCAACAGGCTTCTCCCAGTCGCCAAGTACCGCAACGTGGCAACTAGCCTCTGCTCCAGAGTGATGGCTTGCCTCATGCAGGTATCCTACCTGCTGATATAAGGGGTCAGCAAAGCCAACAAACGGTGAAAAACGGGGTCCGTCATCCTGAGAAAGTTCCTGAAATCCTCAGGGTTATTCTCACGAATCTCACAAAGCAAAGGCATGTGAGAGAATTGGTCACGCTGGAGCAACCAATTCTTTGTCCATGAACTCCTCCTTGCCCTATTCATGGACTGGGCTTGGGCTGAAGAATGAACTACAGCACCAAACACATACAAAGCACAAACCCTACGACGAGTACGTACACGCAACATGACTTCAAAACGGTCGGCTGGTCAGAGCGAACTTAACAGAATGCACTGAAGAACAGCAAGGCTTGTGAAGAGTGAGCCAAAAATCAGCAACGAGCAGACAATAACACACTGAATAAATCAATGCGAACTGACTACATGCGCTGAAAAGCAGATACGAACCTCACAAGCACAAACTGAACAACAGTTAAACAATCTGAAAAACACGAGTCTGAAAAGCGCGAATCGTCTCTCATAAAACTTCTAACACAAGATAAACATGAAATTAGCAGAAGGGGCCCAAAGGGTGGTGCACGAGCTATTACACTTCCTTTTTATAGTCTCATCAGATCTGGTGTACATCACCACATACTAGGTGGCTGGACTTTGGTGTGATTGTGTGTAGGCAAGTCCGTTTGTTCAAAAGTCGGAAGTCCGTCAAAAGTCCGTCGAAAGTCCGTCGGAAAGACCGTCATACTTTTGTTGCTGAAAAGTCCGCCCGTGTGTACACTGCATTACAGTTATCATCAAGAGTGAACTTGAAAGACATATCCCCAAATTTTGGACTGTCACCAGAAAATAGAAATACAGGGTAAATCTTCCAATGAGCACAGTAGTTCTTGTGACCCTGGTGACAGCTGGGGATTTATCTCACTTAGGAGGGATTTCCTCTCAATTCCTGCTTTGGTTAAAGAAAATTATTGCTAAGTAGTGTTGGGCGAACAGTTTGAGCCGAGCAAAAGTTCAGCCTGAACATCAGCTGTTCGCTTGTTTGGTGAACACCCAAATTTGTCGGTGCTCAGAGGAATGTTCGCCCACCGAGCACCCCACAATGCACTGCGCACTGCACAGTGCATTCTAGGGCCCTAATTGGATGAAGCAATGTACCTGAACGCTGATCAGGTGCAAAGCTTTGCCCAATCAGGACACAAAGCACATTCAGAGCCAGGATTGGACAAAGTCATGATGACTTTGCCCAATCATAGCTCAGTGCTCATAGTCCCACCCCACAATATAACATTATGCAGTATGTTATTGGAATTGAGATAGATAGAGCAGGGCTCTGTGTGCTACTAGCAAGTTCTGCCTCATATACACTTCAGCTGCTAAACTGAAGTTTAGGAGCATTTGGACATTTTTTTCAGCAGCCCCTGAACTCTCCTCTAAGTTATCTAATGTGTACATGTACACTCAGTAGCTTATAGTAGTTTGGAGGCAGTTGAGGTTACAGGCATTTTTTTTTTTAAAGCAGAAAAATCGCCTTCATGACTGTAGTTTACCAGCATTTTAAACGCTAAATGCTTGTTACCGCGTGTAACCATGGTAAACTGTGTTTATGTGCAATTGCGTTTGTAATGCCGCGTACACACGGTCGGACTTTTCAACTACAAAAGTCGGACAGCCTGTCCGACATACTTCCGGCGTACCTTCGGCGGACTCGCGGCAGACTTTCTTACGAACGGACTTGCGCACACACGACCACACAAAAGTACGACAGCTTAGTACGCGGTGACGTACACCAAGTCCGACGAGACTATAAAACGGAAGTTCAATAGCCCGTACGACACCCTTTGGGCTCCTTCTGCTAATCTCGTGTTTATCTCGTGTTAGTAGAAGTTTGGTGAGAGACGATTCGCGCTTGTGAGACTCGTATTTTTCAGTTCGTTTTAACTGTTGTTCAGTCTGTGCTTGTGAGGTTTGTATCTGCTTTTCAGTGCGTTTGGTCAGTTGGCATTGAGAAATCTTTGTTTTATTGGCCGCTCGTTCCTGATTTTCAGGTCGTTCTTCACAGGCCTTGCTGTTCTTCAGTGCGTTCTGTTTAGTGCGTTCTGACCAGCCGACCGTTTTGAAATCATGTTACCTGTACGTACTCGTCGTCGAGCTCGTGCATTGTATGTGTTTGGTGCTGTAGTTTATTCTTCAGCCCAAGACCAGTCCATGAACAGGGCGAGGAGGAGTTCATGGACCAAGAATTGGTTGCTCCAGCGTGACCAGTTCTGTCACATGCCATTGCTCCGTGAGATCCGTGAGAATAATCCTGAGGATTTCAGGAACTTTCTCCGGATGACGGACCCCGTTTTTGACCGTTTGGTGGCTTTGCTGACCCCCTATATCAGCAGGCAGGATACCTGCATGAGGCAAGCCATCACTCCGGAGCAGAGGCTGGTCGCTACCTTGCGGTATTTGGCCACAGGGAGAAGCCTGCAGGACCTTAAGTTCTCGACAGGCATCTCCCCCCAGGCTCTGGGGATCATTATCCCAGAGACCTGTTCTGCCATCATCCAGGTCCTGCAGAAGGACTATATTAAGGTAAGATATTTTGCTTTTATTAGCATCACATGTTCTTTTATGTAATCTTTGATAATGTAATGTATTTCTTGCTTCAAACACTACTTACCATCATTGCAATATAGTGTGAATGTCCCCTTTTCATCCTCACACATGCTGGATTTTTTTCCTGTTATTTTTTGTCATGCATGTATATTTTCCTTCAATAACCTCCCCAGCATGCAGTGATGGGAACATATCTACCTAGTCTACTCATTTTGAATGTATTTTGTTTGAGTGTATTTAGTGTGCTTATAATTAGCAAGTAGCTAGATTTCCCAACCCCCCCCCACCTAAACTCACTCCAAATAGTGTGCTGCTAATTAGCAATTAGCTAGATTTCCCAACCCCCCCCCCACCTAAACTCACTCCAAATAGTGTGCTGCTAATTAGCAATTAGCTAGATTTCCCAACCCCCCCCCCACCTAAACTCACTCCAAATAGTGTGCTGCTAATTAGCAATTAGCTAGATTTCCCAACCCCCCCCACCTAAACTCACTCCAAATAGTGTGCTGCTAATTAGCAATTAGCTAGATTTCCCAACCCCCCCCACCTAAACTCACTCCAAATAGTGTGCTGCTAATTAGCAATTAGCTAGATTTCCCAACCCCCCCACCTAAACTCACTCCAAATAGTGTGCTGCTAATTAGCAATTAGCTAGATTTCCCAACCCCCCCCCCCCACCTAAACTCACTCCAAATAGTGTGCTGCTAATTAGCAATTAGCTAGATTTCCCAACCCCCCCCCCACCTAAACTCACTCCAAATAGTGTGCTGCTAATTAGCAATTAGCTAGATTTCCCAACCCCCCCCCCACCTAAACTCACTCCAAATAGTGTGCTGCTAATTAGCAATTAGCTAGATTTCCCAACCCCCCCCCACCTAAACTCACTCCAAATAGTGTGCTGCTAATTAGCAATTAGCTAGATTTCCCAACCCCCCCCCTCGTAAAAATTTGCTTGAATGTTCTGTGGTGTTGATTTGTCTAAAGAAAATATATGTTGCACTTTGCAAAATGCATGTGCACTCTACAAGTGCATTTGTTCCAGTGCTTTAGTAAATGAGCAGAAGCTCTGCTGATTTCCATCATCAAATCATATGCAAGCCTCAAAGTGTTTTCATTAATTGCCCTTGCATGTGATTGTGTACTCCTTGCAACATGAATGCCTTTTTACATTACCTCATTTACTGTAAGCTGGTTAGCAACTGCAACTGCAGAGTGCGACAACTGCAGTCTTGTAGCCTTTTTAGTCCCTAAATTCCTGCGTGTCCTAAAAGAAATCTATTTTACGGATTTCACAACCCCCTAAAATGTAATCAATGTTCCATCAGAGGGGGTGAGCAATCTGATAAGTGTGCCTTTCCATATTAGTTTTTCCAGAAGAATTAAATTATTTAATGTTATACTGATGCTGGGGAATAATGTTTTGAATTGTCTAATTTTATTGCAATGTTAGCTTCCAAATTAATTGATTTTGGTTTTCTTGTTTGATTCCCCAGTTTCCTTCAACACCACAGGAATGGCAGACTGTGGCATCCCATTTTGCCAGCCGTTGGGACTTTCCCAATTGTGGAGGGGCTATAGATGGGAAACATGTCCACATTGTGCCACCACCCCATTCGGGGTCATACTATTTCAATTATAAAGGGTTCCGCAGTATTGTTTTAATGGCGGTGGTGTCTGCACACTATGAATTTTTATATGTGGACGTGGGAAAGAATGGCCGGATGTCGGATGGAGGAGTATTTGCCCAGACGGAGTTCTGCCAGCGTCTCCAGAGTGGTGGCCTGGGATTGCCACCTGATGCGGATAATGTGGAAGGACTCCCCTTTGTCTTCATTGCCGATGAAGCCTTCGCTCTGAGCAAGCACCTCATGAGGCCATTCCCCCAAAGAACCCTCACCCCGGAGAGGAGGGTTTTTAATTTCCGGCTGGCCAGAGCTAGAAGAGTGGTTGAGAATGCGTTTGGAATTCTGGCCAGCCGGTTCCGCCTGTTTCAAACAGCCATTAATTTGGCGGAATACAAACTTAATTTTATCATTTTATCGTGCTGCATTCTGCACAACTTTTTAAACAAACATTCTCAGAATTATATAGGCACAGTTGGGCCTGAGGCCGGACTTATAGATGACAACCTTACGGGCCTGGATAATGTCCGTACTGGCTTGGCCCCCCAAAGTGCCCGTCAAGTTAGACAGCAATATGTTAATTATTTTATGGGTAGGGGGGCCATTGCAATGGGCCATGATATTTAATTTTTTAAAATAAAAAAAAATATGGATGAAATCTTGAATTATATTTCTTGCTTGCCTTTCTTTTGGGCTTTCTCCTAGGTTATGGTCGAGCAGTTGTAGTGCCAACTGTATTTTCATTTTAAATGTCTAAATAAAAGCTCCATTGCCACTCTAAACAACTTTTTGACAATTATAACCAAACTGATACTGAGCATTGAAATAACAAACCACACATTTATTTAATTCCTATAAGGAGATGTTTTTATTAATGGTTGTTATGCATTCAGTTCTGCATTTAGTATAAAATGTTCATAGACAAAAATATAATGATATCTTAATAATTTCGAAAAATATAAGTATATTTAAATATTTAGACATAATCCACAAAAAATATTTTTGGCTTTTTGATTTTCGCAAACAGGCTTTTTTTTTGTTTTTTTTTTTAAATCAAGTTTTTTTACTTTTTTGCGTTTTTTAAAATCAAGTTTTTTATGTTTTTTTTTTTGGCAAATAAAGTTTTTTTTATTTTGGTTTTAAAATCAATTTTTTTTTAATTTTTTTTTTTATATCCAGTTAATTTTTTTATTTTGTTTTTGAGAAAATCAATATTTTGTTTTTTTTGGTTTGAAAATCAATTTTTGTTTTTTTTTGGTTTTAAAATCAATTTTTTTATTTTTTTTTGGTTTTAAAATCAATTTTTTTTTTTTTTTGGTTTTAAAATCAATTTTTTTTTTTTTTTTGGTTTTAAAATCAATTTTTTTTTTTTTTGGTTTTAAAATCAATTTTTGTTTTTTTTGGGGTTTTAAAATCAATTTTTTGTTTTTTTTTGGGTTTTAATATCAATTTTTATTTTTTTTTTTTATTTAAAATATTATTTTTTTTTTTGGTTGTTGTTTTTTTGAAAATCAAGTTTTATTTTTTTGTGGATTTTGAATGTATTTTCGAGAAACAGCCCTCCTTTTTAAAATTAGGTTAAACAGCCATTTATGTTCAGCCAAAAAAATAAAGAGAAGGCCCAGAATGGGGTCAGCAAAACAGGAAATGAAGGACATGATCGATGTTTTGGGGTTTCAAAAAGGGCATTTAGATTCGACCCAAAACATCAATCATGTCCTTCATTTCCTGCTGCATACGATCCAGCCGATTCTGCATTTCATCCATGTCCTTATTCCAGGCCATTATTTGACCAATTAGCCGTTGGGCACTTTCAGAAGTGAAATAGTCACTTTGTGTACCTAAAGTGGAATGAAACCAAAAAATGTATTTAGAAATATGCACACATACATAGTTTACCTTACCATAATAAAGCTGTTGTCTCAGACACTGACCTGGTGGGGTGCCCATGTAGCCTAATTCCTCCACATCCTCGGGGGTGGCACTGTTGCTTGAATCAAGCACAACCAGATCCCCTAAAATAGAGTAGAAAAATTACATTAAACAAAAGGCAGCCATGCATAGATTACCGTAAGCTGGTGTGTCAGACACTCACCTGGTGGGGTGCCCATGTCGCCCACCTCTCCTTCCTCCACATCCTCAGTGGGGCTTGGGCTGATTTCCCAATCATGTTTGGCTTGGGGTGGACTGTCTTCTTGTTGGCTGAGTGATTTTTCCCCTATGTGAAACAAAAAATTATTAATCTACTTAGCACACAGATATTTTAGTACATAGTCATTTTCTAACATTTGTAGTGAAGTGGTTTGTGTAGAGTTCCTATTTTACCTCAATATTTAAAATTATAAAGACATATCGGATAGATAGATATCTAGATATCAATATCTCAAAATATAGTTAATAATCTTTTGATCTCTCTCTCTCTCTCTCTCTCTCTCTCTCTATATCTGGAACAAAATCTATAAATATCTAACTAAATGTAAATAAAAAAAGATAACTTAAAATATTCCAAAAGAATGTTTTACATTTCTATATCTATCTATCTATATATCTATATCTATATATTTTTTTATATATATATAAATATATATATATATAAAAATATATATATCTAAAAATATATATATATATATATATATATATAAAAATATATATATATATATATATATATATATATATATATCTAAAAAAATATATATATATATATATATATATATATATATAAAAAAAAATATATATATATATATATATATATTTATATATATATATATCTAAAAAAAAAAATATATATATATATATATATATATCTAAAAAAAAATATATATATATATATATATATTTTTAGATATATATATATATATATATATTTTTACATAGATCTATCTATAGATATGTAACGAGGTTTTGTAAAAGATCGTTTGAAACGATGAACAAAAAAATCGTATAGGAAGGAAAAGCACATGGAGCAGTATACAAGGTAATAAACACAAGAGAAAAACACGACAAGTACTTACTTTTTTTAAGCACTTTCCGGATCCGTCTATATTGATCCGGCTCCCTGAGTTTCAGGTCAGAGCATCTTTTGCGAAGTTGATCTCGGGAACGCTGTACCCCAAAAGAAGCCTGCAAAGTGTCCACGACCTTCGCCATTATTTTGGCCTTGCGCAAATTTGGCCGTGCGTACGGCCCATACTTCCCATCATAGTCGTCTTTGTGAAGAATGGCCACCATCTCCACCATTTCTTTAAAACTCATATTGGAGGCCTTAAATCTAGGCCTCACAGATTTTGTGGACGTTCCAGCCTCCGGGCTTTTTCCACTACCTGAGGACATGTCAGGTGTCTCCGCCATTATTTACCCCACTACGCGCCGTAACTAAAAATGGGCGGAGAACATGAGTTAAAATCGAACGTCAGGGGCGGGCGACGCAGGCGGAGTTTCACACATGCGTAGTGTATAAAGAGGGGCCTTGCGCACGTGTCGTACGTACGTTCTGTGCGTCGAATTAGGGGGCGGAGAACATGAGTTAATTTCGAACGTCAGGGGCGGGCGACGCAGGCGGAGTTTCACACATGCGTAGTGTATAAAGAGGGGCCTTGCGCACGTGTCGTACGTACGTTCTGTGCGTAGGTGATAGTGGACCAGGACGTTACAAAACGAAGGTAATTTTATTTTATTTTTTTCTTTGTTTTTTTTGGGGGGGTTTTATGGTCATGACTTTGTAGCAAGCGGCCTATATGGCTTGATAGATTGATGAGGCCTACATAGGGAGAAGATGATGAGGGGTTAGCAGAAACATATAATAAGTGTTTTTGGTCTTGTGACTTTCTCTTTTCCAGATATAATGAATCCCCTATTTAAGGATCCAGAGTTCCTTACAGCTTTTATTTCGAAATATCGAGAGATGAGGAATTTGTGGGAGGTGAAACACCCTCAGTATTATGCCAAGCATGTGAGGAAGTCAACGCTGGAGAGACTTCTGTCCTTTGTCCAGGCGATCATCCCGGGAGCAACAATGGAGACAGTGCTCAAGAAAATTGGGGTCTTGAGGAACATGTATAAGAGGGAGCATAGGAAGATCCAGGAATCAAGGAGATCAGGAGCATCAGCAGATGATGTTTATGTACCCAGGCTGTGGTACTACAATCAACTCCGTTTTCTTGATGACCAGAATGAAGCCAGGGCATCACTTTCAACCCTTCCCTCCACCCTTCCCTCCACCCTTCCCTCCACCCCAGCAGAGGCTGATGAGGAGCAAGCTGGGTCTTCCATCCTGGATGAACCGGATATGACCATCTGGAGTCAGGTAAATTTTTTTAACAAATATTTACTGTACTAATATTAATGATGTTAACTGGATGTTATAATTGTCTAAAATAATTTTGCACTCAAAATTGTGTATACATATCAAATGACAGTAGTGGCTAAATATGTTTGGCACCTGCTTGAAATAATTAGGGTGTCTGATTAGACTCTTTTATTAAAGAGATGTATTCACATTGAATTTGCTAGTCATGAGAAGCAAACTGTGTGTCATTGATGAACCCAAAAAAATATACTAAAACTATTGTCCTTTTTTTATACACAGGATGAGTCCATCCAGGAGGAATGTGGGGAAAGTGGCAGGCAGGAGGAGACCGGGCCCATGGACAGCCTGGAGGAGGCCGGATTCACCATCATCCTGGAGGAGGCTGGGCCCAGTGTCAGGCAGGAGGTGGCTGCTCCCAGTGAGGTGGCTGGGCCAAGTGAGGTGGCTGGGCCAAGTGAGGTGGCTGGGCCCAGTAGGAGCCTGACCCAATCCCAAGTGCCTCCCCTCCACCTTCCCAAAAAAAGGGCCAGGAAGGGGATGGTCACACAGGACGCATCCCTGCGCCTCATGCAAGAGGCCACCCGTTTTTTAACGAGCCCCCCCGAAGCGGAAGAATCCTATGGCTGCTACTTAGCCAGCAGGCTTCTTCAGATGGATTGGGAGCAGCGCCTCATTTGTGAGCGACTATTTGGGGAAACAATCCATAAGGGGCTGCAGGGCACGCTAACACAAAACACCCAACTACATGAGGCAGCCCCCCCTCCTCCTCCTCCTCCTCCTCCTCCTCCTCCTCCTGCCACAACTGAAACACCAGAGCCACAGCCTCAAAAGAAGGCTACAGGGAAGGCTGCAGGGAAGGCTGCAGGGCAGCGTGGAGGAAAGGCTGCAGGGAAGAGAAGAAAGTGATGACCTGGGTTCAGTCTGGTCTGACAGAAGACGCAGGCTGTTGTAGGACCACAGTCTGGGGACATCTAGATCATCTGCTGGTGCTGTTGATCTCTGGGATTCTTGGACCAGGTTGTGCTCCCTCTTATATGGACTCCGCAAGATCCCAATTTTCTTGTACAACGACTTTTTCCAGCGTTGACTTCCTCTTTATTTTATTTTGACCATGAATAAATGGATCTTTTTTGAGTTTAGCATAAGACTTTATGTGTTTTCTTTTAAATCATTGATTTTACACACAATGTTAAATTAACAAGGGACAACAATCTCATTGTATTTGAAAAAAACAAACCAAAAATACATTACTAATGTTAATAATGTTCAAGTGGTAAGTCTTGAAACTAAAAAAATCTACATAACCAAAAACGGTGCTTTGGGTTCACTTTATATAAAAACTAAAAAATAATCACTAGAAAAAAAAAATAGAATAATGGGTTCTTTGTGGTAACTTTACAAACCTAAAAAAAAAATTATAAAGGGAAAAAGTATTATTAGTATGGAAACATTGTTTTTAAAAAGCATACTATATCATTCATGAGATCAAAGAGAAAAAGAATCCAGAAATCAGTTTGGGAGAACTCTGATTATGAACAGCAAAACACCTTCGTTCTTTAGAACATTCGTAAAGAAGAAATAAAATGCGCTGCATTCAACGATCACAGATTTTACAGCGTGATGAATGTGCTACCTACAATACGAACACTAGTTTTACTAGACCGAGTGCTTCCGTTTAGTTTTTGCTTATGAGCATGCGTCGTTTTTTTGTCCGTAGGACTAGCATACAGACGAGCGGACTTCGGGGTCCGTTGTAGTTACGACGTAAAGATTTGAAGCATGTTTCAAATCTAAAGTACGTCGGATTTGAGGCTAAAAAAGTACGTTGAAAGTCCGGAGAAGCCCACACACGATCGGATTACCAGCCAGCTTTAGTCCGTCAGCGTCCGTTGGACTTTTGTAGCTGAAAAGTCCGACCGTGTGTACGCGGCATAAGAGTTTTTAAAGGGGAAAACATTTCTGATACTTTTTGAAGATATAAAAATGTTAAAAAAAGCATAAATTTCACCACATGCTGTTGTCTGCATCAATGGATGAGTCCAGTAGCAATGAACTCTAGTCCTCTCATGCAATTTTCTACGTCTTCGGAGCCACAGCAACATCAGGAGCCTTTTCTCATACATACTCATGATGGGATCCATAGTGAAAATACAAAAAATAAGACAGCTATCTACAAGCACACTGCTCTCTCTGCTGCTGCTCTTCTCTCCCAGAATGGCTGAAATAGTTAATAATTTATTTGTTTTCCATGCATTGTGGGCATTTAGGAGGGTCTCCTGAGGTTATCTTTAAAAAAACGCTTCTACCCTCAACTGCTGCTTAACTCGCATAAACATGGTATGTAAAAGCTGTAAAATGGATGTTTTTTTACCTTTGGTTTCCAGCTGTCAGGTTTCCAGGCTTTAGAAAAGGTTTTCAGCTGCCTTGTGTACATGAGCCCTAAGTGTGTTTTGTGTAGAGTGTCTGTGTAGTCTGAGTATAGTGTGAGTATAGTGAAGTGTGTCAGTGCAGTGTTAGCGTAGTGTGAGTGTAGTGCAGTGTTTAGCACAGCATTACATAACATTTGGTGCTGTATACAGTGCTGTATACCCCTTTTATTTTATTTTTTGGTTACTGATGTTTTTTGGGGGGAGGTTTGTCCCGTGCCTGTCCCCTTTTTTAAATGGTCAGCTGCAGTTTTTCTGACTGTGACGCTGTTGTTCCCTCTTTTTTATTTATTTTTTATAGTTTTTACATTTCTGTCAGTGACAGTCCTTAATTTAAAGTGCACCAAACATCACTTTTCATTGAATAAAGTGCAGCCAATTACACATTTCCCAGTATCAATTAAATTTGGGTAATAAGCCCCCCATCATGGAGGCCAACAAGGAGAGGCAAACGTTCCCATGCCACTATGAGGGGGCCAGAAACATCTGTGTCCACAGGCAAAAGTGAACATGGTCCGACCTCAGGCAGGACACATTTTTCTCTGTTTAGTGATGTTGCCTGTGCTATCCAGCCACAGCATGCAGAGGAGGTGGAGGACTGGCTTACTAAACCATCCTCATCCTCCTCACCCTTAATCAAACAAGCTGGGACTAATGCACAGTTCACCGCAGCTGCCAGAGTGGCTTATTCTGCCTCCTTGTCCACAGCTACTCCTGCAATAGCCATAGCCCCAGCATCATGCATTGAGGAGTCAGCTGAATTATTTGAACATAGCGTCAGCCCCTTGCTTCTTGAAAATGCACAGGCATTACTTGATTCTGATGTTGGTTCTGAGGTAAAGGAAGGGAGTAACATGAGAGGGGAGAACACTGATAAACAACAAATTGGCAGTCATGTTCCCCCAGCTGCAGCATATTGCCAAGTTGGCTCCAGTGATGATGTGGATGGAGTGGATGATGATGATGGGGTCACTGATGTGACTTGGGTGCTAGATAGAGCAGGGGAGGAAAGTGAGGGAGAGGCACAACCCCAAGGAGGCAGGATGTCCTTCAGAGGCAGCAATCATGTAACAGTAGAGAGTAGGGATGAGCCGAACACCCCCCTGTTCGGTTCGCACCAGAACATGCGAACAGGAAAAAAGTTCGTTCGAACACGCGAACACCGTTAAAGTCTATGGGACACGAACATGAATAATCAAAAGTGCTAATTTTAAAGGCTAATATGCAAGTTATTATCATAAAAAGTGTTTGGGGACCTGGGTCCTGCCCCAGGGGACATGGATCATTGCAAAAAAAAGTTTTAAAAACGGCCGTTTTTTCAGGAGCAGTGATTTTAATAATGCTTAAAGTCAAACAATAAAAGTGTAATATCCCTTTAAATTTCGTACCTGGGGGGTGTCTATAGTATGCCTGTAAAGGGACACTATTGCATTGCCGACAATACACATAGAAGTTCATTGATAAAAACGGCATGGGAATTCCCCAAAGGGGAACCCCGAACCAAAATTTAAAAAAAAAAATGACGTGGGAGTCCCCCTAAATTCCATACCAGGCCCTTCAGGTCTGATATGGATATTAAGGGGAACCCCGGCTAAAATTTTAAAAAAAAAATGACGTGGGGTTCCCCCTAAATTCCATACCAGACCCTTCAGGTCTGGTATGGATTTTAAGGGGAACCCCGCGCCAAAAAAAAAAAAACGGCGTGGGGTCCCCCCAAAAATCCATACCAGACCCTTATCCGAGCACGCAACCTGGCAGGCCGCAGGAAAAGAGTGGGGGACGAGAGTGCGGCCCCCCCCTCCTGAACCATACCAGGCCACATGCCCTCAACATTGGGAGGGTGCTTTGGGGTAGCCCCCCAAAACACCTTGTCCCCATGTTGATGAGGACAAGGGTCTCATCCCCACAACCCTGGCCGGTGGTTGTGGGGGTCTGCGGGCGGGGGGCTTATCGGAATCTGGAAGCCCCCTTTAACAAGGGGACCCCCAGATCCCAGCCCCCCCGTGTGAAATGGTAAGGGGGTACAAAAGTACCCCTACCATTTCACTAAAAAACTGTCAAAAATGTTAAAAATGACAAGAGACCGTTTTTGACAATTCCTTTATTTAAATACTTCTTCTTTCTTCTATCTTCCTTCATCTTCTGGTTCTTCTGGTTCTTCTGGCTCTTCTGGTTCTTCCTCCGGCGTTCTCGTCCAGCATCTCCTCCGCGGCATCTTCTATAGAGTATATCTCGGATGAGGAATGGACTACCATATTAGATAATGTACTTAAAATATCACTGTCCTCATCTCAAAAACGTACTCAATTATTTATTATACATTGCACCTACCGCACACCTGAGAGATTACACAGATGGCACAGGAGAGATGATCCGTTGTGTCCCCGCTGCCTTGTAGACACTGGTACACTTGTTCACATGCTGTGGAAATGCCCGAAATTGCATAGATACTAGGCTGAAGTGATTAACACCATTAATAGTATCTGGAATCTTAGACTTACTACAGACCCTAAACTTTGTTTGCTGGGTTGGTTGGATGAGGAACAATACACACCCCATACATATATTGCCATCCTCAGAAATTTATTCCTATCTAGGAAAATTATCGCCAGAAAATGGCTATAACGGCCCCCACACACACAGAATGGATTACGTCCGTAAATGATTCTCTTATTAGAGAACAACTTACCTATAAACATCGAGGTAGCCCACAAAAATTTGAATCTATCTGGGAACCCTGGTTAGACACCCTGGGACTGGCTCCATTGCATCTGGTTCAAAATAGAATCTTAGGTGGTAGGGGGGCGTGACCGGAAGCGGATGGAGCGGACGGAGGTGATGGAGGGCGAGGAGTGAGAGTGTGTGGATACCCTGCTCCACATGTAGCATATAGACGATTCGATTGTGGATCTGCCGCAGCCCTCGGTGCCGCTCTTATTCTTCCCGCTGTGGAACCTGCACAGCTGATCCTGTTTGGGGATATACAAGCCGTGACAAGCTGAGACAGCGAGGCGCTCTGGTATGACAGAGCAAGCTTGTGAGATCATAGGAGATAACGGAAGGAGAAGAGGAGAGGAGGGACGGCCGTTGTAGGAACGAACGCCGGGAGACAGCAGAAGGAGTTCACTGTAAGGTTTCCTGGGCATATCCTGTGCCGGACTGTGCTGTGAGTAGTGAAGAGCAGTGGAGGAGGAAGAAATTATCTTATCTTGTCTTCGTTGTGGAGCCTAAAGATATGAACGGGACATCAGAGTGTGTGTTTGATTCTCTGAATCAGTAGACCAGCAGAACGGAGGTATTATCTTATCTTTTCCTGTGTCATAGTCTCCTTGCTGCAGTAAGCTGAGGCTGGTGGAAGTTTAACAGGGGGAAGTGAACTGTTAACCTAGGTGTATGCCGGTGGAGAGATCAATACACTGCTCTTAGAAATACTGCTCTATGCATGCTGGACTGTGAGAACTGTGATAACCCCCTGTTTTGAGTGAGCAGGGGCAATATATAGGCACACGTAAGGGGATTATGGCATGGGTATTCCCCCTGTACTGGTATTGAGGTGTGATATGGCATCTCTTGTTACCTCAGTGCTGCAGAAACTTAACCTGCAGTAATCTAACAACGGACTCTGATCCTGTGGGGATTGTGTGGTGGCACTTTTGCTTGTCAGTTAAGGACTTCCCTGCTGTAGTATAGAAAATAAGCCTCAAGAGCAGACAGGCATCATGACGACTCGATCAACTAAAGAAAAAGAGAAGGATAAAGGGGCTCAGTCTACTGTGGCAGGCGCAACGGCGGCGGCCGTGGCGGCAACCGCCAAGCTAGAGAGAATGGTCCACTCGGCGGAACATACTCCGAATAAAGGGGGACAGCAAGGGCAAACAAAAACAGTAACGGACAGAAAGAGTCAGGGGCTGCCAAGTATGTCAGTAAGTGCTTTGGGCATAAAGAACCATACTAGTAAAGGGCCAGGAGGAGCCGGGAAAGAAACAGATGCCCCTGTTACTATAACACCCCCTGCAGAAAGAGAGCCATCGCTAAAAGACATTCTTGTGGCAATTAATGCATGCAAACTCTCCCTGGGTGAACTAGGAGATCAAATGAAGGAGATCAAGGAGGAACTAGTGCTGGTGCGACAGGAGCTTAGGAAAACAGTAGAAAGAGTAACAGAAGCTGAGCAAAGAATAAGTCTGTTAGAAGATGATGTGTACCCTATGAAACAAGAAATCAAAGTCTGGAAAGAGAGAATAGATAACCTGACGGGAAAATTTGATGAAATGGAAAACAGACTTCGTAGGGACAATGTGAGGGTGGTGGGATTGCCTGAAAGGAGCGAAGGCCCGGATCCGATAGTATTTCTAGAGGGCTGGCTGATTGAAACCTTTGGAAGAGAGACGTTTTCTCAGCAGTTCTCAATTGAAAGAGCGCATAGAGTTCCATTTAGGCCCCCTCACCAAGGAAGACCCCCAAGACCGTTGATAGTGAAATTCTTAAATTTTAAGGATAAAGTAACACTACTTCGAAGGGCTAGAGAAATGGGGAAACTCTTATATTGTGGTACTAGGATTTCAATATACCCAGATTTCTCACCAGACCTACAGAAGCGCAGAGCTGAATTCCTAGGAGTTAAACGTAGCCTGCAAAAGTTTGATGTTACATATGCCCTTCTGTATCCCACCAGGCTTCGGATAAACGCACTGGGGGGAAGTCAGATTTTTGATTCTCCTGCCAGTGCGCTGGCATGGTTGGAAGACAAGAAGGATAATTTGTCAATGAAATAACTGTAAAAAATGGTTTAAATTTATCACTTATAGTTGGGGGAAACACATGAGAAAATTAATATAGTTTATGTGGAGCAGGGATAGGCCCAGACATGGGTATAATGGAAGTTGGATTCGGATGGGGGTGGTTTAAAATAAGTGCTTTTGTAGTTGTAGTGATAGGGGGGGGGGGAAGGAGGATTGGGAGATATGAGTTTTGTGTGGGTGGGGTGGTATGGGATGGTCATTAAACAAGCCTCAAGGGGTAACCTAGAATGGTATGGGTGGGGTAGGAGGGGGGAATATTTAAAAATTCTGATTGGGGGGGGAGGGGAGGGAGGGAGGGGGGGTGGGGGGAAAGGGAACACAAGTGGAAGAACACATGGGAGGGTACGAGCGGGTACACTAAATAATAAGAAAACACACGGTACACTAGTTTATACAATAATACAGTTGGCACAACAAAAAATTAGGTATGATATGTGGTACACTGGGTTATGTAATGACACGCAGGGCATAGCAGAATATGGGTATAGTAGGAAAGTGTGGAGTATGGAAACACGGGTATGCGCTAGAAATAAAAAGTTCACTAATTTAATTTTGACAAATAGGGTAATTATTTCATTGATAATGGGGAGTATTGTAGAACAAGGGGTAGATTGGATACAGGCGATATTAGGGATGGTTGGAGTTCTGGGGTTAATATGGCAAGACACCCGACGGTGTACTTCTCTTCCGGTAGCTTTTTCTATAGTTGTTGCTAATAATTATGTTTAAGTATAATCAATGGCATTGAATATCGGATCGTGGAATGTCCGAGGGTTAGGTACCTCTGTTAAAAGGGCTGCTGTTTTTGATATGCTTGATATTTTTAAAGTGGGTATTGCCTGCTTGCAGGAGACACACTTGACCAATGACACAAAAGGTCAAATAAAGAATAAACACTTTCAGTACCAATACCATGCGGTACACACCTCGTATTCTAGAGGTGTGGCAGTGTTAGTTGGTGGAGGGATAGTGTTTACCTGCAAGCAGTGCAAGATTGATGGGGAGGGCCGTTATATTTTCCTACATTGCATAATAGAAAATCAAGAATGTATACTTGCAAATATTTACATCCCCCCTCCTTTTAAGTTAGAGGTCTTGTACTGTTTACTGGAGTTTGTAGTTGATAGACCTAACATACCAGTTATTGTAGTTGGGGATTTCAACATCATAATTAACAAAAAAATGAATAGGTTTCCCCCAGGTAATCAGGGATGGGGGCCACAAGGAAAGCGTATGGGTGAATTTCTTGAAGAAGCTGGATTGTTGGACCTCTGGAGAATACGGAACCCGGTAGCACAGCAATTTTCATGCTATTCGGGTTCTTATTCCACACTTTCAAGAATCGATCTTATATTGGGCAACAATTTAGCTTCCCAAATAATTAAAGATATAGTCTACCAACCTAGGGGGGTGTCGGATCACTCGCTGTTAACGGCTATGGTAAATATAAGGAATAATAAATTAGGTGGGCTGTGGAGGATGAACCCAATATGGTTCGAACTAATAGAAGGTCAGAATGAGATTGTAGGCAAGGTAAAAGAATTTATAGATTTTAATACGGATACAACAACAAGAGGGGTGATGTGGGATGCATTAAAGGCGTATTTGAGGGGTTTACTTATCCAGCAGGTTTCAAGGACAAAAAAGAAATCGTTGGAATGGGAAGTTAAGATCAGGGCAGAGTTAGCTGCGGCCGAAAGGGAGTATCTGAAGGAGCCATCCGCTGATACTAGGAGTCAGTGGGAGAATAAGCAACAAACATATAAAGAGGTAATGGTCAGGAAATCGGAAAACAAAAGAATGTTCCAAAAACAAATAGCGTATGGGGAAGGGGAAAAAGTGGGTAAGATGCTGGCCTATATTGTTAGAGCCAGTGCCTCACCTTCTGCAATCCCCGCCATTAGAACCATGGGCGGGGAGATATCATCTGTGACAGAGGAGATAAGTAATACATTTAAGGAATATTATGAAGAGCTGTATAAGTCCCGGGGGGGTGCGGGAGGGGAGGAAATGGACAGTTTCTTCAAGAATATTGAACTACCCTCCCTCACAGACACTGACAGAGAGGTTTTGGAGGCTCCGATAACATTAGAGGAAATAAGAATGGCAGTAGCAGAAATGGCAAATCAGAAGTCCCCGGGTCCCGATGGCCTACCTGCTGAAACATATAAAAAATATGGGGAAATTTTACTGCCGGAGCTCCTTAATGTATTTGACATGGCAAAGAAGGAAGGTAAGTTACCCAAATCAATGACCGAAGCTACGATTATTATGCTGCCCAAGGAGGGGAAAGACCCCTTAGAGCCTGGGTCTTATAGGCCCATTTCCTTGCTGTGCGCAGATGCTAAGATTCTCGCAAAGACGCTTGCTATTAGACTTAAGAAAATAATTTCAAAATTAGTCCACACAGACCAAACGGGTTTTATTCCCCAGAGGTCACTTAGTAGGAATATCAGGAGGCTGTTTTTAAACCTGCAAATACCCATAGAGAACACGGGGTCAAGGGCGGTCATGATGTTGGATGTGGTAAAGGCATTCGACAGCCTGGAATGGGGGTTTATGAGGCGTGTCTTGAAGGAGTTTGGCTTCGGTCCATCCTTTAGGAAGTGCGTTGAAATTTTATACAACGACCCTAGCGCTAAAGTTAAGGTCAATAATACCCTTTCAGCTGGATTCCGATTGGAAAGAGGCACAAGGCAGGGGTGTCCTCTGTCACCCTTGATTTTTGCCCTGGCCATGGAACCAGTGGCCGCAGCAGTGAGGCAAATTTAGCTTATGGAGGGGTTCCGGAGAAGAGGTAGAGAGGAGAAAATCGCACTATATGCGGACGATGTCCTCATATTTCTAGGAGATACGGAGCGCTCACTTGGGCAGGTGATAGACATATTCACGAGTTTTGGAAAGCTATCTGGTCTCACCATAAATTGGGAAAAATCAATGCTATTACCGGTAGACCCTATTAGGAAAAATGCCTATTTGGAGAGTATACAAATAGAAATAGTGGAGATAGTAAAATACTTAGGTATTTATATAACAAAGGACCCAGGTAATTATATTAATCATAACTTGATCCCCCTGTTGACAAAGTTTAAAAATAAAGTCAATATATGGAGGAGGTTTCCCTTATCAGTTGCTGGACGATGCAATTTGGTCAAAATGCTGTGGTTGCCCCAGTTATTGTTCATATTGCAGAATTCACCAATATGGATTTATAAGAAATGGTTTAAAAAAATAGACACAATATTAAGAGATCTTATATGGAAAGGGGGACAATCAAGGATTAGCTTACAAACCTTGCAATTATCAACTCAAGAGGGGGGTATGGCAGTCCCATATCCCCAATTCTATTTTTTAGCAGCTCAGTTACAGCACATAGGGTCAGGGGATGAAAATAATGAGGGTATAATGACCATGGGAGCGCCACATGAAACATTTATGGAGGTGCTGAAGGCGAATTCTTTTGTCTCTAGACCCCCCACAGTTAAATTAATAATAAAAGTTTGGAAATCCATTAAAGTGCTGGAAGGCGTGGAAGGAAAGGCTAGGTACACTCCCCTTTGGGATAATAAGTATTTACAAGAATTAAAACCAATGGGAAAAATAAAGTCTTGGGAAACAAAAGGAATAGTAAAGTTGGCCCAACTGTATAATGGTAGCACACTCAAAACATTCATTTCACTAAAGGAGGAATTTGATATTCCGAATCATACGTATTATAACTATCTACAAATAAGGCATGCCCTAAAGGCTCAATTTGGGGAACAAGGTCCGAGGTGGAGCCTCTCCCCTATCCTTTGCAGAATGGGTAGTGCGGATGGACACAAAGGTTCCATAGCAGAAATGTATCCATTGTTATGCAGAGGTGGGATGGAGAGTCCAGAAAAGCTCAAGTGTAGAAGCAAATGGGAAAGAGACATGGGCAACATATCGGATGAACAGTGGAGAAAGATGTTGGAGGGAGGACATCAGGTCTCGGTATCACCCGCGCAGAAGTTCTCACACCTAATGCTCCTTCACAGGGCATACTACACACCAAAGAGACTGTTTGAATTTGGGCGACGGGCGGATGCAAATTGTCCAAGATGCCAGAATACGGGGGACCTGATCCATATGATATGGAAATGCCCAAAATTACATCGGTACTGGACAGAAATATTAGAACTTATAAATAAGATCTTTAAAGTAGGACTGAAAATGGATCCAAAGTTAGGTGTATTGGGAGTTGGGGAATGCCAAGGGAGAGGAAATAATATAAACAAAGCAGTGGTGAGATGCCTATTTCAGGCAAGGAAATTGATAGCCCTGAGGTGGCAGGCGGAGAGACCCCCTTCAAAGGATGACTGGATTAGAACAGTGACAGAAACGGTATGGAAAGAAAAGGTAGTATACGTAAGGAGGAAAAATTTGAAGGAGTTCAAAAAAATTTGGGTCCCATGGTTAGAAGAAATAGGGTATCCCTTGTAAAGTGTGTATAGGAAGAGGTGTTGTAGATGTATACAGAGGATTAAAGAACTACCGAAGGAAAAACAGTTAGACCCCTGGGTTGGAGGGTGGGGGGATAGGCACGGGGAAAAAAAAAAAAAACAGGTGAATAATGTTTTAGGATATTTTATATTTGGAGTGTTGTGCACATGAGTTTGGAATGTTTTATAGTTGATGGAAATTACTGTATAACACTGTGTAATGAATAAAGATTATTAAAAAAAAAAAAAATCTTAGGTGGTAGAACGACATCAATAAATACACCAAATTAGTTTATAATACTGAGAAGAAAGTCTACGATAGAGCAATATTGCAAGAGTGTTAGGACCTGCAAAAGTTTAAATGTTTAGGTTGTGTTATACCCAATGGGTATTGTTTGTTATAGAGCATACTTACCGCTTCTCGCTGATTGAGGGTTAGCGGTAACATACTCCACTCAGAGGCCCCCCCTTTTTTGGGACCGAAAGTGGAGAGGGATAGTATCCTATTAAGAAGACATATAGGTTATTTAAAAAAAATAAAATAAAAAGAATGAAGACACACTACCACAAATGCCTTATTGTACATATACATCTTTTATTTCTGATATGAAGCTACAAAGCATATTATTATATATGAGTAACATAATGTACAGATATTTATGGTCAGATAAATGTGCTTATTATGTGTCCTAAAATACTACTGAAAAACTTTTGTATGTTTTTTGCGCTTGTTTTTTCTTGTTTTTTCTTTTCAATAAAAATTATCTGATTTAAAAAAAAAAATTCCAGCTTGTCCACATTGCTGGCTTTCCAACTCCTGCCTTTCTGTGTGGTGGATTCTGCCCTCTTCCTTGAAATTGCAGAATGTACTTTACCACAATGGCAGGTTCTCAGTCACTATTTCTTTGCACGTAAGGCCATTCCAGCTCTGTACCATCATGTGGTAGGCAATGTTTTGGTATCGCTGGATGAGGCATACTGCTAGTGGTGATAATGCAAGGTCTGTCAGCTCCATCCTCTCCTCCTTCTCCTCCTTCTCCATGCCCTCCTCTGCTGAATTGTCCTATGAACCACTAGTACCCCTAAGTGTTCAAGGGGCTATTCATAGTCAGGCTAAAAGATGTGGTAAAGATGGTCTGTCTAAGGGAAAGGAGCAACACTGGAGCAGAGATTCTTTCAGCTCTGCAGGGGCAGGTCCAAAGGTGGTTCACACCATGGAAGCTTGTGCCAGGAATGGTGATGTGCTATAATGGCACTAACCTTATGTCTGCCCTTCGACAGGGAAAAGTTGACAGGTGTGTCATGCCTGGCACATGTCTTTAACTTGGTGGGGCAACATTTCTTAAACAGGTACCCAGGGTTGCAAGATCTTCTAAGGCAGGCCAGAAAAGTCTGTGGCCAGTTCAGGCAGTCATACACAGCTAGTTATTGGTTGGCTGAACTTTAGCAGGCATTCCACCTGCCCGTAAACCGCCTGATTTGTGCCCACCAGGTAGAACTCAACTTTCCAATGCTGCAGTGGCTGCACACCCAGCAGAGGGCCATCAAAGAGTACCTATGTGAGTATGGCACAAGGTCAGGCTCAGGGGAGCTTGGTTTTTTCCCTATGCCAATAAAGGATACATGCACTGTACTGTCACCATTTAAGGAAGCGACAGGGATGGTGAACCGTGACAATGCATGCATCAGTGACACTTTCCCTCTTGTGTTCTTGCTGGAGCATTAGCTGCGTGGCATTATGGACAGGGCACTTGAGGCAGAGCAGCGGGAGCAAGAGGAAGAATTAATTTCCTCTCAAGGCCTGCTTTATGCAGACACCATTCTTGCAATGCCACAGAACTAATAAGAGGAGAGGGAGAAGGAGGAGGAGGATTCTGGCAGTTTTGGAGACATTTAAGCAGAGGAAGACATACACCAAACCTTAAGAGATGATTTTCAGTCCCCAAAAACCTTAAGAGTAGTATGTGCCTGGGAGGAAGCAGTTCCTGATGTAATCCTTAGTGACCCTGAGGATTTTGCTTCTCATGCCTCTGCAAACTTGTGGTGCATGGGCTCCCTTATTCTTCAAAGCATGCAAAAGGACCAGAGATGGGCCAAACACCCCTCTGTTTGGTTCGCAGCAGAACTCTCGAACAGGGGAAAAGTTCTGCCCTGAACCGCAAACTCCATTAAAGTCTATGGGAGCCGAACATGAGAAATCAAAAGTGCCCATTTTAATTCTTATTATACTACATTTATCAATGAAAACATTTTTTTTTAAACTATTGTTTTTGGGGGCATGGCCTGGTGCTGCATGGAATAGGATGCTAGTGTGAAGAACTCCACTTCCTCGATCTCCTTACCCACCTTATCCTGAGACCCTACAGCCTTCTAGATTGTCTATCCAGTGCATTGTGCAACCTACAATCTTCCTGACTATGTCACCACTGAAAAAACAACATGTGACGGCACCAAGCTCAATCATTTTTGGCAGCAAGAGAAAGAGGCTGCTGAGGAAGATGGCGGCGACTTGGCTGCAGACTAATAAACTACATAAAATGACACAGTGAAGGTGCTGAAAGCCATCTCACACTGTCAGTCCACACTCACCACCAAAATAGAAAAAGTGAAAGTCGATATATCACTGATACGGCAGCATCTTCAAAAACACAGGGAAAGAGTTAAGCAATTACAGACCAGACTGTGCAGTCTGGAAGATGTCATTCCATGTTTGCAACACTCTTTGGATCACCTTCAACTGCAAGTCAGCCAGTTATTGCAAAAGGAAGACGATATGGAGAACAGGTTGCATCGTTGCAACCTATTGGGCTGCTGGAGGGATCAGAGGGAGCCAATCCACCCTCCTTCCTAAAACAGCTATCCATAACTACTTATGGGCCTGAAGCCTTCTCCTCTACTTTCATGGTAGAGATGTCGCACTGCATGTCGGCGCGTTCTCCACCCCAGGGAGCACCACCCTGCACATTTATAGAGAAAATGTTGAATTACGGAGACCGTAATGTGGTGCTTCGCCTTACGTGGGAAAAAGGTAATACACTGTTTGGCAGCATCAAGATCTCAGTGTTCCCAGACCTTCCCAGAGCGGAGGTGTCTACCAGGCGCTCAGGTTCAGCACATCACGGATCTTGTGGACAGATTACTGGGAGGGGCTGGGGAAGACCCGGCTGTCATGGTGCACGTTGGCACCAATGACAAAGTCAGAGGCAGATGGAGTGTCCTAAAGAACGATTTTAGGGACTTAGGTGCTAAATTGAGGTAAAGGACCTCCAAGGTAGTGTTCTCAGGAATACTACCGGTACATCGAGCCACACCAGAAAGGCAGAGGGAGATTAGGGAAGTAAACAAGTGGCTGAAGAGCTGGTGTAGTAAGGAGGGGTTTGGGTTCCTGGAGGACTGGGCCGACTTCTCAGTCGGTAACCGGTACTATAGAAGGGATGGACTGCACCTAAATGAGGAGGGTGCAGATCTGCTGGGAATGAAGACGGACAAAAAGTTAGAGGGGTTTTTAAACTAGGCGATGGGGGGGAGGGTCCAGAGACAGTGATAGCCAGCGCGGAAGATATTCCAGAGGGTAGTATTGGGGGCATTAGTGGTAGGTTAACCAAAGCACAAAAACACAAGGTGAGTATAGTAGCAAGTCCTAGTTGCAATCTTGAAACACCCAATATGAGGACAATATGCGACCGGTCTAAACTATGTGGCATGTTCACCAATGCCAGGAGCATGGCAGACAAGATGGGTGAACTAGAGATACTGTTGTACAAGGAGGATTTGGATTTTGTGGGAATTTCAGAGACCTGGTTCAACAGCTCTCATGATTGGCTGGCAAACATTCAAGGGTATACCCTATACCGCAAGGATAGAGAGGGTAAAAAAGGGGGAGGGGTATGCCTATATATCAAGAATAATGTACAAGTGAATGTGAGAGATGACATCACTGAGGGAGCTAGGGAGGAGGTGGAATCCTTATGGGTAGAGCTCCAAAGGGATGAAGCTAAGGGGAAAATAATACTGGGAGTATGCTATAGGCCCCCTAACCTGAGGGAGGAAATGGAGACGGATCTCCCATCACAAATTGGATTAGCAGCAAGGATGGGAAGTGTTATCATAATGGGGGATTTTAATTATCCAGACATAGACTGGGCGGAGGGAACCGCGCATTCATTTAAGGCTCGCCAGTTCCTTAATGTCTTGCAGGACAATTTTATGGGTCAGATGGTAGACGCACCAACTAGAAATAAAACATTACTGGATCTACTGATTACCAACAATACAGACCTGATCACAGATGTGGAAATACGGGGCATTTTAGGTAACAGCGATCACAGGTCAATTAGTTTCAGTATAAATCACACAAATAGGAAACATGAAGGGAACACAAAGACACTGAATTTCAAAAGAGCCAACTTCCCTAAACTACAAACCTTGCTAAAAGGCATAAATTGGGATAAAATTTTTAGGAACAAAGAATACGGAGGAGAGATGGGTTTGCTTTAAGAGCATATTAAATAAGGGCATTAGCCAATGTATCCCATTGGGTAATAAATTTAAAAGAGCGAACAAAAATCCTGGATGGCTTAACTCCAATGTAAAAATGCATATAAAAGCAAAGGAGAAGGCCTTCAAAAAATACAAGGTTAAGGGATCATCCTCAGCATTCAGACTTTATAAAGAATGCAATAAGAAATGTAAGGGTGCAATTAGGACGGCTAAGATAGAACATGAAAGACACATAGCGGAGGAGAGCAAAAAAAATCCCAAGAAATTCTTTAAGTATGTAAACAGTAAAAAAGGGAGGACAGACCATATTGGCCCCATAAAGAATGAGGAAGGACATCTGGTTACAAAGGATGGGGAGATGGCAAAGGTATTGAATTTATTCTTCTCCTCAGTATTCACGAGTGAATCGAGGGGCTTCAGTAACCAAAACTGCAGTGTTTATCCTCATGACACAACACAGGAAGCACCTAAATGGTTAACAGAGGACGGAATTAAAATTAGACTTGAGAAACTTAACATTAATAAATCACCGGGACCAGATGGCTTGCATCCGAGGGTACTTAGGGAACTCAGTCAGGTGATTGCCAGACCATTGTTACTAATTTTTACAGACAGTCTATTGACTGGAATGGTACCAGCTGATTGGAGAAAAGCCAATGTAGCACCAATATTTAAAAAGGGCCCAAAAAACATCCCTGGGAATTACAGACCAGTTAGCCTAACATCAATAGTATGTAAACTCTTGGAGGGGATGATAAGGGACTATATACAAGATTTTAGTAATAAGAATGATATCATTAGCAGTAATCAGCATGGATTCATGAAGAATCGTTCTTGCCAAACCAATCTATTAACCTTCTATGAGGAGGTGAGTTGCCATCTAGATAAAGGAAGGCCCGTAGACGTGGTATATCTGGATTTTGCAAAAGCATTTGACACAGTTCCCCATAAACGTTTACTGTACAAAATAAGGTGCGTTGGCATGGACCATAGGGTGAGTACATGGATTGAAAACTGGCTACAAGGGCGTGTTCAGAGGGTGGTGATAAATGAGGAGTACTCAGAATGGTCAGGGGTGGGTAGTGGTTTTCCCCAGGGTTCTGTGCTGGGACCAATCCTATTTAATTTGTTCATAAACGATCTGGAGGATGGGATAAACAGTTCAATCTCTGTATTTGCAGACGATACCAAGCTAAGCAGGGCAATAACTTCTCCGCAGGATGTGGAAATCTTGCAAAAAGACCTGAACAAATTAATGGGGTGGGCGACTACATGGCAAATGAGGTTCAAAGTAGAAAAATTTAAAATAATGCATTTGGGTGGCAAAAATATGAATGCAATCTATACACTGGGGGGAGAACCTCTGGGGGAATCTAGGATGGAAAAGGACCTGGGGGTCCTAGTAGATGATAGGCTCAGCAATGGCATGCAATGCCAAGCTGCTGCTAATAAAGCAAACAGAATATTGGCATGCATTAAAAGGGGGATCAACTCCAGAGGTAAAACAATAATTCTCCCACTCTACAAGACTCTGTATGCTGTCCAGTTCTGGGCACCAGTCCTCAGGAGGGATGTACTGGAAATGGAGCGAGTACAAAGAAGGGCAACAAAGCTAATAAAGGGTCTGGAGGATCTTAGTTATGAGGAAAGGTTGCGAGCTCTGAACTTATTCTCTTTGGAGAAGAGACGCTTGAGAGGGGATATGATTTCAATTTACAAATACTGTACTGGTGACCCCACAATAGGGATAAAACTTTTTCACAGAAGAGAGTTTAATAAGACTCGTGGCCACTCATTACAATTAGAAGAAAAGAGGTTTAACCTTAAACTACGTAGAGGGTTCTTTACTGTAAGAGCGGCAAGGATGTGGAATTCCCTTCCACAGGTGGTGGTTTTAGCGGGGAGCATTGATAGCTTCAAGAAACTATTAGATAATCACCTGAATGACCGCAACATACAGGGATATGTAATGAAATACTGACACATAATCACACACATAGGTTGGACTTGATGGACTTGTGTCTTTTTTCAACCTCACCTACTATGTAACTATGTAACTGTAGCGCCAACGTAAGACCTTTACTGAAGCAAAATGCTGCCTCAAGATACAACACCTCAAATATGCTTTTCCCTGCATGGCTTGGAGTGGAGTGGGGGGATCAAGTCCACTTTTTGAGGACCCCTGGAAAGTCAAGCAGTGGGCTAAGCGGAGACCATCTGTATTTCAAGACTCTCATCTACTTCATCATAAAATACCAGATTTGCTTACTCCCTCCTATACTCCTGTTCAAAATTTGGTCTCAAAACGCCCTTTGAAATGTGACATTGATTGTGTTACTTGCTGCAGGCTGTCTTGCTCCTTCCCCCCAAAAAATATTCCCTCCTTTCATACATCTAACACTACACCATTATAGAGGGGACAGCAAGATCGAGACAGTCTGCAAGACCCTTGTTAACTTATCTGAGTCCCTACACACACTATACACAAGCTCATTAACTGAAAACTTTCTTAAAAGACTTGAAGGTGGAAATGACTGAGTATGGCTTGCTTTTCTTTTCCCTCATTTTTTTTCTCGGTTCTCTCTATTTCAATAATTGCCCTACATAGGGTCCATTTTACTCTACAGTCACCTGATTATATAACTACCTGTCTACTTTATATACTCCATTGTTTGTTACAAGTGGATGTCAACGGATCTATTCTACATTTGCAAACCACTCACGTGGAGTATCAGTCCTTGTTATCAAATCTACTCATTTTTCTAACTACGGAAATCTGTTATAGACCCTCAGGGTAGGTTTGTATCGTTATATGCCACTATGTCAGGGTAAACAATTTTGATATTGGCTTATTATGTACCCCCACCATTTAGATCTGCAGTTCTTAGTGAGGGATTTGCATCCATGGCTCATCACTCCGGTCATTTGGCTAAGGAATTTTAATACCACCTTAAAGTGTTTGCTAACCCACAGGGTACAATTTACATTGTCCTCTTGGTTGATAAATCTAATGTTCCCCTGTGACTGTGCTTTATAAAAAATGCAGCTATATACCTTGATTACAGAGCGTAGATCAGCGCTCACATGACCCGCCATCTTTCTCCTCACTCACATGACAGCTGCAGTGGGCAGGGCCGAGGATCTCCCACTGACGTCATTTAGGAGGGGAGGAGGAGAGAGACAGCCCTGCCCACTGAAGCTGTCATGCAAAAGAGGAGAAATACGGTGGGTTACGTGATCGCAGATCTGCACTCTGTAAACAAGATATATAACTGCATTGTTTATAAAGCACAGTCACAGGGGGACATTAGATTAATTTACCAAGAGGATAATGTAAATTGTACCCTAATTTGAGCAGCAGAAAGGGAGGGGGTGGGCACTTACACGGAGCTCACGGACAGGGAGGGGAGGGGGGAGGAGGAAAGAAAAGACAGAGAGCAGGGCTGCGGATGACGGAGGCACGTAAACTGACCATGGTGTCAGGGCTCAATAGCCATGATGAATTGTGGTCAGTTTACAGGGGGAGGCAGAAACTGGCAGGATCAGACAGGTTTTTTAGAGAATACAGGGGCCCAAATGACACAGCATAAGCACTGTGCTGTATAACATGCTTTAACCACTTCAGCCCGGAAGGATTTGCCCCCTTAATGACCAGGCTATTTTTAGCGATACGGCACTGCATGGCTTTAACTGACAATTGTGCAGTCGTGCGACAAGGGACCCAAACAAAATTGACGTCCTTTTTTTCCTACAAATAGAGCTTTCTTTTGATGTTATTTGATCAACTCTGCAGTTTTTATTTTTTGCTAAACAAACAAATAGCAACAATTTTGAAAAAAAAAAAACATTTTTTTTTCACTTTTTGCTATAATACATATCCAATATATATATATATATATATATATATATATATATATATATATATATATATATATATATATATATATATATATATATAAAATGTATCCATCAGTTAAGGCCGATATATTCTACATATTTTTGGTAAAAAAAATCGCAATAGACATATATTAATTGGTTTGCGCAAAACTTATCGCATCTACAAACTATGGGATAAATTTAGGGACTTTTATTTATTTTTTATTATTTTTACAGGTAATGGCACCGATCTGCGATTTTTAGTGGGACCACGACATTACAGCAGACAAATCTTACCCCAAATGACACTTTTTGGGGACCAGTGACATTATTACATTGATCAGTGCTATCAAAATGCACTGATCAATGTAAAAATGACACTGGCAGGGAAGGAGTTAACAGTAGGGGCGATCAAGGGGTTAGATGTGTTCCCCTTAGCGTGTTCCAACTGTAGAGAGGGATGGGCTGGCAGGGACATGACAGAGATTACTGCTCCCGATCACTGGGAACAGTAGTTCTGAGATGTCTCCTGTCCTGATCCCCATTCTGTCTCTGTATACCACGATCACGGGTAAGTGGCGGACATCGGTCCACCCAGCCCGCGGCACGCTCCCGCAGTGTGCAGCAGGCACATGCCGCCGGCAGCTCGGGCCCATCCACTATCGCACCTACGCGAGTCATCATACAGCTTCAGCGATTTGTTCAGGAGAGTCGACCTGCCATCGTATAACGACGGCGGCTGGTCGGCAATTGGTTAAGGGAACAGGATCTTTATATTTATTTTTTGGGTTAACAAACACTTTAAATCCCTACCTAGATAGACTACCAAGTGACCCTTCAGTACAACTCATTACCCAAAATTCCAGATTCCATAGACTAATAACAGATTTTAATCTTGTGGGCACTTGGAGATATAAGTACCCTACAACTAAAGCATACTCCTGCTTCTTCTCTTGTCACCATTCGTTGACATAGATTTAATACTAGTATCCCAAGAGCTACTACCCAGATTACAAGAAGCTGGCTTCTGCCCTAGAGTACTTTCAGATCATTGCCCATATTGGGTTACAATGAATATGCACCTTAATAGGCCCCTGTCTACATGGAAACTTAACCCATTCTGGTGAACCCTACTCCCAGAGGATAATAACCTCTCTCTAGAATGGAAGAGATACTAGGCAGAGAATTAGGGGTCTGCATCTTTCCTTACAGTCTGGGATTCATTTAAATTACTTGCTATATCCATTTGAATAAACTGGATTTCCATGATAAAAGTCAATTCCAAGACTGTTATAGATCAGGCTCTATCGGCACTTTCCTCAATAGAAAGACATGTAGCTGAACCCTCACGGGCTCACACTGATGCACTGAAAGTGCAGATAAGAATAGTGGATCAACTTCAGAATGACAAAGAGAAAAACACAAACTATTGTTTCATAAACAGAAACTTTTTGAACATGGAGAAAGAGCAGGAGCTTTTTGACTATTTGGCACACAGCTCAAATAGACCCCCGGTAGTCATTACCTTACACTTTCCAAATACAGACACTATAATGGACCCCAGACAGGTCACTGATACATTTCTTGAATTTTTTAATACCCTCTATCAATCCACAGTCACCTGTGATATGGATTGTATGAAACTAGGCTACGCGCTTGGAGCATACAGCTCCTTCTACTCAGAGGCCAGTAGAAGGAGCTAGTTTTCTGTCCTTCCTACACCAAAGTCCGCCCACTGGGTGACGTCATTTGCCTCCGCGCGGTCCATGCCAGGCAGCCAGGATCCTCTTCACTTCCTGCTTTGGAATCAGCATCCTGTACAGGCAGAAACACCGTCGAACGCTGATAAACCGAAATGCTGGCACCCCTCGAGGAGGACCCCCTATATGAAAGATATGCCTTTGATGTCCTCTCTTGTGTAAGTGCATTATTTTTGCGCTGTTAAATAACTTTGTAATACTACTGTCAGGTCACCTTGAGGCTAGGTGACAGATGCACACCATTGGGATCAGGAGCGCACCGCAAGGCAGTGGACCCTACGGCTGACTGCTGCAGATGGGAGTCCAGGTATAAGGAAGGCAGAGCCGCTGGAACACCAACACGGATCTCACCGGGGTTAGAGCGTAGGATTTCCTGGGGGGCGGAGTCTAAGAGCCAGCAGGTGTTCACCAGAGCCTCTAGTGGTGAGGATGGACTGGGCTGCAACTGGCTCCAGGTCGCGACCCCCAGGGTCCCCCAGATCAAACCCACAGTAGGCAACAGAAGGATAGGAATAGTAAAGGAATAAGCCAAGGTCAGGGCCACAAGCAGACAAGGACAACAGAGTACACGCCAAGGCTCAGGGTCACAGGCAAACAGGGATAGTCGGGGACACGCCAAAGGTCAGGGTCACGAGCAGACAAGAATAGTATAGAACATGCCAAGGTCGGTAACAGAAATACATGTAGAGCACACGGCAGGCAGGAACAGGAAGCCAAACACACAAAGGTTGATCACCAGGGCTGACCTGCAGTGCAGAGGTTAATATAGAGTTCTCTGATAGGAGCTGGGGTTGAGCCATGCTAGAGGAGAGTTAATAAAAGCAGTCATGTGAGAGACAGCTGGAGATGAACACATGGAGACAGGTAAGCTGACAAACAAACTCTATTGCATAACCATGACAACTACACTTCGGTGCGCCTCCCTCTTTTCTCCTTTGCATTTCTCACAGAGTACTCTGGATACGCTATGCGGATGGCTTGCACCTGAACTGTTTAGAGTATATATGGACAAACTGCAACCACAATAAGGACAATATAAACTTTATATATATAAAGCTGAATTACTATACAGGCTTTCTCATTGTTATGCGCGTGGTCTCTTTCTAACCTATATTGTATAGCAGCACAATTGTCTCATTTATTCCATATAGATAAAACAGATAGAATAAGATTTAATACTTTAATAGGCCCAAATTGGATACAATCGTCTTCAGACCTTTTATGTGCAATAGCCTGTGACTTGCGTGGAGCTGATCTTGTAGGAGTTAGAACATCGCTACTATATCACTATAGAAGAATTTGGGATTTGGCTTCTGATAAGCTGCATGTTACCCAGTTTAATGATTATACCCCCTTATGGCACAATACAACATTATTGGAACTCACCTCCGTTCCTAGTGCCGACTTATGGAGCTTAAAGGGGATCCAATATTTGAGTCATCTACTCTCAGATGGGAATCTTAAAACATATGATGGACTTAGAGAGGAATTATCATTGCCTAACTACATGTATTTTAGATTTCTACAGATCCATCATGCTATGCAAACACAGTTCCCTTAGAGTTTCCTCAGGCAGCTTTTAAACCCCTAATGAAAATGGTCAAAAGCACGGACCCTAATCTCCATCTTTTACAGTTACTATTGACCTTATCAGGGGATGAATAACCCAATTTTTCTTGTAATTTATGTATACACCAGTGAAAATTTGTTATACTTTGTATGACTTTGCATTTTCTTAATAAAAGTTCATGTTTAAACTGAAAAAACAATCCTTTTTTAAAGGAGCAGTGCTTTTAATGATGCTTAAAGTGCAACAATAAAAATGAAAAACTCCTTTGAATATAGTGCCTGTTGGGGTCCCCTTAGTCTGCCTGTAAAGTGGTGCATCAGTAGCATGTAAAGAACATGCTGCAGCAAAAATGACATTTCGAAAGAAAAAATTAGTGAAATCACATTTAAATTGATTTGAGGTGATTAATGATGGATTCACAATTTGTCAAAAACTGTCTCTGTATTTTTATTACTTTTTGACACTTTTTTTGGTGTTGTGTTACCATATGACAACATGGCATAGCATGTAAACTTCATAAAAAAAATTATATAATCCTATAAAAAATAATAACACCGCTAAAGATTGTTATAATAGTCATACAATATAAGTATAAATATGTTAAAGTGTAAAGGAGAAAAACTTGAATGACAAATAACATATTATTGAGAAATATAGAAACTAACCGAAATATATAGATGAGAAGTATAAATAAATTACTAGAGAAATAGTGTTCTATATTGATAAAAAATGAAATATAAAATTCCATATGCAAATAACCTAGCAATTCATATATGAAAAAGAAAAAAAAGAGACAAAAAAGGAAAAGAAAAACACATCCCAATATCATAAAATAAATAAATCAGTTTGATATTGTGGATGCACAAGAACAAAAAAGATCTCTAAGTGGGAAGATGTGGAGTATGTGGTGCTAATCAAAACTACTATGTTAAAACCGATAAGACTAAAAGGCAACATTTCAACTGGCACATCACATGGTGACCCCAATCTATAACCATAGAAAAATACTCCACAAAAGACATCCCGAAGTACAATACAAACAATGAAAAAGAAAAAATAGGGCGTATGCGCGGCGGCATCCAAGATGGCCGCTCGCTTAGGCCGGGAGCTCCTCGCTGCTCCGGCCTAACGCCCGCCACAGCAACAGCCTAAGCCCTCATTCCGGCCCCGCACTTATACCAGCCGACCGGGGACATCACCAGCTACCAATAGATGTCACTCAACCCCACCCGCAGAAATCTCACCGCCGCTCTGAACGAATCTGCAGCACGGACCGGCCATCCCAAGATGGCGTCCGTCACCTCACGAGGCCTGCCCTGCTTGTCTGACTCCATAGCAGACCAGGACCAAGAGGCTCTCCCGCCCTCACAATCATCTGATGCAACTGCGAGCACTCTCCCGGGGATCCCTTCTCCAGCATCCACAGAATCCCTTTTAAGGAGAGCTTCAGGAGGGGCAGCTCTCACTCCTCAGCAGGATCTGCTACACAGCCCGGAGCCATGGGATACACAGGCCATGGACGCCCCTCTCTCCCCTACTGATTTCCCATCTATGATGGCTGCTTTCTCTCAGATGCTCTCCAAAGGCCTCTCCCACACAGCAGCGCAAATCACTGCCTCCATACACGCTGATTTGCAGCAGATTGGTGCGAGAATTAAAGTAATCGAGCAAAAATCTGATCAGGCGATCCTAAGAATCAACCAAAATACTGCTAGAATCCAAGATCTCCACGATCAACTGGAATCTGCTACCTCTAAAATAGATGACCTTGAGAACAGGTCGAGACGGTACAACTTCCGCATCAGGGGGCTCCCTGAAACCGTCAAAGACACCCACATGGCAGTCCAAGACTTTATCAAAAGTTTAATCCCAAATATTCCAGCTCATCGTTTGGAGCTTGACAGAGCCCACAGGGCGCTACAACCCCCTCGATCCGATGGTCTGCCAAGAGACATTATCGTGAAACAGCATTTCTATGCAGTTAAGGAAGAAGTTATGAAACTCTCCAGGTTGGCGGAGAAGCTGATGATCCAGGGCTACCAGATTCAGATCTTTGCGGATCTGTCCCCATACACGGTGCAGAAAGGTAGGGCCCTGAAACCGCTACTACAAGTCCTGGCAGGTAAAGAGATCACGTATAGATGGGCCTTCCTGCTGAGACTGAACTTCTCCTTTCGCAACAAACCATACAGTTTCTCAACGTTCCGAGACGGGGAACGACTTCTCTTACATCTAGGATTGATTACCCAGGAAATCCCACAGATTCTTTCTTCTCGAGGAGCATCGTCTGTCAAGAGATCATCACCCACCAGTATCCCCAATATAGCAGAAACAACTTCCAAAATGATCAAAGGAATCCTTTCCCCCATGAACAGGCCGGCAGTTTGTTTAGACCCCATTTATGGTCCCACCGTTAGACTGTGTTGGTGACTGGTCTGCTGACATACTCATGGTGACTTTCCTCATCTGAGTTTACCCCAGAATTTCATTCGAGGAGTCCTACAGGTTCAGTTTACCTTTAAAAATGGTTCTTTTTCTCCCTTTTTTTTCGTTATTAGTATATTGCTTGTTCTTTTTTTCAATGTCATTTCCACTACGCGATAGCAGGGCTTAGCCTGCAATATTTAGCTGAACTCTAGTTCTTTCCTCTATCAGACCCAGACTCTCTCGACCCTCGGGTTGCAGGGCACTTTTGCAGGTACCGGCCCAGGCAGGGATGGGTCCCTATCTGGTCCGTGGGGATTGGGGTTACTACTATAAGATGCACTGTTTAATGATGTATTTTTTCACTCCTCTCTCTTTCTCTTCACTCTTGCTCTTTTTCACTTCTCTATCCCCTTTCCTCTCCCCAACCTCCCCCCCTCCTCTTCAGTCACAGGAACTCGCTGGATTTCCCTCTTGCCGTAGCACGGATCGAATCCACCGTGCCACTGGGGTCGCCACCTATCTGCCAGGGACGGCAACGAAGTCAGGTGAGACTTACACACACTTAGTTTCACACTCACTGTTTCACCATGACTGACTCCACAACATCGATCGGGACACTCAAGATACTCTCTCACAACGTACAGGGTCTTAATTCTCCCGTGAAGAGGCGCAAAATACTGCAACAGCTTCACACACTGAAGGCTGATGTAGTGTTTCTCCAGGAGACTCATTTCCCTGATACCTATCAGCCCAAATTTCTCCACAAAAACTTCATACATTTCCACCTGGCTAATGCTACAAACAAAACGAGAGGAGTTGCAGTATGCTTCTCAAATAGGACTCACTTCTTGCACTCGAAGACCATCTCGGACCCCGAGGGACGTTACATACTAGTGACTGGTACGATTCACGGTGAGATTTACACGTTTGTCTTTCCTACGCACCGAACACACACCAAGACCTTTTTTTTTACACTATGCTAAAGATCCTAAAGCCGCATTTTGTTGGCACAGTGATAGTAGGGGGAGACTCCAACACCCCATTTGACTTCTCCTCAGACAAATCTAACCCCCTGCAGCCCAAAACGAAATGGCCCCCTAAACGCAGCCTTCGTGTAGCGCAGATAGTTCAATCTTTTGGCCTGATTGATATCTGGAGGGAAATTAATCCCCAAACTAGAGACTACACGCACTATTCTGTTCCCCACCACACTCTCTCCAGGATAGACCACATATTCGTCCCACAACACGTAATCCCGAGAGTGATTGCCTCCAAAATCTATGACACGCCACTATCTGATCACTCAATAATGTCACTAACGCTAAAAGGTGGGGCGGGAGTGAAGGATCCCTTTAAATGGCGCCTCAATGAAATTCTCTTGAGCAATCCAACCCATTGCACAATACTTGATAAAGCCTTATCTGATTATTTTGATGAGAACGACGCGGAGTTGGTTTCGCCAGGTTGCCTGTGGGCAGCGCACAAGGCGGCGATGAGGGGCAGGATCCTACAACTCTCCTCTCAACTTAAGAGGGAGAGCAGGGCATAAGTTCTACGACTCACAGCAGACTTCCGCCTGTTCAGTAAAGGACATAAACAAAATGCCACTCCGGACGGCTTGGCCAAACTTGACTCAGCTCGAGTTAAACTCAATCTCTCTCTCTCACTACCTCAGTGGAGAAACATCTGAGGTGGTCAGGTGCACGTTTCTATTACCAAACAGACAAGATAGGCTCCAAGTTGGCAACCAAGCTTAGCCCTAGAATCCGCACCTTAGCATTTCCCAAAATTCGTACCCCTTCAGGCAATTTAACACAAAATCGGACAAGCATTATGGAAGCATTCCATAATTACTACTCACACCTTTATGAGAAATCTCCTCACATGCACTACAAAGCCAGAGAGCTATTCCTTCAAGACATCAACCTGCCTCACCTGCAGCAAGCACATTGAGAACTTCTCGATGAACCTTTCTCCTCTGGGGAAATCTTAGAGGTCATTAAATCTTTGAAATCAAACTCTGCCCCGGGTCCGGACGGCTTTTCGGTCTGTTATTATAAAAAGTTTGGCCCACGTCTGGCCCCTTACATGGCCCGATTCTTCAACTCCCTCCGGGATGGAGCCCCTCTCCCAAGTGACTTAAACTCAGCTTTTATATCGGTCATACCTATACAGGGTAAAGACCCAAGTGAAGTTGGCAGCTATCGCCCTATCTCGTTAGTCAATAACGACCTCAAAATAATGACAAAAATCCTAGCAAACAGAATGTCTACCTTCATAGCAAGTTACATACACAGGGACCAAGTGGGCTTCATCCCAGGGAGGCAAGGGCCGGACCAGGTTCGCAGAGCCATTGATTTAATTTCCCTTCTGCGGACCCAGTGGGATGGCGGCCCTGCTCAAGAGGGCTTCCTGTTGTCACTGGATCTGCAGAAGGCCTTTGACTCCGTATCGTGGCCCTACCTTTTTGACATTCTAAAGCACTGGGGGTTCGGCGACGGTTTTCTTACTATTATTTACGCACTGTACTCTTCACCCTCAGCTCAGGTGAGATTACTGGGACACTATTCAGAACCCTTTGATATTCATAGGGGAACCAGACAAGGCTGTCCTCTTTCGCCCTTGATCTTCGCAATCGCGATCGAGACACTTTCTATAGCCATTAGATCGAACGAGAACATCAAAGGAGTGAATTGTGGACCCGAAACACACAAGTGTGCAATCTTTGCTGACGACATGTTGTTATTCCTGAAAGCCCCTCTCATATCCACACCAAATGTCTTTAGACTTCTCAGAGACTTCGGCGTTGTCTCAGGCCTTCAGGTGAACGTAACTAAATCCGTGGCCCTCAACGTTCCGGTCCAGGCGCCTCTACTCGACCAACTTAAACAACACTTTCCCTTCAGGTGGACAGGAAACTCTATTCCCTATCTAGGTATCAAGCTGACTAACACCATTGGGGACTTATATGCTGCCAATTATCCTTCCATGTTCCGCTCTCTAGAGCTGGACCTACAGAAGTGGTCGAGGGAGGGCCTGTCGTGGCTGGGTAGACTTAACGCAGTCAAAATGAATCTTTTTCCCCGTCTTCTATACCTGTTCCGCTCACTTCCTATTCCAATTAAAAAACCTATCCTGTCCAAATTTCAATTCAGGGTGATTAGATTTGTCTGGGGAGACCAGGGTCACCGCTTTGCTAAGAATATCCTGTTCAGACTTAAGACTCAAGGTGGCCTAGGCCTACCGAATTTATGGATCTACTATCAGGCAGCACAGCTGTCACAGTTTTCAGCTATATATTCCAGAAATTGCAGACCTGATTGGATCACCCTTGAGAGGCAATCCGTCCCACATTTCACACTCGACTTTTTAGCATGGTGACCTCCTAAACATAGACCGGCTATTTTAGCTCCTACCTTATCTCACTCCTTAGCCCTCTGTGATCAATTACACAAAAATGCCAACTTAATATCTCCCTTAAGGCCTCTCACACACCTGTTTCGCAACCCTGACTTTCCCCCCGGGATGAATATATATGCATTTCATTGGTGGCTGAACAAAGGCCCTTTCAGGATAGGCCATTTCTATACACCTAACGGCCCTATCTCATTGAGCCACTGCCTGAGTACACTGGAAATGCCAGCCTCAGAAACGTTCAGACTGTCGCAAATACGGCACTTCCTTCACTCTCTTTGGACCGACAAATCGAATACTCCTAAGGTCACGATGTATGAACAATGGTGCTCCTTGATAGGCTCACAAAAAGATGGGATCTCCATTATCTACGCTTCCCTGGCGGATAGGACAGGCGTCCCGGCATACGCTCGATCCTGGGAGTTGGACCTGGACATCCAGTGGGATCCTGACATGTGGTTCCAAGCCTTCAGCAGATCTTTTAAAGGTATCTTAAATATTGCTTTGATAGAGGTTAACATTGAAGTTTTCACTAAATGGTACTATGTCCCGGCCAGGCTCTCTAGGATATTCCCAGACTCTTCCCCTCTATGTTACAGAGGCTGTGGTCATATGGGCACAATGCATCATATCTGGTGGACGTGCCCCCGCATACGGAGCTACTGGAATAAATTTCTACATCTCCTCCGGAGAGTCTCTGGGATAGATGTACCACAGGACCCCACATACATCCTGCTAAACCGCAAAGTACACAACACACCTAAAACCACACAACAACTTATCTTCTTTATGTGTTTGGGAGCTAAAATCACTCTAGCAAAAGCCTGGAAAACCCCCTCAGTGTCCATTTCGGCCACCAAGCGGAAGATCTCATGGATAATGTCACAGGAACAAATGGTGGCGAAACTGCGTGACACGATCCAAGGATTTGAAAGGATCTGGGATCCTTGGGCCAAGTATGTCCGAGTCCCACTTTACCCAGGTCATATACTAACGTAGGGGGGAGTTCAGCGAGATTACAACCCTTCCTCACATACCTCTCCTCCACTCCCCTCCTCTTCCCTCCTCCTTCTTCATCCTTCTTGCTCCTCTTTCTCTTTCTTTCCCCTTTTTCTTCCTCACTCTCTCTAACATCAGTTTTTAGTTTTACAAGGCTTAGATCTTTCCATAAGCCTTACATAGATTATCCTCAACTACTAGTTTTCTAACCTAGCATAGTGGACAGCCAGTCACTTTTATCTCTCTAACCCGGGCAATGAGACCGGCGGCTCCATCCTGGGGGTTGCGACACCTAGGGTTCTGCCTGGCGGGAGTGGCTCCCTGGGGGATCCGATAGGTGATAAGGGGTTGCCTCACCCGAAGGGCTCCTGGAGCTCTCATACCCCACAGTGTGTTCCCATTGGGGTGGGGTGATGATCTTGGGGGCCTGCACGGGGGGAGCATCCCTGTTGAAATTCCTCCCAGGCTGTCCATCCTATGGGGTAAAATACTTAGGTTCCCAACCAAACTGAACTACAGGCGTGGGGGGTCGGAACGTTTCACCCCCCCCCCCTGCCTGGCGACTCACTTATTATTCTGGAGGAACCCTCTTAGGAAGGATTAACACACAGTATAAGTTATAATGCATGTTCTGAGAGTCACATTATATCCTGAGTTTAAAGATTCTACACAATGTGAATAATTTTCTGTATCTTGTCTAGGGCCCCTGGTACTCCTACCTCCTCTTCTACCTAGCGGGATCTTCCAATTACATAAGAGGAAGGTGCATAGTTTGCACTATAACGTTTCATTTTTAAATTTACCAGGGCCGCATTAATATATCACCCTTGTAAGAATTATTTTGTTTATCCAATCTTTTTCCTCCCATTGGCTGCCTTGGTCATTGAGGAGTATTTTGTTGTATGTTATCTATATATTGTCATTGTTACATCTACTTTGCAAAAATTCAATACAAATATTGAACTAGAAAAAGAAAAAAGAAAACTGCACCAAAAAAGTGAAACAATGTACCGTGAACTAATATTCATGAAAGCAGCAATTCAAAATATATGACACACATATACAGTGGGGACAGAAAGTATTCAGACCCCCTTAAATATTTCACTCTTTGTTATATTGCGGCCTTTTGCTAAAATTATTTAAGTTAATTTTTTTTCCTCAGCACCCCATGTTGACAGAAAAACACAGAACTGTTGACATTTTTGCAGATTTATTAAAAAAGAAAAACTGAAATATCACATGGTCCTAAGTATTCAGACCCTTTGCTGTGACACTCATATATTTAACTCAGGTGCTGTCCATTTCTTCTGATCATCCTTGAGATGGCTCTACACCTTCATTTGAGTCCAGCTATGTTTGATTATACTGATTGGACTTGATTAGGAAAGCCGCACACCTGTCTATATAAGACCTTACAGCTCACAGTGCATGTCAGAGCAAATGAGAATCATGAGGTCAAAGGAACTGCCTGAAGAGCTCAGAGACAGGCACAGATCTGGCCAAGGTTACAAAAAATTTCTGCTGCACTGAAGGTTCCTAAGAGTGCAATGGCCTCCATAATCCTTAAATGGAAGACGTTTGGGACGACCAGAACCCTTTCTAGAGCTGGCCGTCCAGCCAAACAGAGCTATCGGGGGAAAAGAGCCTTGGTGGGAGAGGTAAAGAAGAACCCAAAGATCACTGTGGCTGAGCTCCAGAGATGCAGTCGGGAGATGGGAGAAAGTTGTAGAAAGTCAACCATCAATACAGCCCTCCACCACTCGGGGCTTTATGGCAGAGTGGCCCGACGGAAGCCTCTCCTCAGTGCAAGACACATGAAAGCCTGCATGGAGTTTGCTAAAAACACCTGAAGGACTCCAAGATGGTGAGAAATAAGATTCTCTGGTCTGATGAGATCAAGATAGGACTTTTTGGTCTTAATTCTAAGTGGTATGTGTGGAGAAAACTGCTCATCACCTGTCCAATACAGTCCCAACAGTGAAGCATGGTGGTGGCAGCATCATGCTGTGGGGGTGTTTTTCAGCTGCAGGGACAGGGCGACTGGTTGCAATTGAGGGAAAGATGAAATCGGCCAAGTACAGGGATGTCCTGGATGAAAACCTTCTCCAGAGTGCTCAGGACCTCAGACTGGGCTGAAGGTTTACCTTCCAACAAGACAATGACCCTAAGCACACAGCTAAAATAACAAAGAAGTGGCTTCACAACAACTCCGTGACTGTTCTTGAATGGCCCAGCCAGAGCCCTGACTTAAACCCAATTGAGCATCTCTGGAGTGACCTAAAAATGGCTGTCCACCAACGTTTACCATCCAACCTGACAGAACTGGAGAGGATCTGCAAGGAGGAATGGCAGAGGATCCCCAAATCCAGGTGTGAAAAACTTGTTGCATCTTTCCCAAAAAGATTTATAGCTGTATTAGATCAAAAGGGTCCTCCTACTAAATACTAAACAAACCATGTGATATTTCAGTTTTTCTTTTTTAATAAATCTGCAACAATTCTGTGTTTTTCTGTCAATATTGGGTGTTGTGTGTACATTAATGAGGAAAAAAAATGAACTTAAATGATTTTAGCAAATGGCTGCAATATAACAAAGAGTGAAAAATTTAAGGGGGTCTGAATACTTTCCGTCCCCACTGTACCCAATTAAAAATAGAAAACACCTGAATCGCGCTAATGAGTAATCATAGAAATTATTAAGTGATCAGTGATGGATATATTATGTCCCAAAACTAAGTAAATTGAGTAAAGGGTAGAAGGGTTCCTAGCATGTACCTCGTCATAATGCCGTGAGACTGGGTGTTTGTCGAAACCCCTTCGCTGCATAACAGTTGAAGATTCCCTCATGGATGGATTTTTGCAATCTGTGTTTTGCATGGGTGGATTATTTATCACTTATTGAGAGACTTTTTTCTTCTTTTTAACATTTGTTGTTCACATGTGCACTTAATGTTTATTATCAGTGAGCATAGAGATATATACTAATAAGGTCATACACTTATTGGTTTTACTCAATTTACTTAGTTTTGGGACATATTAGATCCATCACTGATCACTTAATAATTTCTATGATTACTCATTAGCGCGATTCAGGTGTTTTCTACAATACAAACAATGTCCACAGTCCCATCAACCCGCTATAATAAATTGTCAGTTAATTGTATATAATAACCTTTACAGGTGAAGGAAGAGTGGAGAACATCGTATGGATCAACAAATGGCAAGAAACATAACAACATCTCTACACAACAATATGGCAAGTATCCAATCATGATAGTGGCTAACTTCCTATTTAAAGTTGAGACCTGAATGGATGCAAGTCTGGAGCCGGTGTGTCCAGAACACCTCCCTTTGATATAACAGACTTGATATACCAGACTTGGTTGACTGGTTGACATTTGTCGAAATGAATCAGTCCTGGATTAGCAGCAGCTATCAAGCCCCTGATGCCGATATTGCTGATTAAATGTTTTTGGGCTCTGGGATCTCTGCAAGACTGCCTAGCTTTGTGGGTTTTGATTATATCTTGAAGTAATTTATGGTATAAGTTTCATGGGCACAATTATTACCCAAGGACCAATTTTTCCATAACTGTTTGACAGGAGCATATAATTTAGAGTAAGGCCAATTTGCGCTTTTATCAAGCGTAACTCTATAGGGTTATGGTGTGAAGGCACCACCAACACCCAAAACCCAATTTTTCTGCACCTGTTTGACAGGTGCATATAACTTTTTTTACATAAAGGCCAATTCTTGTTTTCATCAAATGTACCTCTATAGGGTTAGGGTGTAAAGGCACCCCAACACCCAAAGCCCAATTTTTCAAAACCTGTTTGACAGGTGCATATACTTTCAATTTTTTAAAGGAAGGTCAATTCTTGCCTTCATCAAGAGTACCTCTAGCCATTTCCTGCTCTCTCCAGCAGTGTGTTCTCCCTCACATCATGCTGGGAAAGTTTTTCTTCCTTTTACTAGTCTGTAGATTAGCAGGGGCTTCAGCGGCAGAACGAGTTTGTCACTAAACCCAAAACCATTCCTTATTGGCCTTCCTGCTAATCCAGTAATGGTGAAACTGAAGTGGGGTATGGAATAAAAGGGATACCTGGTCTCTGTGAATGGCTACTAGGGATGAGCTTCGAGTTTGAGTCGAACTCATGTTCGACTCGAAAATTGGCTGTTCGCAAGTTCGCCGAACAGCGAACAATTTGGGGTGTTCGCGGCAAATTCGAATGCCGCGGAACACCCTTTAAAAGTCTATGGGAGAAATCAAAAGTGCTAATTTTAAAGGCTAATATGCAAGTTATTGTCATAAAAAGTGTTTGGGGACCTGGGTCCTGCCCCAGGGGACATGGATCAATGCAAAAATTTTTTTTTAAAACGGCCGTTTTTTCAGGAGCAGTGATTTTAATAATGCTTAAAGTCAAACAATAAAAGTGTAATATCCCTTTAAATTTCGTACCTGGGGGGTGTCTATAGTATGCCTGTAAAGGGGCGCATGTTTCCTGTGTTTAGAACAGTCTGACAGCAAAATGACATTTTGAAGGAAAAAACTCATTTAAAACTACCGCGGCTATTGCATTGCCGACAATACACATAGAAGTTCATTGATAAAAACGGCATGGGAATTCCCCAAAGGGGAACCCCGAACCAAAATTTTTAAAAAAAAAAGACGTAGGAGTCCCCCTAAATTCCATACCAGGCCCTTCAGGTCTGATATGGATATTAAGGGGAACCCAGGCCAAAATTTAAAAAAAAAATGACGTGGGGTTCTCCCTAAATTCCATACCAGACCCTTCAGACCCCACCCCCTCCTGAACCGTACCAGGCCACATGCCCTCAACATTGGGAGGGTGCTTTGGGGTAGCCCCCCAAAACACCTTGTCCCCATGTTGATGAGGACAAGGGCCTAATCCCCACAACCCTGGCCGGTGGTTGTGGGGGTCTGCGGGTGGTGGGCTTATCGGAATCTGGAAGTCCCCTTTAACAAGGGGACCCCCAGATCCCGGCCCCCCCCCTGTGTGAAATGGTAAGGGGGTACTTACCCCTACCATTTCACTAAAAAACTGTCAAAAATGTTAAAAATGACAAGAGACAGTTTTTGACAATTCCTTTATTTAAATACTTCTTCTTTCTTCTATCTTCCTTCATCTTCTGGTTCTTCTGGTTCTTCTGGTTCTTCCTCCGGCGTTCTCATCCAGCATCTCCTCCGCGGCGTCTTCTATCTTCTTCTCCTCGGGCCGCTCCGCACCCATGGTATGGGGGGAGGCTCCCGCTCTTCTCTTCATCTTCTTCTTCTCTTCTTCTTTTCTTCTCTTCTTCTCTTCTTCTCTTCTTCTCTTCTTCATTTTCTTCTCCGGGCCGCTCCGCACCCATGCTGGCATGGAGGGAGGCTCCCGCTGTGTGACGGCGCTCATCGTCTGACAGTTCTTAAATAACGGGGGGGCCACTCGGTGACCCCGCCCCCCTCTGACGCACGGTGACTTGACGGGACTTCCCTGTGACGTCATGGGGAATGCCACAGGGAAGTCCCGTCCTGTCCCGTGCGTCAGAGGGGGGCGGGGTCACCGGGTGGCCCCACCCCCCATTATTTAAGAACTGTCAGACGAGGAGCGCCGTCACACAGCGGGAGCCTCCCTCCATGCCAGCATGGGTGCGGAGCGGCCCAGAGAAGAAAATGAAGAAGAGAAGAAGAGAAGAAGAGAAGAAAAGAAGAAGAGAAGAAGATGAAGAAGATGAAGAGAAGAGCGGGAGCCTCCCCCCATGCCATGGGTGCGGAGCGGCCCGAGGAGAAGAAGATAGAAGACGCCGCAGAGGAGATGCTGGACGAGAACGCCGGAGGAAGAACCAGAAGAGCCAGAAGAACCAGAAGAACCAGAAGATGAAGGAAGATAGAAGAAAGAAGAAGTATTTAAATAAAGGAATTGTCAAAAACTGTCTCTTGTCATTTTTAACATTTTTGACAGTTTTTTAGTGAAATGGTAGGGGTACTTTTGTACCCCCTTACCATTTCACACAGGGGGGGGGGCGGGATCTGGGGGTCCCCTTGTTAAAGGGGGCTTCCAGATTCCGATAAGCCCCCCACCTGCAGACCCCCACAACCACCGGCCAGGGTTGTGGGGATGAGGCCCTTGTCTTCATCAATATGGGGACAAGGTGTTTTGGGGGGCTACCCCAAAGCACCCTCCCAATGTTGAGGGCATGTGGCCTGGTACGGTTCAGGAGGGGGGGCCGCACTCTCGTCCCCCCCTCTTTTCCTGCGGCCTGCCAGGTTGCGTGCTCGGATAAGCGTGTTCGCGTGTTCGAACAAACTTTTTTCCTGTTCGCATGTTCTGGTGCGAACCGAACAGGGGGGTGTTCGGCTCATCCCTAATGGCTACATGAACATGCAGCTCACCAATACAGAAGTGTATATTGATGGGGCATTGTCTGGATATCTTGGAGAAGTTTGAATAAGGTGTAATAATGTATTGTATATACAAGGAGTAGAAGAGGAGGAAAAAGATGGTGAGATGAAAGAATAAAGCAAATTCCAAATTAGTTTTGTAAATTTACTTTGAAACTTCTCTTTTGAGGCTATTGTTGAACATTATTTTGCTTAACAAAACATACAAAAACAAACAGATTTTTTTTCAAGAAGCCCAATTTTTCTGCACCTGTTATCCACAATCTGTGAAAGAGACACCAGATTTTATCTAAAAAAATTAGTTAATCTTGGCCTAAGTGTACTATCATTTAGCTTCTTCACATAAGGCTTGCTCACTTGGTGCAAAAATGTGTTATTTCCATCCAAAGAGACACCAGAATTTTTCCAAAAAATCTCTAATCTTGTTCCGAGTGTACTAAATTGTGGCCTTATCATGCAGACTGTCTCCCTAAGCCATTGTTTACAAAATAAATAAAGCTTGCAGAGAAAATCAATTTGAATGTCTTTTTTTTTCTTTGTATATGTCAGTTTTGCTGCAGTAGGTTTTATACACGGTACAGATGCCCCACTTTACAGGCAGACTCCCTCAGGCACTCCCTCAGGCACCATATTTAAAGGAATTTTTCATTTTTATTTTATCACTTTAAGCATCATTAAAATCACTGCTCCTTTAAAAAACATCTTTTAAAAAAAAATGTATTTATAAATTTCCCACAGGGCAGTACCCGGGACCCCATACCATTTTTCTGGCCAATAAATTGCATCTAAGCCTTCAAAATGAGCACTTTTTTGTTTATCAAGTTTGGGTCCCATAGACTTTAATAGGGTTTGTGGCTCTGGTCTGAAATTTTGTGATGTTTGAGAGTTCTGGGGTGAACTGAACCAGGTGAGGGATGATGCAATCAGCTGTGCCGAATGTCTGACAAGGCAATCCTAATACACCTGCATAACCATACCTCTGTGTTACCATATGACAACATGGCATAGCATGTAAACTTCATACAAAAAAATTATATAATCCTATAAAAAATAATAACACCGCCAAAGATTGTTATAATAGTCATACAATATAAGTATAAATATGTTAAAGTGTAAAGGAGAAAAACTTGAATGACAAATAACATATTATTGAGAATTATAGAAACTAACCCAAATATATAGATGAGAAGTATAAACAAATTACTAGAGAAATAGTGTTCTATATTGATAAAAAATGAAATATAAAATTCCATATGCAAATAACCTAGCAATTCATATATAAAAACAAAAATAAAAAGGAAAGACAAAAAAAGGAAAAGAAAAACACATCCCAATATCATAAAATAAATAAATCAGTTTGATATTGTGGACGCACAAGAACAAAAAAGATCTCTAAGTGGGAAGATGTGGAGTATGTGGTGCTAATCAAAACTACTATGTTAAAACCGATAACACTAAAAGGCAACATTTCAACTGGCACATTACATGGTGACCCCAATCTATAACCATAGAAAAATACTCCACAAAAGACATCCCGAAGTACAATACAAACAATGTCCACAGTCCCATCAACCCGCTATAATAAATTGTCAGTTAATTGTATATAAAAAACAATTTTGAACATTTACAGGTGAAGGAAGAGTGGAGAACATCGTATGGATCAACAAATGGCGAGAAACATAACAACATCTCTACACAACAATATGGCGAGTATCTTAATCATGATAGTGGCTAACATCCCACTCAAAGTTGAGACCTGAAGGGATGCGAGTCTGGAGCCGGTGTGTCCAGAACACCTCCCTTTGACATAACAGACTTGGTTGATTGGCTGACATTTGTCAAAATGAATCAGTCCTGGATTAGCAGCAGCTATCAAGCCCCTGATGCTGATATTGCTGATTAAATGTTTTTGGGCTCTGGGATCTCTGCAAGACTGCAAGACTGCCTAGCTTTGTGGGTTTTGATTATATCTTGAAGTAATTTATGGTATAAGTTTCATGGGCACAATTATTACCCAAGGACCAATTTTTCCATAACTGTTTGACAGGTGCATATAATTTACAGCAAGGCCAATTCGTGCTTTCATCAAGCCTACCTCTATAGGGTTATGGTGTGAAGGAACCACCAACACCCAAAGCCCAATTTTTCTGCACCTGTTTGACAGGTGCATATAACTTTTATTATATAAAGGCCAATTCTTGTTTTCATCAAATGTACCTCTACAGGGTTAGGGTGTAAAGGCACCCCAACACCCAAAGCCCAATTTTTCAAAACCTGTTTGACAGGTGCATATACTTTCAATTTTTTAAAGGAAGGTCAATTATTGCTTTCATCAAGAGTACCTCTAGTCATTTCCTGCTCTCTCCAGCATTGTGTTCTCAGAGCATTCCGCTGGGAAATTTTTTTTTCCTTTTACTAGTCTGTAGATCAGCAGAGGCTTCAGCGGCAGAACGAGTTTGTCACTAAACCCAAAACCATTCCTTATTGGCCTTCTTGCTAATCCAGTAATGGTGAAACTGAAGTGGGGTATGGAATAAAGGGAATACCTGGTCTCTGTGAATGGCTACATGAACCTACAGCTCACCAATACAGAAGTGTATATTGATGGGGCATTGTCTGGACATCTTGGAGAAGTTCTAATAAGGTGTAATAATGTATTGTATATACAAGGAGTAGAAGAGGAGGAAGAAGATGGTGAGATGAAAGAATAAAGCTAATTCCAAATTAGTTTTGTAAATTTAGTTTGAAACTTCTCTTTTGAGGCTATTGTTGAACATTATTTTGCTTAACAAAACATACAAAAACAAACAGATTTTTTTTCAAGAAGCCCAATTTTTCTGCACCTCTTATCCACGGTCTGTAAAAGAGACACCAGATTTTATCTAAAAAAATTAGTTAATCTTGGCCTGAGTGTACTATCATTTAGCTTCTTCACATAAGGCTTGCTCACTTGGTGCAAAAATGTGTTGTTATCATCCAAAGAGACACCAGAATTTTTCCAAAAAATCTCTAATCTTGTTCCGAGTGTACTAAATTGTGGCCTTATCATGCAGACTGTCTCCCCAAGCCATTGTTTACAAAATAAAGAAAGCTTGCAGGGAAAATCAATGTCTTTTTTTTTCTTTGTATATGTCAGTCTTGCTGCAGTAGGTTCTATACACGCTACAGATGCCCCACTTTACAGGCAGACACCCTCAGGCACTCCCTCAGGCACCATATTTAAAGGAATTTTTCATTTTTATTTTATCACTTTAAGCATCATTAAAATCACAGCTCCTTTAAAAAACATCCTTTTAAAAAAAAAATGTATTCATAAATTTCCCAAAGGGCAGTACCCGGGCCCCCATACCATTTTTCTGGCCAATAAATTGCATATAAGCCTTCAAAATGGGCACTTTTTTGTTTTTCAAGTTTGGGTCCCATAGACTTTAATAGGGTTTGTGGTTCTGGGCCGAAATTTTGTGATGTTTGAGAGTTCTGGGGCAAACCGAACCAGGGGGTGTTCGGCCCAACTCTAGTGATGAGCTAAACATACCCAAGTTCGGTTCAGTGAATGTTATCGAAGTTCAGATCTGGAATCTGAACTCCACTTAAATTAATTTGAGAAATGTGAATTTTTAACTGGTTGTAATATGTAATATTTAAAGAGACAACACATTTGTCCTGTATTGTTGAATGCAGCAGTCTCGCTCCACTGGTGGCTGAGCACGAGTTCCAAATTTTATATATACTTTTATATATAATTTTATGAATAAACAATTGAGCATTGGAGGCAGAAGAGGCAAAACAGCCTTTACACTTTAAAACAAAAACACAAATCAAATTCAACATTATATAAATTGCCAAACAGGGCAAAACAGATCACAGAGCATAGCTTGTTGGGATCTCCAACTCAGTAACTCGCTGTATTGTGTACCAACCACAAACCATAATCCACAAACCCACATTTAAACATTGCATTGTAATTATTTTTTCATCTTTGGCATAACAACTGCCTCACCTCTGCAGAGACAAAAGAAAAAGCATACATTTTTGCACCACAACTAAAAAACCTGTTTGGACAGGTGCTGTGTCCGAGAGATGGCACTTATCCCTCAGACACGGAGCTTCCCCGATCATGTGTCCAATCACAGCCGGTCACAAATGTAAACATTGAGGAGCAGTTATTATCTGATCCCTGCTCTCTCCTCACACACTGATTGTGTGAGGAGAGAGCAGGGATCAGTGAGTGAAAGCAGTGTCTATCTACTACTGTATTACTGAGCACAACACCCCCCCCCGAATAAGGAGGACCTGTCAGAACTTCTGTTCATCTGGATCTGTCAGTCAAACAGCCCACCTGTCACACAGCCCATCTGTCACAGGCCCACCACCAGTACAATCACTAGTACCGCCATTGGTACCGCAACCAGTACCGCCATCGGTATCGCCATCAAGCCCACCACTAGTATCGCCATTGGTACTGCCACACAGGCCCGCTACTAGTACCACCATCCAGTACAATAGAATTGCAAAATTGAGAATTTGTATTCATGAGAAATGAGGAGGTGTTGGCCATGAAGTGGGGGGACAAGAAAAATGTCCATATCCTCTCTACCATCCACAATGACACCTTGGTGGAGATCCAGAGAAGACTCGACCCCATTGTAAAGCCTGAATGTGTCCATGACTACAATCTGTACATGGGGGGTAGATTTAAACGATCAGATGCTATAACCTTATTTGTCAACCCGAAAGTTGGTTATTGGTATAAGAAAGTTGCATTTCATCTATTTCATACAGTACTGTTTAATTTGTTTGTCTGCTTCCAAAAATCAACTGAAAACCAACAAATCACCTACCTCAAGTATATTGAAGACATTGTCACTGCCCTGATTTACCAATAAGAACCCGCCCCAGGAAGCATTCGCTCTGATAGAGCAAGTTGACTTCATGAGCAACATTTTCCCTATAACATTCCCCATATAGAATCTGGAAGAAGACACCAAAAGAAGTGCCATGTATGCAGCAGAGGAGGAGTTAGAAGAGATAGCAGCTATCAATGTCCCCAATGTCCCTCCCAGCCTGGCCTGTGCATCGGAGATTGCTTCAAAAATTATCACACATCCATCAGATATTAGTTCCCCTTAATTTTAACAGACTGCCATTTCCACATTTCAAATACCTGTATGGATCATTTGCCTGCTGGTAGGGATGAGCTGAACACTCTCCCTGCAAGCAGCTCTTCTTGCATGCTTGTGTAATAAAAACATCTACTTTGCAATTCAGCTTCAGCAGTCAAAATGTTAACGAAACCCCATGAGTTTGTGTTTCCCTGAAAAATCCTTGGAATGCTTATACACGGTAGTATGGACATAGCTAGATTGAGACACTGGACCTAATTTACTAAGAATAAGGAGAAAAAATAGTCACTCTACATTAGGGATGAGCCGAACACCCCCCTGTTCGGTTCGCACCAGAACATGCGAACAGGCAAAAAATTTGTTCGAACACGCGAACACCGTTAAAGTCTATGGGACACGAACATGAATAATCAAAAGTGCTAATTTTAAAGGCTTATATGCAAGTTATTTTCATAAAAAGTGTTTGGGGACCTGGGTCCTGCCCCAGGGGACATGGATCAATGCAAAAAAAGTTTTAAAAACGGCCGTTTTTTCAGGAGCAATGATTTTAATAATGCTTAAAGTGAAACAATAAAAGTGTAATATTCCTTTAAATTTCGTACCTGGGGGGTGTCTATAGTATGCCTGTAAAGGAATATTACACTTTTATTGAAAATCAAATTGGAGGGGGAAGAAGTATAGGGATTATGGCAGTGCCAAGAGAAACAGAATACAAAGCTTGAAAGTAAAAAATTGTATTTATTTAACAAAATTCATTAAAATTGGACATGAAAATCACATAGACAAGGTGTGCGGGAAATTCTAAAATCAATTCTGTAGCAAAAATATTTCACATGACTTGGCCTGATGATTGTGGCGGCCAGTTCAGTGAGTAGGTATTTAGATGCCCGACATGTTTCGCCAGTATTGGCTTCTTCAAGGACAGTTGTTTGATACCTAAAGCGTTACAGAGCTTTCTATGAAGAGAAATATAACAATCAATAAATGTTTTAGAACAATTGATACACTAGCGTACAGAAAAAATATATATATATACATATGTTTGCGTGCTGTCCGGGCAGACTACCCCCCACCACCCAAAGTGGCCCCAAGGAACCCACCCACACCACAGGGTGCTAAAAAATGCCCCAACCAGGCTATCCAAGGATGGTAAGATACCTGCAATTCACCAAGGATGGATGCTACACGCCTCCGGAGCAAGGCCTCAAAAACAGAGATCACAGTAAGTGGCTGCAGGGGACAATAAGAGGGACCTGACGGAGAGTATGCCTAAAGAAATATATATACAAACAAATTATGTACATATAGCGGGGCCCAATGACCACACATCAATTTAAAATGAGAAATTTAATACTGCGCAGTGTCTGTGATGTATTAACACATCACCATGGATAGCCTGGTTGGGGCATTTTTTGGCACCCTGTGGTGTGGGTGGGTTCCTTGGGGTCACTTTGGGTGGTGGGGGGTAGTCTGCCCGGACAGCTCGCAAACATATGTATATATATATATTTTTTCTGTACGCTAGTGTATCAATTGTTCTAAAACATTTATTGATTGTTATATTTCTCTTCCTAGAAAGCTCTGTAGCGCTTTAGGTATCAAACAACTGTCCTTGAAGAAGCCAATACTGGCGAAACATGTCTGGCATCTAAATACCTACTCACTGAACTGGCCGCCACAATCATCAGGCCAAGTCAAGGGTTGCTCAGCCAGACTCTAAATTACACTTTTATTGTTTCACTTTAACCACTTCCATACCGGGCATTTTCACCCCCTTCCTGCCCAAGGCAATTTTCACCTTACAGCGCTGTCACGTTTTGAATAACAATTGCGTGGTCATACAACACTGTACCAAAATGAAATTGTTATAATTTTTTCCCCACTAATAGAGCTTTCTTTTGGTGGTATTTGATCACCACTGCAGTTTTTATTTCTTGCGTTATAAACAAAACAAGAGTGACAAGTTTGAAAAAAACACAATATTTTTTACTTTTTGCTATAATAAATATCCACATTTTTTTTTTAAACAAATTTTTTCCTCAGTTTAGGCCGATACATATTCTTCTACATATTTTTGTTAAAAAATATCGCAATAAGCGTATATTTATTGGTTAGCGTCTACAAAATAAGGGGATAGATTTATAGCATTTTTATTATTATTTTTTTTTTACTAGTAATGGCGGCGATCTGCGATTTTTATTGTGACTGCAATATTGCGGCGGACACATCGGACAATTTTGACACATTTTTGGGAACATTCACATTTATACAGCGATCCGTGCTATAAAAATGCATTGATTACTGTATAAATGTGACTGGCAATGAAGGGGTTAACCAGGAGGGGGCACTGTAGGGTTAAATGTGTTCCTAATGAGTGATTCTAACTGTGGGGGGAGGGGATTCACAAGGGGATGAGACCGATTGGTGTTCCTCTGTACAAGGAAGACACCATCGGTCTCCTCCCATCTGACAGGATGTGGATCTGTGTGTTTACATAAACAGATCCACAGTCCTGCTCGGTTACCGGGCAATCGCGGGTGCCCCCTAGGGATCCTGGAAGGCAGCGCCGTCATATGACGGCGACCCAGGATAACAGCTGCACCGTCCTGCCGTCATATGACGGTGGGTGGGCAGCAAGTGGTTAAGCACTATTAAAATCACTGCTCCTGAAAAAACTTCAGTTTTTAAAACTTTTCTTTGCATTGATCCATGTCCCCTGGGGCAGGACCCAGGTCCCCAAACACTTTTTATGACAATACCATGCATATAAGCCTTTAAAATTAGCACTCCCATAAACTTTTAAAGGGTGTTCCGCTCCTTTCGAATTTGCCGCGAACACCCCAAATTGTTCGCTGTTCGGGGAACTGGCGAACAGCCGATGTTCGAGTCGAACATGAGTTCGACTCAAACTCTAAGCTCATCCCTACCTGCTAGCATGTTTCTACCTTCCTTGTTAATTAATTGACCCTGGCCTGTTTACCAACAATGTTTTTGTCTGACGATTTAAACCACATTTCTGACTTCCACGTGCACCAACCTCAGCCTGTTTACTGACGATGCCTCTGCCTGCTGTTTTAAACCATGTTTCTGACTTCCGCATGCACCGACCTTGGCCTGTTAATCAGCCATGTTTTTGCCTGCCACTTGGACTGATCTTTTGCCCTTCTACTTTAGTACACAGGGTCTCACATATGTGAATAGTATTCTGAGTAGAGAAAAACTGTTTTTGGTTTTCTGTGCTCCCAGAACAGGGTCTGGTTGCCCGGAGGCTTCAAAAAGATTTGGGTGGGAGAAGCCTGTCCCCTGGCCCTAAGCTTGATGGTCCTTCCTGTTGCCTGGACCAATACCATGGCGATGCTGACCATATTGCTGCCTGCAATGACCCAGAACATTATGGACCATGTTTCTTCCTGCTGCTTGGACCAATTCTTTGGCTGTGTTGACCATATATCTGCCTGCTGCCTCTATGGACTATGGACAGCATTTCTGCCTGGACACCTCTGCCTGCTACATGGACCAATGCTTGGCTGTGCTTTGGCTGTGCTTTGGCTGTGCTGACAGTATCTCTGCCTATACGAACTATGGACAGTATTCCTGCCTGCTGTCATTATTTTTGCTGTCACTGACCAAATCCATGCCTGCTACCTGGACCGATGCTCTCCTCTGTGGACCACTGCACTTCTAAAACCACAGGTAATTTTTTGTTTTTTGGTATTTACCTGCTATGTGTTAGAAATATAAAGGGCCTTCGAAAATGTGATCAAAAATGTGATCAGTAGTCAGAAAATTATATGTGTAATTTATGCTCCTAGAACACCTGGAGGTGCTACTTGGATGTTGGGCCTCTGTATTTGGCCAGGCTGTGTAAATGTCCCACACATGTGGTATCACCATACTTAGGAGGAGTAGCAGAATGTATTTTGGGGTGTCATTTTTGCCTTGTACATGCTATGTATAAGAAATATCTTATAAATGGACAACTTTGTGTTAAAAAAATGCGTTTTTATTTTTTTCCCACATTTTCCAAAAACTTTTGGAAAAAAATGAGCCATTCAAAAGACTCATTATGCCTCATAGATTATACGTTGGGGTGTTTGCTTTCCAAAATGGGGTCATTTTGTGGGCAATTCCATTGTCCTGGTGCTCCAGGGCCTTCATAAGTGTAAAAGGTGGTTGAGAAATGACATGTACAATTTATGCTTGTAGAAAGCCTGAAGGTGCTACTTCAATGTAGGGCCTCTGTATGTGGCCAGGCTGTGTAAAAGTCACACATATGTGGTATCACCATACTCAGGATGAGTAGCAGAATGTATTTTGGGGTGTAGTATACATATGCTGTGTGTGAGAAATAACCTGTTAATATGACACGTTTGTGTAAAAATAAAAAATAAATTCTTAGTTTTCTCAAGAATTGTGGGAAAAATTACAACTTCAAAAAACTCACAATGGCTCTTACTAAATACATCGGACTGTCTACTTTCCAAAAAGTGGTCATTTGGGGGGTATTTGTACTTTCCTGGCTTGTTAGGGCCTCAAGAAATGAGGCCATCAGTACATCAGGTGTAATCAGATATGATCAATTTTCAGTGATTGGCACCATAGCTTGTAGAATCTATAATTTTCACACAGACTAAATAATATCCACTAATTTAGGTTATTTTTACATATGTAACAGTATAATTTTTGGCCCAAATTTATTAAGAAAAATTACTTATTTGCAAAATTTTACAATAGAAACAAAAAAGCGTTTGTTTTTTTTCAAAATTATCTCTTATATTGCAATAAATAAAAAAATTGTATTTGGATAAAGTGTAGCATGACTGAGTAATTGTCATTCAAAGTGTGAGAGCGCTGAAAGCTGACAATTGGTCTGGGCAGGAAGGTGCATAAGTGCCTGGTATTGAAGTGGTTAAACAGGCTTCTGAAAAAAGAGATGTGACTTTTTTAAACACCGATGATGGCAATAGCATATAGGTTTGCAAGACAGCTAAAAGCCTTTTTGAACAGCCTGTAGTTTCAGAGAAAATGAGACAGCATTTAGCATTCATAAATCAATATTAGTATCTTTTTTTTTGAACCCTGAAAATGGAAATAGCATACAGGATTCTACCACAGCTAAAAGCCTACTTGGAAAGGCTGAAATTTCGGAAAGATTAAGCAGGCATTTCACTTTGTGAAATAATAGAAATAGCAGATTGTTTGCACCACAGCTAAAAGCCTTTTTGAGGAGCTTGTAATTTCAGAGAGACTGAGAAAGCATTTATCATCTGTAAACGAAAAAAAAAATCAATATTAGTGTCTTTTTTGAATACTAAAAATGGAATTAGCATACAGGTTTGTACCACAGCTAAAACGCCTGTTTGAGCAGACCACAATTTCTGAGAGATTGAGAAGGTGTTTATAATCAAGAAATAAACACTTAAACTCAGGAGAAGCAGTGGTGCTGTTGGAGTTAGAGAGAGAGCTGCTCACATGCCCACAGCCAGCCACACCCCCTGGTATGTACGCTCTAGCTTACAGGGCATTGGTTAACTTTAGTGTCACCTATGACAATAGGGAAAATGAGAATGTGGTGCTTTGGGGCACTAAAGATGTGGTGATTTGATGCACAAAACTTTACTGTACAAGTACGAGGCAACTTCATGCAAAAGGCAGCTTTTCCTGTGTCAGTAACAAGTTCAGATTTGTGATCCTGAAATTAAAAATGGTATGGACAGTCCAACCTCAGTGCCACCTCCACCATACCTTCATACACAAAAAAAAATAATGTACCTGTTCCCATGCAGAAACATTGTAGAAGCAGAAGCATGACACAATTCTAAAAAGTATCTGGAACACTACAACAAAAACAAAAGACAAAATATTATTTCAATTACCACTGAATACAAATGAAAACTCATTTTAACGAAGAACTCTAATGCAAATGTATTTTAGCCACAGAAAATCGATGCAATCTGTGTGTTTCACACCTATTGCCTGTGAATGGCACTATTTACAGTTCATACACGTATAACATTTTTCATACTCTGTGCAAGTTAGTTTGAGTACCTTTTCCTGTCAAGAGGTGGTTCTGGTTAGCTCAGTAGATTGTTTTAAGAAAGGCCTGGATTCTTTCCTAGATACACATAATATAACTGGATACTAATATTTATAGGTAAAGTTGATCCAGGGAATATACAACTGCCTGTTGGGGGATCAGAATTAACTCTTTCCCCTGCTGGAGCCTTCCTCTGGATCGACTGTGGGTATAGTAGTGTATATATAGGATTGTATATATTTTTTTCTTTCTATTGGTTGAACTAGATGTGTCTTTTTTCAACCAGACTAACTATGTAACTATCATATACTTGGCTGCATAGGTTTTATAATGGTCTGCACTCTGTAACTATTCTGCCTCCCAGACTACAGGATAAAATATATTCATTGTGTTTTGCATTTTTTGCAGTTTTGTTATGTAAGGTGAGGGGGACTTTTATACACTCAGTTTTGCTTAGGGCAGCAATGGGTTTAAATATGTCCCTGGCTGTGGCATGCAAGGCTTTTTTTCTCTGTGGACTTTTTTCAAAAAGGTCCAAGTTGAACATTTCTACTTTGAAGCTCTACCACTTTACCCTTATAGGTGAGTAAAAAACTTATTTGACATCTGTTAAGAAGTCAGTCTGTTTCAATGATACTTCTTTATTGTCCCAGTGTGGGTTATTTTGTCTAATAGTTTCTTCTCTCTGCTGTCCTGGACCCTAACCTGCGGTTATCAAGCTAAGTGCATCTGTTTACCAGAAAGTGACTCACTGCAATTGGATTGCAAAGGAAAAAGGTGTTAGTTGAAAGAAGAAGCTGCTGTCTTATTTTGTACAGATCTAGTGTGAAAATATAATTGGTTAATCAAAACAGTAGTTGTCTTGATTGGGCCCTCTTATCACATTGGCTAAGAATCTTTTACCCCTCTCCCCCCCATAGTATAAATGCAAATACGTTCTATTGTAATTTGGTTTTTGTTCAGCATTCAAACATAAAAATCATACTACTGAAAGCAAAGAAGTCTAGATGAGATCCTTTGCCTCAGTGCACTTTATTACTGTACCATCAATTGAATCACTCCAGCCACCTTTGTGATGAGACACAAACCAGACAGTGTGGAGCTTTAGTCTGCAGGTATACACTAAGTTGTTAATTACCTGATCATGTAGAGGAATAGTATCTGTATGCAGGAGCTAGCCTAACAAAGCCACAGACTAATTGGAAAGGGACTATGTGGCAATCTGTCCCCAACTCATGGGTTTTTAGCACATTAATAAGATTGCAATTAGGGTATTTACACTGCAAATAATGTGCATTTTATCCAGACCTCAGGGGGGTTAATGAAGGCAGATTAATCATTTAACCTGTCATTCACTGTGCAATGCTTGAAAGAGCTGTATAAATACATACTCAGGCACATGTATAAACTGTCCGCTGGAATGACACAAATCATACACAGTTCTCTTATCTTGATTTCCCTGCAGTCATTTTGAAGGTTATTGTGGGTGATTTGTGCTTTTAGCTTGCATATTCGCTAACTATGTCCTAGTCTGTCCTAGATTCTTCAATGCATCATATGGCATTAAAATGTATTAAAACCATGTTACTCTAACAACACAAGTAGCCCATAAATTCCCTTTTTATGAAGGCAGAGCTCTGACTGGAAACAGAGCATTTAGTGGATAGCTTATAGTCTTGAGAGCTCTCTAGCATGATAAAAATTTCTACACAATTAGGTCTCCTTCACACATCAGTTTAGAGGCAGCCACAGGATTCCATAATCAGTGGATTTTTGCATCTGGAATAACCGGGGCATGTGAATTCCACTGAGTGGAAGCTCACTCTAAATAAACTGACAGGCTGACAGCGACTGCCAATGCTCACATGTACCTGCACAAAAAGCAGTTACCTGGCATTAGGAACAGATGTCCAAGCCTGGACACAGCTGACTGGCTTGGTCATCCATCCCTAATTGTGGGTAACTTCTTTGTGTGCAGCTACATGCAAACAGCGGTGACCGTTCTCAGCCTGTGAATGGTTTATATGAGAGGAGAATAATTGCGCTAATTACACTCCATATATCTAATTGCAGGGCATGACAGTACGAATACTTGTATGTGGCTGAAAAACTTCAAAGAAAGACACCACACTGGTGTATTTACTTATAAGTGTCCCACCACCTCATAGAAAACATGCTTACCAGAAAGCAAGCAAATTTGGCTTTAATCCAGCCCAAGTCTTTGCTTTCCATGATCAGGATTCTGCATACAAGTTAATATGACCCTCAATTAGATACCATAAGATCCATGGCTCCGTGGGAGATGATTTGGCAATCAACCCAAAAAGAAGAAATAATATAGACCATAGAGTGATACTGTATTGTATACGGAACACCCCAGTGATATTTAACACAGACAAGTGGACCACCACCTTTCAGAGAACACCCTTACCAGATAACCCACAGGAATAAGCATATGGCTTTAGCACAGCCCAGGCCTTTTGCTCAGCAGGAGATCCCGGGATAATATGAGATGATAGGTTCTCAGGCAAAATACCATATGATCCGTAACTCCGTAGATAGTACATCAATAATCAGCCCAAAAAAAGATATTCCCATTCCCCATTGAGAATGTCATATGTGACGAAACGCGTATGAGGAGGTAACCTGCTGAAGTCACCACACCATCTCGTTAAGAAGGACGGGAGCTTGAATTGTATACCTAGACGTCAGGATAACAACTTCCAGGGAGACTTTATAGCAAGTAAATTTTATCCCATTACTAAATGACATCAAAACAGAGTTAAATAAAATCTCACCAGGACAATTGTCCTGGGGGGGAAGAATTCATATTTTTAAAATGGTTATTTTGCCAAAAACTAACTATATGGGCTGGGTGTAACAAGATGCCACTGCTGCCTTCTGACTTTAGGCTTTCTGCAGCGTGAGTGCAGGGTGTACTAAGATGGGCGTTGCAGCACGTATATACTCAAGTTGCAAAATTCTCCAAGTTTGAACTGTTGTCTCTCATCCTTCATTTATCATGCCAGCAATTGCCAATGCAATCAGTGCTGCATTTCAGTGCCACTGCCTGCCCATCACTTCCATTTATCATTGCCCATAAGTGCTGCCAATCAGTGCCACCTATCAATGCCAGCCATCAGTGCTGCATATTAGTGCCCATCAGTCAGTGCCACCTATCAGTGCTGCTTATCAATGCCACCTACCTATCAGTGCCCATTAGTCAGTGCCACCTATCAGTTATCATCAGTGCTGGATATCAGTGCCCATCAGTCAGTGCCACCTATCAGTGCCCATCAGTGCTACTGTCACATGACATTAAAAAAAAAGTATCGGTATTGGTACTTGTACTCGGTCTTAAAAAAAGAGTATCGGTGCAACCCTACTATTCATCAGTATTATTGTGGCACCTTGTATGGACCTTGCATTTCTTGGAAGTAAGTCTGCTATAACCCCCCATCCCTACCAAACTGCAACCTACTCAGTGAGAGAATTTTGATCACTCTGGCAATGATAATAGGGTGTGAAATTTTTACTGGTATTGGGATAGGTGGTTGCAACTTTTGGATGCCTCAGTCCTAATTGCTTTAGCTTCCCATGATTGCAGCAACATTGTGCGTCTGTTAATGATGTTGCTGTCCACTATGCTAATGCATACGCTCTTGTAAAGTATACTGGAAAGTGGGTGAATTGCAAAATGGGCTCGTTTTAACTATTGGTTAAAACAGTAGTCAGTGAGGCCACTGGTTAGTATCTTTGCAAAGAGCAAAGCCACAGGTAGCAACTGTCTCAGTCCTTATTGTTTGCTACCTGTGGTGTTGGCCTAAAACTTCAGGGTGGCTTTACAGCTGAAAATAACTAGCCAACATATCAAACAAGTTGCTAGCACTGATGTTTTCAAGGATTTGGCAGAGACACAAGTAAGAGCATATATGGGTATAGTCCACAGATGCTGTGATAAAAGCTGCTGCTAGTATTACCCTATTTTGCCCCTACAACAAGAGCCAAATGGTCTAGCTACTCAGAAATCCTGGCCTTGAAGACATGGCCGTGCACCTAAAATGACAGGAGAACATTAATAAGAGGAGCAGCTAAGAGGTCCATGGTAACTCTGGAGGAGCTGCAGAGATCCACAGCTTGGGTGGGAGAATCTGTCCACAGGACAACTATTAGTCATGCACTCCACAAATCTGGCTTTTATGGAAAAGTGGCAAGAAGAATGCCATTGCTCAAAGAATGCCATAAGAAGTCCTGTTTGTAGTTTGCGAGAAACCACATGTGGGACACAGCAAACATGTGAAAGAAGGTGCTCTAGTCAGATGAGACCAAAATTGAACTTTTAAGCCTAAAAGCAAAATTCTATTTGTGGCGGAAAACTAACACTGCACATCTCCCTGAACAAACCATCCCCATTGTGAAACATGGTGGTGGTAGCATAGCATTAGCATCATGTTGTGGGGATGCTTTTCTTCATCAGGGACAGAGAAGCTGGTCAGAGTTGATGGGAAGATGGGTGGAGCCAAATACAGGGCTATCTTAGAAGAAAACCTGTTAGAGTATGCAAAAGACTTGAGACTGGGGTAGAGGTTCACCTTCCAGCAGGACAATGACCCTAAACATACAGCCAGAGCTACAATGGAATGGTTTCGATCAAAGCATATTCATGTGTTAGAATGGCCCAGTCAAAGTCCAGACCTAGATCTAATCAAGAATCTGTGGCAAGACATGAAAATTGCTGTTCACGGATGCTCTCCATCCAATCTGACAGAGCTTGAGCTATTTTGCAAAGAAGAATGGGCAAAAATGTCACTCTATAGATGTGCAAAGCTAGCAGAGTCAATCTCAAAAAGACTTGCAGCTGTAATTGCAACGAAAGGTGGTTCTACAAAGTATTGACTCAGGGGGGCTGAAAACAAATGCACACCACATTTTTCACATATTTATTTGTAAAAAAAAATTGAAAAACATTTCTCATTTTCCTTCCACTTCACAATTATGTGCCACTTTGTGTTGGTCTATCACATACAATCCCAATAAAATACATTTAAGTTTTTGGTTGAAACATGACAAAATGTGTAAAATTTCAAGGGGTATGAATACTTTTTCCTTGTCAAAAGAAGTTTATTGAGTATACAATGTTATAAAGATACATAAAGTAAGTTTACAAGGATCTATAAAGTAAGCTCATTGTTTTACAGTAGGGTTTATATAGGTAAATATCATGAAATTTCAAATATTAAACATTGGGTTCACGTAAACCTAAATTAAAGATATATATCATTTCCTTAGTTACTTTTGTAGGTATTTAAATGATTTATACCTACTATACATATTATTTACAAGTAGAGTGTATATAGGTCAAATAAATTCTGATAATGAGCTTTAATCGTAAGGTGGAGAAAAGGAAAGAGAAAGAAGAAAAAGGGTTGAAAGGTAGAGGTATGGTCCACAAGGTTGTCCTGCTTGTCAGTTTATTATTCTTTTTAGTTCTCTTTGAAGCCTTAGAATGGGTGTCTCTGTAAGTCATTTAATCTGTTACCATGGCAACAGGACAGAGTCATTGAAGTTTGACAGGAACTGTTGTTTTATCCAAGGATGCCAAAGTTTTTCAAATTTTGGAATTTGATTTTGATCGATGGCTACCATCTTAGCATGGGACATTGTATTATTCATTCTGTGAATTGTTTCTGCTAGTACCAATGGAGGAGATTTCCATGCCTTGGCCACTGTTTGTTTTGCAGCCGTTATTAGTTGGATCATAAGTTTGAATTGAGAGTGTTAACCATTCCGGTTTTAGATTAAGTAAAGTTAAATATGGATCTGGTTGTATTATTTTTTTAAATATTTTAGATGCAATCACGAAGACTTCCTTCCAGAAGGTTTGGATTACTGGGCACATCCACCATATGTGTAAATATGTGCCTATTTCTGGGCATCCTCGAAAACAAAGAGCTGAGGTATTAGGTGAATATTTTGCCACTCTAGTGGGTACAAGGTACCAGCGAGTTAGGACTTTATAATTTGTCTCCAGTGCTAAGATGTTGGGTGAAGATGACTTAGATGTGAGCCATATGTTAGACCAGTCCGTGTCTTCTAAAGTTCGTCCCTGGTCCTCCTTCCACCTCTGAACGTAAGAGGGTCTATTAAGATTTGCTACTCCATTCAATTGATTATAAAGTGATGAAATTGTACCTTTAGCAAATGGATCTTTTGTACAGATTGATTCAAAAATGGATAATTGGGATAATGGTGTATCCCCCTTTAGGAATGGTGTATAGAAATTTTTGATTTGGAGATATCTAAATATCTCAGAGTTTGGTAGATCATATTTTTCTCTAAGCGATGGGAATGAAAGGAGTGATTTAGATGCTATGAAGTCATTTAGTGTCTGAATGCCTGATGTTGTCCAAGCTTTAAAAGAATTTGGGTAGATCCATGCCGGATAAAAGGCCGGATTTCTGATAAAAGAAAGGAGAGGATTGTGTGGAGATTGTAACTGATATTTGGTTTTTAGTTTATCCCAGAGAGATAAGAAGTGTTTAGTTATGGGATTATGAATTTTAAAGCGGTCTTTAGGATCAAGCCATAATAAATTTGATATTAATAGAGGGTCATTTTCTGAAGCCTCTATAAATACCCATAATGGGATTTCCTGTTTTGCATGGTATTTGGACAGACTGGCCAAATGTGCTGCTCTGTAGTAGTTAGTAAAATTAGGGTATCCCAGGCCTCCTTTATTTTTGGGAAGATGTAGTGTGTGTATAGGTATACGTGGTTTAGAAGAGCCCCATATAAACGAAGTTGCTCTTTTTTGTACTATTCTCAAAAAATAGGAAGGAATTGGAATAGGGAGGACTCTGAATAGATAAAGCAATTTGGGTAGAATAGTCATTTTGATTGCATTAATCTTCCCTATCCAGGATAAAGGAAGTTGCGACCATTGTTTTATTAGATTTGTGATCTGTCTTAATACAGGAGGATAATTGGTTGAGAATAAGTTAGAATGAGATGCTGTTAAATGAATTCCAAGATATGGGATTGATTTTTCTGCCCATGTGAATGGGAGTGCAGCCCTAGCCGGGATCAATTCCATGTTTGTGAGTGAAATATTAAGCACTAGGCATTTCTTAGGATTAATCATAAGGCCGGATAGGGCTGCAAATCCATCAAGAGCTGGTATTAAGTTAGGACCAGAGACCTGTGGTGATGATAGAAAAAGTAATATATCGTCTGCAAATATACATAATTTGTGTGTAATACCTCCTACTTCAATGCCAGTTATAGTTTGGTTTGTTCTTATGTATTGGGCCATGGGTTCGAGTATAAGGGCAAATAATAAGGGAGATAATGGGCAACCCTGTCGGGGCTTTGGGTTTATTATATAATGCTTTGATTCATGTTAAAAAGTGGGGTCCAAAACCCCATTTTTGTAATGAATATTGCATATATTGCCAGGATACTGTGTCAAATGCCCTCTTAATATCGAGAGATAGAAAACATAAAGGGATTTTCCGTTTTTTAGCAATATGTGCCAATAACACTGCCCTGCGTATATTATCGCCTGCCTGTCTATTTGGCATGAAGCCTACTTGATCTCTATGTATTAATTTTCCTATAATGCTATTGAGGCGTTTTGCTATTATTTTTGCTAATAATTTAATATCGAGGTTTAACAGAGAGATAGGCTGATAATTCACACAGGAAGTATCATCAGAAAGGGGTTTTGGGATCATACAAACAATTGCCATTAGTGTTTCTTGCCGAAAAGAATGTCCATCTAGAAGTTTGTTAAAAGTTTCAGTGAGAATGGGAGAGTATTTCTGAGAATGTTTTATAGTATAAAGCCGAGTAGCCATCTGGGCCTGGTCTTTTGTTAAGTTTTAGGTCTTTTATGGCGTTAGCAACTTCATCTATAGTTATAGGCTCATCCAAACTGCTTTTTTGATTCTGAGATAACTCAGGTAAGGTTATTTTTGAGAAGAAGGATTCAGCCTCTGTAGGATTAAATTCATTGTTTGTCTTGTATAAAGTTGCGAGATGTGAGTGAAATTTATGGACTATTTTAACCGGATTACAAGTATAAACATTTTTTGATAATTTCAAACGTATTGGTTTGAAAGATTTGTTAGTTGAATTTAATGCCCGAGCCAAATATGTACCTGGTTTGTTTGTATTCATGTAGAAATTGTGTTTGGAGCGTTTGAGGGATTTATCAACTGACTCAGTGAGAAATAGATCGTATTCCAATCTAGATTTTTCCAGATGAGATTTTGTACTCTGAGATGGATTATCTTGGAATGATATGTAGGCTGCATTAAAATTGAGTTCTAGTTTTTTTGCTAGATTTTTGCATTCCCGTTTAAATAGTGCCATTTGTCTTTGTATTGTACCACGCAAGACAGGCTTATGAGCTTCCCACAGTGTTATTGGGGAGATGTCTGTTGTATTATTAATTGATATGTATTCCTTTAAAGCTTGTTCAATGGCCCTCTGATGTAGTGGGTGTTTGAGCATTATGTCCGGTAAGTACCACGTTGGGTCATGCGCTTTTGGTATGGCTGAGGCTATAGTAGTGTATATTGCATTATGGTCAGACCACGGAAATGGAATTATATCTGATGCAATAATTTCTGGTATTATTCCTATTGTTAGAAAAATATGATCTATTCTGGTGAAGGTTTGATGAGGGTGCGAGAAATAAGTGAATTTCTTTTTTATTGGGTTACTTTTTCTAGACGAATCTACCAGATTGTATTTGGAAAGAAGTTGAGAAAAAGGTAATCTAGAGGTTATTTTGGATGGTGTAAAAGGTGATTTATCTAGAAATGGGAGGAGGATGTGGTTCGAATCCCCACACATTATCACTGTTCCTATTTTGTGTGTATTAATCACTTGTAATATATGTGAGAGGAATGGTGTAGGTTGTTTGTTAGGAGCGTAGTAGGAAAACACCGTGATTGCTGTATCCATTATATAACCCATGAGTATCAGGTATCTACCTTCTGGGTCTTTAATTTCTGATGATAAGGTGAATGGTGTGGATCAGTGAAATGCAATTAGAGTTCACCTTTGCTTGGTACAGGCAGAAGCCGTGTAAATTTGTTGATAAAAAGGAGAAATATATTTTGGAGTAGAATCTTTGGTGAAGTGTGTTTCTTGGAGGCATACTATGTGAGCCTTCTTGTTATGGAAAGTACGGAAGGCTTTGGTCCTTTTTTGAGGGACATTTATTCCCTGAACATTCAGGGAAAGTATATTCAGTGGTGCCATGGCAACAGATCAAATAGTTTTGACTTACTTTTTGTTATGCAGAGCTGACTGCGCAGATCAACCTGTGTGGACTGAAGAGATGAAAAGATAGAAAAGAAACCAGTGAATTCCGGAGTAGAGAGTAAACAAAAAACATATGAGATTAGATCAGTGTTTCTCAACCTTTTTCCAGTCGGGGCACCCTTAAAAAGTATTTTCAGTCTTGAGGCACCCCAGTCCAAGGCTTAATTCACGTTACTGTGTGTCGCGGAACATGCGCAAAATCGCACTCGTTCCTGACACACAGACAAATGCCCTGCTCTTTAGGGGTGCCATTAATTCTTAATGGTACCTTACACATTGGAAAATGTGGGGTGCTTTTGGTGCAGTGCAATTTAAAAAACAAAAGGTCGGGGATTTCCTTCCCTGAATTTTTGTGGTTAGGGAAGCCCATTGAAATGAATGGGCTGCACTACACGCAGCATGCAGCAACACAGATGTGAACCAAGGGCTTGTTCACATGTCGGGTTGGAGGGGTGGTAAAAGCACATGGTTAAGCTGTTTTTACCACCCCCAAATTCTTCCCCTTTAGCTGCAGAGACAACAGCTGGAGGTATACCCAGGGTGAATGGGGCTGAATTGCAACTACCCTGCAACTGTGTACATTGCACGGTTGCGGTGTAGTGATGCTGCATTAAAATAGGTGGTGAGGAGGCAACATAATGCCTCTTTACCGCCTGTCAAATGCCTCTGAAAAGCGATCTGTGCATAGGTTGCTTTTCAGAGGAGAAGCAGTCCTTGCTGCTATCACAAACAAGACCAACAAAAGCAGTTCTGATGGTACAGGAATGGGGGGGGTGTCAGGATTAAAAGTAACATACACACACACACATATACAGACACATACACGTGCACACACGGATACAGACACATACATACAGACACTTGTACATACGCACATGCAGACACGTGCACACACACATGCACACACATACAGACACACACATACAGACACACATACAGGCACACATACAGGCACATGCACACACACACATGTACAAACACACATACAGACACACACACACATACAGACACATGCACACACACACACATACAGACACATGCACACATACACATGTACAAACACACATACAGACACACATACAGACAGACACTCACATGCTCACGCACATACAGACACATGCACACACATACCAGACACATGCACACACACATACAGACACATGCACACACACATACATACACACATACAGACACATGCACACACATACCAGACACATGCACACACACATACAGACACATGCACACATACAAACACATGCACACACACATACCAGACACATGCACACATACACACACATACACACACATACATACAAATGCACACATACACATGTACAAACACACATACAGACACACATACAGACAGACACTCACATGCACACACACACATACAGACACATGCGCACACACATGAACAAACACACATACAGACGTACACACACACATACAGACAGACACTCACATGCTCACGCACATACAGACACATGCACACACATACCAGACACATGCACACACACATACAGACACATGCACACACACATACATACACACATACAGACACATGCACACACATACCAGACACATGCACACACACATACAGACACATGCACACATACAAACACATGCACACACACATACCAGACACATGCACACATACACACACACATACAGACACATGCACACACACATACATACAAATGCACACACACACATGTACAAACACACATACAGACACATGCACACACACATACCAGACACATGTATAAAGCCCTTTTTAAATGAATCTAGCTTCTAGCACAGTACATTTCCAGTTTCCTCATTCAGCCAGGTACTGCACTGTAGGGGGAAGCAGAGAGCAGAGCACACTCCCCTGCACTTTACTTTCACTTTGCTGAGGTTGACGGAGCTTCTCACAGTGCCGATGTACAGTTCGGCAGGGGACCGGGAGATTGGGCTCATCTGACAGCCCTTCTCTCCCCTGATCCCGCAGCACACCTGAGAACCTCTGACTGCACACCAGTGTGCTGCGGCACACTGGTTGAGAAAGGCTGGATTAGATGATACATTGTATAAATTATTTTTTGCAAGTAATCACAATTTACCCGTGAAAGGGAATAAATATCTCTCTCAGGGGAATAAGTGCCTTCGTCACACTCCCACATAATATGGTTGGGAGAATGAGGAGGGCTAATGGGGGTACACGGATCTTCCGCTTACAGGAGAGAAGTGCTATGTCAAAAGACATCAAAATGATGTTTAATTAATTGGAGTGCAGAATATAGTTTTTGTTGAAATTATTTATTCCAGGGTGGTTGTATATGGTTAGTCTTGCCCTAGGCTAAATAATTCAGTTAGAAAGGTACTGTTAATAACTTTGGTATTGATGAAGATAGTTTGAATTATTTTGGGATTTTAACCCTTTTAGAGTAAACAATTACATATTTTATTCATATGTAACTGTTTAGATATGTTAACTCATAAAATTGAGGTTGTATTGCTTCAGATTAGAATAAACAAAAACATAATTCTAGGAACTAGTTAGGTAATAATATATTTGTTTTAAGAAAAGAAAGAAAAAGCTTCCATTACTTCTGGATTATTGAACATATTTGTCCTAAAAAGTAATAAATCTATTGTTATTACTTGATAATATATAACTGAACAAGAATTTCCTTATTTCACTTATATATTCTAAGGCTATATGAATCAGAAGTAATAAGAAATATAACTGGAATGTACCATGATCCCACACAGTGTGTGACTATCAGAATGCAGTTACATTCAGTTATAAATACAGGTTTTTTTATAGAGAACCATCTCTTAGTATAATAAATGAAGAGATATCAGGAAATAGGATGTCAGTCCATTGAATCTTCTTGGTCCATGGATGTGGCGGCATAACGGCCTCTTTTGTGAGAATGATGATTCCCATTTTGTTCTGAAATTTTCTGGGTGCTCCCTGAAGGTGAAGATGATGCCATTCTTCTGCGTGTGGGAGAGTTGCTGCTTGTGGGTTCTGTCAGATTTAATTTTAAAAGGGTCTGTTGTAGTTCATCTGCTGATCTGCTTCTGTAAATTGTACCTTGGTAGTTAAATCTGACTGAAAAGGGGAAGCCCCATTGATACATAATGTTGTGGTGTTGCAGTTCCATTAGTTGGGGTTTCATGGATCGTCTTTTAGTAATAGTAAGTTGGGATAGGTCAACAAAAATGTGATAATTGTGTCCTTGAAAATTAAGTTCCTTTTTTTCTCTTGCAGCAATTAGTATTTGTTCTTTCATTCTGCAATAATGAAATTTTGTGATTATATCACGTGGGGGTCCATCTTTCTTTTTGGCTGTGAGGGCTCTGTGTATTCTGTCCAGTTCTAAACGTTCAATAGGGATATCTGGCTTTAGTTCTTGTAATAGAGCAGTAATAGTAGATTGCAGGTCTGTCACAGTTTCAGGTATTCCCCTTATGCGCAAGTTTGAACGTCTGGCTCTATTTTCGTAATCTTCGAGCTTAGTTTGAAGTATTAAATTCTCTTCTTTTAATTGTTCCAATTCTGTTATATTTTCTTGGGTTGAAATTTCAATTTCATCTATTTTTATTTCTAAGGCTGCGGTGCGGTTTCCCAGCTCTCTTATTTCTTTGGTTAGGCTTTTTGTTATTTGGTCTGAGGTTTGTTTTAAAGCCTTATGAAGCATCTTTTCAAATTGTAATAATATTACTGGGGATGCTGAGGAGGCTTATGGAGAAGTTTGTGAGAGGTTTTGTTTTGTATCTGACTCAAATGGAGAGTCTTGCTGTGACATTTTCTGTCTGTGAGAGCTCCCTGATGCTGTATATTGTGAGGTGACTGGAGCTGCTTTAGTTGCAGTGAGTGCCTGTGAGCTCTTTGTGAGGTGATTTTTATTTCTGCCACGGTTTCCTCCCAGTACCATATTTCCTGCCCAAACTTTCACAGTTTGTTCCCTGGGGCAAAAAGGTTCAAATGGATACCTTTTGAGCCTGCAGGCTCCGCTTTGTCCTTCTCTTCTCTCCTCAGCGGTGTGGAGCGCTAACAATGCATGTCTGCTCTGCTAGGCTCCGCCCATCTCCCTTATGAATACTTTTTCAAGACACTGTAAAAGCCATGTTATAATGATAAATCTGAGAACAGCTATGAGGGAGAACACAGTAAAGAAAAGTTTTGAATCTCATGGCATCATTTAAACCTGGAAATTGTGTTGCCGCCAAATTGTAGATCTATTTCATTTCACACTTTAATAGCAACTTATCAATGTCTCCTCTCCTTTAATGGGGGATATGTGCTCTAGGGCAAAAAACTGAATCTTAGATCAAACCCATGATACAACCCGACATGGCGACTAATTGGGGTTTCTAATTTCTTCTTAGATGTAACAGCGACATGATCACGGATACGTTGAAAAAATGCTCTTTTAGTTTTTACAATGTAGAGAACCCTGCAGTCACATCTCATAAGGTAAGCTATACCAAACTTTTAACAATTGGGACCAAACAGATAATTTGGTAGGGTTATCCGTTGTTCTTTCAAAAATGAACCTACAGGACTTTGATTTGTCACAAGGAGCAGTCCAGTTTTAACTGAATAATGGCTGTGAACAAGTTGATCTTTCAATGACTAGGACCTCTTAAATGTGATTCCTGGATAGCTATTGACATATTTGGAAACTACGTCATTTGCTAAGAGCAGATACCAATATTTCTCCATAATCTGGTGAACCTGTTTTTGCTGACCAGAGTAACGTGTTATTAAGCTTGTGCATGTGTGCTGGATTTAGTTTTTTTACCATGGATCAGAGCATCTCTATCTTGACTTTTAGCCAGGTGATAGGCTTTTTTGAGACACGATACACTGTAGCCTCGCTCAATCAGGCATCTCTGAAATGCTTTGGCCTCAGTTTCAAAATTATCCTGTCTCAATTTCTTTTAATGCAAAGGTACTGGCTATAAGGGATACTAGACACCAAAGGTGCCAGATGGGAGCTAGCAGCATGTAGGATAGTATTCTTGGAGGAAGGTTTCCTATACAGGGTGGAGCCTAGACTACCATCTACATAAACAGAATTCTGAATATCCAAAAAAGTGATCAATTGCTGGTGGCAACTCATTGTGAAACTTAGATTAAAATTATTTCATTTCAGAATTGTCAAAAAGGCATATCATTCGTCCAAGAAGCCACTCCGAATAAAAAAAAATATCATCAATAATAATATGCCAAATTAGCACCTTACTCACACTTTCCTGAAGGGCTTCTGTTGAGAACAAACCATGCTCACACCCTTCTAGGTACAGGTAATGCATACGATGGGGCACACCGCGTCCCCATTGAAACATCCTGCACCTGGAGGTAGTGAGAGCGCCTAAACATAAAAAAATATTATTGGTCAACACAAACCAAAGCAAATCAAGAATGAATTGATTATATGGACCTCGCTCTATACAGTTTTTTTTAAAACCGACCCTCTCCCCCAAACCCCTCCCCCTACATTAATGCAAATTATTTACTAAAAAATCAAAAAATCAAAATATATTATAATCATATAATTATATTATATTATATTATATTATATTATATTATATTATATTAAAATATGAGGCCAGTCAACAAAGGATCAACTTTCTTGATCTAGAGATTCGAAGTGAAAGGAATTCTTTACTCACCTCAACCTTCTTCAAGGTCATGGATCAAAACTCTTTCATTCCTAGAGACAGCTGCCACCATAGGGCTTGGTTAGACTCTGTCCCTAAGAGCCAATATATCAGGTTAAAGCGGAGCTGCTCCACATATGAGGACTTCGTGGCCCAATCCAGGATCTTAACTGATAGATTCTTGGAGAAAGGCTACGAGGCCCAATTTTTGGAGGAGAAATTAGATCAGGTTAGATCAATAGATAAAGACTCACTCCTAATGGATAAACCTAGGAATAACATTGATAGTAAGGTGGTCTGCCCTTTTATAACTGGCTATTCATGCCACCACTTCTCTATTAAAAAATATTCCAGAAATACTGGCACATTATCAAGAATGATCCTCTTCTGGGTCCGACCCTCCCTGATAGACCCCAGTTGGTTTTTAGAGGAGCTCCCTCAATTAAATCAAGGGTTGTATCCACTGTGTGTGACCCCCCTGTTAACAAACCAATGTTTTTCCAACATTTAACAGGGTACTTTAAATGTAAGAATTGTGAAGTTTGTTCCATTAATGCCATTACAGAAAGGAAAGTCTGTCAGTTCCATTCGAACAATACATCTCCCAATGTTCCACTACTCATGTCGTATATATCCTCACTTGCCCATGTGGGCTCCACTATGTGGGCCGCACTGTACGCTCATTGAAGGTTAGACTGGGGGAACACATTGGAAATATAAGGAGAGGGTTCCTGGGCCATCCCGTTTCCAAACACTTTTTAGAGGTACACAAACAAGATCATAGAGGGACCTCATTTATAGGGATTGATAAACTCAGAATCCCATGGAGAGGAGGGTCCAAGAGATGGGCTATTTTGAAGCTAGAAATGGAATGGATTTATAAAATCCGCTCTCTTAGGCCACTAGGATTGAATGTGGATATCGAGCTTAACGCATTCATTGTCAATTCCTAATAAGGGTTGATTCCCCCTTTTTATCCTTACCTTCATAAAGATATGGTGGGTTGAAGCTATCTTTCATCTAGATGCGACCCCCATTGTAGCTTGTATGATTAAAATGTCCATTGTTTATATTTATTAAATTGGTTCTAATATTTTTTATTTTATTTTATTTTCCTGTGTTGTGTGTTGTTGCTATTTTAGATTTATCCCAAAAAAAAAATATTATTATGTATTATTTATACATAAGGCTCAGGAGTGTACGGCTCAATGGTTAAGAATCTTTGTGATACTTAGTGCTCTCCACGCGGATGAATGTGCCTTATATTAAAATTTGGGGTATATGAGATACTTTTGTATATTTACTCTCTTGGTTTTTTCTTTAATCTCTCATGGTTATGATTTTTCATAGAATCTTTTTATTTTACAAAATCTTAATTCTTTTTCTTCCTCTTAAATGTATTCTCCTTTCGGGCGATATTCTGCCTCCCTAAATATAGCCTACAAATTGAACAGATTTTGTAAGGTGAAGCGGTCCTACGATTTCATAACTATAGGGTTAAATTCCACATTTTATGAAGTTCCGCTAGAGGGAGATCTCTATGGCAACATCCGTCCCGGTGAGAGCACCAGGTAGAGGCTTGGCTTCTATTCTATTTGTATGGGGAATGTTAAGTGCCGTTCGACGTCAATTCGAAAACGAGTCTTGGCTTTCGCCCAGCACTATTGATGGCTCAATGCGTCACCCGTGCCCCTTTGAAGACGTCATTTATGACGAAACATGTAGGGCGTGGCTACGTATTGAATGCCATCACAGAGATCGCCCCATGACTTGCACGGTTGTTCGTTTTTTTTATATGCCGGCTTTTTTATGCATTTTAAATTGTATTCTCATGGAGTGTGTTCCCTCCGATTCTGAATTTACTTTTTGAATACATTTATTGGAACATACTATACCATTGGAGCTTTTTTTGTTCTTCTCCCATTCATCTCCTGAGGACAAGTGAGCGCTTCCCCCCCCATACCAGGTAGACTACTTGGACTGCGCCAGGCTGGAGACGCTAGATACAGCAAAGGGGTTGGACGGCTGCTCTTCAAGGTCCCTGCAGAGGGTTAGATCTGCTTGCTCGAAAGACCTTGCTATAAGGGAGGTCCACCGTTTGTGGTAAGGGTTCAATTTTAACATTATTTCTGGAGTCATCAGAGAGTTACATCTGTATACCCTTTTCCTTTTTTTACACCTATACGGGTTACGGTGGGATGGAACGTGGATGTGTCTCCCCACCTGCATGAAGTTGATTCGGATTTGCATTCATGAACTTTTTTTTTTGTGTTTTTTGTGTTTTTTCTCTTTTTTATGGACTTACATCACTTATATATATATATATATATATATATATATATATAAATATATATATATTGCTTTTGGTTTTCACTACTGAGGAAGTTCACTCGGTCCAGTGGTAGTTTGAGGTGATTAATCATATAACATCTGAGATATTTGTACCTTTTTCACAGTTACTTATCACTGCATCATGTTTTATGACATATTTTTGATTTCACCATTATACAATATATTCCTTAATTAATTTATTTCACTAATTCTTACATACAAGCTGTAAGCGCACTTATTTTTTGATTTTTTATTTATGTTTACACTGATATTGGTGTTTGTTTGTGCAGCTACAGTTTTTTGGTTTTATAGTCATATTTTCTAGTGCGTTTTTTTCTCACCTAAATTATTTACTAGAATGTAATTAAGTTATCACTATTTATCTGTCTCCTTCTTGCGCTGTTTCCACAGTATCTCCACTCAGAGGTGTAACTAAAACCTTCAGGACCAGGAGAAAAAAAACAATAAGGGCTCCACTGATCCCCCTTCCCTCTGAACCCGGGGCCCTTTCTTCCATCGCATGACCCTTTCATATGTTCTGTAGCAGGCCACAGAGTTTCCCCTTACATCAAGGTCTACATAATTTCCACTTACACTTTAAAGGGGAGCTCTGTGGCCTCTAATGTGAAGGGAAACTCTGCTGTAAGGGCTGCTCTCAGAACCCTGACTTAAGGGAAGCTCTGATGTAAGCGGGAACTCTGTAGACTCTGATGTAAGGGGGTCTCTGCTCACCAAAGCCCCCCTCACATCAGAGTTCACAGAGCACCCCTTACATCTGATTACCATTATCTCAGCGCTTTCTATTTTTAATGATGTGTTTCATATTTTACTTTATTAAAGCCTTCACATTGCTGCACTTAGATGCCACTGATCTTTTCCTCTCATCTAAGTCCCCCTTACATTAATGTACTCACTCAGTGGCAAGAGAGGGAAGGGAGGAAGGGGGGATACTTCACTCACAGTGGATGGAAGGTGTGCTCAGCTCACTCACCGCTAGATGGAGGCTAAGGCATTAGTAGTCTACCTCTTTCATCATTCGAAAAGCTGGGCTTCAAACTTGGTATGACAAAAATGAAGAGTGTAGCGCTATTGGCTCAATAAATGTGTACAGTAAATCAGTATATAAAAATGGTGTAAGAAATGAATAACCTAATACAGTTATTAAAACTGCTAAGTGAGACTGTAGTGCACCGAATAAACACATATAACAGTGACTGGTATATATATAAAAAGCAATAACACTTATGTGCATATAGCACCTCAAACAGTTTCAAAAGATATAATAGTCCATATCAATTAAGTGAAAAGGATCAAAAAAAGTCTGTGATGATAGTGCATAAATGATGATAGGCGAATGCCTCCCAAACGCACAGGGGGATGATTAAGCCCAATCTGGCAAGTAAGTAGACCGTGGGATAACCGAAAGTGCACGGAAAGTTGAAATCGGTGCCAGGACCATCACCAGAAGAGTATGGAGGCTTACCAGAGTTTAATGGCCTGAAATGGCCAACGGGTCTAGGTAGCTTGTCTGGACAGATGTCATCTCCTCTCGATAGGAAGGAAAATCAGCACGGCTTCCACATCAATAGATACACCACCATAGACCAAATTCGTATTGCATATGAGAAGAGAAATACTCACATAGCGTGATAACGTTTTAACTTGGATTTATTAAAAAATATTTTAAAAAACAGACTCACATTTTCAGAAGATATGAAACAGCGTAAAAATCATATAGCGGCAGTCGTGAGGGGTCCACCCGACATGTTTCAACTAAACAGTCATCATCTGGGGTGTTCAAACTTGGTATGGAAGGAGGAGGAGCAAACCCAGCTTATGCGAGGGGGGGACTGTCAATGCTAGCTCTGGGCTGTGTGACAGAGACACTCTCAGCTCAGAGCCCTACAGCCAGCAACCCTGCTGGGGAGCCACAGTCTGGGCACTTAGGGCTCCCCTCACAGTGGCGGAATACCAGGGCCCTTTGCGACCCTGGTAGTTCTGCCAGTCATCAGGTAAAAAAGTTTGAAATAAATTCACAAAATGAGCTGCTTATAAAAACGATCTCCTTTATATTGCAAAGCACTGTGCAAACTGTTGGTGCTATATAAATCCTGAATAATAATAATAACAACAACCAAATACAGTAAGGATTGATGCCAATCATACTTAAAAATAGGTTTTGGATTTGCATACACTTTAAGACAAAAATATGCACCTTGTCAGGTTATTTTAAAATCAAAGCAATGGTGCTCCAATAACTTTATAAAATGTTGCTGTCAGATTTATATGCGGATACAAACTGTTTTTGTTTTTTTAAATTAATTGTTATATCTTCTATTTCTTTTTATTTGATTTTAATGATTGCAGAGGAGAATTACGGAGAATTACAGGATTGCAGAGAAACTGTAAAACATGCACATTAAAGCATGTCTCGGTAAATGTTGCATACTCAAAAAAGGCCATTGCATGAACTTCATAAGATGCAGCTTCTGAAATATGAGTGTGGAGACACATACTGCTTTTAATAAAAGTGCTTTAGTTCTTGCCACATTTGTAATCAGTTTAGGAATTGTTAGACTGTCACAATTTAATTAAGCCTATTTTGGGCACTTATTCTTCTCTGCTGACAATTATTTTGCATCTAGACTCATTTTAAAGAATGTTTTAATTTTTTAAAGACAATTCACCAATGCATTATGAATTAGTGCCACTCAGAATTCAGTAAAGCAGTGAAATAGCATCAATGATTATGACAGATTTTAGTTGTCTAATGCGTTAGGCTTTAATGCTTAATGCAAATTCTATTTATCAGTCAGGTCAAATTAAGTGTTAAGAAAAAGGGATTCCCCAGCCGTGCAGGTTACTGCTTTATGGTTAATATATTTTCCTTTAATTTGAAGGAACAACACATTTTGTTGTTTAATCATATAAGGAAATTGTTTTGTTGTAACAAAAGCGGAGCCTACAAAAGGCTCTAAATAAAAATGACAACATGTTAAGAATCAATAAATATAACATTGCATAACCATAATTTGTCAACTTACTGGCTGAGACATACTTGATGTTCTCTGCATGAAAGCTGCTGAGACACTCTTGGGTTGATATGCTAAAGGAGTAAAGGCTGTTCACTTAAGCACAGTGAATGACAGAGTGGCAGGGCCGTCTTTAGCGCAGGGCAAACGGGACACTTGCCCTGGGCCCAATCTTTGTTGGGGGGCCCGCGCTAGCCGTGAATTGGGGCCCCGATCACAGCTTTGCAGAGCGCACAGAGGACACGGGAGGATGTATTCCTCGCTAGCCAGCTGAGAGGGGCGGGGCCGGGAGCTCCACTGACGCTCTGACCCTGCCCACGTGCAGCCTGTGTACTTGGAAAAGAGCTTCTGTAAGGAGAGCCAGTGTTTGGAGTGGGAGTGTCAGTCGAGCTTCCGGCCCCGCCCCCTCTATACTGGCTGGTGAATACAGAGGTCTGGGGGCGGGCCAGGGAGCTCCAATGACACTCCCACTCCGATCACTGGCTCTCACTACAGGCGCTCTATGCCCAGTACACAGGCTGCACGTGGGCGGGGTCAGAGCATCAGTGGAGGTCCCGGCCCCTTCCCTCTCAGCTGGCTAGCGCGGAATACATCCTCCTCTGTGCGCTCTGCAAAGCTGTCATCGGGGCGACCATTCACGGGTGATGTGGGCCCAGGGCCCACCCAACAAAGCATCAGTGGAGCTCCCAGCTGCTTTAGTGAGAGCAGAGAGTGGAAGCCCCGCCCACAGTCCTGAATGTATGTAGTGAGTTTGGCTGGCCAGGTATGTCCTTACAACCATAAAATGCCTGACTGTTTAAACCCTGAGCTGTGTTATTTAAATGTAAAGCTGTGCATTGCTGAAAGTTCTCTGACCATCTCCTGTATAATGTCTGCAGTCTCTGATTGTCTCCTGCAGTATGTCCGCAGTCTCTGATTGTCTCCTGCAGTAGGTCCGCAGTCTCTGATTGTCTCCTGTAGTATGTCCGCAGTCTCTGATTGTCTCCTGCAGTATGTCCGCAGTCTCTGATTGTCTCCTGCAGTATGTCCGCAGTCTCTGATTGTCTCCTGCAGTATGTCCGCAGTCTCTGGTAATCTCCTGCAGTATGTGCGCAGTCTCTGATTGTCTCCTGCAGTATGTCCGCAGTCTCTGATTGTCTCCTGCAGTATGTCCGCAGTCTCTGGTAATCTCCTGCAGTATGTACACAGTCTCTGATTGTCTCCTGCAGTATGTCCGCAGTCTCTGGTAATCTCCTGCAGTATGTTCGCAGTCTCTGATTGTCTCCTGCAGTATGTCCGAAGTCTCTGATTGTCTCCTGCAGTATGTCTGCAGTCTCTGGTAATCTCCTGCAGTATGTCTGCAGTCTCTGATTGTCTCCTGCAGTATGTCCGCAGTCTCTGAACCTCTCCTGTATTATGTGTATTAATGTGCCCCTTTACTTGCTCAATTATTTGGGATTGCTCCACTGCTCAGTGAGAGGTAATGATGTGCATGAACCTCTAGCAACCAATCAGCAAACAGTAGTGATCTGCTTTAATCTCTAGCAACCAATCAGTAAGTACAAATGATGTGCTGTAACATCTAGCAACCAATTAGTGAGCGCTAATAATGCACATTAACCTCTAGCAACAAATCGGCAAGCAGAAATTATGTGTTGTAACCTCTAGAAACCAGCCATTGAGCAGTAATGATAGGCTGTAACCTCTGGCAAACAATTGCAATCGCTGCGTGATCTGCTGCAGTAAACTGATTTTGAGTCTACCTGCTATTTTTTGTATGTCTCGGAATGGAGGGGGGGCCCCAAGAAAATGTTTGCCCGGGGCCCAATCAAAATTAAAGACGGCCCTGCAGAGTGGTGTGCATGCATTTCTGCAGTGCTGTTTATAAATGGCATTGCAGAAATGAGCCATGGGGGCTCACTGTGCCTGTTAATGACTGTCATCTGTGTTGTAGTTGATTTTAAGATTGTTTTTAACCCCCCCCCCACCCTATAAATCTCATCTCCAGCATGTCTCTTAATTTCACTATAGAATTGCATGAGTAATTGTCAGGCAAACTGTAATAGCACTGAAAAATAGCCTGGTAAAAGAAGGATGTTACAGGCTGGTACTCATGTGGTTAATAAATAGGGGGAAGCTGTGCTCTCTCGATATATCCAATCCTGTTTTTATTTTCCTGGTTGATTGAGTATTCAAAGTGAGCACAGCTTCATTTTTTTTAACCACCTCCCGCCCGGCGTATAGTAAAATGACGGCGGGCGGGATTCCCTCTTGTTCATATGACGTTTCCCATTCTCAGCGCGATCGCACCATGTTCCTAGGGCATGGCGCGACCCCGATCCCGGTACAGAGCCAATGACGCAGCTCTTTACCCATGTGATCAGCTGTGTCCAATCACAGCTGGTTACATGTAAACATGGAAGTGCCCATTATTGAGGATTATCATCTCCTCACAGGGGAGACCTGTACAGGTAATCAGGGCACTGATCATCATTGCCCTGATGTTCAGTGCAGCCCCATCAGTGACATCAATCAGTGCCCATCAGTGATGCCAGTCAGGGCTGCCTTTCAGTGCCCATCAGTGCAGCCCATCAGTGCCCATCTGTGCTGCTTATCCTTGCTGCCTATCAGTGCCCATCGGTGCCACCTATCAGTACCATCAGTGCTGCATATTAGTGCCTCCTCATCAGCACCACCTAATCAGTGCCCTTCAGTGCCACCTCATCAGTGGCCATATGTGCCGTCTCATCAGTGCAGCCTATCAGTACAAAATTTACTGACAGAAACTAAGAAAAATGTTTTTTTTTTCATTTTTTATGCTAAAAAAATAAAAAATCCAGCAGTGATTAAATACCACCAAAAGAAAGCTCTATTTGTGTGAAAAAAAAAATTATTTTGGGTACAGCATTGCATGACGGCGCAATTGTCATTCAAAGTGTGACAGCGATAAAAGCTGAAAATTGGCCTGGGCAGGAAGGGGGTGAAAGTGCCCTGTATCGAAGCGGTTAAACTGGCCATTGACTGTTTAAATTTTGACCAGTTCAGTAGGGATCGATCAACTTGGATACAACCAGCCTGTCAGATTTTACATATGATTATGGCTAGCAGCTATTATAGCCACCAGCAGTGATCACTGTGTCCCCCCCTTCCCACTGGTTGAACACAATGGCTCAGCGGGAGAAATTTCCCCACTAACACTGACTGTGTTGATAGGGGAGTCGAGCAATTGAAGGAAAGAAAATTGCTTCATCTATGGCCAGCTTTACTAGGCTAAGTGAAAATGTACTTTGCAAACTAGGTTAAAGAGTTTTTAATAGCTCCAGGCATGCTCTATAGCCATAAATAGACACACCCTATGGTCATGGCTATAAGCTGAGTCCATAGAGTAGAGTCATCAAGTAAAAAAAGAAGAGTGCTCCACAGGGTTGAATAGTCCAGAACAAAGGTAATGGTGGCAACATTCTTAGGAAGTATGGGTGACAAAATGCACTTGCCCAGCCAAAAGTGATTAGAGCAGGCTGAATACTGTTGCTATTCTATTCCTGTTTTATTTTTATTTTTTTTATATGACTGTCACCATGCAGTAGTTACATTCACGATGTAAACCCCTGCTTAGTGGGATTTTTTTCGATGAATGCCCTGATGTTATTAAGTCTCTGTCAGGAAAGGTTTCACCTGCTGGTGGCATTGTCAAATCTATGGGCCGCAATACTGGTGTCCACCAGCGGGTGTCTCCCAGCAGTCTGGAGCCAACATCATCTCCTGCAATCAGGTGTCACCTGAGACCGACTATATATACCCGGCAGATGCTGCACACATTTGCCTTGGTATTGTTCCTTGAGCCCTGACCAGTGTTTGCTAGCCTGTGACCCTGTATCCTGATCCTGACCCTGTATCTCGTTATTATGCTAGCCTGCTAGCCTGTTATCCTGTGACCCTGTATCCATTCCTGGACCCCTGCCCTGCAGCCTGTTCCCCGTCTCCTGTTACCCTCGCCGTGTCCTGTCTTGTTCCGAACCCAATCTGCTTGATCTTCCATGTATGACCCTGGCTTGTTTATGATTGCCTCTCACTCCTGTATCTGCTTTTGGTTTATGCAGTTATTTATTGTGTGTCACTGGGGTTGGTTGCTGGTTAGTCACTGTTTGTCATACTGGAGGTGTGTTTTCTTTTGTTTATTTACTTTTCCTATAATAAATTATATTATTTTTCTTGTTACACATGTTTGGTTCCCTCTGTTGCAGTTCACACAGTTCTGGTCACACAAGTTGATGACATAATACCAAGGCCATCCCTGACCAGAAGTGGCTGCACAGAGGAACCATCTTGGTTCTGTTGTTTTTGCTAAGATGCATGCAGAGGAAGTTGTTTATTATTCTCTGCTGGAGACAGAGGATGGTGAATACTGCTGCCAGATATTGAAAGAGTGGACCAGTGACCAGCTACTAGAATGTATCCAACTGGCTCATTCCCTAGTTAATCAGGGCCAAATGCTGTTTGGGGATATTCAGCCTCTGATTCAGGTGTGTGCAGAACTAGCCTTGTCCAGTACTCCAAAAGGCAGTGCTAATTTTTGTCCCCCCTTCAGTTTTGATCAGGTTGAGTCTCTGGTGTGGTTATTGGAGGATGACCCGGTTTCTTTATTCCTCGTGTTCTCAGCAGGTGTTGTCAGAGTGTATTAATGCAGTGTAGTCCCTGGTTAGACAGGCAGTATGTGAGACAAATTTTGTTCAACCTTTACTACAGGCATCTATTACACTCAGCCTCAGTCAGATTGTAACAGCCCATTCCTGCTGCCAGAGACCTGCCTGCTCAGTGGTCTCTTTCTCCATCACCCATGGCAACCACAGTCACAGCCCAATATACCCTTCTACCAACTAAATATCAGTATCCTGTTTCCACTTGCTGCACCTATCCTGCCTTTAACCTATCTGCCTCCTCTCTGCTGCCTGCAACAATTCCACAAAGATCCCCCTTAGTAACTACTCTCTCTTCTTTACAGTACTCCAGCCCTTCTCTTCAATCAGCTGCACCCCCTACTTACAGCCCTGCAGTCACTTACAGAACTTCAGTGCCTAAACCAAAGAAGAAACTGAGGTTTTTTCCAACCCATACAATCTTTCCATTATCCCAGCCTGCCTCCACGCCAGCCAATCAGCTCATGCCTGATTCCACGCTAGCTGATCTGCTCCAGCCTGCCTCCACACCAGTCGATCTGCTCCAGTCTGCTTCCACATCAGCCGATCCACTCTCGCCTGCTCCCACGCTAGCTGATCTGCTCCAGCCTGCCTCCATGCCAGCCGATCTGCTCCAGCCTGCTTCCACACCAGCCAATCAGCTCTAGCGACTTCCACACCAGTCGATCTGCTCCAGCCTGCTTCCACACCAGGCAATCTGCTCTAGCCTGCCTCAACGCCAGCTGATCTGCCTGCCTCCATGCCAGCCGATCTGCTCCAGCCTGCCTCCACCCCAGCCGATCTGCTCCAGCCTGCTTCCAAGCCAGCCTATCTGCTCCAGCCTGGCTTCACGCCAGCCGATCTGCTCCAGCCTGCCTCCACATCAGCCAATCTGCTCCATCCTGCCTCCACGTCAGTCAATCTGCTCCAGTCTGCCTCCACGCCAGCCGTTCTGCTCCAGTCTGCCTCCACACCAGTCGATCCACTCCAACCTGCCTCCATGATTGCCAATGTAGTTCAGCTAGCCTCTGATGGTCCTGAACCTGATGACCACCTAACCCTGCCAACATTCTGCTTGCTATCCAGCCTGATGCTCCAGTATTTACTGTTCAGCCTGATGTTCCGGTGCCCGCGGTCCAGCCTGATGTTCCAGTGACTACGGTCCAGCCTGATGTTCCGGTGCCCATTTCCCAGCCTGCTGATCCGATGCCCGTTTCCCAGACTGATGTGCCAGTGCCTGTTACAAAGCCTGCTGAGCTGCTGCCCATCACCCAGCCTGCTGAGCCGGTGCCCGTCACCCAGCCTGTTGAGCCAGTGTCTGTCACCCAGCTTGCTGAGCCAGTGCCTGTTACCCAGCCTGCTGGGCCTGTGCCCATTACCCAGCCTGTTGAACCAGTGCCCGTTATCCAGCCTGCTGATACAGTGCTTGCTAAATCGATTCCTGATACCCAGCTCACTGCTGCTACTGTCCAGCCTATTGTTCCAGTGCCCGCTGTTCAGCCTGTCGCTCTAGTGTCTGCTGCCGGCCTGATGTTCCAGTGCCTGTTGTCCAGTCTGATGATCCAAAACCTGATATCCAGCTTGATGATTCAGTTCCTGATGCCCAGCTTGATGATCCAGTTCCTGATGCCCAGCTTGATGATCCAGTTCCTGATGCCCAGCTTGATGATCCAGTTCCTTATGCCTGGCTTGATATTCCAGTGTCCTCTTTCCAGCCTGATGTTCCAGTGCCCTGTGTCCGGCCTGAAGTTCCAGTGCCCGTTGTCCGGCCTGATGTTTCAGTGTCTGCTGTCCAGTCTGATGACCCGATGCCTGATGTCCAACTTGATGATCCAGTGCCTGATGCCCGGCCTGATGTCCCAGTGCTCGCTGTCCAGCATGATGTTCTAATGCCCGCTGTCTGGCCTGCTGTTCCAGTGCCCATTGTCCAGCCTGCTGTTCCAGTGCCTGCTGCCCGGCCTGATGCTCCAGTGCCTGCTGTCCAGTCTAATTATCCGATGCCCGATGTCCAGATTGATGATCAAGTTCCTGATGCCTGGCCTGATGTTCCAGTGCCTGCTGTTTGGCCTGATCTTCCAATGCCTGCTCTCCAGTCTGATGATCCAATGCCCGATATACAGCTTGATGATCCAATCCCTAATGCCGGCCTGATGTTTCAGTGCCCACTGTCCAGCCTGTTGTGCCAGTGCCTGCTCTCCAGTCTTATGATCCGTTGTCCAGCTTGATGTACCTCTGCCCGATGCCCAGCTTTATGTGCCTCTACCCACTGCCCAGCTTGATGTGCCTCTGCCCACTGCCCAGCTTGATGTGCCTCTGCCAGCTGCCCAGCTTTATGTGCCTCTGCCCACTGCCCAGCTTGATGTGTCTCTGCCTGTCACCCAGCCTGATAATCCAATGCCTGTGTTCCAGTCCACCTCTGATGAGCCTTTAATCAAAGATCGGCTTGATGTCATGGACTTTTTGCAGCTATGCAGCTATGACTAGTTGGAGGTCGCTCCTTCGAGGGGGGGTACTGTCAGGAAAGGTTTCACCTGCAGGTGGCAGTGTCAGATCTATGGGGCGCAGTACTGGTGTCCACCAGCGGGTGTTTCCCGGCATTCTGGAGCTGACATCATATGCTACAATCAGGTATCACCTGGGACTGATTGCAGGAGGTGTATATATACCCGGCAGATGCTGCACACATGTGCCTTGGTATTGTTCCTTGAGCCCTGACTTGTGTTCGATAGCCTGTCACCCTGTATTCTGATCCTGATCCTGTATCCTGTCATCCTGCTATCCTGTTATCCTGTGACCTTGTATCCGTTCCTGGACCCCTGCCCTGCAGCATGATCCCTTCCTCCTGTTCCCCCTGTATCCTGTTACCCGACTCCCTGTCCTGTCTTGTTCCCAGCCCACTCTGCTTGATCTCCGTGTATGACCCTGGCTTGTTTGTGATTACGATTGCCTCTCACTCCTGTATATGCTTTTGGTTTAGGCAGTTATTTATTGTGTGTCACTGGGGTTGGTTGCTGGTTAGTCACTGTTTGTTATACTGGAGGTGCATTTACTTTTGTTTATTTACTTTTCTTACAATAAAGTATATTAGTGAAAAGTGGTGGAAATACTGCAGCCAACACAACAATCAGACTAATGCCCCGTACACACGGTCAGATTTTCCGATGGAAAATGTCCGATTGGAGCGTGTTGTCGGAAATTCTGACCGTGTGTGGGCTCCATCGGACATTTTCCATCGGATTTTCCGACACACAAAGTTTGAGAGCAGGATATAAAATTTTCCGACAACAAAATCCGTTGTCGGAATTTCCGATCGTGTGTACACAAATCCGACGGACAAAGTGCCACGCATGCTCAGAATAAATAAAGAGATGAAAGCTATTGGCCACTGCCCCGTTTATAGTCCCGACGTATGTGTTTTACCTCACCGCGTTTAGAACGATCGGATTTTCCGACAACTTTGTGTGACTGTGTGTATGCAAGACAAGTTTGAGCCAACATCCGTCTGAAAAAATCCTAGGATTTTGTTGTCGGAATGTCCGAACAAAGTCCGACCGTGTGTACGGGGCATAATTGTATTGTGAAATATATATATATATTATTTATATATATATATATATATATATATATATATATATATATATATATACACTCCAGTTTTGAGTATTATATTATATACAGGTTTAAGTGACTATATGCAAATTCACATCGCTTATATAATCGCATTTTGAATTTGCATATCCACTTGCTTTCTCTTTGTTGCAATCTTTTTTATACACGCTAGCTTTCGTGTGTTACATTATCGTATCTATAGCAGAACCTACTCCAGATTTCCATTCTGGTTAGGCTTTTGTGTATTATATACATCACTAGTGCTACACATTTATTATATAATAAATTATATTATTTTTTACTTTACACATGTTTGGCTCACTCTGTTGCAGTCCACACAGTTCTGGTCGCACTAGTTTATGACAGTCACTAACCACCAAAAGTGATCTTGTTGAGGTACTCCCGTAAGTATATTTAGAGTCTCTAGGATATAATACTTGACCAATGAAAAAAAGAAGTTTCACAGTTAAAGATATGATTTTCTAGCCATCGATCAAAATCAAATTCCAAAATTTGAAAAACTTTGGCATCCTTGGATAAAACAACAGTTCCTGTCAAACTTCAATGACTCTGTCCTGTTGCCATGGTAACGGATTAAATGACTTACAGAGACACCCATTCTAAGGCTTCAAAGAGAACTAAAAAGAATAATAAACTGACGAGCGGGACAACCTTGTGGACCATACCTCTACCTTTCAACCCTTTTTCTTCTTTCTCTTTCCTTTTCTCCACCTTACGATTAAAGCTCATTATCAGAATTTATTTGACCTATATACACTCTACTTGTAAACAATATGTATAGTAGGTATAAATCATTTAAATACCTACAAAAGTAACTAAGGAAATGATATATATCTTTAATTTAGGTTTACGTGAACCCAATGTTTAATATTTGAAATTACATGATATTTACCTATATAAACCCTACTGTAAAACAATGAGCTTACTTTATAGATCCTTGTAAACTTACTTTATGTATCTTTATAATATTGTATACTCAATAAACTTCTTTTGACAAGGAAAGATATGATTTTCTGTGATTTATATTAACTTAGTATGACACAAGAAATTTAATACTCAAAAGGGAGGGAAAGACCTTTTGAAGGCAGTGCCTCCCTGCTTTGTCAATGCTGAGCCAACCAACTACTGCAAAGCTCACTAGCGATTGGTCAGATGACCGAACAGACAGGACTCCCTACAGCCACTCTTGATACAGGACTTTGGAACTTTGGACTTTGGAACCTACAGGCAGTTGCAATACTCTTCAAGAAAACCTACAAACATGTAGAATAAATCAAAACACAGCAAGGCTGTTGGAAAACACATCCCTACACTATATACCCCCCCTTTCTTCTTTAGGAAACAGGACACTTTAAAGCTTTAGCAATGTGCATATAAGAAAGGAACATCTCTAAATGGAAAGCAGACAAAAGTAATTGAAATAGTTGATAATCTAAAAAAATAGAGAGACAAGGGGAAAAGGGGGGGGGGGGATCAATGAAATTAATCAAAATTTTTTTTTTTCCTCGTTCAAGAAGATACTCTGACAAAGTGAACTCAATGTCATTAATCTCTGTTCCCTTTTGCTCTCTTCTTTACATATCTTTATTAAAGAAAAGATTGATGTTCCGTCTACAAAAACATATGGACAAACATTAAGTCATTACTGATATGAATTTGTTTGCCAGAAGGCTTTTGTTAAAAATATGACACATCCAAAATACTGCAGATGATGATATTTCACCTGTCATCCCAGACTGATCTATGTTTAAAAAAGAAATAAATGTTTGCACATTGTTTTGGAAATATTAAGCAAAGGTCATGCCACTGAGCTTTGTGATGGAAATGTGCTGGACAGAGAATCTGAGATCTATGAACTTTGGTATGAAATGAATGACTTAGACAAAGTGGAAATGGATATGATGTTCTAAATTTATTCAAAAAGCTCTCCTTTTTTACTCAGTAGCCCTGTGTTTTAGTTGATGTACCATAAAAAGTTGGCATGCCTGAGGGCACTGTCATAATTTAGCTGTGTGCCAGTTATTGGATAATAAATTGAATATATTTAATTGTACATATTCAATGCAATAGCTGCAAAGTATTTAGTAATTAAGCTGGATTGTCTTCATTCACCTCATGTGAAATTTTGCTTCTAAGGAACATTTTTAAAGTGATGAATGTCAATGAACTGGTTTTGGCTATTATTAGGAAAGGTTTAGATTAATTTCTGTTTCCTAGGAGATGCAAGTTGTGGTCACTGATGTCGTAGAATGTTGCAAGAACAAAGGAGATATTTTTTTTAACCTAGGAAGCATCTTTAAAGGGTCAAGTCTATGCACAATAATAAAAAAAAAATGTCTAGAAATGGCCTTTATGGGCAAAACCAAGAATATTATACAAATATCCCATACCTACCACACACATTGGTAGTTCAGCTCACTAATATGTGATGGCATTTTGGATTTTTTTAGAACTGTGGAGGAAGGATAGCAGAACACTTAAGTCATACTAGCCTAGTGGGCCACTGGTCCATTCTTCTGAGCCAATGATCCAGGGATTTAAGAGTCAATATAACACCTATGACAGTGAGACTACTAGAGATCAGCACAACAGGACTCAAACCAAAGGTAAAAAAAAAAAGTGCATTTCCTATTCTGGGATACAAATCATAGGACCCCATGCCAACATATTGATAGGGTCCCTTAACTCACCACTCCCCACAATAACCAGTACCAGTAATCTGTACCCAGCTAGTGGCCTATACTGAGCCTTTGACAAGGGCCCCATTTAAACTGATGATTAGTGGTAGTTCCTGATTAAAGTTCCCTTCACCTTGGCTGTCACAGGTATCTGACAAAAAAACCTATTTCGTTTCACTGGCGGTGAGAATACTACTCATGAATAATGCTCCCTATATATATATTTCTCATACCGACTGAATGAGACTTTAGAACCTTGAATGGTGAAATTAGGCATTTGAGGTTCTGTTTGAAGAAAAATTCATATGTGAAAGGTTAGCATTCTGTTTATACAGACATAGGTGTAACAACCATTCCTAAATATTAAACTGTAGTAGTACTATAACATTAGTTCTGCCACCAGGAAGTAGCATATGTTTAATGATTGTGTAATATAATGTTCTTCCTATTGGAACTTCATGTTTATAATGTAATTTCTTGTCTGTTTTCCTATTGTTTCTTACAAAACAAGGAGACTTAGCCATGTGTCCAGCACCATCTTGACTGGTAAGGGTCAAATGTGCAGGTTGAGCAAACTATGTGCTATTTATATACAAATGCACGTGTCAACCATTGATTCTCCTTGTATAACTGTTACTTCCACAAACATGCATTTTAATTTTGAGATGCACTCTTTAATTCCTAAAATAAATTCTCCTTGCTGGGTTTTCATGTTCATGAGGGGGGAGTGAGGAACAAGGGAAGACACAATATAGGCAGATTAAAATAGAAGCATGGCCAAAGCTTTTTTAGCCTTACTTCTCTTGTGGGTCATTCAAATGCACTTACTTTTATTCTCCTATGACCCTGCTATCAGCTGATGTGGCAGACCTGTTCTAGGCTCTGGAAGGATCCTGATGATATTGTTGGGATCCACCCAGCTGATTGGCAGCTGTCCCTGCCTCTCAGTGTGTGGCGTACAGGGAAGATGGGAACCCATCCTAATGGGCACAGCAGATGTACAGACCCAGGAACTCAACACAAGGATGGTGGGAACCCCTCATAATGGGCAGAGCAGTTATACAGATCCAGGAACCTAGCACAGGGATGGTGGGAATCCCTCATAATGGACACAGCAGGTATATAGACCTGGGAACTCAACACAGGGATGGTGGGAACCCATCACAATGGGTAAAAGAAGAAGAGGAAGGTGGGACTTTAAATGACGCACGCAGTCATATGAAGAGTCAGAAAAGTGGTTGTTTATATGTGTCAGAATAAAAATAGTAATACATAATACATGGTAATGATTAATATTGCAATAATTCATCTATATACATACATATAAAAACATAATGGTGCATGTCAATGTAAAAAAATTATGGGTACAACACCTCTTGACTTCCCTTCAATTGTAGGAATGAATACCATAATTGACAAAAAAATCATATATGAATACAAAATATACCTGATTCTGATAAAAGATGATGATAAACACTTGATTGATATAAACCTGGGGTGGCCGATCCATCCTGTTGGATGGACAATCCTCATCACTTTCAATCACGGTTCCCCAGGTTCCAGCACCAGGTATCTCATCATTCACCCTTAGCCCCATTTTGCACATTGACACTGGTTCCATTTGGATTCCCATTCTGATATTTGTTTTAGCAGTTTTTTTGCCAATTGTTACTACATTTCCCTATTCCCCAGTCCTTCTTGTTTGGGCTTCACTTATATTTTCACGTATCCTGCTCTCAAATTGAGTAAAGGACCTTGTTATACATGCTAATTTACACATTCACATTTTTTTATAGAAGTCCATCAATACATTTATGGGAAACACCTACGGTCACGCGCAGGAAATTGCCCTTACAGGGATATCTGCATCCCGGATGTTGCCTTGCATGGGCTATGCATGCGTTGCACGCAGCCATAGCTTCCGCACATGATGCCCTTTCAGGGCACATAGGAGGGCAGTGGTGGATAAGATTTTGCAGATGGGGTTTACGTTTATTATGTTCTTGTTTTGTATAGTCATATTCACTTATGTTGTACATATGTTTTATTTATTTATTATGGTTTTATTGTATATAACTTGTTGTTTGTAAGATTTTTCAATAAAGAAAATTAACCCCCCACAAGGGCCACAGCAGGTGTACAGGCCTGAGAACTTAGCACAGGGATGGGGGGAACCCCCCATAAGGGACACAGCAGGTGTACAGACCTGGGAACTCCAGTTTTGTGCAGTTTAGAACCTCTGTTATGTTTTTACTGCTTTCCAGGGCTCTATTAGAAAGATTTCCCCATACTTTCTGATTGCTTCTTATTCCTTTTTTTTTTTTTTACAATGTGTAATGGTTTCATCTTTTTGGAACATGGACCATGTTATTATTACATGAAAAGATAAAGATAAAATATTTACAAAAATGTAAGGGGTCTACTCACTTTTGTGAGATACTGTATATACAGTCAGGTCCATCAATATTGGGACACCAAAACAATTCTAATCTTTTTGGCTCTATACAATACCACAATGGATTTGAAATGAAACAACCAATATGTGCTTTAACTGCAGACTTTCAGCTTTAATTTGAGGGTATTTACATCCAAATTAGGTGAACAGTGTAGGAATTACAACAGTTTGTATATGTGCCTCCCACTTTTTAAGGGACCAAAAGTAATGTGACAGATTAACAATCATCCATCAAACTTTCACTTTTTAATACTTGGTTGCAAATCCTTTGCAGTCAATTACAGCCTGAAGGCGGGAACGCATAGACATCCCCAGACGCTGGGTTTCATCCCTGGTGATGCTCTGCCAGGCCTCTACTGCAACTGTTTTCAATTCCTGCTTGTTCTTGGGGCATTTTCCCTTCAGCTTTGTCTTCAGCAAGTGAAATGCATGCTCAATTGGATTCAGGTCAGGTGATTGGCCATTGCATAACATTCCACTTCTTTCCCTTAAAAAACTCTTTGGTTGCTTTCGCAGTATGCTTCGGGTCATTGTCCATCTGCTCTGTGAATGAGTTCTGAAGCATTTTGCTGAATATGAGCAGATAATATTGCCCAAAACACTTCAGAATTCATCCTGCTGCTTTTGTCAGCAGTCACATCATCAATAAATACAAGAGAACCAGTTCCAGTGGCAGCCATACATGCCCACGCCATGACACTACCACCACCATGCTTCACTGATGAGGTGGTATGCTTTGGATCATGAGCAGTTCCCTTCCTTCTCCATACTCTTCTCTTCCCATCACTCTGGTGCAAGTTGATCTTGGTCTCATCTGCCCATAGGATGTTGTTCCAGAACTGTGAAGGCTTTTTTAGATGTTGTTTGGCAAACTCTAATCTGGCCTTCCTGTTTTTGAGGCTCACCAATGGTTTACATCTTGTGGTGAACCCTCTGTATTCACTCTGGTGAAGTCTTCTCTTGATTGTTGACTTTGACGCACATACACCTACCTGCTGGAAAGTGTTCTTGATTTGGGAAACTGTTGTGAAGGGTGTTTTCTTCACCAGGGAAAGAATTCTTCGTTCATCCACCACAGTTGTTTTCCGTGGTCTTCCGGGGCTTTTGGTGTTGCTGAACTCACTGTTGCATTCTTTCTTCTTAAGGATGTTCCAAATAGTTGATTTGGCCACACCTAATGTTTTTGCTATCTCTCTTATGGGTTTGCTTCACTGATAGTGACAGCTCTTTGGATCTCATATTGAGAGTTGACAGCAACATATTCCAAATGCAAATAGCACACTTGGAATGAACTCTGGACCTTTTATCTGCTCCTTGTAAATGAGATAATGAGGGAATAACATACACCTAGCCATGGAACAGCTGAGCAGCCAATTGTCCTATTACTTTTGGTCCCTTAAAAAGTGGGAGGCACATATACAAACTGTTGTAAATCCTACACAGTTCATCTGATTTGGATGTAAATACCCGCAAATTAAAGCTGAAAGTCTGCAGTTAAAGCACATCTTGTTAGTTTCATTTCAAATCCATTGTGGTGGTGTATAGAGCTAAAAAGGTTAGAATTGTGTTGATGTCCCAGTATTTATGAACCTGACTAAATCTATCTATCTATCTATCTATCTATCTATCTATCTATCTATCTATCTATCTATCTATCTATCTATCTATCTATCTATCTATCTATCTATCCAGTGTATCTTTTGTTACACTGAACATGCTCAGCCACTTTGCCATTTGAGTCATATCTCTGGATACACTGAGCATGCTCGGAGACTTGGTTGTTTGACATCTGATAAGTAAATGGTAGATAATGCACTTGTTCTCCATCTTAAATAATTCTAAACCAAAACTCCCACAGCTGTCTTCACAAACCACACACAATACCATTGCTGATGGGAATTTAAATTGAGTAAAATTTTTTTGTGTTGTTTAGTATTTCTAAATGATCATAATTTTCACCACAGAAATGTAATATGTGCACCAACATCATTAATCCAAATCAAAATGCCATTACCAAAACTCAAAGGGTAACACCACTCACCACTATTCTACACTCACTCATCAATAAACACTAAATATCACAGAATAAATCAAGAAACAGAACTCCTGCCTGATGTAATTCCACCACCCATAGGTAAATCAGCTGCCATGTGTAGTGGCAGCTAGTGAAGTTTTAGGATGGGGGGCGCCAGACCCCACCCTTCATTTTTGACCCATAACACTTCTCATAAGCCCAATTGCTCATATAATTCACCCACTCCATTCCCATAGTGTCAGGGGTATACAGCCCCAGAATCACAGGACAGGAGTATACAGCCCTAGCATCACAGGACAGCGTATACAGCTCAGCCTCACAGATCAGGGTATATAGCTCAGCATTACAGATCAGGATATATAACTCAGCCTCACAGATCAGGGTATACAGGTATATAGCATCTTTCCTGTATACAGATATCTATATACACCCACCTTCCTTCCTGTATATAGAGACCTTCCTCCATCATCACTGACTGCAGATTACATCATCTTTCCTGTATACAGCTATATATAATGTAACAGGACAGATGATGTCAATCTGCAGTCAGTGATGATGGAGGAAAGTCTCTATATACAGCAAGGAAGAAGGTGGGTGTATATAGCTGTATACATTGCAGGACAGATGTACTCCCAATTTGTGCCTATTATGTAATGGGACGTAGTCAGCACATGGCATGGCAGAAATCCCCCAAATCATGTATCGCAAAACAGCCAGTGAGGCATGATGTGGCACAAGTTAGTGGCACACTTACTGACACTGTTTGACACCTTGATGCCCCAGTCATTGTATAATACACCCAACATCGTCATCCCCATATTATACACCCATCATCACTATCCTTATCATACAGTTGAATTCCAAATTCTAAAATAGTAGGTGCTTCTAATCTAGAAGCATGGAGCACCAGTCCTGGTTTTTGTGAGATGCTCCTTCTCCTTTAAACATTACCTCCAGTAGGTAATAAGAGAACCCAACAAAACAAATGCAGGGAAGTAAAGGGTTAACCTCCTCACCTGATAATAGAACATTCACTGCACACTCAGGCTCAGCCTTATTTATTGTGGGGCAGAAAGTATAATTCTGTAACTGGAGACTAGTTCAACAAACAGTGCAGTGATAGCTGAAGATAGAAGTGCTCTGGCAATCTGTCACAGGGGAAGATCTGTGTCTGTCCAGCAATAAATAAGGCTGAGCCTAGTGTGCAGTGAGCTCTGTTACCATGTGAGTAAAAAAAGATTTACTTCCCTGCATTTGCTTGTTGCTACTGTTGAAGAAGAGAGGACAAGCTCTCCAACTCCAAGTGTGCCCCTGCATCTATACAGAGCCGCTTCTCCCAGGGGATGTGTCCCTTCCGCCCATGTCTTGTACCTGCCCTACAAAGGAGCTTACCTACCGTTAAGGAGCTGCATCGTTCAGGCCTTCCACACGATTGCGCTGGCAGTCTCAGATGGTAGATCTGAGTCCACTCAACACAACAGAGAGCACCTGAGCAAGAAACACAGGATCAGAGGAAGAACCAGAGAAAGAAGAAGATGGAGGAAGAAACCAAAGGAAGATAGAAGAAAGAAGATAGAAGAAAGAAGATGGAAAGAAGAAGACTTTAAATAAAGGAATTGTCAAAAACTGTATCTTGCCATTTTTAACATTTTTGACACTTTTTTGTGAAATGGTAGGGGTACTTTTGTACCCCCTTACCATTTCACACAGGGGGGGCCAGGATCTGGGAGTCCCCTTGTTAAAGGGGGCTTCCAGATTCCGATAAGCCCCCCGCTCGCAGACCCCCACAACCATGGGCAAGGGTTGTGGGGCCCTTGTCCTCGTCAACATGGGGACAAGGTGCTTTGAGGGGACCCCAAAGCACCCTCCCAATGTTAAGGGCATGTGACCTGGTACAGTTCAGGAGGGGGGGCACTCTCTTGTCCTCCCTCTTTTCCTGCAGCCTGCCAGGTTGCATGCTCGGATAAGGGCCTGGTATGGAATATAGGGGGAACCCCACGCCATTTAAAAAAAAAAAATTGGTTCGGTGTTCCCCTGTGGGGAAATCCCATGCAGTTTTTCTCAATGAACTTTTATGTGTATTGTCGGACCGACAATTCATTAATAGCCGCGAGTAGTTTCAAATGAATTTTTTCCTTTGAAATGTCATTTTCCTGTCAGACTGTTCTAATCACGGGAAACATGTGCCCCTTTTCAGGCATACTATAGACACCTCCCAGGTATGAAATTTAAAGGAATATTACACTTTTATTGTTTCACTTTAAGCATTATTAAAATCACTGCTCCTGAAAAAACAGCCATTTTTAAAACTTTTTTTGCATTGATCCATGTCCCCTGGGGCAGGACCCAGGTCCCCAAACACTTTTTATGACAATAACTTGCATATAAGCCTTTAAAATTAGCACTTTTGATTTCTCCCATAGACTTTTAAAGGGTGTTCCATAGCTTTCGAATTTGCCGCGAACACCCCAAATTGTTCGCTGTTCAGCGAACTGGCGAACAGCCGATGTTCAAGTCCAACATGAGTTTGACTCGAACTCGAAGCTCATTCCTATTGTTTTTATGCGGTTAGACTTACACAGATGTAATGCATCGATCTAGTATAGTGTGTAAGTAAGGAATGGAGGAAGAGGGAGGGAGTGGGCTGTCATTTACCAATGTGTATACGCCCACATGTTACATAGTTACATAGTTAGTCTGGTTGAAAAATAGACACAAGTCTATCCAGTTTAACCCACACAGAAAAAAAAAAACACACACAAATCGAAAACATCCATATACACAATCCTTTGCCCAAAATTGATTCAGAGGAAGGCAAAAACCCAATAAAGCATGATCCAATTTGCTTTATTGTGGAAAAAAAAGTCCTTCCTTATCCCCCAAGAGGCAATCAGATATTCCCTGGATCAACTTTACCTATAAATAATAGTATCCAGTTATATTTTGTGCATTTGGGAAATCCAGGCCTTTGTTTAAAACAATCTAATGGGCTAAACAGAACCAGCTCTTGATTGAGTCTATTCCACATTTTCATAGCTCTTACTGTTAAGAAGCCTTTCTGTATTTGGAGAGTAAACCTGACATACGACCAGATGTAAAGAATGCTCCCTTGCCCTCTATGATGGCCATAAAGTAAATAACTCAACACCAAGTTCACTATTTGGGCCACTTATGCATCTATACACGATGATCATACAGTTACCCTCCTCTTCTCAAGAGAGCATACAGTCAGTTCAGCTAATATTTTATCGTAGCTGAGCTCCAATTTGCCTCTTATCAGTTTGGTTGCTCTTCTCAGCACTTTCTCCAGTTCCCCGATATGATTAATACAGGGGCAAAATTATGTCTCTCTCTCTGCAGTCCATACCTCTTTTAATGCAAGAAAGGATTTTGCTCACTTTGGAAACTGCAAAGCTATAATAAAGTGTTACTAAACCCAGAACCCTGCATTCACTATTTCTGGTCTTCCACAGTACACAGAACATGGAAATACAATTATTTCACTAAATATAAACTGCTAAATAACTTTTCTCATCAGCAGTATCTAGAAGCCATGTGACTTCTATCTGTATATGGTTAAAGCTTGTAGGAGGAGCTTTCATTCTCATCTGACTGTCCTACGAGGCTGCAGGGATACTGACCCTCTGTCTGGACAGTGGCTAATTGGCCCTGTGCTGATCAGATGCACCATCCCAAGAAAATAAAAAACTCTCTAGGAATACACACCAAACTGAGCATGTACAGAGTGACTCCAAAGGCTCTGTCTTATAAGGAGCTGGATTGGGGACAGTGGAAGAAGGGGAGGATCAGAGAAGATAGGATCAAACAACATTCTTACCCAATGCAGAGCATTAACCCCCTAGGTTCCTCAGTGAGTATAACAAGTATGTTTTACTGCATATACAGACTGATTTTACTGTTGTGGGTTTAATAACACTTTAAGCTTTTGATCTACCAGAACACCCACATCCTTCTTCACCACTGATTCCCCCAGTTGTACTCCCGATAGTTTGTATGATGCATGCATATGTTTAGCCCCCATGTGCATAACTTTACATTTTTTAACATTAAACCTCATTTGGGACAGTCACCCAATTAAATAGTGCATTGATGTTGGCTTGTAAGTTGGAGATATGTAAAGACATTATTCCACTGCACAGCTTGGTGTCATCTGCAAAGACTGAAATGGTACTTTTAATCCCAGACCCTATATCTTTTATAAATATATTAAAAAGTAAGGGGCCTAACACTGAACCTTGGGGTACACCACTAATATACTACTCTCTGAATACGGTCTTTCAGCCAGTTCTCTATTAATTTATAAACCGATACTTCCAAACCTATAGACTTTATTTTACCCATTAGCCGTGTGTGGGGAACTGTGTCAAACGCTTTTGCAAAAATCAAAGTATATGTAGCACCCACCTAGGAAGGTGCTAGAGAGTGTATATCGTTTTTGGCTTTTCTGCTTAACAGAGAAGCAGACAGGCAAATTTGGGTGCTATCTGCTTAACAGAGAGCAGTGATTGATCAGTGTGCTCTGATGCTGATTTGTGCTATCTTGGAGAATATCACACTGATCCAATGGTGATGAATCATGTTGGACAGTGGGAGAAAAACCAGCAGGTGAAAGCATGGATGTAGATACAGCCCTGGCCAATTAACAGGGGAGCTGCCCCATTGCATGCTGGGTAACTGTATTTATATTGTAAGAGCACATGGGCTCATGGTTCCAGTCCAGCCCACTTCTGAGGCGAGAGGTTCAGGTGGGGAGGGAGCAGCTGCCTCTCCCCAGCATGGAACGCCATGCTGCCTCAGATTGTAGATCTGAGGGCCTGAAGCCTACAAGCTACAACCCAGGTTTCCCATGCAAGCTGACTGAGGAGGAAAGTCTATGGATCTGGTTATGTGTCACTGGTATAAAGTGTTGCTTGGAAGTTGGAAGGAGGCTACCAGCTGTCCCTGGACATTTTGTGAGTACAGACCCTGAAGGGATCCTTGAGACATTTGGGAGATGAGTGTATATAGCTGCCAATATCCTATATATACATGGGAAATGTGTGCATCAAAAGATGCAGAAGGAGCAGCCCCCTTGGATTTTTAAGGCAGATAATCTGTGAGAGGTAATGTATTTTTGTTTAAAAGGCAAATATGCTAATTTAATGAGTATAAAAACATCATAAAAGAGTTAACATCGCCCTATAGGTAAGGTGATATAAAATACACAATGTATACAAAATGATGCAACATATACTGGAGACCCTAATAAACATGCACAAAAGGGTCTTAAAAAGGTAAAAGAGGTAAATTAGATATTGTGTAGTCAGAGTTTATTTGTAGAAGCCATAGAGTCCAGATGTAGCTTTAGCCTCCTATTTTGAACTAGCAACCAAAACAGCATTGACATGCCATGTAAGTAGACTATAATGGAGGGGCTAAAACGTTGCTTAAGCTGAAAAAAACTGCATAAGTTCAAACATAAATTCATATCAAAGGCCACATGGCTGCAGGCATTGGACATGTGCAGTTTGTTTCATTCCAAATTTAAATTTTGACAAATTTAAATTTTTCGGAAATTCTGATGTATTCGAATTTCTGAATTACAATAGTACCAAATTTAAACAAATCCAAAATAACAAAAAAATAAATTCGGACAGAATATGAATAGATTCAAATAGTTTTCGAATTTGAATAGTTTTCCAATTTCCAAAGATAATAAAATAGAATAGAAAATAAAGGAATGTAATAGAAAAAAATAGAATAGAAAAGAATATAACAGAAATTAAAAGAATAGAATATAATAGAGTAAAACCGAACAAAATAGAAAATAAAAGAATAGGAAAAAAAATATAATGTAATAGACTAAATTTAGAATTGAAAAACACAATAGAATAGAAAGAATATAACTATTTCCCAAAATTCAAAAAGAATAAATTTGAATTTTAATAGAATCGAAAAGAATATATTAGAATGGAATAGAAAATAACAGAATAGTTTAGAAAAAAACTAACAGAAGAGAATAGAATAGAAAGAATATAACCATCCTCCAAAGTTCAAATTTCGAATAAATGTGACTTTGAATGGAAAAGAATAGAATAGGATAGAAGAGAAAATAATAGAATAGAAAATAAAAGAATAGAATAGAATAGAAAATAATAAAATAGAATAAACAAAAAAACAATAGGAAAGAATAGAAAGAATATAACCATTTCCCAAAATTCAAATAGAATCAATTTGCATTTCAATCGAATAGGAAGGATTAGATTAGACTAGGAAGATAGTTATATTATTTCTATTCTATTGTTTTTTTCTTCACTATTCTGTTATTTTCTTGTTAGGATTATTCTTCTCCTGTGATCAGTCAAACTCCAGATGTATTGAAAAGCAGACAATTTATTTCAGATGTGTCACACAAAAGGATGATGCTTAAAAGTTGAAAGATGCAGTAAGAATCATACAAAGAGATGTACAGCCCCCCTCCTAATACCTACAATATAGCTATAATGCTTCTATTGGCTGAGGAAACACAGATAGCGTGCCTGGTACAAAATTGTACTTTTTTGGCTTGTCACGGAAACGTCCCTCACTCCGCTTGAGTGCTTCCGTCATATACCGTTTCCTCCCAGTCTGTATACCGATATCAGATATTCCAACCTCTCTGAGCACAAAACAAGGCGACACTTGCTTGTTGCTACCATGAACTCACTTTATTTAGAATCAAAATTACAAGATTTTAAATGCCGTTGGAACCTCCTCTAACAATACAACTGTAACCTAATTAACCTAATTAACATGAGCTAATTAACTAATCCTCTATACAGCCTAGGTGATTGAGACATGACCTTTTGCCCAGACTGAGTTAATTATCACAGGACACCTTCTCACAATAGCAGCAGCTCCAATGGGAGTCGTCCCATCTCCTACATTGTATAGAGGACAATGTGATCAGCTCATTCAATTAACAGGTTGAGTTCAGAATCAACAAAACCAATAATAGTCTCTACATACATCCTGGGAGATATTGTGGACAAATATTACTGTCCCATTTTAAGTAGTCCAAGATATATTTTCTCACTCACCCTGTGCCAGGATGGTACAGAGTGACTTAGACATCAGATGTATTCTGAGTTCCACGGGCCCTCCCGTCACATGGCTAATTAGCGTTTCCTGTACAGTCTTGTTCTACCATATATGATTAAGCCTAATCATCCTACAACTTACTATGAAGTCAGTTAAAGCAAACAATACAGCAAGTTAATACAACAACGTGCTCAGAAGTCATCTTAAAAATCAGTCTCAGGGTTTTTGTTTTTCTAATAGTCACACAATAAACATTTAAAACTTTTCCCATATTCCCTCCTCTTGTGTGACTAATTTATTTCAACACATTGGCTTGATACATCATTCTTGAGACTGCGGTTTCAATCAGTTTTTGTGAGAGTCCTTGAATACAGGGAATGGAGCAGCACCCGCAAGTGACCAAAATGGCCAAAGCCACATCAATTGAGATCAAACATGATGTGATAAGTCCAGTCCATTTACCGAACCATCCTTCAAGCCAGTTTGTGAATGGATCATTAATACTTGAGTTTTCCGCTAATTCATTAGATAGAGCAGTCAGTCCTTCCAGGGCTCTGGTTACGGTCCCTCCAGGAGCTGTATTGTTAGGGATAAAGGTGCAACACATGCTACCAAAAATTTTGCCTCCTCCTTTGTTAGCTAGGACCATATCTAAGGCCATTCGGTTCTGCCATGCCATTAGAGATGTGGGGGCCATCTGTTCTGCTAGACCCTTCACAGCATCCCTAGAATAGTTTACAAATCGTTGTTGGTTATAGTGTATATAGTTAATTCAGTCAACATTTTTATTTATAGTCACCAACCAGAGAAGACACTCAAACACAGCTGTCACCTGATTCCTGGCCTTAAACACATCCGGCACCCCGCGAGGAACTCCAATCTCATCTATGTAGATCTGAAAGTCAAATGACCCCATGGGAGAGGTGTCCCTCCGATACCATTGGTGACTCTTCCATGGGTGTTCTGACAGGATTCTCAGGGGCATAGCCAGCTGGAGGTTAGCGCAATTCCCTCGTGCATTGACCGGTATCCTAGCTCACAGTTTCTTATCCCCACACATCCACCAGACATTAGCTCTCTGAATGTCATGTTCAACCCAGTCACCATTGCCCGTGTTAATCCTCTCCGCACAGTAGTCATCGGGTAGTGACCCAAGTTCCACCCCGCTACGGTTCCCTGGGAGTGCAAAACAAGTAAAGTTGCCCAGATAAGCAGTAACCACCAGAGGGATCTGAGGTCTCTGTACTGGGGGAAACATCAAACTCAACGTGTGACAGGTAGAATTTGTTTCAGGTTTATAGCTCTTATTATACAACCGCAACATGCATTTTAAACTTTCTGGATCTGTATTGTGATCTAGAGGAAAAGGGACCATTGCCAAATGTGGTCAGGCTCCGGCACAAACTAAACAGTTTTCCTTTTTTTAGAGTTTTAACCGTGTACCTCAACCATTCTAACCACTCATTTTTTTCTTGGTAACCCATCTCCAAAGCTATGGCATCTTCTACTGTTAGGTTAGTAAATGTTATAGTTTTACTCAGAACTTCAATTTTAGTATGGCCTTCTTCTTTCCCTTCTGTGTCTACCTTTTCCTGTTGCCTGGTTTTATTAGGTGGTAATACCTCGAGGAAAAATTTGCCTGAGAGGTCAGTTCCTGACACCCATGCTCCCATAGAGTACAACCGCTGATCTTCCTTCCTCGGCTCCTTTAATGTTATCAATAATTGGTTACAGTTCTCCTACGTGTGCAGGAGGATTTGGCTGCTTCTGTAATTATGAGTCTTTCCTTTATTCCACTCTTTTTAGGCCCTGGTAGAATATACCCCCCAATCTTGATGCGCTGTGGTCCACAGGGCCTGATCCCATGCTTGACATAGTCAAGTTATTCCCTCTATAAAGGTTAGATCCAATGCTTTTCCAGTTCTTTCCCAATCCAAAGGTTCCTCTGCTGTTCCATAACATATACCCCCTCTTATGGATGCCTTGCCTAGAGTCACCAGTAACCTAAGGATAATTACTGTCCCTTTTATCCTAACCAGCTACAGAGTTCCAGCGGATAGGGTAGGGGAGTTGGAAGGGGAGGGAGACTTCACCAGTTTGAGACAAGTCCCACCTTGTGTGAGACCTCCTTTTGTAGCTGGATTTTCTGAACCTCTTGCAGCCAACTGGCTATTATCTGCTTGTAAAAACTTTTTGCAATGGGACTGGTGAATCCAGGTAGACCTCTTTGCAATCCTTATCGCAGTAGGGGTAGTTAGAAGGACTTTGAAAGGACTATCCCACCTTGGGGAGTATCACTGCTTTTTCTTATTACTTTTTGTTAAGACCCAATCTCCCACATGTACCTTTTCACCTTCTTGAATTGGACCTTTTAGGACAGAATAAAAATCATTAGTACGTCTTTTTCTTAACAGCCTAGACATGTATTCTGCTAATGTGTGCTCAGACTCCTCAGTAGGTGTTTCATTTGGTTGTAAGAGTATCTTACATGGCCTTCCATGTATCATTTCAAATGGGCTTAAACCTTATTTTGTGGGTGTGATAGGCATACTGGTCACAGCTACTAGTAGGCAGTATATCCAATTTTACCTGTTTATTTCATAGCGTTCCTCAGTTTGCTTTTTAGAATGCCATTATGTCTTTCCACCAATCCAGCTGATTGGGGATGATAGGCACAATGGTATTTCACTTGAATTCCCATCACTTCTGTCAAATGTTGTATAGTTTTATTTACAAAATGGGGTCCAATATCACTGTCTGTGCATCTACACTTCCTGTCTGGAATAGCTCCACCCATTTGGTCAGGGAATCTATGATTACCAAACAATATTTATTCCTTTCACATTTGTCTAATTCAATAAAATCCATCCAAATGTGTTGGAATTGATATTGCGGTGTGAGGAACTTCCCTTTCCGTGGTCTTATGCCTCTCTGAGCACTGTATCTTGCACATATAATGCATTGAGAGCAAAAAGTTTTTTTTAGAAGTTAGTGAAGCTATAGGCTGTACATACCTTATTTAACATCTCAGTCATCCCCCTGTTTGACACATGAGTTACTCCATGTGTCAATACTGCTGCATACCTAAATAGGGATTTTGGCAATACCGGTTTTCAATCAGGTGACATGTAGCTGTTACTTATTATTGTGCAACCTTTTGTTTTCCAATATTTTTTCTCCCCGGGCAGGGCATTCTGCTGCATATCAGTAAGGACTGTATGATCTATCTCTGATTTCCTGTTCTGTCATTATTTGATGTGTTTCTTGTGCCGCTATTTTGGCCGCTTCATCTGCCCTTTTATTTCACTTTGAGATGGGGTCTGTATATTTTGTGTGTGCTTGACATTTGCAGATTGCAAACTCTTTTGGTAACTGTATTGCATCTAGGAGTTCCAAATTGAAGTCCGTGTGTGAAATTGGTTTACCACTGGAGGTGACCATCCCCCTGTTCTTACATTGTTGTGCAAAAACCTGTACTGTTGAAAATTTTCCTTTTGATAGTATGCATGCTCTTGTCAGTGTTGCAAGTTCTGCTACTTGTGCTAAATAATGTTTTGGTAATGGCCTAGCTTCCAAAATTTCATCCTGTGTCACTACTGCATATCTAGTTGCATTTGTGCCATCTGTTTTTTTTTACTGTAACCATCAACAAAAAGTGTCATGTCAGGGTTAGATAACGGTACATCTTTCAAATCACTTTGTAGCAGTACCTTTTCAGTGATGGCAGCAGTGCAGTCATGTTTATGACCATGAGTAGGAAGTGGTAGTAGTGTGGATGGGTTTAATGTAGTACACCTCTGTATTGTTAAGTGAGGTTGTGTCAAAAGTATTGTCATACAGGAAAGGTGTCATGCTGGGCTCAAATGTGATATTGATTGTTGCAAAAGGATAACAGATACTGCATGTGGTACTTTAAGTGTCAGCGGGGGATAAAGCACTATAGATGCTGAGGCTTTAACTGCTTCAGCTGCAGCTACCACTGCCTGTACATAGGGTGGAAGTGCTCTAGTTACACTGTCTAATTTTATAAAATAGTAAGCAATCGGCCTTTGGCGCCTGTCATGTGACTGTGTAAGTACTGATGTCATGTGACCTTCCATTGAGTCTACTGTTTGTTCGAAAGGTTTGTCATAGTTTGGTAAGGCTAGCACTGATGAACTAGAAAGGACTTGTTTTAGGTCAGTAGAGGCTGTCTCTGTTTCCTCACTTCATTTTATAGTATCCTGGGGGGCCATAGGGCTCCCATGTATTGCCTGAACCAACGTGGCCGTCAGCATGGAATACCCGGGAATCCAGGCTCTACAAAAATTTGTCATACTCAGGAAGGACATCATTTGTTTCTTTGTCTCTAAGGACTGTGTAGTCTACATTATTTAATACCTTAATTTAATGTCCTAAACTCTAAAATACCTCTAAAGGTTCAATTTTGTACTCATTCATGTAATCAGTAGACACCCACTCCATAAAAAGGAACTCGCCTCATTCTTCAGTTGTGTAGAAGGGGGGGGGTGTCATATCTGCACTTGAATTGGGACTAGGGAAAATGGATACTCTTTATCTAACATGAATGAGCACAGGATCACAGGTCAAACTACCAAAGAAAGCCTTCCTTACCGTGGAGTTGTTAAAAACAATATTCTTTCATTTGTTCAAATATAAGTCCACCAAGCATGCAGACAAAATGTTTCCTAGCGACATTTTCATTATTTGACATAAAGATTCAATATATATATCTGAATATTTTTCTCAGACCCCGATATTTTAGCAGAATTAAATAAAATATGAAGCCCCTTTTGTTCCCCTTATTCTCTGGAACCAAGTGAAATCCACAGGGTCCCAAAACAGAACTTTTTTTTTATTACCCAAACACATATTCTGATTAAGAACTTAGCCTTTTCTTTTCTCACATTCATCAAGCCACTTGATAATAATTCTCCAACATTGTGTTCACTTTCTTTATAGTGCAATTCACTTTCATGTTTCCCATCTACTTCTTTAAACCATCAATAACCTTCTGTTTTCTCTCTTCTGTATTGTTATAGCTGGTCAAGCGTTAACTTTTTTACAGACACAATCTCTCACACAGGAATTTGGAAAGGTGGGCACTTCACTCCCTCCTTACAGGAGATTCACATGAGGGGAGGGGGTGAGGAAACTGCAGAGAGAGCAGGCTTTAGTCTTCCCAAAATGATTTCTCACATTTATTTTATTTTTATTTTTTTTCCACTCAGCCATACTTGGCTATTTTTCTGCTTCTCAAATATTTGTTAAACATTTAGATAACACTTGCATCTGTTCTAATTTTATTTTGCTAGACCTATCAGTGATATAACTATTGGATCACCTTTACCTGAAGTTGCAACTCCAACTGTTTGGTTCCTATGAGTCTGGCTGAGGGTTGCATCTGTTCTAATTTTATTTTGCTAGACCCATCAGTGATATGACTATTGGAACACCTTTACCTGAAGTTGCAACTCCAACTGTTTGGTTCCTATAAATCCGGCTGAGGGTTATCCCCGAGCAGGCGGCCCAGATGTAGCACAGTCTCCCAGACAATCTTGTCCAGTGGTACCTGAGACGGTGCAGTAGTCCAAGACACCGGCTCCGGTCCAATCCCCATGGGCCATATAGTGCAATGCCACCTTGTATTTTACATATTTATCTTCTTAATACATCGGCTAGCAAGGTGTTGGCTACCTTACAAAGCAAAGCCATAAGACAGTTCAACCAAGTATCTCTTTAAACTTTTGCAAAGTTTCCATGCTTCTCTGCCAGCTCCCAATCTGTCACTGATAGGCAAGCAGGCTACAACACGAGGGGAGGGGGAAGTGAGTTCAGTGTCTAACTGCCATTTTTTACAGGCACATAGAACATGAGATGTGAAGAATGATTTTTGCTGGTTATTTAAACTCCTGTTATCAACCCATACCTTTTTTGATCTTTGGGTCCTAACAATTTAAGTTTATCCACCAATAATCCTGACATTTTTTTACAGTTAGTTTACTATTGAATCCAAACTTCCCCTCCCACTTGGCACATTAGAAACACAGCAGCCTCATAAGCAGGCACAAAAATTCTTTTACAGAGACTATTCCCCATTGTCAGCACCAGTCGGGTCTCTCATTAACCAATAAAACACTGGGTTAGTGACCCTCGGCCCACCTTAACAATAGGTATACAAGAATTGTAAAAATATCAGCACTCCCCACACTATAGGAAGAATTCAAAAAATAATTAAAACTTGTCTCTGCAGTACTGTCATTTTTCAATAAGGTTACAGCATCAACAGAAAGGTTAAACATGAGAAAGGAGAAACTAAACACACAGAAGAAAGTTAGTTAGTCTTTCTAGATCACTTAACTAAATAGTGCTTAAATCATTGGCCAATCAACCTCCGACGACGTCAGGTAATCAACCTCTGACGTTTGGTATACCTCAAATCTTTTTTTTGTCTGTCCGGACAGCGGGTGACGTAATTTTTTACCTTAGGCAATGTCCCCAAATGCCTCTGTCTACGAACACTGGATTATCAAGATATTATACGATCAATACCAATGTCGGCAATTACAACAAATTAAACCAGAATCAAACAGAAAGAGAAGAAGAGACTCTTAGAAAGAATTAAGAATATTTTAAATTATCTTACCTTTCAAACATCAGGAGGACTGGATCACGTAGGTTCGAAACCAGACGGTGAATCCGGGTCTCAGGCCCCCGCCCCTATTTCACCACTAACATTGAGTGGGGAACTCTTAATCCTCAGTGAGCTTTGAAGTCCAATACTCACCAAAGTTTTTGTCGGGACCATCCGACCAAAAATGCAATCGTTGGTTCCGACTCGAAGGACCAAAATGTTAGGATTATTCTTCTCCTGTGATCAGTCAAACTCCAGATGTATTGAAAAGCAGACAATTTATTCAGAGTCAGCAATATAGAACCATAGTGACCACTCACATGGATCAAGATAGATTTTAAGGACCAATCCAGCACAGATGAATGCAATGTCAGAAATGTTCAGCAAGCATTTGCCAATATAGTCTGTTGAGTATAATTCTCCCCATCAACAGATCTATTTTAGGAGAGGTTGACTGCGTGTGTGGAGCCTCTCATGCCTGGTAATTTCCAATAGACAACATTGGGTCGGGTAAGCAATGTGCATATCAGAAAACATGGTGGAAAAACACTGCAAGCTTCTGTGACACATTTTATTGCCAAAAGTGGCAACTTTTTTTTTGTAGTATATACATAATTGTGTTTGCTTTTCTCTTTCTGGCTTTTTGTGGATTCATTTTGGCATTTTTTTCCCTGGAAGATACTTTAAGCTTAATAAGTAAATTAATTAAGCTATAAACAACTGACAAAGGTTATACCATTTCCCCACTCTATCCAAAACCATAGGGATTTTCTGGTTCTCTTACTTTGGCTGCAGCTGATGGCATCCTTTAGTGCCTTTCTTGGTTTGGAGACCCACTGCTTGCAGTGATTACCTGCACATGCCACAGTGAGTATTTGCATAACAGAAGTTCCTGCATGATGTGCAAGTAAAGTGCGAACTTCATGGGAATAAACGCGTATGCATGCTAGTATTAGAGACACCTTGTTCCTGGCAAGTTAAGGGATGCTGGGTTGCATTTCAAGCCAAATAAATATTACATGTCTGAGCAATATTAAAAAAAAAAAGAAACTAGTCAATTGGAATATGCTCCTTACTTTAAAGAAGAAGAAAGATACTGTAAGAAAGGTTTTTAATGAAATTTTTTTTATAGAGCATGGGATTTTTTGAAGTGTAGCAGATATAGAGAGCATTGGGGGTTTCAGAATTGTCAAGATGGAAAAACGCAGCATGCATGTTTGTGTGCCATTCATTTTTAATGGCACCTAAAATGCATTGCAGTTTTGCAATTTATCGCGTGGCAAACCATATTACATGAAGCTTGTTGCCCAAAAAGGAGTAGGAGCTTCTTTTTGGCAACAAACTTCATGCAATGCGGTTTACCACGATTGTCACATGCCAATCATGGCAAAACAGCACTAAGTTATAGGTGTCATTAAAAATGAATGGCACACAAACATGCGTGCTGCTTTTTGCCAGCATTACAGTGCGATTTGAAATCACAGGCAGAATTGTGGCGATTCTGCCCACAATCCCAAATAGCTTGATGTGAATGGGGCCTGAGATACAATGTTGATGTAACATCACACGATTGTGCAAATAATTAACCCAGAGTAAAGCCACTGCAAATACGCCATTGAAAAACCTTGTTTCAAGTGTTTCAAGTGTGACGGTATGACTCCCTGTTATGGTGTGAAAAGGTTTAAATGATGCTCATGGTCCTCATCCAAACAGATTTAAGGGCTCCAGGATGCATGCTTGGTACACAGCGAGCTAACTGTTCAGTGTCCTCTGGAATTAGTATGTCCTCGTATGGGACCTGGAACCCAGAAGCTTTATTGAGACTTGGGAGGGAAGAAGTCTCCAATTCTGGGTCCATGTTTTGCCAACAACCAGCACACTGATTGTACAGGTGTGCTTAGCCTTTTAGGTGTTGGTAACAGTTCAGGGCTCCACCTGAGGCAGAGAGGTGGTCTCCATCCAGAATTCAGGGTCTGGGCCAGTGCAGCATGGAGCTGCTAGGTATACAGAATGTGCATGTGAACACAGAGCTTGTGTGAGAAGACTGTCTGGAGGACACAGACAAGGGTCTGAAGATTTAGGCCAGAGGAGTGAAAGCTAGGAGACTGATGAGTGTTTGTGCTTTGAAACATTGGAAGTGGAATTCTAAATAACCCCTGCAAGGGTAACCCCTGTATTTTGTAATGTTCTTTAAAATAAATGTGGGAAAGGAAAGCCCTCAAAAGAACATCTACAAGTGCACTGCATCCATGGAGGTGCTACACTTTAGCTAATTCCAACATGGGACATTTGTATTTTTTTAAAAACTTTATTTTTATTTCTCTTCAGCTTTTTATAATTTATGTAAACAATATTGATCCTGTGCTGCAAAATTCTGGTGAGGTAGAGTTTTTAAATCTTTATTATTAGGTCTCATAGATTCATACACAATTCTGCAACATAGACATTATGTTCTTTCATTTCACACCTTGCATTCATATGCCTATGAGTCAGTGCACATCAAGTGCAGTACATAAGTGTTTATTATACAGATTTCTTTTCTGTCCTCAGTAGATATGAAGCAACAAAATTCACAGCTGAGATAAGTATTTGTGTGTCACTCTTATTAACATACTCTGCCCTTTACTGCAAATTTAATCTAACCTTTATACCAAGGTTAAGTTTATTCTCTTGGTAGCTGCGGGAGATAGCAAAGGATGGGCTGAATAATATTTATAGACACAGCCTCTAATCAAACCCTTCATTTCAAAAGATGAAAACGTTGGACACACAGGGTGATTGCACTGAAAGACAGAGTAGCAAGAAACACAGGCTATAGAGTGAGAGGAAAACACAAGGAAAGGTGAAAGGAGGTGAACAAAAGACAGACAACTTAACCCCTTCAGCCCCAGAAGAATTGGCTGCTCAATGACCAGGCCATTTTTTGCGATATGGCACTGCGTCGTTTTAACTGACAATTGCACGGTCATGCAACGCTGTACCCAAACAAAATTGACATCATTTTTTCCCACAAATAAAGCTTTCTTTTGGTGGTATTTGATCATCTCTGCGGTTTTTATTTTTTGCGCTATAAACAAAAAGAGTGACAATTTTGAAAAAAAACACAATGGGGGTTATTTACGAAAGGCAAATCCACTTTGCACTACAAGTGCACTTGGAAATGCAGTCGCTCCAAATCTAAGGGGTAGATCTGAAATGAGTGGAAGCTCTGCTGATTTTATTATCCAATCATGTGCAAGCTAAAATGCTGTTTTTTGTTTCCCTTGAATGTCCTTTGCAGTGCAAAGTGGATTTTCCTTTAGTAAATTGTGGTGGAGATTTGGGCCCTGAAGGTGATGGACTTTATTATTAATGTTACTTGCAGTGACTTTTCAATGAACATAGTTTGAGAACCCTAGTTTGGAATCAACAGAGACATCTTGCCCTGCTGTGGAATGTTATCTGGAGTGGCTATCTGACCATTTGATAGTACAGTGTCACTTCAAAGCAGGTGGGAGGTGTGAAGGGAACAGGAATAACCTGGTCAGGATATGGTAGCTAGTAAGAGAGCCCCCCACCCCCATTGATTCAATGTAGCAGTTTTGGTATATGGAAGGAAGGGGGGGGGTTTACAAGTGTATATATTGTAGCACAGATCACTGCCCATTCTCTTGTGCTGACGGTCTAGATGAAGGATGGTTACGTAAGACTTCTCCATACAATGTATCTCTATGTCTCTTTTCTTTCCTGTAACTTTTTCTACTGTAGGATTTGGCCTTAATACCTTATTAATCTCTTGATAGCATGGGTATGACCATTGTAGCAATATTTATTATCATTGGTAACATTGTTGTTTTTAAGGTTATATCATTTATGTTATAGTTGCTAATCTCATATTACCACAAGTTTCTTTTCTGTACAATAGTAAGTTTAAAAAAATTTGATTGTTACCCTTTTCGAACAGATATCATTCGTTCTTAATTTCATGGGTTGATTCATATATAGACAAAAGGTTTTAATCACTTATGTATCATTAAATATATAAATGAGGTATGTATAAAGGTATCCACGACAGATGGTGCCCCCTGTGTGAGGAAGTTTAATTTTGGGGTGAATATGATTCTTGTATAGAAGACAGAGCTGGTTTTGTGTTTACCTGTCTCCCATCTGAATACCCAGACTAAAAAAAACTTATTAGAACTTTACCTTTTGTCTGTGCTAATACTTTGATGAGACTGATTTTGAATAATGCATATGAGAAATAGAAATGGAAACTGTATATTGTGTATGATTATAGATGTGGGATTAGTTGCAACCTGCAATGTGTGGGTTTTGTGAGCAACTGCATGTTTGTGGCCATGCACGGGGGATGGGCAGCCAGGCTCGCTGTTCCATGACCATGCAAGCATTCACTGTGGGTGGGATGGTCTTAGGATCCCAGGAACGCTGTTTGTATTTCTGAGATGTTTTTTCTGTGAAAGCTGATGCCAGAAGAAGGATTGAACTTTCTTTGAGAAAAGTGGGTATGTTTGAGCTGTGTTATATTGTGGCGTTGTTGTTTCATTGTAAAGCATGTGTTGCTAAGTGTGCACTCTCAATTGTGTGGCGAGATTACATACTTTTCAGTGGAACTGTTCCTAAACTGTGTGTCTATGGTTAAGTGTGCATTTACAAATGTGTAGTCAGTCTTTGTGGAGAAAGGAGTCTAGTGAAGAAGTCTGATTTAGCAGGATCAACAATTTGCATTTCACGTGTTGGTGTTTTAGTGTGCCCTTTTTCTCATTGGCCATTTTGTGGTCGCCGTGAGACTGTGGCTCGATGTTCATTTGCAACTACCAGTTTATGTTTTATGTAACTTTTGGCTTTTTTGGATGGGTTGTTTGGTTGGAGAGCCTGTATTTGAGGCCTGCCAGGGTCCCTAGTGATATGCAGAATGAAATGTTTGTAAGTGTTCATTTAGTATTTCAAATGTGTAATTTTGTAGGGAGAAATTTTAGTTTTGGCGGGAAAATTCGCCATTTTGTTGTGGCCTGGCTTTCGTCTGCCATTTCCTTTTGTTGTTACCATGTGACTGTGCTGTGGTTTTCGTCGGCCATCTTGCTGTAGTCTACCATGTGGTCGTGGCCTGGCTTTCGTTTGTGCTGTTTGGCCTGTGGGTCTTCCTATAGGGGAAGGTGCAGCCACCATTCCTTTGTGTGTGAAACCATGTGATATGAGCCACCATTTTGTTTCTAGGCATTATTTCTGTTTTAAGGGAATGTAAGCTTTTGTAGGGGTTCTGTGTTTGTACTTTTTGTCAACTCTTCAGTAGAAGAGTGGCGATTTTTGTGTTGGATTTCTGTTTTGGTGGGAAAATGCACCATTTTGTTGTGGCCTGGCTTTTGTTGTAGTCACCATGAGGCCATGGTCGGCGGCCATTTTGAGAAGTGCAGTTTAAGGATTTTGTGCTTTTTAGCCTGTGAATCATCCCAGAGGGGAAGCTGCTCCAATTCCTTTGTATGGGTGTAGCCATCCAGTCTACTTTGCATTGAATTTAATAGCTTCAACTGAGTTTTTGTACTTTTAGCAGTGCATGTTTTTAAAATATTTTTGGAGTTCTTCAGAGGGCAATTCATTGTTTTGAGACTTGTATTGTATATCCTGCAAGAGTTTAGGAAGGGGGCAATTTATTCTTAGATATCTCTATGCAGTTATGGTTAGGGAGCAGGATGTTTGGTCTACTCTGGAAGTGGCAGACAGAAGAGATGTACTGTGTGGACTATTAGAAGAGAGATATGCTGTGTGTACTGTGGGGGGTGAGTCTGGCGGATATCATCAGACTTAGAGATCAAACTTTTTTATTTAAACAAAAAAAAAACAATGTCTTCTTCTAAGAAGGGTGTCATTTTTGGGAGCGTTCATTTGATTTTCTAATCGTTAGTGGGGTCGGGTCGACGTTTATTTTCAACCACAGTGATGGGAAGATTTGGAGATAATAGGGAACTTCTTGGTCAAGGGAATTGTCAGACAGTGTATGTGGTTTTCGTTCAGAAATTACATTGATTTTAAAAACAGAATGTTAAAAACAAGTTAAAATTTCAAACATTTTTTTTCCATTCAGCGAAGGTACAAAGATTTTTCGTCTGAATATTCCTGTCTGAAAATTGATCTGTGTGGCCAGCATGAGGCTCGGTGCACGCCTATGCAGTTTGCTTTTTATCTGTTTCTGCAGTGCTTTTTGCTGTGCGTTTTCGATTTTCTTGCACGTGATTTTGCTGCAATTTGCATTTTTGTTTTTTCTGGCCATGTTGTTGTAGGTCAGATTGGAGGACACGGGTTGCTGCAGGGGTGCATTGTATGTTTTTCTGCAGCTTCTCCATTGAAGTGTATTGAACAGAAGAGGCGCTGTTTTGCATTAAGGAGGGAGTCCCTGACCCTTTCCAAATATGCTGGGGGGGGGGGGCATGGATGTGAACGTGTCTCATGGGAGGCCATTTGAATGAACTGTAGTGTGTTTCTGCAAAAGACATCAGAAAAGCACATAGATGTGAACCAGGTCTAGGACGTTTATTAACATAATGGGGTTGAGAAGGCTACGGTTGGCCCTTTGTGGTGAAGGGGGGAGCAGATAGTCACTACTGTAAGGGGTTCATTTTTACTGTAGAATGGTGAAAGTTATATTTACGTTTGCGATTGTTAGCTCTTTTTGTACTATAGAGGGCTCATTTTGTTTTTGTTTTTTTGTACAACCTTTGTGTTACTGGCCGATTGATCGATTGTGAAGGTAGTAGTCGAATGATTTTGTGGTCGATTGGTTGTAGATTAGTCGATTAGTTGTTTCAGCCCTAGTATGGATCTGTCTCTTTGTAAACTACTAACTGTGGATGGTGAGCTTTGTAATTAGACCTGTATACACTGGCTATATTGTAAACTGCTGCCAATCATATTGCAATTAGGTGTGCATTAGTTAACTACCTCCTGTACTACAAGCACGCATAGGGTCCTGATTATCCAAGTCTTGATATAACAGAAGTAAAAGCCTTTCGTTAAGCATTTCTGTTAGAGTACTTCAGAAAAGTCCACGGGGGGATTAAACTATTATTTAGTTTGGGAAATCTCCAGGCTAATTTTTTGAAGGACTATAGCCAGGACAGGGAATTGGTCTGGCAAGTAGTGAAAAAAAATCGGCAAGGGTGACAGGGGCGGTACCTGTCAACCCAATTCTTGGTCAGAGAGTAGCTACCTCTGAAGTAAAGGCAACCTGTAAAAAGGTTGGGGAATCAGTTCAGGGTCCGGAGTCCGTAAAGGATGGGTAATCTAATCGCTTCAGAGGGGGTCTGAATGGGGTAAACCCTATCAAATGACCCCAAGGGAAGAGATGATAGATAGATATGGACGTTGGGTTGTGAAATATTTGCAAGATTGGGCTGGGAAGAAGTATTTTAAAAAAGAGGTACTTTTAAGCCAAAAGCTTGGGAAAATCTGTACCGTGCTCATCACAGAAAGATGACACGACCATATGAAAAAGATACTTTATTTATATGGATGCTGGAGTCAGCAAATAAAACAGAGGAAGTGAATGTTATTACTATGGGATTTAAGGAGAAATCATTCCAAACAATGCTTGAAGGTAGGGACAAGCGTAAACCATCACGACCCCCAACAAGGGGTGACAGTGATTGTCAGGGAGACAAGGAACAGTTGTCAGGACTTGGGCCTTATGCAGTTGCCCTGTCCTTGTCAGCTGAATGCTCAGGGGCTGACATGAATTGTCACCTTTCAGTGGTGGACAAAAAGGTAGAGTCACTACACAAGTCTGATACCTCAGTAAAATGTGGATTACAGGGGGATGGGGAGGTACAGGAAGAATAAGGCAGAGTAGCAAGACAAGGAGACGAAATGGTCATGCTGGCATTAAGGGAGGAAGGTCTCCAGGCAGAAGGGACACTTTCTGTCCCGCTGACGGGAGAGGATGTGAAATTAAATCTCACTGAAAGAAGCTGTAATAAGCGCACGGGAAAACCGCCGCTAATCTTTGCGGCCAGGTGGTTAGCAAAACAGTATGAGCATTTGAAAGTGCAAAACACATCCCTAAAAGAAGAGCTAGAAATCACCAAAGGTAACATCAGTACTTTAGAAGCGTCCATGTCAAATTCAGAGGCTATCCACCAGCAATTAGTACTCGAAAACAAAAGATTACAGGAGGACATTCTCCAGTTGGGAAAGAGACTGAAGGATGCAGAAGGTGGGGTGAAACCATTATCTGTCAGCTGCCAGGAGCCATTGGATCAGTTTTCAGATAGAGAAGATAACAAGGTAACTGATTTGGGTAGGTCTGAATTCAGGGGGACGTCCTCCACACCTAAGGTATGTATCAACAAGAATAAATCCCAGGAAGGTAAGAGCTCTTTAAAAATTGCCCCTATATTTTGTAAGCCGCAGGTAAAAGCTACGAGTGCAGAAAAGTCCATCCCACAGTCATCTAAAACAAAGCCCTTTGTTAGGAGGTGTTGTACCACTTTAAATAAGATAAAATGCCACTTATGCGGATTACTGGGTCACATCGCGAGATTCTGTCTATCCAGTTCCAGTCAAAAAGTCGGTAAGCATAATCCATATAGGACCACAAGACGTGATTTTGAAGTGTACTCTGCACGCTTCGCCACATGGCCTAGAGGTAGGAAGTATGGACCACCTGGGTCAGGGGTCCCATTCCAAACTCCTGAAAAGGGGCTAATGAAATGGGATGGATCTCTGAAAGAATTTCAACCTTACCAAACAGATGTTATGGGTTTAAGAAGAAGTACCGGGTATTATAGAAAACATGCTGATATGTGTGATGTCTAGAGTTCATCTATAACCTAGCAATTTGTGTGTGTGTGTGGAGTACGCAATATATGTTGTGTTGTGTGACGTTTGTTCTCAGCTGCTGACAGCCCACCCAAATGACCCCCCTTCTTTCTCACCAGGTCTGTGAAAAGGTGCAGCGAACTGTATTGACATGCAAATGACCTGAGCCAAGATAATTATCTGTACTAGTGAATTGAAAGATACATGTACTAAAATGACTTTGTTTTTCAGGAAAACAGTACTGGAGAGGTTCTTTGTGGTGAGGTATTATGATCTGTTGACAAATGGTACTGCTATTAGGTTTTTTACGGATTGCTAATTTTTTTCAACCATGGTGAATAAATTTTTTTTTTATGGGGGGGAATTATTGGTATACCATAAAACAAAAATCCACGTGGTATTAATGTGTATTAAGTAATACATATTAATGATAAGTTGAGCTCAACAATTTTTTGGTATCTTAAAAAAAAAGTGCACTGTTTATGTAATGTAATGTATATTTGTGTTTCATATGCTAATGTATTGTTACAGGTATATAACCATTGGGTTATTTTGTTTCTAGGAGGAAAATGGAATATTTATTACTAAATTTTATTGGTGTTTTATTTCCCAGATTCGATAATTGGGTTTCCTGGCTTTAAAGGGCACATCGGTCGGCTCGTGTACCCACTACTGTTCAGTGATCTCGGCGCCTCAGTGCTGCAAGGGATTGCAAGGGATTTTTCTTTGCCCTTTGGCCAGTTGTGTTTGGTAGCAGAAGTTCCTCGAGTTGGATACACATTATGCAATTTTTGTTTTCCAATTTCCTTCAGATTTACCTTCAGATGTGTAGTATGAGGGCCTGCCTGATGGCATACAAGTTGATATTGTATAGTTTTGGAAGAGCCTGGAGAAGAGTTGTGCAGGAAGATTGTGTATATTGCACTCTGTGTTCTGGATGGAGAGGTCATTGCTGGGAAGGAAGCACCTGGGTATTATTTGGGACATAGATGAGTTTGTTTCTGTGTCCTAAGGAATACCGATGTAACGTTAGTCAGGGAACTAGAGGGTTCTTTGAACCTAACCATAGATAGAGGTGCATTGTATACCCTGGGCATGGTCTCTGAAATCCAGGCACAGGGATGGAGTTGTGTGGGCATGCTGTATTCTCCTCAGTGGATACCCATAGGTATCCTTCCTGTCCTAGACTCCTTGCGTACCTTAACTAGTGGTCTGTGTCCTGCATGACAGGAAGACCAGTGCCCCATAAGGTGTGCAGCCTTAATGAAGAGACAAATGTACCTGGTGGCAGGTGGTTTTCAATCCGGGTATTCTGACTATTTCCCATCCTTAGGTAAGAGAGGCTTAATGGAGACTGTCTTTGGAGCTGGAGGTGGGGCACTGGGTACCTTAAAACACTATGGAGCTGGAGATATTCAGGATCACATTGGGGGGGTCTTGTGCTACATACCAGGGAAGGGGTTAGGAAAGCCAACTTGCTCTGTCCAGCATCACTTTGCAAGGACAGACAGGGGGGGGGGGGTAGTATCCAGGTTGCCTATGAGCCGTAATAGATTGGTGGATGATTCAGTTCCAGGATCGTCAAAAATCTTACTTGCACTGTTCTCATCCCTAATGGCAGGGATGGAACATTGTGCAGATATCACGGTCAATCTGGATACTATCCTATCAGACTCTACTGGATTACACCCTGGAGTCCATCTTGTTCTGATGGTTTGAGTCTGGACAGCCTCAGATGACTGGCACTGATAAGTGCTAGAGGAAGGTAGGGGTTGTGCTATGGAAAAAGGCAACAATGCTGGCACAGTGGGGGTCATGTCTAATGGATGCCGGGGTAGTGTCCCAACTGGTCCTAAACAAAGTTAAAACTAATTGAGACTGGAGACCAGGGTACTGGTGCTAGTATCACATATCTAATGATGCACTGTTTTCAGCATCAGGTTAAATGGTACTCAGCAGGGTACACTACCTCGGGGAGTCTATGGTACACCTCCTCTGGCCCGTGGCATGGATATAGCAGGAACACCGGGCTGTACCCCGATCACCCCTGAAGAAAGGTTTTATAGCAAACCTGACATCCCCTTACACCTACAGAAACTTCCTCTAGTATTTGAGGCTGAGTTAAAAGCTTGGCTGATGGATTTCGGACAACAGGATGAAATATTAAATGTACTAAGAGATGCTGAAAAACAAGCCACCATACGACTCACCCATGATCAAAATAGACTGTTCCAAGTATCCCTCGCTTTAGACGCAGACGCTAAGATTTCCTGGTGGGAAAGTTTATTTGGGTACAGTCCTAACGCTAGAGCTTTCCTAAACATTTTGCTCCACCCTGTTGTTGTCCTAACCTGTGCAGCCTTATTGCTTTTCCTGATGCAGGTAATAATGTGCGTTACTATCAGGAGAATGAATGCCAAAGCTATGAGAATGTGCACCTCAAGGAGGTATCTTCTCTCAAGGAACAGAAAGGCCACTAACTCAGAAACAATTCTCTGAGGAAGCCATATCCAATCCAGACCAGTACAAAGAAGTTGCGCATTTAAGAGAGGACCCTAGAACTATATTTTTCTTGTTCCAGGGATAAGCCTCTTCAATTTTTTTGTAATAAAGTGCAGTCAGGTTTACCTAAATTCCAAAAGTTTTAATCATTTTTTTTTTTCTCTCCCTTTTGTTGTTAATATCTGTGTACCTGACCTGAACAAATACTGTTAATGGGAGAGGAGTTTTGTTTTTTTTTTTAAAAAAAACATTTGTTTTGTTTTTATTGTTTTATTATGTTTTTTTAACCAATGTATTCATTTTTTATATACAGATTCAAGGCTCTTTAACAGTCTTGGTTGGAGCAGCGTTCAATCTGTAGTTTTTCCGTTTTTTGTTCTTTTTTTCATTATTATTCCCACTATTTTCCCTGTTCATTTTCATTACTCACCTCTCTTCTATTCCTTTTTCTTCTTTAATGTTATGCTCTCTAAGTTTTTCCTTTGGTTTCTATCATTTATCTTCTCAAGATAATGTAACTAAGACATCAGTCATATCATTTTTCTTTAAAAAAAGACTTTGCCTGCCCGCAAGTACCATATTTTAACTAAAGTATCCCTGGACATCCAGTTTTATGTCTTAATGTAGTTCTACCTCCCCTAGTCTACCTACTGCCTTAACCTGAGCCCCGTGAGCAGGTGTGGTGAACCCAGGGACCTGGCAATAACAGACAGTATTGACTATCCCTACCATCAAGGGCCAGGGATGATACTGGCTGTTGCTCAGACTCTGTACCCTGTGGGGAACCCACTCTACTCACTCATGGTTTGGATGTGAAGTCTCAAAGGCACCAGGATTTCTTTGCTGTCTTAAGCCTACCTTGAGGAGTTCCGGCGTGTTCAAGAAAGGAAGAGGAGGCCGCAGTGGTGGTGGGGAAGTGTCGGGGCTTCTGGGCTGTTGTGGGTGGGTACAGAATCATTGAAGGAGGACATAAGTTCAAGAATGAACTTCAGGGGGGACTGTGGTGGAGATTTGGGCCCTGGAGGTGATGGACTTTATTATTAATGTTACTTGCAGTGACTTTTCAATGAACATAGTTTGAGAACCCTAGTTTGGAATCAACAGAGACATCTTGCCCTGCTGTGGAATGTTATCTGGAGTGGCTATCTGACCATTTGATAGTACAGTGTCACTTCAAAGCAGGTGGGAGGTGTGAAGGGAACAGGAATAACCTGGTCAGGATATGGTAGCTAGTAAGAGAGCCCCCCACCCCCATTGATTCAATGTAGCAGTTTTGGTATATGGAAGGAAGGGGGGGGTTTACAAGTGTATATATTGTAGCACAGATCACTGCCCATTCTCTGCTGACGGTCTAGATGAAGGATGGTTACGTAAGACATCTCCATACAATGTATCTCTATGTCTCTTTTCTTTCCTGTAACTTTTTCTACTGTAGGATTTGGCCTTAATACCTTATTAATCTCTTGATAGCATGGGTATGACCATTGTAGCAATATTTATTATCATTGGTAACATTGTTGTTTTTAAGGGTATATCATTTATGTTATAGTTGCTAATCTCATATTACCACAAGTTTCTTTTCTGTACAATAGTAAGTTTAAATAAATTTGATTGTTACCCTTTTTGAACAGATATAATTCGTTCTTAATTTCATGGGTTGATTCATATATAGACAAAAGGTTTTAATCACTTATGTATCATTAAATATATAAATGAGGTATGTATAAAGGTATCCACGACAAAATAACCCTCAATATTTTGTAAAAAATAAAAAAATAAAAAGTTGCTGTTTTTTGTTTCCCTTGAATGTCCTTTGCAGTGCAAAGTGGATTTTCCTTTAGTAAATAACCCTCAATATTTTGTAAAAAATAAAAAAAAAAAAAGTTAATTTTTTCCTCAATTTAAGCCGATATGTATTTTTTTACATATTTTTTGTAATAAAAATTGCAAAAAGCGTATATTGATTGGTTTCCCAAAGTTATAGCGTCTACAAAATAGGGGATAGATTTATGGCATTTTTATCATTATTTTTTTTTTACTAGTAATGACGGCGATCTGCGATTTTTATCGGGACTGCGACATTATAGAAGACATTAATGATGATAAATAAAGTTGTAGAATATTCCTACAAAAGTGCCATAAACTCTGGCAGCCAGTTAGATTCAAGTTATTGTGCTCAAATTAGCTCATGCATATGTAAACCCAATCAATAAATTCTCTTATAAGCTTTAAAGAACAATTCCAGGCATTGGCAGGAATGCCATATGCATAGTTACAAGTTGGACCAATGTAAAGTTTGCAGATGCTTGGAATTATTCTTTAACATCTTCTTTTTTTAACCTTAAATTTTAGGTGCTTTAAGCAGCACATCATTTGCCTTTGCCCCCCTTCCCCTTTCAAGTGCCCTTGGTTTTTCTTTTTTTTAATTCTAGACCCTAAACCAGTGGTTCTCAACTCCGGTCCTCAGGACCCACTAACAGGCCAGAATTTAAGAATTACCTTGGGGAGATGCAGACTAGAATACTGCAATCACTGAGCAGCAAATGATATCACCTGTGATGTATTCAGTTATTCTGCAAACCTGGCCTGTTAGTGGGTCCCGAGGACAGGAGTTGAGAACCACTGCCCTAAACCCTTCTGTACCCTTGCAAAAGATCTTGGCACCATTGCAGGTATCAGCTCTGCACACTTGCAGTGAGTAAAACCAGTGTCTATTTTACATAAAATTTAATTTAGTGAGTGTCAACTTAAGAAACACTTCTTCCGTAAGTAACTTATACTTTTAGCTTACTAGTTTGTAACCTACTAGTCCACCTGCATAAATAAAGAATATACATTACAGCTGTGCATGGTCTGTGAACTGCAGTAATAGTAGTGAACAGTTGACTATCAGCCAAATATTTACATCTAAAAAAAATATTACTCTCTTTTTCTGCAGTAATATCCCCAGGATGGTAAGATTACTAGTAGTATAATATAGACATCTAATGGGAGTTGTGCATAGTGTTTATTTTGATCCATTATTTGTGTTATTTTGTCTGTTATACAGGATTTACTGAAATATTCATGTTCATCTCAGAGAAACAAGACAAACAGAAAGCACAAAACAAAAGGTTGTAGTATGTAAAAGGCAAAATAAGATTGGCTATATTACAGCTGGCTTTCCATTATAAATAATAATAAATGTGCAGTCTTCTTTTGTCCAATTTTACCTGGTGGTCATGGCAGCAAAGGTGTTTGCTCTCATAGAGTGACAACACTTCTCATGCAGTAAATCATTGTGGGAGCAATGTTGTCAGCTGAGCTACGTACTTCTGAGAACTTGACACAAAGGTACACAACACATTTAACCTTGCATTGAGAACCAGCCACACCTTGTGAAATGCCCATGCAGCTGTGACAGACAGTAAGTCTGAGGGCTATTCATTTGCAGCTACATTGTGCACTCTTGCACTGGAAGCTGTGCGCTCCAGCCTCTGAACTGTGCATGGCTGTCAGCCACATTGTGTTAAAAAGAGTATATTTTAAAACATATTCCCTTAAAAAAATGCCAAAAGCACAAATATCTACCATGTTTTATTTACTATATATATATATATATATATTTTCTTTTTCTTCAAGGGTTTAGTTGAACTTGTTGGATAGGTTTAAATGTCTTATTCTCAGATATATACTTCAATATCCTCCTGCTGACATTGGAACTATATGTCTGACAGTAAGAAAAGAAAGACATCATATACCAAACTTTTCAGTGGAAATAATTATATTTTTTGTATTTGTGTTCAGGAAAATGTTTCTTGAAACTATTCATCATTTATGTTATTTAAGCAGTTGCATCATGTAGGGCACCATATTGCACATCATGCTGGAAGGGTATCAATTCAAATTCAGTGCACTGCCAAGTATTGCAAGTTGGAACACCCTTTTGTCCAGGCAGCAACCCAAACCACGAGACAATCCAGGACTTGGTTCTTCAAACTTTGTTTACTGTGTAACAAGCTATTCTTGAACTTTTATATGTCTGAGAGTAACTACTCAGCCAGCACGCAAGTTTTAACAACAAAAATGATTAAAAATAAATTTATTGGATGAGAATTCTTGTGCAAGCAAAACAGGAAATGAAGAAATAATCGCTGTTTGTTGCCACTTTAAACATACTCAAAGGGAAAAAATGCAAAGTGTAAGAAAATAGTTTTCTGTGTTAACAAAAATGTAATATTGTACTCAGACATTTTTGATGGGCAAAGTACTAATATTTTATTTTATGTCAAGCATTTCCAAATAATATATCTATTGTCAAAATAAACATAAATATTTATAAGTGAAGATAAGCGCAAACCGTGCATTTGTCAACACAATAGCATGCAAACAGAGTTTTTTCTAAAGTACCATTTTTTTACAGGGACTAGTTGGAATTTACCTATGAAGGCATATGAATAAATGTTTGCATGTACTATAGAACAGCATAACAAGAAGCCATTTTTTTAGAATATGTTATCCAGACCTATTTGAATTTACATCTGGGAGCACATGTATGGCTGTAGGTTACCACTTATTTAGAAACACTTGGTACAAAAGTTATAACTTTAATTCAAAATTATAAACCATAGTTAGAATTTTCAAGGTAGCTTACAGATCTGTATGTGTTTAATATTTTGTAGTGTACATTATAGTATGATTTTTAAATGCATTCTTGCATAGGAAAAAATATGAAGATACTGAAGCACTGATACAGATTCCACTCAAAATGTGAAAAACTATATATATATATATATATATATATATATATATATATATATATATATAGCTGCAACTACTCAAACTGTGTTCTGACACCACAAGTAATGATGATAGTATAACAAATAATAGTGCACTAAATCTCACATATATAATTAGTTAATAAACTCCAGTGAATAAATGAATATAATAGTGACCAATTATAAATATAAAAATATACAAAAAGTCCACATGCATAAAATGATATAAATCTCTTGAATGCTGACAAAATGTGAATAGAAATCACTCCATTATCCATGAATAGTCTCTCCGGGATATATGTACTGAAAATAATCACCACCACCTCAGTGTGCAATGCCTGCTCACCTCAAAGAAAGACCCCCTTGGGTCTATTGGCACTTTCAGTGATACTCCAAAAAGATCAGTCAGATCAGAAAAGGATTTCAAATATTGTTCCAAGATTATGAGAACTTCCCCTCATGAAATTTATTTCTCCAGGTTAAATTTCTGCAGGTTGAGTGCGGCCAACTTGAAGACGGTCTCACTGGCCATGTCTATCTGCCCCTGCAAAGACAAGGAGATGATCAGCCCCAGCTGAGTGATCCCAACTAGTACATGCCTGACAGGCATAATTCAAGTAATTAGCAATACATTAGATAGAGTACTCTTTCTAATCTAGAGCCACCCACTTGTTCACCAGTGCATCCAATACTAATATTTTAGCTTTTGTAAAAAGAGTAAAGGTAAAATATTTGTAAACCTAAACACACCAAATTCTGGGGGAAAATCTTTGTTTACTACATGTCAGTTTAATTTTTAAATCCCACTGGTTTCATTTAAATATTACCTGGTGCTCCGTTCACCCTGTCAAATGTGCTTTTGACTACAAGTGACCATTTCAAAACACATTACACAGACATGATCCATTGTTGTCACCATCAACAAACTTGCCCTGAAAAATGCTTTTCAGCCCTCATTAGAGTGTATGCATGTAGACAAAAAGTTGCTGTAAAGAGGGTGCAGGATATTAGCTGCTCTAAGATAGAACTAAAGATGAAACAAGGTGAAAGCACTTATTTCTTTTTTAATGGTAGTTTTTTTAATGGTAGTTAAGTATACACATTTGTGAAAATTTGTTTAAGGTAATTGCTCAGAAATTTGGACATATTTGAAGATCTTATCTTAGCTCAGCTTTTAAATGAACATAGTTTTAGGCTATGGACTTTGAAGTATTACCAAATTCTTAATAATACCTAAGCTTTAAAAAAGGTTTTACTCTCTGTAGCAGCAGGCACTGTAGGTAAATTCATCTTTAGAGTTCGCAGCGAAAGCACCAAAGTGGTTCAAGTCATGCTCTGAGCAGCTCAGCACACCTTGCTCTTTCCTACCCTCAAAGCAGCCTCCTAATTTCTAATGCAAACAGGTAAAGTAGGCGCTGTTGCAAAGGGGAGTAGGGGGCTGAGCTGCTGAGAAAAGCACCTGAATGACTTTAGTGCCTCTGCTGTGAACTTTGAGAATGCATTTTATCTTTGAGAATGTAGTGTCTGCAGCTATAGAGGTTGGTTAAGTCTTGTTTTAAATTCAATGTCTATACTCCAGACAAAGAATCAATTTAAAGCTCCTCCGTTAACTCTTAATAGTTCCAGCTTTTTGGCAGCATGAATCACATTTTGGTATCCTTGTTTCTTGGTCTCTACAATAAATTACTGTACATTTCCTGTAGTAGCAAACCAGGTTGTTTTGGATGTAGAAAGAATATCCACTATCAGCTGTTAAAATGAGTCAGTTAAAAAAACAAAACAAAGCAAAAACAAAAAAAAACATTAAAAACGGAGTACCTAAAAAGAATCAATTACAAATGGGTGCATTGAAAAACACCTCATTTGCAATTGAGTGCCTTTATGTTCTCGCAGTGCATGTGAAAGTAAAGCTTTATAGAACCATTCTTATGTGTCTGTGCCAGAACTGTTAAAAAGTTATTTCCTTCTCATGTATTTTTTATATTATTTTATTATCCACTGATGCAGTATGATTCATATCCCACCTGCAGAACAGCAAGGTGATTCTACTTTTATCTTTCTCCACCAGGTGACCACAGATTGAACATTTGCTTAAGCCTAGAACTCGACATAGAGTATCATCTTTACAGAAGTGATACATGATTTAGGAGCTTTCTTTTCTTTTATCTCGCAGCAGAATGCTGGGAAAGCTTCTGGACAATATGCATTTTTTATGCACATGTTCTTTCTGTTATGTTCATTTTTTTCTTGGGGGTGCACAAACACCCTGGAGCAGTTTCAGGCAACAATTACACGTTGATGCACCTTATTTATTTCATCCTTGCAATGGCACTTTTTTTCTGAAGTTTAGGTCATTGATGTAGAGATCTGTCGTATGCAGTGTACCGATTCACTGGAACTGACAGAAAAAATATAAACACAGCAGAAGGAGTGCTGCCTGAGGACATAATATGGGACCTAAAAGCCAGATAAAATCAGTCTGGTTTAGCATTATGTTGCCCATCTGCAAAGAGACCTGCCTGTATTTGTTCAATTTGCTTGTGAAGTTGTGAAAAATATGCCCTGAGAATAAATGTAGATCCATAAAAAGGCATACATGTGATATTGTCTTTGCAGAGCATTCCCAATTTATTTTTCTGCAGGCAGAAGACTGAAAGGTTTTTGCTCTGTGACTTTTTGTCACATTAGCCTCGGGAATGTCACTTTTCATGCACATCAGCCATCACATATAATAACAGCAGAGGTGATGATCAGTCCACGTGTCATTTCAAAAACCGCTTTGATGTGACTGACCAATGTGACATAATGCAGAATAGTTTGAATATTAGTGGCATGAAAAGAATGCATAATGTAAGCTTTTTAAGCATTATATGTACAACACATGCATAGTGACAGTGTGTAGTTTTACATACTCATGTCTGTTCAAAGGCACTGTGATATGCAATGTATCCAAATAGTTACAACACCATTAAACTACTGTTATCATAAAAAGAAATGTGAACTGTGTGACTTTTAACCCTTGTGCTTCCAGAGTTTTGTTTTCAATTTTTTTTTCTGCACACATGTTAAAATGCACATTTAAGGCCCAAAGATTAGTTAAAACCCCCAAACAGTATAATTTTTTATGAAAGCAGACATCCTGGAAAATAAAATAATGGTAGTTGTAATGTTTTATGCTACACTTTATTAGCACAATGATTGATCACCCTATTCCATACAAGACCAAATGCTTTCAACACAGGGGGTTGCTTTGGGGGAACATTCACCCTCAAAGCACCTTACCCCCATGTTGATGAGGACAAGGGCCTCTCCCCAACAACTTTGGTCCAATGGTTGTGGGGGTGACATTGAAATATGGAAGCCTCCTTTAACAAGGTCCTCCGGACCCTGGGTCATCAGGTGGCCCTGCCTCCTTTGTTTACTTAGTGGCGGGAGGGGGGAAGCTGCAATGTCATATCGCAAGTGTCAAGCGACTTCAGCATTCACGTTTGACGGATGGAGTTTTCTTTTTTCGTGCAGGTTGGCTGCCAGCATCCATTGTGATTGATGATGGATTTACATTGGAAGACTTTTTTTTTTTTTTTAATAAGTACTTATCAAAAACTGTCTTGTGTTTTTATTTACTTTGACTTTTTTGGTGAATGAATAGGGGTATTATGTACCTCATACTCATTCACAAAGGGGGCTAGAATCTGGAAGTCCCTTGTTAAAGGGGGCTTCCAGATTCTGATAAGTCACCGCCCAACCACCAAGCCAGGCCCCTGTCCTCATCAACATGGATGTAAGGTGCTTTGAAGGGGAATTTTCCCCCAAAGCACCTCCCAAGTTGAGGGCATGTGGTCAGATATGGTTCAAGAGGGGAGCGCTTGCTTGTCCCCCCCCTTTTCTGGTCTGGCTGAATGCTCCAATAAGGGTCTAGTATGGATTTTGGGGGGACATCTTTTTATGTTTTGGCACAGAGTTCCCCTTAATAATCATACCAGACCAAGGGGCCTGGTATGGATGTTGGGATGGACCACATGCTTTTTTTATGTTTTTTTTTTGGCATGGAGTCCCTTTCAGAATCCACACTAGACCCTAGGGCAGGGGTCTCAAACTGGTGGCCCTCCAGCTGTTGCGGAACTACAATTCCCATCATGCCTCTGCCTGAGGGAGTCATGCTTATAACTGTCAGCCTTGCAATGCCTCATGGGACTTGTAGTTTTGCAACAGCTGGAGGGCCGCCAGTTTGAGACCCCTGCCCTAGGGGGTTGTTAGTTTTGATTCCTTGCTGACAGTAGGGATGACTCATCATTGTTAGGATGCCAGCAGATGCAGGCTCCTTAACAAATGATGACTCATCCTGCTGCTAACAGCAGGGATAAGTCACTGGTTGTTAAACGCTGACGGGTACCGGCTTCTAGTAACCAGCACAAATCACAAGCAAAAATGCATCAAAGAAAACATGTAGATGCAAGTTTAATGCATTTCCATAGAAGTCTGTGGACTACAAAATCACACTGCATCTCACCAAAGTGCAAAGTACAAGGCACTTCCCCAAAGTCATATCACAGCTGTGCTGCATTGATGTGAACAGGCACAAAGTAAGAAGCAACGTTATTTCCCTTGTCGTGATTCAGTGAGATCCAAGTTGAATCTGAAATCACATCAGTGTGAACCAGGCCTAAAAAGAATCAGTCAGTAACCACTATATAAAAAAAGGCACAACCAAGATGAAACTGTCAAGATTACACCAGAGAAAATTAATGAGTTTTTGATGTGATGTTGAAACAGGAATCAAAATACCTTACTATTTTCAAGTACAGAAAACCTTTATATAAATCAAAAGTTAGCTACATGTCATTGTTTCGTCAGAAATACAAAAACTAATACAAAACTTGGTTACATAGTTGGTAAGGTTGAATAAAGACAATAGTCCATCCAGTTCAACCTGTGTAGGTGTGTGTGTGTGTGTGTAGAAAAATAATTTCCCATATTCCTGTATATTTTTTTCACTAAGATGCATGTCAAAGAGTCTTTCAAAACAATCCATACTTCCTGCCGACACCACCGATTGTGGAAGAGAGTTTCACATCCTTACCGCCCTCACAGTGAAAAACCCCCTACGCAGCTTAAGGTTAAACCGCTTCTCTTCCAGTCTAATTGTGTGGCCCTGTGTCTGCCTACACTCCCCGTGACTGAAAAGTTTCATACTGTCACTTACCTTACCAAGTCTGAGATGCTGAGAGTGGCTCCCCTTGCGGCTAAGCGCACTATACCCCTGGAAGTAGTACAGTGGGTCTAGGGCACGAAGAAGCATGAGTCAGCAGGTTTTAGCAGGACTTGAGTGATGATCACTGGGAAACCACTTGAAGGAGATGAGTCCTGGGAGAGCTGTAACTCTGTGTGGTGGCTAGGCTTATAACCAGTTTGAGTAAGAAGCCTGGCTGAGGCTCTAACCCAGGTGATCAGGCATGTAGTTGCTGTAGAGGAGTCCATGGAGAGAGCTGGAGTCAAGCACAGGTAATCAGGTAAGAGAAGTAGAAGCAAGTCCGTATTACTAGCCGGGGTCATACACAGGTGATCGGGCAGATGAGGCAGTGGAAAGTCCTTAGTACAAGCCGGGGTCAAACACAGGGAGCAAGCAGCATAAGCAGAGTCCTTAAAGCAAGCCAAGGTCAAAGTACTGGAGAGAGATCAATGCAGGTCAAGGTCAATCTGGGTTACAGGTAAACACTAGATAACAGGTTGCTGAAGCAGGAACACAGGAAGTTGAAAGACAATCCAGCAATTTAGCATGGGGCTGAGCAGCCTTTTATAACCCAGCAAAGGAATTCACGCTATGAGCGTTTCGCCGCGCACCATTCTACCGCGCATGTGCGTGGGAAAATGTTGATAAACAGCAACTCAAGCTTCTGGAATTTTCCTGACAGATTTTCCTCCAGGGCTGTTCTGGAATGGGTAAAGGTCTTAATAGACCCCAGGATTTGGTGTTGGACCCCTTGTTGCGTTGGCAAGTAATACATGAATTGAAATAGTTCTTACAGCCTTTTCTCCAATCTGGCCACCAAAAAGAGCAGTATATAGATCTTGAAGTATTATTTGCTGAGGAATACAAATTTTATTCTGACACCACAGTAGCCCATCCTGTTTCTTCAAGGAAGACACCTCTGGTTCCGTACACTAGCTGGACACTTGTCTGATAGCAGTTTTTGGGTCAGGTTGAATAAGTAAAAAGTTTTGTGCAGACAGGATGGTACCGTGTTCAGTTGTCTGGGGGGCATCTGGAAACAGCCAGGAGAGTGCATCCTCTTTTCCATTCTTGGAACCATGTCAATATGAGATATGGAAGTTGAACCTGGAGAAAAATAATGTCCATAGAGCTTGTCCGGGTCTTAGACGTTTTGCTGTCCTAAGGTGCTCCAGGTTCCCTTTGATCCGTGAAGAACATGATGGGATGGGCAGCTCCTCCAGCGAGTACCTCCACTCGTCTAGAGAAAGTTTGATAGCTAGCAGCTCTCGATCACCCACATCATAATTTTTTTCTGGTGGACTCAATCTCTGAGACGCAAAAGCCACAGGGTGGAGAAGGGCCTTGTGACCTTGTTTTGGGGACAAGATTGCTCCCGTGGCTGTCTCTGAAGCATCCACTTCCAACACATAAGGTAAGGCAGTATTGGAGCAGAAATTAACAGATTCTTGAGTTTGTCGAAGGCTATTTGTGCTTCTTGGGGCCACTAAAAAAACCAACTGTGCTGACAGGTCAGCTGGGTAATGGGTGGAATAATTGATGAGAACCCCTTCACAAATCTTCAATAGCAATTGGCAAAGCCCACGGATCGCTGGACTCCTTTCTTATACAAGGGGGCTGGCCATTCTAAGATTGCTTTTACTTTCTGTCTGTCCATTGTGACTCCTTCAGTGGAAATAATGAGTCCTAGGAACTGGAAGACTGTTTTTTCAAAGTCACATTTTTCTGCTTTAACGTAAAGTCTGTGCTCTCTGAGAATTGTAAGCATCTTTTTTACATGGGTTCAGTGAAGTTCCACTGTGGCAGAAAAAATGAGGATGTCATCCAGTTAGACGATTACAAAGGGCATCACCCAGTACTCAAAATCCTCAAACCTAGATCTGAAGGCTGTTTTCCACTCGTCCCCCGCACAGATCTGAATGAGATTATAGGCTCCTCGTAATTCTAATTTGGTGAAGATTTTGGCGGTTCGGAACCTTTGAAACAATTCAGGAATGAGGGGAAGTGGGTAGTGATTTTTATTGGTAATCTTGTTGAGCTCTCTATAGTTCACACAAGGTCTTAAGGTGCCATCTTTCTTCTCAACAAAAAATAAACCTGCTCCAGCCGGAGAAGTGGAAGGGCGGTTGAAGCCCTTTGAGATTCTCATCAATGTAGGACTGTAGGGCTTAAAGCTCAGTTTCAGATAGCCGTAATATATACGGCCAAAGGGAATTTCAGAGCCAGTTAACAATTCAATAGGACAGTCATAAGGCAGATGGGGTGGCAGTCTATCAGCTTTCTTTTTATCAAAAATGTCCATGAATTTGTGGTAAACTGTGGGAACATTCTAAAGGTTATCAGGTACAGCCTGTAGAGTCAGACAGAAGGCTGAGTTACTTGAGACTGGAACGAAGCAATGCTGTGAGCAGTAGGTAGAGGAGAAGGATATCTCTTTCTAGCTCCAGTTTATGGACCTGTTACCACGGAAGTCCAAGAATGATGGGGAACATGGACATATGATGTCAAAGCACATGAACTCTTGGTGGCCAGAGTCTGTAATAGTAAGGATAGGTCTGGTTTCTCTAGGCATTGCTTTTCGTCGGGAGTAAGTGGAGACCGGACCAGACCTAGTTGCATGGGTTCACCTTCAGAGGCAGCCATAGAAGAGGGAGCTGGAAAAGAAGAATGAGCTGGGGGGATCTTGGGTAACATCCAGGTAAGTTGTGAGGTCTGTAAACGTTGGGACTGCCGCTCCTGCAGGCATCTATCCAGTTTTTTGGCAAGCTGGTTTAGGTTTTCTAGAGTAGTAGGAGTCTCAACGTGTGCCAACTCATCCTTAAGAGTTTCTGAAAGACCATGGCGGTATTGATATTTGAGGGCGGCCTCATTCCACCAGTATCAGCCGACCAATTTCAAAACTCGACAGTGTAGTCTTCTACCGGGCGTTTTCCTTGAGACAGGGTGTGCAGGACGGTTTCAGCGGTGGCTGTGTGTTGGGGGTCATCGTAGAGTTGCGCCATTGATTCAAAGAGGATATCCACATAGTTTAATATGGGACTCTTTTGCTCCAGAAGGTTATGGGCCCATGCTTGGGCAAGGAAATGATGAACCCCACCTTTACAGTTTCTGTGGAGAAAGTCCTGTGCTGGCGGGCTAGATATAATAAACATGAATGCCCTGAATTTCTTTTGGTCGCCAAAGAACCATTCTAGTGTAGGGACTCTTGGTTTAGGAGTGTCATCATGACTGCAGGAGTTGCCATGGCCCGATCCTGTGATGAGGAGGTTGAAGCCCCACTGCAAGATGCTGGAACTGAGCCTGCAGAAACAGGAGACACTGTCAGGTGCTGGAGACAGCCTTTGAATTAAAAGTAGCCCTCTTGTAACCTCTGTACTGCCTTCGTGAGAGCTGTGTCCTGGCTGCTGGCACAGGGCTTAGAGTGGGGAACCAGCTCTGTCGGCCTCTGACATGGCTGGATTGTACTGTCACCTACCTTACCAAGGCCGAGATGCTGAGAGCAGCTCCCCTTGCGGCTAAGCGCACTATACCCCTGGAAGTGGTACAGTGGGTCTAGGGCACGAAGAAGCATGAGTCAGCAGGTTTTAGCAGGACTTGAGTGATGATCACTGGGAAACCACTTAAAGGAGATGAGTCCTGGGAGAGCTGTAACTCTGTGTGGTGGTTAGGCTTATAACCAGTTTGAGTAAGAAGCCCGGCTGAGGCTCTAACCCGTGTGAACAGGCAGGTAATTGCTGTAGAGGAGTCCGTGGAGAGAGCCGGGGTCAAGCACAGGTAACCAGGTAAGCGAAGCAGAAGCAAGTCTGTATTATTAGCCGGGGTCAAACACAGGTGATCAGGCAGATGAGGCAGTGGAAAGTCCTTAGTACAAGCCAGGGTCAAACACAAGGAGCAGGCAGAGTAAGCAGAGTCCTTAAAGCAAGCCAAGGTCAAAGTACTGGAGAGAGATCAGAGCAGATCAACGTCAATCTGGGTCACAGGTAAACACTAGATAACAGGTTGCTGAAGCAGGAACACAGGAAGCTGAAAGACAATCTAGTAATTTAGCATGGGGCTGAGCAGCCTTTTATAGCCCAGCAAAGGAATTCACGCTATGAGGGCTTCGCCGCGCGTTCGCCCGTGCCATCCCATTGCGTCGCATCCCTTCTCCAGGGAGAACAAAATTTAGTGCTTGTAGTCGCATATTTGAGGTCCTCCAGCCCCCATATTAATTTAGTTGCCCTTCTCTGGGCTCTCTCCAGCTCCAGCACATCCCTTCTGAGGATTGGTGACAAGAACTGGATGGAATACTCCAGATGCGGCCGAACCAGAGTTTTATAAAGTGGCAGAAAAACCACTTTATCTCTGGAGTAAATTCCCTTTTTAAACGCTTGCCGACCAGCCGCCGTCATTATACTGCGACAGGTCAGCACGATCCTACGAACCGTTGTAGCTCTACATCGGCTCGTGGGATTGGGATAGCAAGCGCGTGCAATGCCGATGCTCGTGGCCGATACTCATGGCCGACGGTCGCAATGACCGCCGGCCATGAGCGATCGTGAGCACAAGGGACAAGTGTGTGTGTAAACACACAAATCGGTGTTTTGTTCTGAGAGAAATGACAGATCGTGTGTTCCTATTAGCTGGGAACCACGATTTGTCACTTCCTTTAGTCAGTCCACTCCCCCATCACCTCCCAGGGAACACAGTTAATCCCTTGATTGCCCCCTAGTGTTAACCCCTTTCCTGCCAGTGACATTTTTACAGTAATCAATGCATTTTTATAGCACTGATCGCTGTATAAATGCCAATGGTCCCAAAAATGTGTCAAAATTGTCCGATGTGTCCGCCATAATGTCGCAGTCATGATAAAAATTGTAGATTGCTGCCATTACTAGTAAAAAAAAAATTATAAAAATGTTATAAATCTACCCCCTATTTTGTAGACGCTATAACTTTTGCGCAAACCAATCAGTATACGCTTATTTCGATTTTGTTTACCAAAAATATGTAGAAGAATACATCTCGGGCCTAAACTGAAAAAAAAATGAGCTTTTTTTAAAAAAAATGGGGATATTTATTACAGCAAAAAGTACAAAATATTGTTTTTTTTTCAAAATTGACGCTCTTTTTTTGTTTATAGCGCAAAAAATAAAAACCGCAGAGGCAATCAAATACCACCAAAAGAAAGCTCTATTTGTGGGAAAAAAAGGACATCAATTTTGTTTGGGTGCAACGCCGCACGACCGCGCACTTGTCAGTCAAAGCGGCGCAGTGCCAAATCGCAAAAAATGGCCTGGTCATTCTGCAACCAAATCTTCCGGGGCTGAAGTGGTTAATGCATGCCAATATTCTGCTGGCTTTGGTAGCCGCAGCTTGACACTGCATGGTATTGCTCAGTCTGTCTTCTACTAGGACCTCTAGATCCTTCTCCATCCTGGAAGCCCCAAGGAGTGCTCCCCCTAATGAGTAACTTGTTTTTATATTTTTACCCCCCAAGTGCATTACCTTACATTTTTCAATGTTAAACTTCATTTGCCATGCAGTAGCCCACTTCATTAATTTATTCAGGTCCTCTTGTAAAGTTTATATATCCTGCTGTGTTGTTATTGTATTGCCCTACATATCTTTGTGTCGTCAAACAGCAAACACTGAGATTGAGCTACTTATGCCACCCTCTATATCATTTATAAATAAAACAGAATTGATCCCAGGACAGAGTCTTGGGGTACCCCACTAAACACTCTAGACCATTCTGAGTATATGTTATTTATCACAACCCTTTGGACACACCCCCATAGCCAGTTTTCTATCCAAGAACAAACCTTATGGTCCATGCCTACAGACCTCAGCTTGTAGAATAAGCAATTGTGGTGGCAGCTCACTTCCTCGTAGAATATTAATAGGTTGGTTTGGCAAGAACGACCTTTGGTAAAGCTGTGCTGATTATTGCTAATTATACTGTTTTCATCAGAAAATTCTTGGATACGATCCCTTATCATCCCCTCCAATAGTTTACAAACTACCGACATTAGACTGAAAGGCCTAAAGTACCCAGGAATATATCTCTGCCCTTTTTTGAATATTGGTACCATGTGGGCTTTTTGCCAATCAGCTGGTACCAATCCTGTCAATATGCTTTCCATGAAGATTAGGAATTCCAAGCTTAAAAGCAAATTTTGGATTCCACCCATTCGTTTCCTTACCTCTCTTGCTACATTTATTTATTTTTAATTGCTGTATTTTTTATGCAGCTCTTCAGTCTGGCTGCATGATTTTTTACAAATTTTCCTCCATGTCCTCCAATGCTAGGTGGGTCCTAAACACTGTGGAGAACTGTTCCACCTGACTATATCATGCAGTTCTTTGCAACATTCTCCTGTGAGACAGGAATAACTTGATATCTATCACACAGGGAATGGGTCCTTGCTGCCCTAAGCTTACAGGAAGTGATTGTCATTTAACTAGGAAGAGGGCCATCACTAGATCACAGAACAGAGTTTTCTAGGATACAATGCTGGAGATAGGGTGAGTATTGCAGTAACAGCTGATTTTCACACTTGCAGGGCAATGGCTTTAAAATCCCTTGTTAAATTGCAGTTGGACTTAAAGTGGTTGTAAACCTTAGACATGAAATAAGGACAAAGCATATATAGTCTTGTTTCTCTGGTATCTGTATGAGTCCCCCTGGACACCAAGAAAAAAAAGGTGACAAGGGAGGGACCTCCAGCTGATTGGAAGCCTCAGCTCTGTTGCTGTGTGAAGGGGAGTGTCCCCCCCCTCCAGTTAGCTCTCAGAGCTCTCCTCACTGAGCTTTGCACAGTATAAATTCAACTCTCTGCCCCCCTTTTTTCTGACAGTTCAGACAATCTTTATAAATTCTGAAGTTCGAACAGCTGTATAGAAGAGAAGACTGCAGATAAACTTCACTGAGAATATATTAGGGTTTACAACTACTTTAACTGCTTGTCTACCAAATTACAGTTATACAATGTCCTGGTATTGAAAAGATTCAAGCAAGCTCATGTAAAAGTGAACCAGACAGCTGTAGAGCTACCCAATTGCCCATTCACTTTTACTGTACCGAGAACGGGCCACTCCCCATCTCTAGTGCTGCTCACTGCCATCTGAGGTGGTTCCAATGCTCTCCTTTTCTTCTGGGGTGCCTGGAACCACAGCCTCAGCATGTTTGTGAGGGGATCTTGGGGAACATCAGTTACTGTAGCCAGGGAAGCAGCTAACCAATTGCAATTTATGCTTTATAAACTGCAGTAAAGTAAAGAGGTGATGTTGGAAGTCTAATAGATTCCTAATGTCTCCAAAAAGAGGACCTGTAACTCTCACAAGTAGCATCTATTAGCCGAGAGGAGGTAGACTCTTTCCACTTCCTAGTTAAAACATACTTTTTTGCAAGATGACCAATGTCTTACTTTTCTAGGTGAAAAAGGCCTTGGACTTGAGATGAGTACAAACTACTCTGAACAATTTGAAATGAGAGGAATCTGAATCTTTCCCCATCATCCATGACTGACACATTAATCTTTCATTAATCTCTCATTAATCCAGAATAATACAGAATCCCATGTTCTAGATCTCTAATCCTTTGTTAGGGCAGGAAGTGTTCAAATCTAGTTTACAACTGATAATGAGATCTACTAGGACAATACAGAGGGGGTTAATTATGCTAAACATTGAAATAAAAAATATTTGCGCTGCGCTTGATAATATGATATAAAAATAGTGTCAAAAAATCACTGAAAAATAAATGTCAAAATAAATATCAAAATAAAATAAAATGAATCCAGCTTTCCACATAAGAAATTCCTATGTGCAATGTGCATACTTATCTTCTACATTATATATGCATACCAAACAATTAAAGTGCAATGTGCATGTGTAATAATAACAAATTAAACTTATACTAGTGATGAACTAAACAACATGCAATAACTCGCATGTAGTGCAGCATGCAAGAAAAATAACAAATAGCATAAAAAGTGCCCAGTGCGTCTTGAACACAGTCGATGTAATCTGCGTTTAGTGATATCCTTATTGTAGTGTCTAAAATATGTCCAAAATCAAATGTGCAAGAGTGTCCAACAGAATACAAAATATCCAGTGCGCTGAATTCGAATGCTGCAAACAACCGTGGTATATTCGGGTAACCCCCCAAAGTGATTGCGCTCACCTCAGTGGCTAGCTATGTCAAATCACGCTTTGTAGCCACCCCTTGGGCTCTGTAAGGTATGCTAGATGCGATCTCCACTCACTCTGGGTTAAAAGGCTCCATAGACATCCAATCATAAAATTGAAGAGAGAATTCTCTTGGTGCTGCTGTGCACCAAACAATAAACCGCATATTTTGGACACTACAATAAAGATATCACTAAACGCAGATTACATCGACTGCGTTCAAGACGCACTGGGCACTTTTTATGCTATTTGTTATTTTTCTTGCATGCTGCACTACATGCGAGTTATTGCATGTTGTTTAGTTCATCACTAGTATAAGTTTAATTTGTTATTATTACACATGCACATTGCACTTTAATTGTTTGGTATGCATATATAATGTAGAAGATAAGTATGCACATTGCACATAGGAATTTCTTATGTGGAAAGCTGGATTCATTTTAATTTTATTTTGATATTTATTTTGACATTTATTTTTCAGTGATTTTTTTGACACTATTTTTATATCATATTATCAAGCGCAGCGCAAATATTTTTTATTTCATACTTTTTGCACGATTATGAGTACGTGAACTGCGTTTGCTGCTAGATATATATATATCCATTTTATATATATTTTATTTTCTGATTTCCATGTTTTGTGCATATTGAGCATAGGATTATTGTGCCTTGCAAGATTTTCCTTTATTTATGCTAAACATTACCCTTCGAGTGCCCTCTCCATGGCAGAGGAAAACTTCAGGTTTTGGGTATCTAGAAAAGAACAAGTAAAATACAGTTTTATTTTATTCTAACATATTCTATGTGAATGAAAACATTTAAGATGTATAACTCTAGGTGTTTGATGGGGAAATTGCATATTTCATATTTCCTTATTAATATACTGCAGCTAAGACTTGAAATAATTGTCTCACCTCAGAGCTGCTATCATGCATGTGTCTGATTCTGATTATCCGTGCCACGCCATGTAAGATGGAGGGACCAGTAGCAGAAAAGGCATCTATAGTTAAGTATTCTTGTTATATTTACAAAAAAATTACATTCACATTCCTTCATGTAAAATTCTTTAATTGTGTATTCCCTTGCCCCTGCATGCATTTCTTTCACACTAAAACACCCTACTCACCACACACCACTGTCATGCTCATAAATCTCACTCTAGAAGTCACTTGTGTGTTTTTCAGCACTCACACCACTTATCTCCTCACTCATACTATACCTTTCAGCAGTAGTCATTCCCTTTTCCCAACTTCATTCTTTCTAGATTTTCAAGAAGAGTATCAACTCATTCTTCTTTACACTAGCAAAAATGTTTTGGTTTGTTTTTTTTTAATTTGGTTCAATCATTTATTTTACTTTTCAAATTAAATTTCAGCTATAATTGAGGTAAAATTAATCAAGCACATTAAAGCTGAACTCCAGGCAAACAGCAAACAGCTAAAGCACAGATGACATACAAATAAGGTAGTTTTATTTGCCAAAGGAGTTGTATTTCAGGATGTCCATTTTGTATATATATATATATATATATATACATATATATATATATATATATATATACACACATACACACAGTATCCCACAAAAGTGAGTACACTCCTCCCTCAACTTTTTCTAAATATTTTATTAAATCTTTTCATGTGACAACACCGAAGAAATTACACTTTGCTACAATATAAAGTAGTGAGTGTACAGCTTGTATAACGGTGTAAATTTGCTGTCCCCTCAAAATAACTCAACACACAGCCATTAATGTCTAAACCAAATGGCAACAAAAGTGAGTACACCCCTAAGTGAAAATGTCCAAATTGGGCCCAAGTTGACATTTTACCTCCCCAGTGTCATGTGACTCATTAGTGTTACAAGGTCTCAGGTGTGAATGGGGAAAGGGTGTGTTAAATTTGGTGTTATTACTCTCACTCTCTTATACTGGTGTAGTGGTACCCTCCGTAAGGACTGCTAATAGACTCTGTACCCCACTGATTACCTCAATTATGCACTCCTCTATTACCGCTGACACCCTGGGTTCAGTCATCTTACCAACTAGTAGTAGTAGTAGTAGTAAATAGAGACTCACATAGTATTAAAGTAAATACAGATTTGGGACTTTGAATGAGGCCATAGTCAGTGTGGAGGTAGATAGAAATGGAAGTACATATACTTTATTCATGAAACAGTGTACAAACATAATCAATACCAGAAACCACGTAAATGAAAAGCATTGTAGTGAATGACAATTCATCAATATTTACACTCACATATGTATGTGCATGTGCAATACAAGCATCTAGGGTACATAATGTATAGTAGCCATGTGCCCCATGGCAATCTGATTGGATAAGTGGACACATATTCCAAGTAAATTCATATATGTACATATAATATAAAACAACACTAGCCGGGATAAAATTCACAAAAACAATAAGACCATGATTAGTTGAAGGATAGTATTCAAAGTAGATAGTTGAAACAAGATGTATGACAATTCCCAAGGATCCAGGATAGGTGGTTTGATGGGGGCATGTGTCTACATCCCCATAATGTCCGACGCGTTTCGTGTGATAACACACTCATCAGGGGCGGATGCTTGGGGACATCTACAGGGGATAATGAGATGTAATTAATGGGAATGTAATAAAACATAACAGGGAAGGACAAAATAAGCCTGCCCTGGATACTTACAGAAGGTCATTTATGCTGAGATGTAATAAGTATGGAGCCAGGGCCACATGGTCTCTACTGGGAGCTGAGGTAAGAAAAGACATCGCACTAACAAGGTGCAGAGTGGAAAGACCTCCCCAGGATTTGGCAAGCAAGTTGTTGGTAAATCTGAAGAGACTGGATGGTATGCCAATGGTAACTACCAGAGAAAGTCTAAAACGATATATGAAGTCGTATGTCACATTAATTGTTCACCCAAAAGTAACAGGTAACCAGTGGTACATGACCAATAAGGTTGTTAAATTTAGTAATGGCTTACTTGTATAGCTGGACTAAAGGTGAGCTGTGGGATGGTGAGCTAGACATCTCAAATGGGTGATAACAAGAAAAGTTGCATCGTGGGGGGCTAGATATAGCTGCCCTGTGCACGCTGAATCATACCAGTGTCACGCCGGCACGTCATGAGCGGGGAGGAGGTCCGACGTCGACGGTAACCACCGCCCACGTGAGACGCTCATATTCTCCAGCTGCGCCGGCCGAGATGGATAAACCACATACTGCCGCATCATGACGCCTAGACGTGACGTCACATGTGGAGAAGGGTGCGTGGCGCCGATGCGCTGTGACTGGCCACCTCCCCCACATGCACCTCCAAGCCCCAAGGGGGGGCAAAGAGGAGGGGCGATAGGGGGTGTGTGGCCACGCAGAGCGCATCGCAGCTCCCGGGCAGCAGACACAGTAAAAATAGCCCTGGACATACGATACTCCATATTGGAAGTTGGAACACATAGCCGGTGTGCTGGAATGGTATGTCCAGAGAGCAATGCCCAACATGGTACATCACCATCTGGATATAGAAACCCTCACAGCATGGGAGGCAGGGGAACACTGTCACCCCTGTCTAATGGCCTCCATCCCTATAAATATACGAGAGAGGGGGGAGTTTGGGACTTTAAATGAGGCACCATTATATATATATGGTGTGCCTCCATCCCTAATGCAGGAAATACAATGGAGATTTGGGACTTTGAATGAGGCCATAGACAGTGTGGAGGTAGATAGAAATGGATGGGGGCATGTGTCTACATCCCCACAGTGTCCGACGCGTTTCGTGTGATAACACACTCATCAGGGGCGGATGCTTGGGGACATCTACAGGGGATAACGAAATGTAATTAATGGGAATGTAATAAAACTTAACAGGGAAGGACAAAATAAGCCTGCCCTGGATACTTACAGAAGGTCATTTGTGCTGAGATGTAATGAGTATGGAGCCAGGGCCACATGGTTTCCATATCCAGATGGTAATGTACCATGTTGGGCATTGCTCTCTGGACATACCATTCCAGAACACCGGTTATGTGTTCCAACTTCCAATATGGAGTATCGTATGTCCAGGGCTGTTTTTACTGTGTCTGCTGCCCGGGAGCTGCGATGCACTCTGCGTGGCCACACACCCCCTATCGCCCCTCATCTTTGCCCCCCCTTGGGGCTGGGAGGTGCATGTGGGAGAGGTGGCCAGTCACAGTGCATCGGCGCCACGCACCCTTCTCCACATGTGACGTCACGTCTAGGCGTCATGATGCGGCAGTATGTGGTTTATCCATCTCGGCCGGCGCAGCTGGGGAATATGAGCGTCTCACGTGGGCGGTGGTTACCGTCGACGTCGGACCTCCTCCCCGCTCATGACGTGCCGGCGTGACGCTGGTATGATTCAGCATGCACGTGCACAGGGCGGCTATATCTAGCCCCCCACGATGCAACTTTTCTTGTTATCACCCATTTGTGATGTCTAGCTCACCATCCCACAGCTCACCTTTAGTCCAGCTATACAAGTAAGCCTTTACTAAATTTAACAACCTTATTGGTCATGTACCACTGGTTACCTGTTACTTTTGGGTGAACAATTAATGTGACATACGATTTCATATATCGTTTTAGACTTTCTCTGGTAGTTACCTTTGGCATACCATCCAGTCTCTTCAGATTTACCAACAACTTGTTTGCCAAATCCTGGGGAGGTCTTTCCACTCTGCACCTTGTTAGCGCGCTGTCTTTTCTTACCTCAGCTCCCGGTAGAGACCATGTGGCCCTGGCTCCCTACTCATTACATCTCAGCACAAATGACCTTCTGTAAGTATCCAGGGCAGGCTTATTTTGTCCTTCTCTGTTATGTTTTTATTACATTCCCATTAATTACATCTTGTTATCCCCTGTAGATGTCCCCAAGCATCCGCTCCTGATGAGTGTGTTATCACACAAAACATCAGGGGACTCAAACTGGTGGCCCTCAAGCTGTTATGAAACTACAAGTCACATCATGCCTCTGGCTGTGGGAGTCATGCTTGTATATGTCAGCCTTGCAAAGTCTCATGGGACTTGTAGTTTCGCAACAGCTGGAGGGCTGCCAGTTTGAGACCCCTGCTCTAGATGAAGTCCAGTGCAATCAAGGCAGATGAGGAAAAAGTATAATAAAAGGGTAAAGGGTGTTCCTTGAAATCCAGATATCTTCAGCTAGCCTCTTTGTGTTGTAACTAAAGTAATCCTTTGTGATAGGGTGTAGCAAATTTGGCTTAACCTCGGTTTATCCTTGTTGGATTGTAACTTCCTTCTTTTATGATCCTAATGATGTTATCCAATATAGCTGCTAGAATCTATAATGTGAACTGGGTATAGATGTCTGCTTTCAGTGTTCGTTACAAGATAAAGTCTAACTACATAAAGTCTAACTACATGTACCACCAGCTTAATTGTTGTGAATGATGTCTGAAAGCAGTGTCTTTAATTATAGCATGGGCTATGCCCGCTCACCATTCTGGAACTCAGATGAAGTTGGCAACAATGCAGATGATGAGAAGACTCTAAAAGGAACTCTCTTTCTCTATCCTGGCTCTGGGTAATGGCGCCTGCTGCGCCACGCTGCAGCCCACTGGGATCTGAAGTGCAGGCGTCTCTGGATCCACCGCAAGAAAGAAGAGATGCTGTCCGCAGTGGCCCCTTTGGTTATAGCTGTCCAGCTGTCCCGCTGTGTAGGCCACAAATCATCAGCAATTCTCTGTCACACAGACCTCCTGCTGGCAGAGTCAATTGGTGTCCTGAGTGGCTGATCTAGGCCACGCCAGCCCCTTATATAACCTTTCTCAGCAATCTGTTCTGTCCACTCAGCATTCTGTTAATTGTGGTTCAGATCAGTCCTGCTGGCATAGTTACTTCAGCATTCTGAACTACACATCCCATGATGCTTTGCTCTTACTGGAAAAAGGAAATGTACACATAGAGTCCAGCAAACACTAGAGGGAGACAACCCCACATTAATAACCTAGAAAATGTCTCTAGATTGTAGGTATAATAGCCAGCCCTGGCTACATTGGTCACTGGAAGTTCAACATGGCACCTCATGGCAAAGAACTCTCTGAGGATCTGAATAAAAGAATTCTTGCTCTACATAAAGGTGGCCTAGGCCAGTGATGGCGAACCTTAGCACCTCAGATGTTTTGGAACTACATTTCCCATGATGCTCATGCACTTTGCAGTGTAGTTTAGCATCATGGGAAATGTAGTTCCAAAACATCTGGGGTGCCAAGGTTTGCCATCCCTGGCCTAGGCTATAAGAAGATTGCCAAGACCCTGAAACTGAGACAATGGCCAAGACCATGCAGTGATTTAACAGGACACTAAAAATTGCACCAATAGTAAATTTGCGCTTACTCTAAATGATCATAAAAAATCATATAGTCTTATGAGCCGCTCACACCACAACTAGAATCGTTGCCAAACAGATGGATAAATACAAAAAATGTGTAGCGCTAAAGACAGCAAAATACCTTAAGAACAGTAAGTTAAAAAGGCCTGAACATAAATTATAATGTACACACATAAATGTATCACATATAAAGTGGTTCAAATAGGCAGACAGTGAGTTAGAACGAAATGGGTCACTCCCAAAAGTGAAGTGAGGAGCGCCTTCACCAAAATGCAGCAGAAAGGTATTGGAAGGTATTAATCTGCAGTCACTTTAAAAAGTCTCATCACTATATTGAATTCTCATATCACACCACTGTGTCTTTGTTAAAACATGCAGTGCACTTGGATGTTACAGATGGGAGCTTACCGGAGGGTTTGAACCCAAAACAGCGTATGCTGTGAGGGTCAAACCGGCTTTTATTGCACCCTGGCAATGGTGGGAAGATCTTGGCAGTCTGATGGTATTGAAAGAGGCTGTTCTAAAAGCATATCTTCTCCACACGTATTATTGGATCTCTCCACATAAGGTTCCTCATCTGCTGCCTCTTCCAACAATGTCTCCTCTCTACTTCCACCCGACTCACCTCTCACCCGGGTGAGAGGTGAGTCGGGTGGAAGTAGAGAGGAGACATTGTTGGAAGAGGCAGCAGATGAGGAACCTTATGTGGAGAGATCCAATAATACGTGTGGAGAAGATATGCTTTTAGAACAGCCTCTTTCAATACCATCAGACTGCCAAGATCTTCCCACCATTGCCAGGGTGCAATAAAAGCCGGTTTGACCCTCACAGCATACGCTGTTTTGGGTTCAAACCCTCCGGTAAGCTCCCATCTGTAACATCCAAGTGCACTGCATGTTTTAACAAAGACACAGTGGTGTGATATGAGAATTCAATATAGTGATGAGACTTTTTAAAGTGACTGCAGATTAATACCTTCCAATACCTTTCTGCTGCATTTTGGTGAAGGCGCTCCTCACTTCACTTTTGGGAGTGACCCATTTCGTTCTAACTCACTGTCTGCCTATTTGAACCACTTTATATGTGATACATTTATGTGTGTACATTATAATTTATGTTCAGGCCTTTTTAACTTACTGTTCTTAAGGTATTTTGCTGTCTTTAGCGCTACACATTTTTTGTATTTATCGATTTAACAGGACAGGTTGCACTCAGAACAGTCCTCGTCATGGTCGACCAAAGAAGTTGAGTGCACGTGCTCAGCGTCATATCCAGAGGTTGTGTGGGAAATAAATGTATGAGTGCTGCCAGCATTGCTGCAGAGGTTGAAGGGGTGGGGGGTCAGCCTGTCAGTGCTTAGACCATACACCTCACACTGCAAATTTACACAGTTATACAAGCTGTACACTCACTACTTTCAATTGTAATAAAGTGTCATTTCTTCAATATTGTCACATGAAAAGATAAAGATAAAATATTTACAAAAATGTAAGGGGTCTACTCACTTTTGTGAGATACTGTATATACAGTCAGGTCCATCAATATTGGGACATCAAAACAATTCTAATCTTTTTGGCTCTATACACCACCACAATGGATTTGAAATGAAATGAACAAGATGTGCTTTAACTGCAGGTTTTCAGCTTTAATTTGAGAGTATTTACATCCAAATCAGGTGAACAGTGTAGGAATTACAACAGTTTGTATATGTGCCTCCCACTTTTTTAAGGGACCAAAAGTAATGGGACAATTGGCTGCTCAGCTGTTCCATGGCCAGGTGTGTGTTATTCCCTCATTATCCCATTTACAAGGAGCAGATAAAAGGCCCAGAGTTCATTTCAAGTGTGCTATTTGCATTTGGAATATTTTGCTGTCAACTCTCAATATGAAATCCAAAGAGCTGTCACTATCAGTGAAGCAAGCCATCATTAGGCTGAAAAAACAAAACAAACCCTTCAGAAAGATAGCAAAAATATTAGGTGTGGCCAAATCAACTGCTTGGAACATCCTTAAAAAGAAAGAACGCATCGGTGAGCTCAGTAAAACCAAAAGACCCCGGAAGACCTGGAAAACAACTGACCGAAGAATTCTTTCCCTGGTGAAGAAAACACCCTTCACAACAGTTGGCCAGATTAAGAACACTCTCCAGGTAGGTAGGTGTATGTTTGTCAAACAGAAAGAAAGAGCAGCACCGCTCTAAGGGTAGTAGTGTGTATAAAAGCCTTTAATAGTGTTTTAAAATATGCACTCACATTTAGGCTAATAAAAACAGGCATGTAATGTAACTCTTTAACATCATGAGATCACATCCGGTGGACCGCTGGGCTGTGGAGGAGTCATTCCCTGGCCGCTTCTGGTGGCGTCCGAAGCTCCGAGGTATGTGCTTACATCAGTCAGTGCATTAGATGGTCCGTCGGTGGAGATGTCAGATGCAGGAGAGCCGGGGGGCGTGGCCGTAGCACTCGCGTTCGGAGCATGAGTGCTCCTTCATCAGGCATGTGTAACGGCTATGACAAGTCCTGATTATATAGGGAGAAGGGGAGGGGGAAGGGGCGGGGTGCAGAGTTGGATTGATCTGCCAAGCGGCGTTGGTGTGTGTGTGTCAGACACACGCAGGCTGGTGAAATCGTAGTAAGGGAAAGGGAGTTGCAATGAGGTAGAAAAATGGAATGATCATGTGGCTCGCAGGGAGTGTAAAAATGGATTGTATGGCTGGGTGGGAAAAAAAAGGAGGGGGGAACTGAAGAGGTGAAGGGAGAAGGGGGGAAGTAATTGTTAGGAGATTTCAGCTTCTAAGACCACCCAGATAGGGTTCAGGTAATGCAGGAAGACCTCTGTTGACCCCCAGGCCTGGAGATATCAATAAAGTGACACAGGAGACAGGTTTGCTTAGCCACTTAATGACATCTAATTTGAGTTTCAGAAATACAGCATTTATATCTTTTGAGGGATGGGAGGAGTTTTACTAACCTTATACATGTCATTGAAATGAAAATAGGTTCAGTTAATATTTAACTATTAGCTGGTGTTATAAGACAAAATCTTGCATCATTTCTACTATTAGAATATTCTTTAACAGGTGAAGGACACACTAATCTTATCAAGAACAAACATGAGCTAGGCCAAACTCCATATTCTAGCTAAAATGTATAGGCAACCTTGAGAAGGTTTTCTATAGATAACAGCTTAAAGATAATATGGGTTTCAGTTAAAACTCAAATATGAGTTTTCTCAATTTTCCTGTAAAACATGAGATGGTGTCTTAGAACTAAAATGGAGTCCCTTATGATATGTGCTATGTTCTTTACAATCCCCTCTTTGAGACATTATTTATATGGCTCACTATCTTTCACAGTTATGTAAATGTTCTTCTATCATAATACATACTCAGATAAATCCTATTCGCAGCAGCAGGATCAGGGGTTCGGGATGCCTTAACAATTATGCACATTATAAGCTTATAACAGGCATATAGGAACAAAACAAAAAGAGCAATCATAATTATAGTTATGGCAGCACTCTTTATCCATGCCAAAATTCCTATCACAGAACTTAGGTTTGCAAAAGGATCCCATGTCTTAGCAATGTTTCTAGCTTCATCTTGTAATTTGTTTACTTCTTTCTGGTGTTGTGCAATTATATCATAATAATCTGGTACCTCCATACTTGTGTTATGAAACCAGGTACAACACTCATAATCTTCTGTGTTTTCACATAACCCAGTTAAGGCAGCACTCATGCTTTCTATGGCTAACTCGTGTAGTTCTAATTGTTTTCTAATTGCCCTAGTTTCTATATTTAATTTAGTAATATCATCAGAATTCTTTTCCATTATTTCATCAATGATTCCAGTGTAATTATTCAACCTTTTCATTAAGTCTATTCCCCACCCAGTCCATGAGGGAAACCAAGCCCATGCCTTATCCTTTGTAAGAAATAACTCCCTTTTATTGCGGTGTTTGAGGGGGTACCTAGGATGCATGCTAGCTTCAAGGAGGTGTCCTCCCTTGCTATCTCCTACTACGCCCATGATGGGGACTAGGGATGCAAGATAACACCATCCTTGGGGTTCGGTGGGGATCCAAGGGTGACAGATTTTTCCACAACAAATATAAATACTGTTTCCTAGAGCTAAGGATCGTTTGTTGAATATTGTCATCATTTCATCAGAAAAACTGGAATAGGTTAAACTCGACAATAATTGTCCTACTGTGGAAGTGGAACTGGAGTTAAGAAAGTTTATTAGAGTGGTGTTTAGGGCAGGTTCTGAAGTATGAAAGAAAGGGCTTTCAATTGAAGTCATTGAAAAGTTAATATTAGCTTGTTGGCAAACTTCAGCTCCATTTGTGGAGTTTCCCAGCCTAAAACACCAGTCTGGGGAATGACTTCTACCAGTAATTTGGAAAGTAAGGGTATTATTTGAAAGTGTTCTTATGACTTCTGTGAGGACGACAGGAGGTGTGCCATTAAGGAGTGGGGTGAAGTTTAGAGGTACTGCCATTAAGGGGATTCCAGCAGTGCTAGGATGGAGTTTACTACATATCCAACATTTTTCAAATCCAGATTTCTGGGCGTAGCTATATTTAAACTTCAACAATAACATTTTATCTGTAAAACTTTCTGAGTTTTCATTTCTCTTGTGTCTGTCATGTGTATTATTCTGTTGTAGAGTGTTAGAGGCCCCACAAATACCCTTTATGAGTCCCAAATCTTCAGAATAATAAATACAGTTAGTTATCAGCCAAGTTGGCAGGAACACAATCAGGGCAGCCCAGCATAGGAGGCACAAGGCCTTCCCAGAAGTCCGTGGTGAAATAAGCGACGTCATCTTGTTCAGAGTCTTGACCACCTGCTTCACTCTGTTTTCGAGGATTTATATCACCTGCTTCACCTCTCTGTGCTTTATCTTTGCCTTGCTTCTTAGGGTCCTGGTTGACCTTCTTTACGCGACTTGCATGAATCCAGGCCTGTTGTCCTTCTACCAAAATAGCTGTGCGGGTGACTGCGATCACTGTGGTTGGGGGTCCGAAGGGAAACTCTTGTTTCTTGGTGCGGTTCAATATCTGGACCACCACGGTGTCACCCACCTGGAAAGGGTGTGTAGGTTCCTGTGAAGAAGAAGGAGAGGTGCGAGCAACATTCCTTTCAACTTTATCCAAAGTTTCAATAAGTTTTTTTACATATTCTTCCTGAATAAGATCTAGGTCCCCTCTTTCTAACATAAGTGGCTGTCTGGCCCATGGGGTGGGGAATGGCCTACCCATTAAGACTTCAAAAGGAGAGTATCCTGTCTTTTTAGAGGGTGTCATTCTTACCTCGGCTAGTACAGCTGGTAGGGCCTTCTTCCAATTTGCATACGTACCTCCAGTGGCCTTCCTGATCTTATCTTTGATGGTTCTGTTCATCCTTTCCACTATACCTGAACTCTGGGGGTGGTAAGGAATATGAAACTTCCATTCTATTTTCAATGTTTTTACCAGGTCTTGACAAACTTTGGCCACAAATGCAGGACCATTGTCAGAGTTGATCTGTAGTGGGCAACCCCACCTTGGGATAATTTCTTGTATCAGAATCCTCACTACTGTTTGTGCATCTTCCTTTGTAGTTACAAACAATTCTATCCATCTTGAGAACATGTCCACTATTATTAGCAAATATTCCTGTCTTTTACCTAGTTTGGGCATGTGTGTAAAATCTATCTGCAGATGAGTGAATGGTGTAGATGGATATATCAGATGTTCGTGTTTTGCTTTGTGAGGGTTGCTAGGGTTATTCCGAATGCATGTGATGCATCTGGAAACATATGCCTTAACGAGAGAGGGAAGACCTGGAATGTAAAAATCCTTATCCAAAAGTTCACATGTGACTTTCCACCCTCTGTGACCTATCCCATGGTATTGTGAAATAAAAATGGGTGCACTGGCTACAGGGATACATGGTCTCCCCTCTTGGCAGACAAGGTCAGTTTCTGGGTTTGTCTGCACACCTATTGAGTTCCATTGCTGGATGTCTTGGTCTGTGGCATATGCTTGGAGATCATGCAATGTTTGATCCAAAAGAGGAATTTCTGGTGAGAGTAATGGCATTTGTATGTTTGCAGGCTGTGTGGATGCTGCTTCTTTTGCTGCTTTGTCAGCTAAGGCGTTGCCTTTGGCTATGTCATCCTGTTGCCCTGTATGTGCCCTACAGTGTAGTATAGCTATGGACCTTGGTAATTGTATAGCTTCTAACAGACTTGTGACAAGCTTGGAATGTGAGATGGATTTACCGTCTGCTGCTATATAGCCCCGCCTTTTCCATATGACTCCAAAATCATGCGCAACACCGTACGCGTACTTGGTGTCTGTGTAAATGTTTACATCCTGTGCTTCAAAAAGCTGACAAGCTCGAGTAAGGGCTATAAGTTCTGCAGCTTGTGCTGATTGGAATGGGACAGGGTTTGCTTCCAGTATTTTATCAGGCAGCTGAACAACAGCATACCCTGCATGGTATGTGTTATCATTTGGTCTTGAACAAGACCCATCCACAAAGACATTCTGTGCTCCAGGGAGAGCAGTTGAAGACATGTCTGGTCTCGGGGATGTGTCTTGGTGGATGAGGTCCATGCATTCATGTTGAGGCACTACCTCATCTTCTTCACCTTTCAAGCCTAGCAAGGCATTCAGGATTGGAGCTGGGCCAGAAGTGGGAGAGGCATATTTGATCTCAAGTTTTGGGTTAGAAAGTAAAATTACTTCATAACCGCTCAGCCTCTGGGCTGACATGTGCTGGGTATGGATGTTCTTTAGTAGAATGGATACATTGTGAGTGGTGTGTAGTGTGGTGGCATGCCCTAGAGTGAATGATGTAGCCATTTCCACCACCATCGCACAGGATGCCAGAGCTCTGAGACACGCTGGCATGCCCTGTACTGGCATCGGCACAACTTTTGAAAAAAACGCAATTGGGCGGAGTTTCCCCCCATGCTCCTGAGCCAGGACCCCCGCCATTGTTTTACAGTTGTCCCTTGCAAACAAGTGAAACATTTTACCATATTCAGGTAGTCCAAGTCCAGGAGATGTGACCATTGCAGTTTTAAGATACACAAAAGCATTGTACATTTCATCATTCCATTTCACACAATCTGGCATGTCAGTACCTGTGGCTTGCCTCAGGAGATTATCATAGTAGGAACAATCAGGTATCCATTGGCGGCAGTAACCAATCATTCCAAGAAAGGATAGCATGTCCTTCTTAGTAAGTGGGCGGGGCAGACCCACGAGAGCCGCAGCTCTCTTGTGACTGATTTTCCTTTCTCCTTTGGAGAGTACAAAACCAAGGTATTCAACAGTTTCCTGACACCATTGTAGCTTTTTCTTAGAAACCTTGTGACCATTGTCTGCTAACCAATGTAACAGATCTAAACCATCATTTTTACATGCTTTCTGGCTTGGACTACACAACAACAAATCATCAACATATTGAAGTAGGACGGAACCATGGCGGGGTGTCCAAGACCGCAGGGTTGCCTGGAGGGCCACTGTGTACACTACAGGGGAGTCTACATAGCCCTGGGGTAATCTACACCACGTCATCTGGCGGTTTCTGAAATTGAATGCAAAGATAGGCTGTGTCTCTTCGTCAACAGAAACTGAAAAAAATGCATTACAAAGGTCAATGACCGAAAAATACTCTGCATCGGATGGTATGGAGGTTAAGAGTGATGGCACATCAGGCACTATAGGAGCAATGGGTATCACTAGGTTGTTTATAGCTCTGAGGTCTTGTACAAACCTGTAAGAGCCGTCTGGCTTCATTACTGGGTTAATGGGGGTGTTGTAGGGTGACAGTGTCTCTTTAAGAATTCCTAGCTGCAGGAACCTTTCCATCATTGGGGCCACTCCTTCCTCTTTTTCTTTTGAAATTGGGTATTGTTTGTGATAAACCGGCTGTGCCCATGATTTTAAAGCTGCCTTGTATGGGGTACAAGAAATAAGACCTACATCCAAGGAGCTTTTTGACCATACCGGATCATCTGGTGGAGGGAGACCACTATCCTCAGTGTAATATATTGGTATTACCTTGGAGTGTACGAAGACCCCTCCTTCAGTAGTCATTTTCAGTGTTATACCCAATCTTCCCATCAAATCTCTACCCAAGAGATTCACAGGACAATTTGGTATTATCCTGAAACAATGATGCAAGACTGTTGCACCTCCCCTTTCAACATCACTTACTGGTAAAGGTGGTGTTTTGTATGTTTTGGTAAGTATCCCATTAATTCCCATAGAAGGTTCAGCAATTTTAGTCTCACCTCTGTAGTAGTCCTCACTGAGGGTGCTCCGAGTTTGCCCCTGAATCGGTTAAAAACGGAACAGGCCTATGTTTGACATATAGGGTCACAATTGGTTGTTCATTGTAAGAGTGTGAGATCAAAGGAAATGCTGGGATACTACCTTCCGGGCAGCTTCATTTTAGTTGCTGTTGATTCCACTGTATAGGGAATCGGGGACCCTGTTGCTTTGGGGCAACTTGATTTGGTTGGCTAGATTGGGGTCCCTGTGTATGCATTTGATCTTGATCTTGAGTATTTGGGTTATTCCATTCATAAGGACATTGATTTCTCCAGTGACCCTGTTGTCCACAGTTAAAACAACATGTGCGGGACTGCTGGGGTGGTCTGGAAAAACCATGCCCTCTCCCTTTTGTTCTTCCTCTTCCTCTGCCTTTGTTTCCACTGCCCCATTGTCCACCATTATCTTGGGGGGGCTGAGTTCGCACTCCACCCTGATAAAGGCTACTCACTGCTTTCTCTTTTATTACATCAAAACACCCTGCTGCTTCTTTCTGTATTAAGGTTTCCTGAAATTGGTCAATCGTCTGTGTGGTCCATTCAGATATCATCTGTTTCACCACCAAGGCGAACTGGGGTTTTAGATTATTCATAAAAGTTTGAATAAACAAAGCTCCCACATCAGTAGTTGTAGCTAATCCAGCTTCTGTTGTCCAATTTTCATGAAACCTTTTCCAGAATTCAACTACAGTTTCTCCTGACTTTTGTTTGCATGCTATGGCAGTAGGGAGGGAACTTTTATTTTTAAATACTCTCATCATTTCAGTCTCTAATTCTGTCCACATGGTGTTCCTACCTGGTACTGTGTTTAACCCATATGCTCCCGCGTTTCCAGTGTCAATAGTGTTTATACTTGGAACATTTGTCCAGTTCCAGGAACTGGTGTGTCCTATGATACCATCAATGATAAGACGCATGTCTTCCTGTGTGTAATTTCTACCCTTACAGGCCTTTTTTAAGTAAGTTAAAGTGCCACCTGCAGAGGCGGTGGGTTTGGGGCAATGTTTTACTATCCTGTCAATGTCCTCAATGTCTTTTACCTTTTTTAATAATTCATTTCCAATGGTCATGAAAGGTGCTTGAAGGTTAGTGTTACTATATACAGTTCCACTCTTTGTTTTAGGGGGACTAAGTATTCTATCCCCTTTAACGTCTTCTTCCTCCTGCTCTTGGCCAGGTGGTGAAACTACCCCTCCTATAGCTCCCTGATCATCTTCTGGTTCACCTACCTCGACTCGGGCCCTCTGTGGGTGCTGTCTATCTTGTTGTGGAGCGGGAGGGATCTGCTGTTGTGGTTGTGGAGCGGGGGGGACCTGCCGTTGTCTGGTTGCATAATGTCCAGCCAGAAGATCAATATCTTCCTTTCTTAAACTTGGATAGACATGTACATATGCGGGTGGAGGATGACTGACTATTGGCAGGGGTGAGGCTATTGGGTCAGGGACAAATCTCTTTTTATCGGCTTCTTCTCTATGTTTCTGGTCATAATCTTCCTTACTTAAACATTTGGTGGGCTTTTTCTGTTTCTTATTATCCCTCTGAAACCAATATGGGGCGTATTTTAACCAGTTCTCTCCTTCCTTTTCCATATAATCCATATCCCATTGAGGATCCCCGGGGTACCAAGAGAAGGCTCTCTTATCTCTTAAACACAATCCTTTTATCATATCTATGTGAAATTCATCATTAGCGCCATCCCGGGGAAAAGGGTCTACACTGTGTATGGCTTCGGTCCATCCCGCTAAATTTGAAACCCATGGGACTATGAATTCATAATTAGTACCACAAATTCTGGCTACAAAATCCTTACACGTTTCTCCTGGATTGGGAAGAGGGGGAGGATCTTCTTTACCTTGTTTCTGACCCATATTGACAGTGGGAGCCGTCTGTTCTTACCACCCAGTCTTCTGACCCACACACACACAACAGATTATTTTATAACTTCTAATGCGATAGATAAGAAAAAGCAAAGGATTTTGGGGTCACCGGAGTCTATTTCCTCATTAACCACTTCATATCCCTTCCCAAAAGGAATGTCTCTATATATGTGTATGCAGTACTGCTTATCTTTGTGGGTTTCCCAAAAACCCTCCAATATTAACCTCTGGCGTGGTTCTTATCCCCTACTAATTTACGGGTCTAAAAAGCTTTAATCAGAGCTGAGGCAAGAAATATTTCGTCAATAAAGACAAAATAGAGACTTACCTTCAGATGATTTTTGGCTTTTTTTCCCAGAGGACGAGCCCCCAGTTCTGTTAGGAGATTTCAGCTTCTAAGACCACCCAGATAGGTTCAGGTAATGCAGGAAGACCTCCGTTGACCCCCAGGCCTGGAGATATCAATAAAGTGACACAGGAGACAGGTTTGCTTAGCCACTTAATGACATCTAATTTGAGTTTCAGAAATACAGCATTTATATCTTTTGAGGGATGGGAGGAGTTTTACTAACCTTATACATGTCATTGAAATGAAAATAGGTTCAGTTAATATTTAACTATTAGCTGGTGTTATAAGACAAAATCTTGCATCATTTCTACTATTAGAATATTCTTTAACAGGTGAAGGACACACTAATCTTATCAAGAACAAACATGAGCTAGGCCAAACTCCATATTCTAGCTAAAATGTATAGGCAACCTTGAGAAGGTTTTCTATAGATAACAGCTTAAAGATAATATGGGTTTCAGTTAAAACTCAAATATGAGTTTTCTCAATTTTCCTGTAAAACATGAGATGGTGTCTTAGAACTAAAATGGAGTCCCTTATGATATGTGCTATGTTCTTTACAGTAATGATGAGAATGGAAAAAATAATAAGAATGGAAAAAATAATGAAAGAGAGAAAAAAGGAAAAATAATTTGGGATAGGTGAGAAAACTAGAGGATAAAGGATGGTTGTGCAAATAAATTAAAAATTATGAAAAAAAAAAAAAAAAAAAAAAAAAAAAAAATATATATATATATATATATATATATATATATATATATATATATATATATATATATATATATATATATATATATATATATATATATATATATATATATATATATATATATATATATATATATATATATATATAAATTATTAAAAAATATTTCAGAATATATGAAAAAATATATGGACAAAAAAAAATATATATATATATATATATATATATATATATATATATATATATATATATAAATTATTAAAAAATATTTCAGAATATATGAAAAAATATATGGAAAAATAAGATTAAAAAAGTAAAAAATTAAAAAAAATATATAGAAACAGAGGAATATATATATATTTATATATATATAAAAAATATAAAAAATTTATGTGCAGTGGGAGATAATGGAAAAAATGAAATGGTTAATAGATTATAAGTGACAGATGGGTAAATAAATAAAAAATGATAAATGAGTGTAAGGAATAAATGATAAATGCGTGGAGGAAATAATATGTTGAAATAAATATGGTAAGGAATATAAATGGAAAGGATGATGAGAATGAAGTGAAAAATGGGGAGGGTATAAGACATGTGAGAACGCATGTAGCAAGCATCAAAAACGCATGAGTGCAAGCACATATGCATGTGCACACGCATGCATGCACATATGCATGTGCACACGCATGCATGTACATATGCAGCAGATTAATTATAGAGTATAATGAAGAAGTACAGGGGCAGGTGGTGATTAGACTATGATATAGTCGGAGGGCAATGCTAAGGGTGGGGTAACTATGGGGAAAGAAGGTCATGTTTCGGGGGAGGGGGGGTTAAGGTGATATGGCCGTGGGCGCTGCTCTTTCTTTCTGCTTGTCTTCCCCACAGAGTCCCTTCTGCTCTGAGAAGCTGGCTGCCGCCTACCCCATCCATCTGAACCCAGTACTGTAGGTCTAACGACCGCCCCAACTGTTTGCCTCTTGCAAACACCACACTTCCTGATACACACCACTGTCCCATTTTTTATTTCAAAAGTAGCACCTGTCAGTGCTCCATTTCCCATTTGTTCCTGTTTGTGTGTCAAAGTCAACAATCAAGAGAAGACTTCACCAGAGTGAATACAGAGGGTTTACCACAAGATGTAAACCACTGGTGAGCCTCCAAAACAGGAAGGCCAGATTAGAGTTTGCCAAATAACATCTAAAAAAGCTTGCACAGTTCTGGAACAACATCCTATGGACAGATAAGACCAAGATCAACTTGTACCAGAGTGATGGGAAGAGAAGAGCATGCAGAAGGAAAGGAACTGCTCAAGATCCAAAGCATACCACCTCATCAGTGAAGCATGGTGGTGGTAGTGTCATGGCGTGGGCATGTATGGCTGCCAATGGAACTGGTTCTCTTGTATTTATTGATAATGTGACTGCTGACGAAAGCAGCAGGATGAATTCTGAAGTGTTTCAGGCAATATTATCTGCTCATATTCAGCAAAATGCTTCAGAACTCATTGGATGGTGCTTCACCGTGCAGATGGACAATGACCCAAAGCATTTTAAGGGAAAGAAGTGGAATGTTATGCAATGGCCAAGTCAATCACCTGACCTGAATCCAATTGAGCATGCATTTCACTTGCTGAAGACAAAACTGAAGGGAAAATGCCCCAAGAACAAGCAGGAACTGAAGACAGTTGCAGTAGAGGCCTGGAAGAGCATCACCAGGGATGAAACCCAGCGTCTGGTGATGTCTATGCGTTCCAGACTTCAGGCTGTAATTGACTGCAAAGGATTTGCAACCAAGTATTAAAAAGTGAAAGTTTGATGGATGATTGTTAACCTGTCCCATTACTTTTGGTCCCTTAAAGAGTGGGAGGCACATATACAAACTGTTGTAATTCCTACACCGTTCACCTGATTTGGATGTAAATACCCTCAAATTAAATCTGAAAGCCTGCAGTTAAAGCACATCTTGGTTGTTTCATTTCAAATCCATTGTCGTGGTGTATAGAGCCAAACAGATTAGAATTGTGTTGATGTCCCAATATTTATGGACCTGAATGTATATTTTATATTTTTGGTATTACAAAAACAAAGCAAAACCTGGAAAATACAGAAAAAACCAACGACATATTACATGTTAAAAACTACACTAACACACAAAAGGTTCCTTGCAATTCATTACTGCAGACCAAGTTATTTTGTAAAAAGAAGAATGAAATGATGGTCATTGGTAAAAATATGCAAAGTCTTCTGCTTCAATATATAAGAATAACCTTAATAACCAATCCCTGATATCAGGAGATCCACTTGAATTCAAGAATTCAATGTAAATGTAAGAAATTAAGGATCTGGTAACTGTCATAAATAATTATAGACATAATATGTCTTGTTAATCCATTTCTGAGATGCATATAGTGTTGTCATACATCGCAGCTAGGGATAAGCTTTTTTTAAATAAAGAACTTCTCTTAATACCACACATAATATCAGTTCTAGATTATGTTTAAACCACTGGAATGTATTGTATTTATTATCTGAATAATGGTCCCTTATAATGTGTAATAACTAATTATGATTATATATAGCAAGTACATCAACTATAGTAATTATAATGTACACCCCAGCACCTATAGGATCCCCTGAAGAAGCAATTTAGGAAACGTGTAGTTATCCATTGGCACTGATATTTGTGACTCCATCTGTTTAGCCCGTAGCCAGAAGGGATCTTATTTGACTCAAGTATCATCATCATTTTTGGGCCATCCATACGGTTTTCCTTTATCAGCTTTCTACCCCGATTTTTATACGCGGGACAGTGTACCATTTAGACATGTTCATGTACTTCTTTTCATTATGTGTTTTTATGTGATTTCAATAAATCTGATATTTTTATTACAATGTGAGACCAACTTCTTTTCCTAATTGTGATTAAAGTGGCAACCTTAAAAGTCCATTTTTTTCCTGTTTTTTGCTCAAATACTATTGGATGCAGTGCCACGCTTAGCAGTATACATTTCAAATTTCTCTGTTACAAATTAAGAACTTGTCTCAAATGTTTGTGTGTGTTTATTTACTTTTGTCAATTTTTTTTTATAAATATTGAGTAGGGGTACTATGTAACTCCTACTTCTGCATGTGCAAGGCATTGATATCTAGGGGCCTCTTTACGCTAAAATGGGTTTCCAAATTTTGACACCCCCACAACCACTGGACCAGGGTTTTGGGAAAGAGGTCCTTATCTTTTTCAGCATCCCCCTTTCAATTGTTAAGGGCTTGGGCCTAGAATGGCTTAGGAGGGATGATATGGCAAAAAACAGAAGAACAAAACTCTAGAGAGGTCCAGGGACTACCATGATAGGGTCCCCACGGCAAGTCGCACGGACCACAACCAACACCTTTCAGGAAACTCCTTCTTCAGGAATGTGTAGAGCAATTTTGTTTCTATCTTTTAAAAAACAGACAGAAAAATAATAATAAATAACATGTACAGAAAAAACATGTGTATATGCAGGTAAACAAGGGAATTTTTTGGTGGGATTTTTGAGGGCTCCGGCAAAAAATAAGAAAAAGTAATTTCAATACTCCACAATATGTATAAAAAATAACAAAGTTTTTATTGCTACATATAAGACATAGTTAAAAAGTTTTGGTATAAGTTATGTGCACATGTAAAAGGAAACATCTAGAATTAAAAGCAGATGACAAAATTTGATCACTTGACAATGGCATTGGAGTGATTGTCCCAACATGTTTCGCCACTCTGGGCTCATCAGGGAATATTCTAAAGACAATTAGATGTAACACTGCATAGAACAAAACAAAATGAAAATAAAAACATTACATTGACTTTGGATACAATACAAAAAAATAATACAAAATAATAATAATGATACAGTAGAGTAGGCTGTCGACTACCATGCCCATCACCAATCACTCACCCATATGAAGATCTTTTGCCTGCGACTCAATGTCAAGTCAAGAAAGACCGTCACTGGATAGTGCACATAAGAAGACGCCTAATAGGGCCCAAAAAATTTGTTCGGCTGGAATCTAGCCAAGAGAGTAGTGCAGGAATTTAATGAAATAAAATAAAGTGAGAAATTTAATTTAAATAAATCTACTAAGGAAAAATAGTTGAGGTGAAGCGGAGTGAGGGAAGGGGACGGAGAGAGGACTGGGAAGGGGAAATGAAGGAAAGAATGGGAAATGACAATGGGGAAGGAAGGAGAAAGGGGAGGGGGGGGGGAAAGGGGAGGATGGTGGGGGAAAGGGGGGAGGGGGGGGAGGAAAGGGTAAGATAGGAAAGAAGGGGGGGTTTGAAAAGGTGAGTGTGCTGGGTGGGGAGATGAACTAAAGAGGTAATGAGTGATGAAAAGGTGTGGATGGTGATATGTAAGATGGCTAACATCTAGGAAACGGGTGAAAACCATGGGCAAAAGTGACTACTAAAAATGTGCTAATATAAAGTGATAATGTATGCCGGGGAGAACGTGGCTTACTTACATCAATTAAAAAAATATTTGAAGAAGGACCAAGATTGCCTGGACTACAGACAAAGGTCTGTTGAGGAGGATGTATAATGAGTAACTGCAGAGGATGAAATAAATACATCTTTAAATTGGATATAGGCTGCGTGAATCAAGATTTGAAAACAGATATAAAGAGAATAGTTCATGTTGATAGTTAAAATAATAGAAGATAGGTCATCTTATATATAGAGGTGACCATATACCTGCTGCAGATCACCTGCACCCCTAAAAAAATGGGGAGGTAAAGTTACTAACACAGGTGGCAGCAGGTGATATAATGATAAAAATGAACAAAAATTTCGGGAATAGTGAGAGACTGCAGTAAGGCACCATAAAGTTTGAAATAGGGAAAAGATTGTCATGTAGAGTTTTACCTTAAACACAGCAGTTTCATAGCATAACTACCCTTGGTGTGTCAAGCAATATAATATAATATGAAGGCACTATATATAGGCATACTAATGCCGTACAATTAGCGTCTGAGGTCACGTATGGGCCGCCGGTATGTGTACCGCACGGCGCATGCGCAAGACCTCATAGGGATGGCACGAGGCTCAGGATACTACAATTTCCATACTACATCATGACCCACAAGCGGGGAGAGAGAAGACGCAAGAGAGCTGACATGCCCTAATCAGTGGGCGCGCATCTCTCTCCCCTCCGCACGCAGGGCAGGGGGCAGCACAGGGGAAGAGGAGAATGAAATAGCAAAAATGAGTTCTTAAAGTGCCCAATTCGAGAATTGAACAGAGGGTGATGATTGGTAAAATGACATATGTGCAATATTAATGTGTATAAGAGATAGGTGCATTAGACCATAGACAGGTAGATCATAGGATGGAAAGACAGAGAGAGGTCACAGGTTGCATATTGGGCAGGGCGATGCGATGGAGCATAGCAGACGACAGGCACCTCAATAAATACATCGGAAGAATACAAGACAACAAAAGAATTGTACAATAAGCTCATGAGAAGCATTGTTCATTAGTATTCAAATAATACGTTTACACATCAGTAGTGCATGGTTTGTACATTGAAGTACGCACTGTTGGATATGTATAGCATAGGTTGCCAAGTGGCATATATATTTTTCATACATATTTTAGATATTTTGATACTTTTATACTTCTGTACATAAAACTATTCAAAGAAACAGACGAAAAGCCATATAGAAATAAAGAAACAACGTTACCCATCCATAGAAAATTTAGCGGCGTGGTACAACACTTGTAATGGACAAAATGCATACACAGGGACCACAGTATATAATATATACCGTCCATATAGATGCTACTAAAAACAAAAGGGAAGTGCTGCTGGAATTAATATCCAGGGCAGATGAAACACTTGTTATTGAAAATTGAAAGATAGATTTGAGAATAGTGAGATAAAAGATATGTCTATGGAGTATGCAGGTAGCAAGAAATAAGTAATGAGGGGGCAGTAAACCCCTAAATGAAAGGAACTGTTACCTGATCAGGAGGGCGATGGAACAGTGCAGCTTAGCCCCCAGGAGAGTAAGCACACAGCATAGATGGATGGAGTATAGAGTGCTACAGCACTCATTTTATAGTCTACAACAGGTTTGTGTGTCATATCACTGCCACACACACCTGCCTCCACCTGTAGCTAAAAAGGATTAGAAGTGAAAGAAGCTGTCAGTGAAGCCGGTCACTGACTGCTTTCTTCCACTTTTAGTCTAAAAAATATGTTTTTGAATAATCAATGGCTGTATATTCTGCATACATGTATATACACATGTTTTTCTGTACATGTTATTTATTATAATTTTTGTCTGTTTTCTTCAAGGGTGTGGCTCTCCACACCCCTGAAGAAGGAGTTTCCTGAAACGCATTGGTGTGGACTGTGCGACTTGCCGTGGTGACCCTATCACGGTAGTCCCTGGACTTCTCTAGAGTTTTGTTCTTCTGTTTTTTGCCATATCTATGTCATTCAGATGTCTATAGCCACCTATTGATTCAGATTTTAATTGTTTATATTTTAATACATTTTGTATACTCCTTTTACATACTCTTTGTGTACTACTACTTGGGCCATTAGTTCCTGAAGTCCCGTAAGGGGGAGTTCCTTCTCCACTCCACTGTTTTTTTTGGGATGTATGCCCAGCCCATCGGTCAACCATACCACCCCTCTCCTCTTTGTAGTATTGTTTTTATGGAGGATCCCACACCATTTTTTTTGTAAAACTCCCCTCCCAAAAAAAGAAAAACATGCCAGATACAGGTCCTTTTTTTTTACAGCAATAGTGACAAACGTTTTACTAGACCCACTTGATGGGTGGGTCTGGTATGTGTTTTGGGGTGGTTTCTATGCTGTTGATTGCTGCATGCGTTAATGAAACTTACAGGGGAATATTAATTACCAACATTTTTTAATGGCATTTTTTTCTTTGTAATTGACACTTTTAGTGTGAATAAAGGTTTAGGAACCCCCCTCCCCCCAAAAAAAGAATTACAAAGGTTTTTTTTTTAGAGCAATAGCACATTTTTAATGTTTAACTTTAAGCAATCACTGCTCCCTGCAATAATAGTATTTAAAAAAAGGTTGCATTTATACAGGTCCCCCATGGCAGTGCCAAACCCACTCCCATGCCATTATTGTCAATCCCTTTCCTATTAGCCTTGGAAATGGGGATAATTTAGTCTATAGATTCAGTTCCCTTTGACTTCAAAGGGTTTTGATTTAGAATTCAAACTTGCGATATGGTTGCTAGAAGTCCTGTGAAGCAAATCTAAGTACATTCAGACCATCTCTAATCACAGCCAGTCAAATTACATCACTTTCTCTGTTACAGTTATAGACTGTAAGGCAGGGTTCACACTATTGTGAATTGGATGCGGTTTTGCTGCATCCAATTTGCAATAGCAGTAGATTTTCTGTCTATAGAGCCGGTTCACATATCTCTGCTGCGGCTCTGGTGTGAATTTTCACAGCAGCCCTGTGTGTCTTTTGGTCCATTTCAGGTCCGAATTTAGCCACAAATTAGGGTTGAAATCGGACCTGAAATGGTGAACGAGGATGCACCAGACTCCTGCTGTGAGCCGCATGTGAAGCTAGTGTGAGCCCAGCCTAAAAATTATACAGTGGTATCATCTCTTCATCTTTGTGACTGGAAAGTAACAGAGCAACAGGAGACTGATGAGATGATCTGTCTGCTCTCTCTAATCTTTCCTCCAGCCAGCATGTTCTTCTTTACCACATTTGCATACACCATAACCAATTGGCTCTCAGTCCTTCCTTTTTCTCCTTACATACAGTGTACTAATTAGGGGATTTTAAAAGGTTAATACCAAATCAAATTCAGGTACTTATACTAATTTATTTATTTATTAAAAGTACTTTGCAACACTAATTTGCGTCTTTTTTTATTTGTTTGGTTTAAGAAAACATAAGCCACTCTCGTCCTCTTACCTCCTTTGGTGCCACTTGGCTACTCTCAGTGGTACTCTCATCCTAATTGTCGACCTTGGCACTTATTGGACAGTGGTGCCAGGCAGCAGGTCACTTCTTCTGCCTAGCCTTACTCTCACTTGGATTGGCTAGTAGCCACACATCCCTTCCCTTGGCTGCATTCCTCTGCCATTTTATTTAATCATCGCAAGTCAAAGGTTCTGGGCTTGTGATAGCATTCTTGCATCCAGGCTCCCTTTCTGAACTCCTGCTAGTCCCTGACCTGTCTACTTGCCTCATTGCTTCCCCCTGATAATATTACAGACTACTGTTCTGGATTGCCTCCTGCTTTGACCTCAGACTGTTTACTGGACTTCGCTTATCTGCTACCTGCGCTGATCTTAGAACCGTCTTCTGCATTAAACTTGTCTACAGCCTGTACTGATCATGGACCTGTTTCAAAGGTACCCTTTCTTATTATTATCGCCCAGTCCAAGTGTCATGTGGACAGAAACTATGACATTGTGAACTAAGACCTGAGTGCTGCACAGTGCATTCTGCTCCCCGATTGGGCAAAGCTTTGCCCAATCAGGACACAGGGTAAGCTGGTTGTTAAAAAGCAGGGCCAGAGAAGCCTGCCGCCACATTCTTAACAACCAATGAGTCATCAGCTGTCAATGGGTTTCCCCGCTGACAGCTGAATAAAAAAAAATTAAAAAAAAGAAAAAAAAAAACAGCATGGAGCCCCCCACCCCACCAAATTTGTAAAAAAAATGACATGGGGTCCCCTCAAAAGTCACACCAGACCCTTATCCAGACATGCAGCCTGGCAGGTCAGATAAGGGGGACGAGCAAGCGCCCCCCCTCCTGAACCATACCAGGTCACATGTGCTCAACATGGGGGGGGTGCTTTGGGTCGGGGGGGTTCGGCCCCCCACCCCAAAGCACCTTGTACCCATGTTGATGGGGACAAGGCCCTCTTCCCGACATCCCTGGGTGGTTGTTGGGGTCTGCAGGAAGGGGGTTTATCAGAATCTGGAAGCCCCCTTTAACAAGGGGCCCATAGATCCTGGGCACCCCCTATGTAAATGGGTGGGGGTACCCCTACCCATTCATCAAAAACTGTACAAAAGTAGTAACCGCACGAGACAGTTTTTGACCAATCCTTTAATAACAAAAAAAAAATGCCTCAATGTATATCCATCACCAATCACGACCTGGAAAAAAAAAAAAAAACGCTCTCACCTCCTGGGAGGTCTGACCATTTTGACATTTCTTATGTAGGCAAGAGACGAGGCCACCCGGCTACGTCACCAGGTGGCACTGACCCTTTTGACGAACCATGGCCCTGCCCCTTGCCTATATAAGAAATGTCAAAGTGCAGAGCGGGAATACGGCGGGAGGCCACCCAGGAGGAGAGAGAATTTTAATTTTTTTTATTTTTCTGGTCCGGCAGGCAACGTGATCGAAGATGGATTTACATCAAGGGACACTATTTTTATTTTTTAATAAAGGATTGGTCAAAAACTGTTTCGTTTAGGCATCATTAAAATCACTGCTCCTGAAAAAAAAAATCATAGAAATAAAATAAAAATTATTGATACATGTCCCCCAGGGCAGTACCCAGACCCCCATACTCCAATTATGGACAATTACTTGCATATAAGCCTTCAAATGGACAATTTTGATTTTTCCTGTTTGGCTCCTATAGACTTTAATGGGGTTCACCGTTTAGGTTAGAACATTTCCCCTATTCGGGAGTTCTGCTGCGAACCAAACAGGGGGGTGTTTGGCCCATCCCTAATCAGGAGGACCTCTTATACTTTCAGTGAATTTTCCCTACCATTAGTTATTTTCTTTTTTTTGGTGGATTATAAGTTAGGATATGTCATATGTCATATATGGTAATGCTGGACGCAGCATTCTAACTACACACCGTAAAAATGTTTGGGACCCACTAATTTATTCAGTCTTTGTACCTGTGCTTCACGGTCAGGGGGACATGAAGTGTGAGCATGTGCAGAGCAGGAGGTCACATGACTGATGATGATGATCACATGACTGATGATGATGATCAGATGACTGATGATGATCACATGACTGATCATAGATAGTATATAAGGATTGATGAACCATCCGTGTAGCCAATCCCATTTGAAGAAGTCTTTTCGACGAAACATGTCTTGGGCATGGTTACACGGCATTCCATCGCACTGACATCAGATGCCGCTGTCTGAGGAGGATTACACCGATCGGATGGCTGGGCCTTAGAAGGTTGGGTGAGAGATACACCAGTTTACACTTCAGGTCCGCTGTGCCCGCGGTGCACCGTTGGATCACTGATCCTGTTGCTTGCTGTGCTTTGCTGTGGATTTTTTTTAAAGGCTTTTATGTTTCAGTTTAAAAGTGAGTGTAACCATTGAAGTGTGTTTGAAGTGATTTTAATAAATCTGTCAAAATGGTATCACTCTATGTGGAGCACTTTATTCATTTTTTCACATATGGAGCTGGCTTGATTGGATTCACGGTTCATCACATGCAACCCAGGTGTGGTTCAATTGCTGTTTTGCCGAACACGAGAGTGGGAGGCTATACAATCTATTGAGTGCACTCTTCAGAGGGAGTGGTGTCACTATCACGGTGGTGTGGTGGAAGAGTAGAAGATTTTTCACACAAGAAGATTGAAAAACAACTGTTGAACTTATTCATTCATTTCTTGTAATTTATTATTTATAGTGACACTTTTCACTGGGTGTTAAAGAAATTTCTTTTCATGATAAAAATAATATTTTTCATGACACTATTATTATTATTTTTATGTATAAGTAGAGGGTCATAGGCATTATGCTGCTCTGACCCATTATTTTACACAATTTATATTAGCGCCGCTATCTCTATCTGTACACGTGTGAGAGGTATAGTTTTGGGATTCTGATCAGCATTAGTTATTTTACCTCTGTAATACATTGCAGATTTTTACATATGACTTCTGCATACCTGGATGAAAGAGAGATAGTAAACTAAAATTTTTGAATGCAAGAGTTCCAATTTACTAAGCTGGAACATAACAATTAGAGAATAACCAAGTTTGTTAGGGCTAGCTGTGGTATAGCAGTCACTGTTGCTGCACATTTGGATCTGTCCATCTCTTTGCACCAAGATCTTGCACCAATCACATTGCACTCCTCCATTTACCAATTAGGCCAGGTTCACACTGGTGCGACATACACTCCAACTTTGAGAGCACATGTCGCATGACATGTAAAAGACAATGATTCCTTATGAGAGCTAAAATAAATCAAAAATGTATCTCTGCGCTAGTCTGGTATAGAACTGCTGCAACCCAAATCCTGGACAGGAATAAAAACTATACAAAAATACTAATGGTGCGCTGTTCCTATGAACTAATGTATGTGACCGTGTATAAGGATAATACATAAAATATGTGAATCAATCTAATGGAATAGGTGAATTAACCCAATGAAACAGGTAAATCAATCTAACCAGATAATTCACCTAATGGTGATGAGAGTGTATGTGGGTTGACTCTAATCTCACATAAACCATAAAAAAGTGTCCAAAAAACTTTCAATCATAAAGATATGAACCAGTGCATAACTAAATGTGTTTAGCAGAATATCTGCGCTAACCCAAAACAGAATTGTGACAAAATGGTGCTGCAGCTAAAAATAGCCTGAATATTCAGCCAGTAGATATGTGTAACAGATAAAGTGAGCAACCAAATATAATATAACTCTCTTAATAAAAAAGAGATTTGCAACAATAGTGATAAAACCATATGATTTAGGTAAAGCAATAACATTTAGAACAATGGTCCATAAAGTGCTTTAATGGGTTCAAAATGTGTTAAAGGACATTCAAAGGATCACTCTGTTGGTCTGTTCATGTAAAACAATCAATCAGCTCCGCTTACCAGAGTTGTTGGATCTCAAGTTATAGAGATCAAAAAGGCTCACACAGGGGGATCACTAAGCTGAAGAATGCGCATCCACAAACTCAACTAATACAGGGATCCTCTCTCCTACAGCAGTCTCTCCAATAATTTGATAATCCTCACAGTCAAGACAACAACCTTCTCCAGGAGATCTCCAACAGTGGGATGTTTCATAAAGTAAAAAGAAGCTTCATGATGCAGTACTCCTCTTAATAAATGTATTAAAAATTTGTAGCTACTAACAACCAAAAATGGTAGTCAATACATTCAAACAGCCGTGGCTCAAGCCAGCCAGCTGGTGCATGGTGACGTCAAGAACTGTAGCTCCACCCGACGCATTTCCCCATACAAGGCATCGACCGGGCACACTAAATGTGCCAAATTAAATTCCTTCATATAAATCCATGAGAATTATATATATATATATATATATATATATATATATATATATATATATATATATATATATATAAATAACAGTAACAAGTGTCAAAATCTCCAATCTTCCACTCTGTGTTCACCAGTGCTCAAAGGATGAAAAAGTGTTCCGTCTATAAGGTAAAAGTTGGCCTCTTACCCGACATGATGGATCCCTGTTACAGAGATCAAATTTGCTTGTGAGGACATGATCACAGGCGTGGAGATCTCAAATGGTATGTTTGCAGAGAAAACCTCCATATATAGATAACATATGCAAAAAAGGGAGAAACTTCATAGTGTGAATCAGCAAAACTCTTCATTGGTAAAAAGATAAAGATTACACTTACATTGAAGTTTAAAATTCAAGCATGAACGATATCACTAGCAATGGTATCACCCTTCCAGCTAGTTCAGATGGCATTGCACATATTCTCTGATCCAACGTGTTTCCACACAGCTGTCTTCTACTATGGGACATGGGGTGTGGGTGCTTTGGGGCAGGGGGGCTCTGCTATGTTGATGGAGACAAGGGCCTCTTCCCCACAACCCTGGCTGATGGTTGTGGGGTTCTGCAGGCAGGGAGCTTATCATAATCTGGAAGCCCCCTTTAAGAAAGAGGGCCCCTGGATCCTGGCCCCCGCCTACATTGTACCCCTACCCATTAACCCCCCAAAAAGCAGTGTAGTGTAAAAAAAAACATGAGAGGTTTTTGACAAGTCCTTTATTAGGCCAGGTTCACACCTATGGGAATTAGATGCGGGTTTCCCCACATCTAATTCGCATGGCAGGAGAATGTCACTGGCTCCCTATGGAGCTGGTTCACATATCTCTGTTGCGGCTGCGGAGCGCACTGACAGAAATGCTGTGCGTCTTTGGCTCTGTTTCAGGGCCGAATTCAGGCAAAGATTCTGCCCTGATTCATCCCTGAAACAGGGAACAGGGATGCACAGCGCTCCTGTGCGATCCAAAGCCGGTTCCAGTGTGAACCCGGCCTTAAAATTAATGTCTCCCATGGTAGCTTCATCGTCAATCACGATGTCCCCTTCCGCCCCAATGGAAAAAAAACGCTCCTTCACCGACTCTTGCTCCCACCATCCTGTCAGCTCCGGTGTCTGACAGTTCTTATATAACTATGGGGCATGGCTGTCAGGTGATGTCACCCGGAGACCCTGCCCTCTTGTGCCATCAAAGCACCCACCCCCCCATGTTGAGGGCATGTGGCCTGGTATGGTTCAGTAAGGGGGCACTCACTCGCCCCCCCTTCCTTATCTGCCAGGCTCCATGCTCAGATAAGGGTCTGGTATGGATTTTGAGGGGGGGACACCATTTTTTTTTGTTTTGCCATTTCATGCATACCAGAACAAAAGAAATTGTTTTGATTGGTCAAAGGACAAGCCACACTCTTCTCAAAGTCAGATCAAATCAAAGTCAGATCTTCTTAAAGTCACATGGAAGTCGGACCGAAGTTGCAGGCAAAGTCAGATAGACATTCGCATGATTTTCATGTCACAGCAATGTGAACTGGGCCTTCAACTCACAGTGGAAGTTTTTATTAATCTTCAGGGCTAGAAAGGCACATAACTGAGGAGATAAAATGTAAATGAGACAGCGCTGCATAGGTATACAAACACACAAAAATAAAAACAAATCAAAACTAGTGTGCAGTATAAGTGTTCAAAGCCCAATAATATTGTATAAAGTGATAATTTCTTCCGTTTACATGCTGGGAGATGTGAAGTGTTTCTTTGCTTCAAACAACCTCCATATGCATAGTGCTCCCGCCACAACATCCAATGCTCGCTCACCTCCTTACAAAACCCTGCTAGGGGTCAAACATGCCTTGCACTCTGTGTAACTCTCCCTTCAGGAAATCCTCACTGGTCCTTGGAAACCTCTGGTCCTTGGTAACCTCTGTAATGCTCCCTTGAGCATTTATAACGGATGACTCTATCGTAACTCACTTAGAGTCATAGTGAAATGTTTTCTAGTGTAATGCCCTGTACACATGATCGGACATTGATCGGACATTGATCGGACATTCCAACAACAAAATCTATGGATTTTTTCCGATGGATGTTGGCTAAAAACTTGTCTTGCATACACACGGTCACACAAAGTTGTCTGAATTTTCGAATGTCAAGAACGCGGTGACGTACAACATGTACGACGTTGCTAGAAAGAGGAAGTTCAATACCAAGTGCCCCACTCTTTGGGCTCCTTTCACTAATCTCGTATTAGTAGAAGTTTGGTGACAGACGATTCACGCTTTTCAGCCTCCTGCTTTTACAATCGTTACTGCTCTTCAGTTTGTGCTTATGGGTTCGTATTTCTATTACGTATTTGATTTTCAGTGCATTCTTGTCCGCTGATATCTGATTTTCAGCTCCAGCCTTTCTGTTTTTCAGTGCTTTCTGTTAGTGCGTTCTGACCAGCCGATCATTTTGAAGCCATGAGGACCCTCACCTCGGACCAGAGGGTTTATAATTACCATCTGGCCAAAGCCAGAAGAGTGGTGGAGAAGGTTTTTGGGATAATGGCCAGCTGGTTCCACCTATTCCTTACTCCAATCAACATGGCGGAATATAAACTTAACCATATAATCCTTGCATGCTGCATTCTACACAACTATTTAAGGAGAAATTCAATGAACTATGTGGCCTCAGATGGGCCTCAGGCTGGACTTCAAGAAGAAACCCTGACAGTGCTTGAAGCTGGCTGTCCTGGCTTGCCCCCCCAAAGCGCCCGCAAAGTAAGACAGAAGTATGTCGAGTACTTTGCGGGTAGGGGGGCCATTGATATGCCAGAAACTGTTTAAGAAACACTTTATCAACAATTTTTGAACTTAAACTGAAATAAGATTTCCTTTGATTTACTGCTTGGGTTTCTTTTAGCTGTCTCCTAGGTTCTCCAATGGGCTTTTCTTTTTTGGACATTTTCTTCAATAGTGCAAATGTAATTTATTTGATACATGAGGTGACAATCTCTTCTTCAGTGAACTATTATTATGTTGTGGGTCTGCTACTCACACACCTTGTTTTTGTTGTTAATGTATGTAATGCATTACTGACAAAAATATTCATCATTTTCAGCACCATGATTGAATTTTGTGGAGTCATGAAAGTGGCATGATTGAGGCAAATTAGAAAGCACTGTGGGAGTTATTTACTAAAGGAAATTCCTTTTTGCACTTCAAGTGCACTTATAACTGCACTGAAACTGCACTTGTAGTAAATAACCCCCATTGTCACTGTAAACACCAACTTTTACTCAAAAAGCTGCTTTTGATCATTCAAATAAGAAACCACACATTGTTGAGTAGAAAACTTTTTACCCAAAGCACATTCACATGTGCGTTTAGAAAAGTGTTTTTGAAGAAACCAACATTTGGTGTATAACATTATTTTTGTCACATTAATTAGAAATAGCCTTTTTTGGTTAAACAGGCATGTTTCAAAACATAACATACAGAACTCAGAAACTTACAAAGTTCTACTTTGACAAAGTGAAGGCAATATCAGACATTAGTATGTCCAAAATGTATTGATATTTCATCAGATGGGGTGATGTCACCCCTTTAAAAAGCCAAATTTTGAAGATGCACACAAATTGGGATTACAAATGTGGATTTCCCTCCTGATCTCATGCCCATGCCATGATGTGCTAGCTCCCATCATGGGGGATCAATGGACGTGTTTTGGTGGTGCAACCCCCTCCTCCCAGCTACTTTAGTAGCGAGGAAGGGGTTGCACCCACAAAACGCGTACCTTGATATCCCCTGATGGCTGATAGCACATGTTGACACACTGTGTGCATCTTCAAAATTTGGCTTTTAAAATACTTTAAAACTTTTTTTTAAAACCCAAAATACACGAAAACAAAGGGTTACATTTTTGTGTGTTTTAGATCCTCCATAAAACATGAATGATGTTCTTCATTTTTTTTGAACATCATTGATGTTTTGCTTTAGATTTTCTAAATCACGATTGCACCCCATTCTCTCCCCGATGAAGATCTGGGCACTTTCACTGGTAAAATGAGATTCTTCTTCCACAACATCCACATCACCACAAAAAAAAAAAACACACACCATGTATTATAAATATGCAGAAACGGATCTCTTACCTGAAGCTGTGGTCTCAGACACTCACCTATTGTGGTGACAATTTCGCCCACTTCCAAAACCTCTCCCTCCTCATCCTCTGCTTGTGTTTTGGTGACTTCCCTTTCTTTCGGAGGTGTGGTGTCCCTGGTGTCCTCAGATGTCCCGAGTATTTTCTCCCCTATGTGAATAAAAAAAAAGGTATATTTAGCACACAGATATTTGATGCCAGAAATAGTATGAAACTTTGCTTGGAAGTGTCGTACAATTGTCTGTTTTGGCAGAGTTCCAAGCTGAAGACATTTTTAGTTCATTTACAAACTGGAATACTTACCTTTTTTATTCAATTTTCACACATGGAGAGACCCCTAGTACCCACTGGAGCACCTGTGTGGGACACCCTAAAAAGTTTTATATTGGTGTCCCACACTATTGCTCCTGCGTCCAGATGTCTAAACAGCTGCTGAGTGTCTTCACATTACACTGAATTAAGTTTCCATTTCATTCTAGTTACAAACCCATCTAGACAACAAACTTCTTTTAACACAAATAGGCATGAACAAATGTAGTTAACATGTGTAGCACGGACCCCCGAAGGAGCTGCTGAGTTATTTGGGCCTGTACTCTGCTTTATACCCCCTTGAATGTCTCAGTCCCCCTGACACAGCTGTGGTGTACTAGTGTGCAGGTAGAACGAAATCACAAAGGCAAGTTCACAATACTCAATATAATATACCTGTTTGTAGTTACCATACCCTCCTCTTGGCTGGTGATGAAGAGTAAAACAACACTCACACAGTTGTACTTAAATAATAACCGTATTTACTGTAGTTGTATTAGAAGGGTTAAACTACAATGGTTGTACTGTCAGACCAACATAGTCTGACAGACAACTAAACTTTACAAAGGTACAATACAGGTGTATAATGTCTGAAATAATATTTGAGAGGCATAACAAAGTAAATAGGATACCGTCAGAGTGAGTGTATCTCACTCTAAGCACCGTCCTATTTTCTGCGCGCTTAAAGCTGTACTAAATCAAATGTTTAACTTTGATTTAGTATAATACAACACTAGGGAGCTCCCTCCTATAATATCACACCGCCCTGATATAATAAAATAACCCAAGGCCTTATGTGTTACTGAACAGTCCTTCTTTATCTTCTTTTCTTCTGCTAGCAACAAGGTAATTTTGTAATCCAAGGGTTAATGATTCCTTATCAAAGTATGCTGAAAAGATGATAGCCAGGCTCTGGTGCCGTGGTACTTTAACTAACTTTGATGCCAAGAACTCAGTACTAATTCCTCTTGATTCTACTTGTGGGACTATGGGTCCCAGCAACTCTGTCTTGTGTACACGTCTGTATAAAAGTGCATCAAGGAACTTATGGGCAACAGCCCTCTCACCCAACCAGAACAGTGTTGTCAGAAAGCTCCGTTCTGATACGCAGGGTTCTGTCTCTGGCCGGCCGACACTGCTGCGATGCTCCGCTCCTCTCCACAAGACGCTCCGGAACTCCCAGATGACTATGACAGGCTCCTCTGGCTCCTTCCCAGTCTTGCCCCATCGTCAGTCCAGCTCTGCGGGATGTCACAATACCGCTGCTCGGATCGCTGTTCCGTGGAAGTAGGCCGCGCTGTGCTGGAAACCTCACACTGATCCTCTCAGGCTGGCCTTGCGTGTCCAAGAGACCTAAGATGGCCGCTCCCAGCCCTTTTATAATCTTCCCACAATGCAGTTCTGTTCCCTGAGGTTCATGGGAGTCACCGAGCATTGTGGGTGGGTTAAGTTAATGTCCAGATATAAACAAACAAAAGACTTCCAGGTCAACTTGAATAATAATAATAGAAATAAAACAAAGATTCAGTCCTTGTATATTTTGGCCACTAGATGGTGCCAGAGGATAAGATATAACATAACATAACACTATTAGGCATTATTAAGATTATAAGTGACTGCTACACCTGTATCTGCCTAAAACATCTTATAAGTGGGTGAACAAACGATTTTTCCTACGACCGATTAATGTGCCCATGAACATGAAAGTTGCCAATTTAAAATGTACAACAGTAAAGAAAAGCACATGGAGCAGCACGAACGTTAAGAAGAAGAATAGGAACAAACAATAAACTACTTACTTTTCTTCTGTACTGATCCTGCTCCCTCAATTTCAGGTCTGACCAGCATTTCCTCAATTTCTCCTTGGATCGCCGTACCCCAAAACTCCTGAGCAGACTCTTCATAACTTCAGGCATGATCTTGGCCTTTCTCTCATTTGGATTTGGGTAAGGTCCATGCTTCCCATCATAGTCGGCCCACTTCAAGATGTCCACCATTTCCACCATCTCTATAAAGGACATATTTGAGGCCTTTCAATCTCCTCTGGGATCGTGAGGTTCGGGGCTCCGGCCTTTCGTCGTTGCTGCTCTCCTCTACATGCACATGTTGTCTCTCTACCATGTTCTCTCCCACTGTGTCGAAAGACAAGGGGCGGGGAATAGACTAGAAAGAACGTCAGGGGTGGATGAAGTTTCACGCATGCACAGTGTATATAAAGCAGAACGTGCGTGTGTCGCACGTACAATCTGTGAGCGGGGGACAAAGTAATGGAAGCGACGATCTTTATAAAGAAGGTACAAATTTAGGTTGGTGCATCAGTGGCCTATACTGCTTATTGATTGAGGCCTATATTGGGTCAAGATTAGGAGAGTTTCGCCTGACATTAGGGTTTGTCTTGTGTTGTGTTTTGCAGAGAAAATGGATCTATTCAACAATGAGGACTTTAACCCCATAATCATTGAAATGTACAGGGGGCTGCCCTGTCTGTGGCAGGTAAACCACCCCTTTTATAACAATAAACCAAAGAGGAAGGCAGCACTGGATCAATTGCTGGAATTTGTGAAACCGGTGATCCCCACAGCAGACATCCCCTATTTGAAGGCCCTAATTGGTGGCACGAGAAGCACTTATAATAGGGAGCGCAAGATGGTCCAGGATTCCCTGAGATCAGGAGCTGCAGCAGATGACATTTATGTACCCAGGCTGTGGTATTATGACAGACTGCATTTTCTGGCAGGCCAGACTGAACCCAGGCCAGCACTCTCCAGTCTTCCTTTAAGGCTTCCTTCCACCCCAGCTGAGGCTTCCGATGACCAAGCTGGGCCTTCCAGGCAGCAACATGTGGAGGAGCCCAGCTTGAGTCAGGTATAGCATTCTTCAAAATATTTCTGGTTGTCAAATTAATGATGTTAAATATATGTTAGTTTTGATAACTAATTTCTGATTTCACAAAGTGTTTTACATATCAATAGACAGTAGTGGCCACAAATGATTGGGACAAGAATGAAAAATGCTGGGGTCAGAATGATAGTCTTTTCTATTTATTAACATTCAATTTGCAACAGTCATGAGCTGAAAATTGTGTGTGATTGATGAACTAAAAACTAAAACTTTGTCCCTTTTTCATACACAGGAAAGTCTCAGCCAGGAGGTGGCCGGGCCCAGTAGCCTGCCTGAAACCCAGGTCCCTCCCCTCAGCCTTCCACAAAAAAGTGCCAGTAAGAGGAGTAACCTGAAGGAGGCAGCACATGGCCTATTTCTGAAGGCTACTGCAGCCCTCAGAACCCTCCCAGTGTTCAAGAGGACTATGCCTACATGACAGCCTGCAAAATGCTGGAAATGGAGGAGGGCCAATGCCTCTTTTATGAGGAAGTGATCTTGCAAGCCCTAAATAAGGTGTTGAGGGGTGAACTCACAAGCCAAAGCAACATTTGTGAGTTGAACCATGGTCCTCCTCCTCCAGGTCCTCCTCCTCCTCCAGGTCCACCTCCTCCACCTCCTGCCACACCTCCAACACCAGAGCCACAGCCTGGAAGGAAGCGTCTAAGGAAGACCAGAGAGTGATGGCCTGGGTTCAGTCTGGTCTGACAAAAGAGGCAGGCTGTTGTATGACCACAGCCTGGGGACAGATATGTCATCTGCTGCTGTTCCTGATCTCTTGTAGTCCTGGACTGGATTGTGCTCACTATTATAAGGACTCCTCAGGCCACCAATTTTATCTGTAAAATAAATTATGTGTGCCCTGGGGTACAAAGACTTTGCAAACTTCAGCAGTTTCTCCAACGTTGCCTTCCTCTTTATTTTGTTATGACCCAGAATAAATGGATATTTATTTTTCATAAACACTTGCCTATGTGTTTCACTTCAAAAAGGACAGTTTGTTTGTGAGTAGGAAGGTACATTTCCAAAATACAATGTCAAATTAACAAGGAACACCAACCAACCTTCTTGAGGTAAAAAAATACAAGATAATAATGGTGTTGTGGTAACTTGACACCCAAAACAAGAAATAATATTATGGAGAGCACTAGAAAAATAAAAAAATGCAGATCTTGATAAAAAAAACAAATAGAAAAAAAAACAAAAACAAAAAAAAGTATTATGGAGATCTGACGAAAAAAAAAAATTATATTATTCATGAGATCACGAGAAATTATAAAGAAAGAAGTTTGTGAGAATATGAGCAGCAAAACAACCTAATTCTTCTAGCATCTGCGTTAAAAGATTTCCAAAATTGCAGCATGACGAATGTGCTATCTCCATTACGAATGCTAGTTTTACCAGACTGAACACTACCATCTCGTAATTTATTCTGAGCATGCGTAGCACTTTGTGCATCGGAATTGTGTACACATGATCAGAATTTACGCAAACGGATTTTGTTGTCGGAAAATTTGAGAACCAGATCTCAAATTTTGTGTGACGGAAATTCCGATGGAAACTATCCGATGGAGCCTACACATGGTCAGAATTTCCGACAACAAGCTCCGATCGCACATTTTACATCGGAAAGTCTGACCGTGTGTACAGGGCATAAGTCTTTTTTTATTGCTATATATCCTTGATGTAAATAAGTTATAGGTGTTTTTATTTAATATTGACAATTTCTTGAGAGATTTCCCATTGACAAGTGGTTCCAATTCTTCTAAAGTAAAGGAATAGATATACTCAAATTCCTATTGAAAAGAAAACAAAAAAAGTTGTGAAAATTAGATCAGCAGATAACTGAACATACAAGAAAAAAAGAGGGAGTTTTGGGACTTTAAATGAAGCAGATGAGTAGTGGAGGAAATTGATATAAAATATTTATTCATATAGATATCACAACATACAATCATTTTCATTTCATGTATATACATCTGAAACGTGCAAAAACAAAGCAAATTTGTACAGCATAACAACACATGATCAGGACAATGGATGTATGGGTAAATACACAAAGAGGAGATGGTATGAGCATGTGCCAAAGGCACCATGCCCGCCGCTGGTACATGCACCCACAAGAAGTCTGTGTTACTACAGAATGAGTATGTAAACAGAATGAGTATGTAAACATCATACAGTATAAGGATGGTAAGAGAATCAATAGAAATATAAATATATAAATAATGGTCCGTGTAGCTGTAGCATCGAAAAAAGCTCTACGCGTTTCGTGGGTTTACCCACTCGTCAGGAGCAGATGCAGCAAGCAGTTCTAAAAAATATATACATAAAAAGATGTAAAATGCTATATTCCAAAAGAAAATTATTTTTCCAAAAGATGTTCTTCTATAGTGTAGATGAATTAGCTAGAGGCACTCACCAACCCGGACCAGAGCAGCGTGGGATTGCCGGTACATGGTCGGCAGGGAACATAACCCCCGCACGGGAGCTGAGGCAGCATAGTGCACGGATGCAACATCAGAAGGTGACAGGGGCGTGTAGGAAGTGAATGGAAATTCCATGTGGCAATGGTTGAATATATTTCATATAACAGGAGTATCTGGAAATAAAATATTGGATATGCGTATAGTTATAGAAACCTATTCAGGGTAAGAGTAATGATTTTCGTAGAAATAGATCCAATATAACTCCACAGGAAAGAATAATATAGAAGGGATATTACCTGAAAATATGGGAGTATGTATTAAGTAATAAGTGGATACATAAAACTGTAGTAATGTGGAATTCCATATGGTAATAATTGAAATATATTTCATATGGCAAAAATATCTGAGAAGATCACTATATATATATATATATATATACATATATAGTTATATCAATTTATTCTGAGTAAAAGTAATGATTTTATATGTGAGTAAGCCTAATATAGTTCCACAGGAAGAAAAGTGATGTGATGAGGGTGGTGTATGAAATAATAAAAAATAATAATGAAAATTATATATATTAGGTGATGAATGAGTGAATGGGACTATACAAGTGTGAGAAACTGGAATGGGTGAAGGATATGAAAAATAGGGTGAGCAAATGATGTGACTCAGACTGAGCCAAAAAAGAAACAAGGGGAGAGGAGTGCAAAGACAAAAAGGAAGGTCTTACCAATGTTGCATCTAGCAACACCAGGAGAATGACAAGACTAGTGTGCCGTGACCCCAGAGGGAGACTGGTCAATGGATCAGCTCACTGCAAGGGGAGTGTACAGATATGCCGCCAACGCTACGCCAGTGGGCCAATGGGGGAGAGGGTACCGCACCTGAACCGAGTGAACACTCGGTAAATGGCGCGGAGACTCCCCCATGTGAGCACACCCGATGTTATTGCTGGACGTCGGCACTAGTCTTGTCATTCTCCTGGTGTTGCTAGATGCAACATTGGTAAGACCTTCCTTTTTGTCTTTGCACTCCTCTCCCCTTGTTTCTTTTTTGGCTCAGTCTGAGTCACATCATTTGCTCACCCTATTTTTCATATCCTTCACCCATTCCAGTTTCTCACACTTGTATAGTCCCATTCACTCATTCATCACCTAATATATATAATTTTCATTATTATTTTTTATTATTTCATACACCACCCTCATCACATCACTTTTCTTCCTGTGGAACTATATTAGGCTTACTCACATATAAAATCATTACTTTTACTCAGAATAAATTGATATAACTATATATGTATATATATATATATATATATATATAGTGATCTTCTCAGATATTTTTGCCATATGAAATATATTTCAATTATTACCATATGGAATTCCACATTACTACAGTTTTATGTATCCACTTATTACTTAATACATACTCCCATATTTTCAGGTAATATCCCTTCTATATTATTCTTTCCTGTGGAGTTATATTGGATCTATTTCTACGAAAATCATTACTCTTACCCTGAATAGGTTTCTATAACTATACGCATATCCAATATTTTATTTCCAGATACTCCTGTTATATGAAATATATTCAACCATTGCCACATGGAATTTCCATTCACTTCCTACACGCCCCTGTCACCTTCTGATGTTGCATCCGTGCACTATGCCGCCTCAGCTCCCGTGCGGGGGTTATGTTCCCTGCCGACCATGTACCGGCAATCCCACGCTGCTCTGGTCCGGGTTGGTGAGTGCCTCTAGCTAATTCATCTACACTATAGAAGAACATCTTTTGGAAAAATAATTTTCTTTTGGAATATAGCATTTTACATCTTTTTATGTATATATTTTTTAGAACTGCTTGCTGCATCTGCTCCTGACGAGTGGGTAAACCCACGAAACGCGTAGAGCTTTTTTCGATGCTACAGCTACACGGACCATTATTTATATATTTATATTTCTATTGATTCTCTTACCATCCTTATACTGTATGATGTTTACATACTCATTCTGTTTACATACTCATTCTGTAGTAACACAGACTTCTTGTGGGTGCATGTACCAGCGGCGGGCATGGTGCCTTTGGCACATGCTCATACCATCTCCTCTTTGTGTATTTACCCATACATCCATTGTCCTGATCATGTGTTGTTATGCTGTACAAATTTGCTTTGTTTTTGCACGTTTCAGATGTATATACATGAAATGAAAATGATTGTATGTTGTGATATCTATATGAATAAATATTTTATATCAATTTCCTCCACTACTCATCTGCTTCATTTAAAGTCCCAAAACTCCCCCTTTTTTTCTTGCATTTAATATAGGGATGGAGGCACCTTTTTGGTGCTTCATTTAAAGTCCCAACTCCCCCCTTCCCCCCTTCTATTGTATTCAGATACCGGGATGGAAGCACTTGAGTATGTGGGATTGGCAGTGTTCCCCTGCCATCCCTGTGTGAGGCTACCCTCATTTATAGGGGACCCTCTAATAAGGTTTATACATTTATATATTTATATATGGACATTGCTAATATCTGTTACACATTGTCTATGAATATCCATACTGTGAGCATTGCACAGAATAATGATTATTATTCACATGCAGCATCCCCTACGCAGATTCCATATACCCACATTGATTGTTTTTACTCATAGCTTGAGGACATACACTCTTCCTGCCCTGGCCACTTGTTGTGTGTTGGCTGTTTGGCGCATGGATTCGGCTGGGGTCCTTCCTTCATTGCGGGAGCTGCGATGCGCCTAGTGGGCCCCTCCCTCTCCTCCCCTTATTGGCCCTGCGCTCCGGGGGAGTGGGCGGGTGCCCCTTCGCACATCGGCGCCACGCCTGTCATGCTGGCTGTGTGACGGCGGGCACGCCGCGCGCATGACGTCATTCGTGACGTCACTGCGCCGACGTCCAGCAATAACATCGGGTGTGCTCACATGGGGGAGTCTCCGCGCCATTTACCGAGTGTTCACTCGGTTCAGGTGCGGTACCCTCTCCCCCATTGGCCCACTGGCGTGGCGTTGGCGGCATATCTGTACACTCCCCTTGCAGTGAGCTGATCCATTGACCAGTCTCCCTCTGGGGTCACGGCACACTAGTCTTGTCATTCTCCTGGTGTTGCTAGATGCAACATTGGTAAGACCTTCCTTTTTGTCTTTGCACTCCTCTCCCCTTGTTTCTTTTTTGGCTCAGTCTGAGTCACATCATTTGCTCACCCTATTTTTCATATCCTTCACCCATTCCAGTTTCTCACACTTGTATAGTCCCATTCACTCATTCATCACCTAATATATATAATTTTCATTATTATTTTTTATTATTTCATACACCACCCTCATCACATCACTTTTCTTCCTGTGGAACTATATTAGGCTTACTCACATATAAAATCATTACTTTTACTCAGAATAAATTGATATAACTATATATGTATATATATAGTGATCTTCTCAGATATTTTTGCCATATGAAATATATTTCAATTATTACCATATGGAATTCCACATTACTACAGTTTTATGTATCCACTTATTACTTAATACATACTCCCATATTTTCAGGTAATATCCCTTCTATATTATTCTTTCCTGTGGAGTTATATTGGATCTATTTCTACGAAAATCATTACTCTTACCCTGAATAGGTTTCTATAACTATACGCATATCCAATATTTTATTTCCAGATACTCCTGTTATATGAAATATATTCAACCATTGCCACATGGAATTTCCATTCACTTCCTACACGCCCCTGTCACCTTCTGATGTTGCATCCGTGCACTATGCCGCCTCAGCTCCCGTGCGGGGGTTATGTTCCCTGCCGACCATGTACCGGCAATCCCACGCTGCTCTGGTCCGGGTTGGTGAGTGCCTCTAGCTAATTCATCTACACTATAGAAGAACATCTTTTGGAAAAATAATTTTCTTTTGGAATATAGCATTTTACATCTTTTTATGTATATATTTTTTAGAACTGCTTGCTGCATCTGCTCCTGACGAGTGGGTAAACCCACGAAACGCGTAGAGCTTTTTTCGATGCTACAGCTACACGGACCATTATTTATATATTTATATTTCTATTGATTCTCTTACCATCCTTATACTGTATGATGTTTACATACTCATTCTGTTTACATACTCATTCTGTAGTAACACAGACTTCTTGTGGGTGCATGTACCAGCGGCGGGCATGGTGCCTTTGGCACATGCTCATACCATCTCCTCTTTGTGTATTTACCCATACATCCATTGTCCTGATCATGTGTTGTTATGCTGTACAAATTTGCTTTGTTTTTGCACGTTTCAGATGTATATACATGAAATGAAAATGATTGTATGTTGTGATATCTATATGAATAAATATTTTATATCAATTTCCTCCACTACTCATCTGCTTCATTTAAAGTCCCAAAACTCCCCCTTTTTTTCTTGCATTTAATATAGGGATGGAGGCACCTTTTTGGTGCTTCATTTAAAGTCCCAACTCCCCCCTTCCCCCCTTCTATTGTATTCAGATACCGGGATGGAAGCACTTGAGTATGTGGGATTGGCAGTGTTCCCCTGCCATCCCTGTGTGAGGCTACCCTCATTTATAGGGGACCCTCTAATAAGGTTTATACATTTATATATTTATATATGGACATTGCTAATATCTGTTACACATTGTCTATGAATATCCATACTGTGAGCATTGCACAGAATAATGATTATTATTCACATGCAGCATCCCCTACGCAGGTTCCATATACCCACATTGATTGTTTTTACTCATAGCTTGAGGACATACACTCTTCCTGCCCTGGCCACTTGTTGTGTGTTGGCTGTTTGGCGCATGGATTCGGCTGGGGTCCTTCCTTCATTGCGGGAGCTGCGATGCGCCTAGTGGGCCCCTCCCTCTCCTCCCCTTATTGGCCCTGCGCTCCGGGGGAGTGGGCGGGTGCCCCTTCGCGCATCGGCGCCACGCCTGTCATGCTGGCTGTGTGACGGCGGGCACGCCGCGCGCATGACGTCATTCGTGACATCACTGCGCCGACGTCCAGCAATAACATCGGGTGTGCTCACATGGGGGAGTCTCCGCGCCATTTACCGAGTGTTCACTCGGTTCAGGTGCGGTACCCTCTCCCCCATTGGCCCACTGGCGTGGCGTTGGCGGCATATCTGTACACTCCCCTTGCAGTGAGCTGATCCATTGACCAGTCTCCCTCTGGGGTCACGGCACACTAGTCTTGTCATTCTCCTGGTGTTGCTAGATGCAACATTGGTAAGACCTTCCTTTTTGTCTTTGCACTCCTCTCCCCTTGTTTCTTTTTTGGCTCAGTCTGAGTCACATCATTTGCTCACCCTATTTTTCATATCCTTCACCCATTCCAGTTTCTCACACTTGTGTAGTCCCATTCACTCATTCATCACCTAATATATATAATTTTCATTATTATTTTTTATTATTTCATACACCACCCTCATCACATCACTTTTCTTCCTGTGGAACTATATTAGGCTTACTCACATATAAAATCATTACTTTTACTCAGAATAAATTGATATAACTATATATGTATATATATAGTGATCTTCTCAGATATTTTTGCCATATGAAATATATTTCAATTATTACCATATGGAATTCCACATTACTACAGTTTTATGTATCCACTTATTACTTAATACATACTCCCATATTTTCAGGTAATATCCCTTCTATATTATTCTTTCCTGTGGAGTTATATTGGATCTATTTCTACGAAAATCATTACTCTTACCCTGAATAGGTTTCTATAACTATACGCATATCCAATATTTTATTTCCAGATACTCCTGTTATATGAAATATATTCAACCATTGCCACATGGAATTTCCATTCACTTCCTACACGCCCCTGTCACCTTCTGATGTTGCATCCGTGCACTATGCCGCCTCAGCTCCCGTGCGGGGGTTATGTTCCCTGCCGACCATGTACCGGCAATCCCACGCTGCTCTGGTCCGGGTTGGTGAGTGCCTCTAGCTAATTCATCTACACTATAGAAGAACATCTTTTGGAAAAATAATTTTCTTTTGGAATATAGCATTTTACATCTTTTTATGTATATATTTTTTAGAACTGCTTGCTGCATCTGCTCCTGACGAGTGGGTAAACCCACGAAACGCGTAGAGCTTTTTTCGATGCTACAGCTACACGGACCATTATTTATATATTTATATTTCTATTGATTCTCTTACCATCCTTATACTGTATGATGTTTACATACTCATTCTGTTTACATACTCATTCTGTAGTAACACAGACTTCTTGTGGGTGCATGTACCAGCGGCGGGCATGGTGCCTTTGGCACATGCTCATACCATCTCCTCTTTGTGTATTTACCCATACATCCATTGTCCTGATCATGTGTTGTTATGCTGTACAAATTTGCTTTGTTTTTGCACGTTTCAGATGTATATACATGAAATGAAAATGATTGTATGTTGTGATATCTATATGAATAAATATTTTATATCAATTTCCTCCACTACTCATCTGCTTCATTTAAAGTCCCAAAACTCCCCCTTTTTTTCTTGCATTTAATATAGGGATGGAGGCACCTTTTTGGTGCTTCATTTAAAGTCCCAACTCCCCCCTTCCCCCCTTCTATTGTATTCAGATACCGGGATGGAAGCACTTGAGTATGTGGGATTGGCAGTGTTCCCCTGCCATCCCTGTGTGAGGCTACCCTCATTTATAGGGGACCCTCTAATAAGGTTTATACATTTATATATTTATATATGGACATTGCTAATATCTGTTACACATTGTCTATGAATATCCATACTGTGAGCATTGCACAGAATAATGATTATTATTCACATGCAGCATCCCCTACGCAGGTTCCATATACCCACATTGATTGTTTTTACTCATAGCTTGAGGACATACACTCTTCCTGCCCTGGCCACTTGTTGTGTGTTGGCTGTTTGGCGCATGGATTCGGCTGGGGTCCTTCCTTCATTGCGGGAGCTGCGATGCGCCTAGTGGGCCCCTCCCTCTCCTCCCCTTATTGGCCCTGCGCTCCGGGGGAGTGGGCGGGTGCCCCTTCGCACATCGGCGCCACGCCTGTCATGCTGGCTGTGTGACGGCGGGCACGCCGCGCGCATGACGTCATTCGTGACGTCACTGCGCCGACGTCCAGCAATAACATCGGGTGTGCTCACATGGGGGAGTCTCCGCGCCACTTACCGAGTGTTCACTCGGTTCAGGTGCGGTACCCTCTCCCCCATTGGCCCACTGGCGTGGCGTTGGCGGCATATCTGTACACTCCCCTTGCAGTGAGCTGATCCATTGACCAGTCTCCCTCTGGGGTCACGGCACACTAGTCTTGTCATTCTCCTGGTGTTGCTAGATGCAACATTGGTAAGACCTTCCTTTTTGTCTTTGCACTCCTCTCCCCTTGTTTCTTTTTTGGCTCAGTCTGAGTCACATCATTTGCTCACAATATTTTTCATATCCTTCACCCATTCCAGTTTCTCACACTTGTATAGTCCCATTCACTCATTCATCACCTAATATATATAATTTTCATTATTATTTTTTATTATTTCATACACCACCCTCATCACATCACTTTTCTTCCTGTGGAACTATATTAGGCTTACTCACATATAAAATCATTACTTTTACTCAGAATAAATTGATATAACTATATATGTATATATATAGTGATCTTCTCAGATATTTTTGCCATATGAAATATATTTCAATTATTACCATATGGAATTCCACATTACTACAGTTTTATGTATCCACTTATTACTTAATACATACTCCCATATTTTCAGGTAATATCCCTTCTATATTATTCTTTCCTGTGGAGTTATATTGGATCTATTTCTACGAAAATCATTACTCTTACCCTGAATAGGTTTCTATAACTATACGCATATCCAATATTTTATTTCCAGATACTCCTGTTATATGAAATATATTCAACCATTGCCACATGGAATTTCCATTCACTTCCTACACGCCCCTGTCACCTTCTGATGTTGCATCCGTGCACTATGCCGCCTCAGCTCCCGTGCGGGGGTTATGTTCCCTGCCGACCATGTACCGGCAATCCCACGCTGCTCTGGTCCGGGTTGGTGAGTGCCTCTAGCTAATTCATCTACACTATAGAAGAACATCTTTTGGAAAAATAATTTTCTTTTGGAATATAGCATTTTACATCTTTTTATGTATATATTTTTTAGAACTGCTTGCTGCATCTGCTCCTGACGAGTGGGTAAACCCACGAAACGCGTAGAGCTTTTTTCGATGCTACAGCTACACGGACCATTATTTATATATTTATATTTCTATTGATTCTCTTACCATCCTTATACTGTATGATGTTTACATACTCATTCTGTTTACATACTCATTCTGTAGTAACACAGACTTCTTGTGGGTGCATGTACCAGCGGCGGGCATGGTGCCTTTGGCACATGCTCATACCATCTCCTCTTTGTGTATTTACCCATACATCCATTGTCCTGATCATGTGTTGTTATGCTGTACAAATTTGCTTTGTTTTTGCACGTTTCAGATGTATATACATGAAATGAAAATGATTGTATGTTGTGATATCTATATGAATAAATATTTTATATCAATTTCCTCCACTACTCATCTGCTTCATTTAAAGTCCCAAAACTCCCCCTTTTTTTCTTGCATTTAATATAGGGATGGAGGCACCTTTTTGGTGCTTCATTTAAAGTCCCAACTCCCCCCTTCCCCCCTTCTATTGTATTCAGATACCGGGATGGAAGCACTTGAGTATGTGGGATTGGCAGTGTTCCCCTGCCATCCCTGTGTGAGGCTACCCTCATTTATAGGGGACCCTCTAATAAGGTTTATACATTTATATATTTATATATGGACATTGCTAATATCTGTTACACATTGTCTATGAATATCCATACTGTGAGCATTGCACAGAATAATGATTATTATTCACATGCAGCATCCCCTACGCAGGTTCCATATACCCACATTGATTGTTTTTACTCATAGCTTGAGGACATACACTCTTCCTGCCCTGGCCACTTGTTGTGTGTTGGCTGTTTGGCGCATGGATTCGGCTGGGGTCCTTCCTTCATTGCGGGAGCTGCGATGCGCCTAGTGGGCCCCTCCCTCTCCTCCCCTTATTGGCCCTGCGCTCCGGGGGAGTGGGCGGGTGCCCCTTCGCGCATCGGCGCCACGCCTGTCATGCTGGCTGTGTGACGGCGGGCACGCCGCGCGCATGACGTCATTCGTGACATCACTGCGCCGACGTCCAGCAATAACATCGGGTGTGCTCACATGGGGGAGTCTCCGCGCCATTTACCGAGTGTTCACTCGGTTCAGGTGCGGTACCCTCTCCCCCATTGGCCCACTGGCGTGGCGTTGGCGGCATATCTGTACACTCCCCTTGCAGTGAGCTGATCCATTGACCAGTCTCCCTCTGGGGTCACGGCACACTAGTCTTGTCATTCTCCTGGTGTTGCTAGATGCAACATTGGTAAGACCTTCCTTTTTGTCTTTGCACTCCTCTCCCCTTGTTTCTTTTTTGGCTCAGTCTGAGTCACATCATTTGCTCACCCTATTTTTCATATCCTTCACCCATTCCAGTTTCTCACACTTGTATAGTCCCATTCACTCATTCATCACCTAATATATATAATTTTCATTATTATTTTTTATTATTTCATACACCACCCTCATCACATCACTTTTCTTCCTGTGGAACTATATTAGGCTTACTCACATATAAAATCATTACTTTTACTCAGAATAAATTGATATAACTATATATGTATATATATAGTGATCTTCTCAGATATTTTTGCCATATGAAATATATTTCAATTATTACCATATGGAATTCCACATTACTACAGTTTTATGTATCCACTTATTACTTAATACATACTCCCATATTTTCAGGTAATATCCCTTCTATATTATTCTTTCCTGTGGAGTTATATTGGATCTATTTCTACGAAAATCATTACTCTTACCCTGAATAGGTTTCTATAACTATACGCATATCCAATATTTTATTTCCAGATACTCCTGTTATATGAAATATATTCAACCATTGCCACATGGAATTTCCATTCACTTCCTACACGCCCCTGTCACCTTCTGATGTTGCATCCGTGCACTATGCCGCCTCAGCTCCCGTGCGGGGGTTATGTTCCCTGCCGACCATGTACCGGCAATCCCACGCTGCTCTGGTCCGGGTTGGTGAGTGCCTCTAGCTAATTCATCTACACTATAGAAGAACATCTTTTGGAAAAATAATTTTCTTTTGGAATATAGCATTTTACATCTTTTTATGTATATATTTTTTAGAACTGCTTGCTGCATCTGCTCCTGACGAGTGGGTAAACCCACGAAACGCGTAGAGCTTTTTTCGATGCTACAGCTACACGGACCATTATTTATATATTTATATTTCTATTGATTCTCTTACCATCCTTATACTGTATGATGTTTACATACTCATTCTGTTTACATACTCATTCTGTAGTAACACAGACTTCTTGTGGGTGCATGTACCAGCGGCGGGCATGGTGCCTTTGGCACATGCTCATACCATCTCCTCTTTGTGTATTTACCCATACATCCATTGTCCTGATCATGTGTTGTTATGCTGTACAAATTTGCTTTGTTTTTGCACGTTTCAGATGTATATACATGAAATGAAAATGATTGTATGTTGTGATATCTATATGAATAAATATTTTATATCAATTTCCTCCACTACTCATCTGCTTCATTTAAAGTCCCAAAACTCCCCCTTTTTTTCTTGCATTTAATATAGGGATGGAGGCACCTTTTTGGTGCTTCATTTAAAGTCCCAACTCCCCCCTTCCCCCCTTCTATTGTATTCAGATAACTGAACATAAAGCCACACTGGAACCTTAAAGAAATAAAAAACCCCCAAAAAGGTTGATGGGACTTTCAAGGCAACAGAGTAGTTACAAAAAAAATTTTATTAAATACAAAAAAAGAAAATATAAAAAATGACAATAAGCATATAGACATATAAGTAGAAAATTATAACAATAGAACCACTAAAAACAATGGTTTGAAGTGGTCATGATGCTTGTGCAGTCTTCCACATGGTCCTACGCATTTCGGAACTTATGCAAGGCGTCCCTTCATCAGGTGCAATCGGTGGAGAAAAATCGCACATTGAATCAGAGTTAAAAAAGGGTATATCAATAATCTGTTACATGAGTATATGACATAATTGCTCTACATCATAAAACCATGTATTACAATCCCATAGAGGAGAAACATATCCAGACATATCACAATTATAATCTCACTGCCGAGACTGCCGCGGCGGCAAATGTGTCAAGGAACAACACTCCAGGATCCAGAGCGGAAACATGAGGAGTGTGGCTGGCCCCACCTTATCCACACTGGTCCACCCAGGCAACACCAAAGAGGCAGCGCTCACCGAGGAGGATATTACCCCAAATGTAGACCAGAGCTGTATCTGAAAAGGTATATATAACATTCAAACATAGTCTATAGCCCAACGATCATGAGTTTCCATAGTATAGTCTAAAGGTTAATGATAAGGCTAAAGTAAGTAAGTAGTGTCCTACTTCAACATAGTAGGAGCCCAGGGGAGGATACGAGGGAAGGGAGACAGGAGGAGAAGATCGGATCTGGGACCAGGTATATGGCACAATGTATCAAGGAATCGCTCCCAAATAAGCTGTTTGAAATGTCTTAAATCACATAGAGAGACTCTGCCAATGACAAAACGACAGCAGAGACCAAGTGTCAATAGGCATTTCTCAGTGTAAACATCTTCAAAAACACCAAGTTTCACAGAAAGCAGATGAAGAACAATTACAGGGTAATGGGAGCTACTACAAATATTGTACCAACAGCGAGCCAGGATTGTCCACCCATCCACTTTACTGCCGCCCGGAATACTGACACTGGCCCACAGCCAAAATGGGTTTAAAAAGGCACATAGTGACGGCGACTGACGTGGCGCCGCTCAACGTGCGGTGTCATCGCGTCAGTATGTCACCATCCAGGGGAGGGGGTAAGGGGGCAGACTCCCTAGGAGAGGTCATGACGTGGCACCGCTCTATAGTGGCGTCCTTATGTAGACACTTCCCACAACAGGGAGGCAGAAGCCAAAACCCCAGAAGCCCCACCCATGGATACGCAAACGAGGACCGAGCATCGGACCCGATTGCCTAGCAACGAAGGGGAGCATCATAGCAACAAAAGAGGAAGCTAAAGAATGGACTCATATGCCCCGTACACACGGTCGGACTTTGTTCGGACATTCCGACAACAAAATCCTAGGATTTTTTCCGACGGATGTTGGCTCAAACTTGTTTTGCCTACACACGGTCGCACAAAGTTGTCGGAATTTCCGATCGACAACCACGCGGTCACGTACACCACGTACAACGAGACTAGAAAAGGCCGGTTCAGAACCAAGCGCGGCACCCTTTGGGCTCCTTTTGCTAATCTCATGTTAGTAAAAGTTTGGTGAGAGACGATTCGCGCTTTTTCAGACTCGTGGCTTTCAGATCGTTTTCTGCCGTTCAGTTTGTGCTTGTGGGTTTGTATTTGCTCTTCAGTGCGTGCAGTCAGTTCGTATCGGAGTTTTCTGTGCGATCTTGTCCGCTCATTGCTGTTTTTCAGGTCGCTCTTCACAGGCCTTGCTGTTCTTCAGTGCGTTCTGTTACTTCGTTCTGAGCAGCCGACCGTTTTCTAGCCATGTTTCGTATGCGTACTCCTCGTATAGTTCGTGCTGTGCGGGGGCTTGGTGTTGGGGTCCTGACCTTGACACAAGTCCAGTCCATCAACAGGGCAAGGAGGAGTTCATGGACCAAGAATTGGTTGCTTCAGCGTGACCAGTTCTGTCATATGCCTTTGCTCCGTGAGATCCGTGAGAATAATCCTGGTGATTTCAGGAATTTTCTCAGGATGACTGACCCCGTATTTCACCGTTTGTTGGCTTTGCTGACCCCCTATATCAGCAGGCAGGATACCTGCATGAGGCAAGCCATCACTCCGGAGCAGAGGTTGGTCGCTACCTTGAGGTATTTGGCGACAGGGAGAAGCCTGCAGGACCTCAAGTTCTCGACAGGCATCTCCACCCAGGCTCTTCTTTGTGGACATTTACTGCTTGTGTTTGTTTTAGCTGACCCTGACAGAAATGTGTGGAGTCCAGAAAATGTCGTGATTGTGTAACCTTATACAAAGCACTGTTGGCTGTTATTTACTAAATGCAAAGACACTTTTCACTACAAGTGCACTTGCAACTGCACTGAAACTGCACTTGTAGTGCAAAGTGGATTTGCCCTTAGGAAATTACCCCCATTTTCTCATCAAACAACAACTACATCACCCCAAAAGTGTTGTAGCGTTGAGACAATAATCCACACATTCTTGATGAACAATCTTTTTAATACCAGAACAATCACATGTGCATTTACCAAAGGTTTTTCTGACAAACCGACATGTTTGTTGTATAACAATTTTTGTGGTGTCATTATCCAAAATCAAAATGTGCATTTTATAGAAAACAGGCCTGTGTAAAACCCACAAGAAAGACACAAATCTTAATCTTACAAAGTTCACATTTGGTAGAACTTGAAGGCAATATCAGACATGAGTATTTAGGAACTGTGTTTGATATTGCGTTCAGATGGGGGGAAATCACCCCTGGAAAAGCCAAATTTGGAAGATGCACACAAATTTCCCAATGTCAACATGTGCTATCTGCCATCACGGGGGATGAAGGGACGTGTTTTTGGGGAGAAAGCCCTTCCTCACCGTTACTTTATTATTGAGGAAGGGGTTGCACCCCCAAAACGCGTCCATTAATCTCCCGTGATGGCAGATAGCACATGTTGGCACACTGTGTACATCCTCCAAATTTGGCTTTGGGAAAAATCACAAAAACATTTCGCACATTGTAGCAGACAAAAGAAGAAAGTGATTTTGAGGGGCTTTAAACTCGCCCCAAAACATCAATGATGTTTTTATATTTTGGAATAACATCATTGATGTTTTGCTTGATGTTTTCCAATTGTAAATTACACCCCATGATCTCCCCGATCAGGATCTGGGCACTTTCGGATGTGAAAGGATCTTCATCCACAACCTCACGATCACCTAAAAAGAAAGGAAACCCAAAATAAATTAGGTCTAAAAAAATGCCGCCATCCATCTCTTATCTGAGCCTGTGGTCACAGACACTCACCTGTTGTGGTGACTAGTTCCACCACGTCTTCTTCCTCCTGCTCAGCTTGTGTTGGGGGGATTTCCCCTTCTTCCAGAGGGGGGGGGGGCTCTGGTCTCCTCGGATGAGGGGTGTCCTCCGAGTCTTTTCTCCCCTATGTAAAACAAAAAAGGTATACTTAGCACACAGATATTTGATGGCAGAACTAGAAAGATGAAACATTGCTTGGAAGTGGGGTACAATTGTCTATTTTAGCAGAGTTCCAAGATGTAGCTTTTTTAGTGTCCTTTGTCAAGCTGCAATACTTTATCTGTTTTGTACAAGCTTCACAGATGGAGACCCCCCTATAGTATACACTGGAGCACCTGTGTGGCCCCCCCTAATAAAAATGGTGTTCTGGGGTCCCACACTAGTGCTCCAGTGTCCAGATGTGAAAACAGCTGCTCAGTGTCCTCTCCTTACACACAATCTAGTTTGCATTTCATTCTAGTAACAAAGCCATCTCCACAACCCAATTCTTTGAAGACAAGTATAGGGCCTCAAAATGGTGGCCAAATGCATATGGGCTAAACAATGGTATTTTATAGTCCGAAAAAAAAATGTGTGATCCGAACGAATAATGTGCCCATGAACATGAAAGTTGCCATTTTAAACTGTACAACAGTTCCTAAAAGCACATGGAGCAGCACGAACGTAATAAACACAAGAACAATAGGAACACAGCACAACTACTTACTTTTTTGCAGCACTCTCCGGATCTTTCTGTACTGCTCATGTTCTCGTAATTTCAGGTCCGACCACCGCTTCCTGAGCTGATCTTTCGATCGTTGTACCCGAATTTCCGGTGCAGACTCCTGACCACTTTCGCCATGATCTTGGCCTTTCGGACATTGTGGTTGGGGTAAGGCCCATACTTTCCATCATAGTCGGCCTTCTTCAGGATGTCCACCATTTCCAACATCTCCCCAAAGGACATATTTGAGTCCTTTAATCTCCTTCTGGATCGGGACGTTTCAGGCTCCGGCCTTTCCTCCTCCTCCTCCTCCTCGTTGCTGTAATTAGCACGATCCTGCTGTCTATCCGCCATGTGCTCTTCCTCCACTGCGCCGAACAAAAAGGGGCGGGGAATAGAATAGAAAGAACGTCAGGGGCGGGCGGAGTTATACGCATGCGCAGTGTGTATAAATCGTAACGCGCGCGTCTTAGTACGATCTGTGAGCGGAGGAAGGAGCATCGGAGACGCCGATTGTGCTAACGAAGGTAGGATCTAAACTTGGGCCTATACTGCTTCGAAATTGAAGCCTATATTGTAACAAGATTAGGGGAGTTTGGCCTGACATTAGGGTTTGTCTTGTGTTGTGTCTTGCAGAGAAAATGGATGGGTTCAACGACCACAATTTCCTGCCCCTGTTTATTGACAAGTACAGAGAGCTGCCCTGTCTGTGGCAGGTCAGACACCCCCACTATAATCACAAACAGAAGAGGCAGGCAGCGCTGGAGAAACTGCTGGAGTTGGTGAAGCCGGTGGTCCCCACAGAAACCATCCCTTATTTAAAAGCAAAAATTGGTGGCCTGAGGAGCACTTATCTTAGGGAGCGCAAGAAGGTCACAGATTCCCAGAGATCCGGAGCTGCAGCAGATGACGTTTATGTCCCCAGGTTGTGGTACTACGAGAGACTGCGATTTCTGTCTGACCACACTGAAGTCAGGGAATCCCTCTCTACTCTTCCTTCCACGCTTCCTTCCACACCAGCTGAGGCTTCTGATGTCCAACCTGGGCCTTCCAGCCAGGAAGAAGTGGAGGAGCCAGGCTGGAGTCAGGTATAGCATTCTTCTACAGATTTCTGGGCAATAAAGAAATGATGTTTACTAGATGTTATTATTGATCACTAATTGCTGCTTGAAAGTGTTTTACATATCAATACACAGTAGTGGGCACCCAAAATTGGGACAAGAATGCAAAATGCTGGGCTCAGAAGGATAGTCTGTTATATTTGTTAACATTGAATTTGCAGCAGTCAGGAGGTGAAAATTGTGTGTGATTGATGAAAACAATACTAAAACTATGTCCCTTTTTCATACACAGGAAGACCTCAGCCAGGAGGAGGCTGTGGAATGTGGCAGTCAGGAGGAGGCGGGGATTAGTGGCAGCCAGGAGGAGGCGGGGCTAAGTGTCAGCCAAGAGAAGCCAGGGACAAGTCGCAGCCTGACTGAGTCTCAGGTCCCTCCCCTCCGCCTGCCATATAAAAGGGCCAGGAAGGCCACTCCCAGTCCTGTGCAGGATTCAGCGTACAGGCTGATCCAGGAGGCTTCGGCGTCCCTCAGAGCCTTCCCCAGTCCTGAAGAGGCCTTTGCCTGCATGGCTGCCACCAAATTGCAGGGCATGCAGGAGGGCCAACGCAAGATTTCTGAGGACCTGATTTATAAAGTCCTTCGTAAGGGGGAGAGTGGGGAACTGACACCCAAGACGGATGTCATTGAGATGGACCATCCTCCTCCTCCTCCTCCTCCTCCTCCTGCTGCCACAACTCCACCACCACAGCCAAAGCCTGGAAGGAAGCATGGAAGGAAGACCTGAGAGTGATTGCCCTGGGTTCAGTCTGGTCTGACAGAAGATGCAGTCTCTCGTATGACCACAGCCTGGGGACACAGATGTCATCTGCTGCTTTCCGGATCTCTGGGACTTCTGGACCAGACTGCCCTCCCTTAGATATGGACTCCTCAGGCCACCAATTTTGCTTTTAAATAATTGATGTCTGCCCTGGGAGTCCAAGGCTTCGCCCACTTCTGCAGTTTCTCCAGCGTTGCCTCCCTCTTTGTTTATAGTTGTGACCCCTTAATAAAATATTTTTAGGTAAATTCTACTCTCCTGTGTGTGTTTTCATCCAAAAAGGACAGTTTGTTGGTGAGTATTCAGGTACATTTCTAAAGTACAATGTGAAATTAACAAGGGACAACAACACCAAACAATCTCCTCCTACAGATTAAATAGAACAACATATCAATGGTGTTGTGGGAACTTGTCACAAAAAACACACAAACATTTTTGGGAGTACAAATCAAAATCACCCAAAAAAATAAAAATAAAAAGAGAAACACAAAAAAAGATTCTACATTAAAGTAAAAAAAAAAAAAAAAAAAATATGTTGTCAGATGTGAGAAATCAAAATATATTGAGGGAATCCCGATAAATAGTAACGAAAAAAGTTTGTGAGAAGTGTGTGTGAATATGAGCATCAAAACGACTTAATTCTTGTCACATTATAAAGAAGAAGAGAGTGCGCTGTATTAAACCATTTTGAACATTGCAGCGTGACGAAAGTGCTTTATCCATTACGAACGCTAAGTTTACCAGAACGAGCTGTCCCGTGTCGGAATTTCTTCTGAGCATGCGTGGCACTTTGTGCGTCGGAACAGGCCACACACGGTCGGAATTGACGTGATCGGATTTTGTTGTCGGAAAATTTTATCTCCTGCTGTCCAACTTTGTGTGTCGGAAAATTCGATGGAAAATGTCCGATGGCGCCCACACACGGTCGGAATTTCCGACAACACGCTCCGATAGGACATTGTCCATCGGAAAATCCGACCGTGTGTACTGGGCAATAGAGTGATAGTTATGAGGAAATGGCCAAAGATACAGCTCAGTTAATTAAATTGGGTGAGTCGCAGATCACCTCATATATCCCCAAGGGTGGCAATACCACAGGTGTTCAGGAAAGGGCCCTGCACCCTCCCTGTTGTGGGAAGTGTCTGCGTAAGGACGCCGCTATAGAGCGGCACCGTGTCTTGACCTCTCCTAGGGAGTCTGCCCCCTTTCCCCCTCCCCTGGACGGTGACGTACTGACACAATGACGCTGCCCGTTGAACGGCGCCGCGTCAGACGCCTTCACCCTGTGCCTTTTAAACCTATTTTGGCTGTGGGCCAGTGTCAGTGTTCCGGGCGGCGGTGAAGTGGACGGGTGGACGATCGTAGCACGCTGTTGGCACCATATTTGTAGTAGCTCCCATTACCCTGAAAGTGTTCTTCATCTGCTTTCTGTGAAACTTGGTGTTTTTGAAGATGTTTACACTGAGAAATGCCTGTTGGCACTTGGTCTCTGCTGTTGTCTTGTCATTGGCAGAGTGATGTAAGACATTTCAAGCAGCTTATTTGGGAGCGATTCCTTGATACATTGTACCATATACCCGGTCCCAGGTCCGATCTTCTCCTCCTGTCTTCCTTCCCTCCTAGACTCCCCTGGGCTCCTACTATGTTGAGGTAGGACACTATTTACTTACTTTAGCCTTATCAATAAGCTTTAGACTATACTATGGAAACTCATGATCGTTGGGCTATAGAATATGTTTGAACGTTATATATACCTTTTCAGATACAGCTCTGGTCTACATTTGTGGTACTATACTCCTCGGTAAGCACTGCCTCTTTGGTGTTGCCTGGGTGGACCAGTGTGGATAAGGTGGGGCCAGCCACACTCCTCAGGTTTCCCCTCTGGATCCTGGGGTGTTGTTACTTGACACGGTCGATGCCGCGGTCTCGGCAGTGAGATTCTAATTGTGATATGTCTGGGTATATTTCTCCTCTATGGGATTGAAATACCGCATGGTTTTATGATGTAGAGCAATTATGTAATATATTCATGTAACAGATAATTGATATACTCTTTTTTAACTCTGATTGTGCGATTCTTCTCCACCAATTGCCCCTGATGAAGGGACGCCTTGCATAAGTCCCGAAACGCGTAGGGCCATGTGGAAGACTGCACAAGCATCATGACCACTTCACACCATTGTTTTTAGTGGTTCTATTGTTATAATTTTCTACTTATATGTCTATATGCTTATTGTCATTTTGTATATTTTCTTTTTTTGTATTTAATAAAATTATTTTTTTGTAACTACTCTGTCGCCTTGAAAGTCCCATCAACCTTTCTGGGGGGTTTTTATCCCTTGAACCTAGGGATGGTGGCAACTTTTATGATCAACTTGGATGGTTTCCTTCTTTAATATTTGGAACCTTAAAAGATCTGCCGGAGTTTACAGCTCTAGATAATCAGCTAAATAATGATTTGGAGTTTAAAGATTAGGAGATCAAGAATCGTAAAAAGAAAAAAATATCAAAGGGATACAAATGACTATAGTACCAATTCAGTTTTCAAATGGCAGAATAAACTGAAGGAAGGAGAACTACCCTCAGCCAGCTCAACACCAGAATAGGAAGTAAGAATATCTTCAAATGATGCAAATGTAACCAATACACAAGACACAAGACATCCTGCACCTCAACCTAATCAACAACAGGGCAATTACCAAACACCCAGGGGACCGTGGAGACAAAGTTACCATAGAGGAGGTCACAGAGGTGGAAATCATGGTAGAGGGGTAAGACCCTATTATCCCTATAGAGAACCTGATAATTATGCAAATCACAATCAAGGATATCAGCATTATGGAAACCAAAGAAATGAAAGAAGGAGCCCAGGACCAGCTCACCAAAGACGTGAGAATCAACGTGACTATGGTCACCGAACAAGAACCCCCCCACCAACATATTATAAACAGGAACCACAGCAAAATAATTACCACCAAGCAAGAAGCCCCCTACCAACTCAAAATAGTTATGAATCTTTGAGGGATAACTGGGATGCCAACAGAATCCCGAGGCATTTTTTAGAGGCGTAGAAACAGGAATGGACCACCAAACGGACGGACAGAGACGACAGGTTAAGAAGTCCACCAGGAAGAGGGGATGCAGAGCAGGATACAAGAAACAAACAAAAAAGAGAATATTAGGAGAAGGAATCTTTAATTTAATGGAAGTATCACTTACTAAAGAGGAAACAATTGTTTTAGATAGGGGATTGAAATATGTGCCAGTAAGAAATATGACCAAAATATCTATGTGGATATCCAAAAATACATAAGAAAACTAAACATATGTGACATATATGATCAAAATATCTATGTGGATATCCAAAAATACATAAGAAAACCAAACATCAAAAGATATATGATTTCTCAACCCCTGGAGAAAAAGGTGGTTTGTAAAGAAGAAACCTTCCAACACACGTCACTGAAGAACAAATCTTTATTTAACCCACCAGTTAGTGACAATGGTCATATTAAAGTCTTTAAAAAGATGGCAGTGCAAGATTTACAGAGTATGCAATTGAAAAAAAGGGAAGCCAAGAACATAGAAATAGTTAGAGAATAGAAAAAAATCTAGTGATTACACCAGCGGATAAGGGGGGATTGGTCATACAAACGAAAGAAGCATATCAAGCCGAACTGAAAAGACAATTGGTAGATAGCGAAACATATATTCCATTGAAAAGCAATCCTACAAGGAGTTATAAAAATGAATTGGAGAATCTAGTGGACAAGGGCATTAAGAAAGGCATACTGAACAAAAAAGAAAGTAGATATTTCGTGCCTAATACCTGCAGGATCCCTATTATATACATGGTTCCCAAACTGCATAAGGACAACATGAATCCGCTCAGACGTCCCATTGTTAATGGAATCCAATCAGTTGGGACGAGGATGGGTCAATACCTGCACTACCATTTACAACCGTTAGCACAGAAAACCAAAGCATATTTGAGGGACACGAAGCAGCTCATCCAACTTTTAGAAGAAACCAAAGTAGATGGCTCTTGTATTTTAGATACAGCGGATGTCAATTCCCTATATACAATCATTGGTCACCAGGAAGCAATTAAAGCAACACAATGGGCATTGAAACACCTAAGTGAACTACCAAGGAAACAGCTTACTTTTTTTCTGGAGAGTTTGGAGTATTGTCTGTCACAATTACTTTTGGCACAATAGCACTTATTTCAAACAAATTAAGGGTATTGCCGTGGGGGCAAAGTTTGCCCCAAGCGTGGCTAATATCTTTATGGCTCAATGGGAAGAAAAAGCAATTTATCAAGATATGCCGAGGGAGCTACTCCTATAGAAACGGTATATTGATGATGTGTTCATTGTCTGGAAAGGCACTGAAACTGCATTGATCTATTATTTAAACAAGCTCAACCAGAATGACCTGAGTATATTGTTTAAATGGGAACATGATACAAAACAAATACACTTTTTGGACCTCACCATATCAGGGACAGAAGGAAAATTCAAAACAAAAACTTTTTTTTAAAATGGTAGACAGGAATGGTTACATACCTATGAAAAGCTGTCATTACGCTCTTAGCTGCTAAATGTGCCAAAAGGCCAATTTATGAGGCTGAAGACAAACTGTACTAATGATGGGGATTACAGAGAGCAGGTTGATCTAATTAGTCAGAGGTTTCTCAAAAAAGGCTACCAAGAAGATCACATTAAACAACAAATAGAAATGGTGAATGCAATAGACAGACCATCCTTAATAGAAGACAACCCAAAACAGAATGCCTTTCAAGATTCCATGCCCGTCATTCTCAATTATGGAGTACAACACAGAAAGATAAAAAAGGTGTTTAAAAACATTGGCCCATACTAACTGCTGATAAACATCTTAGGCAGGTATTACCATCTTATCCAAAGTTCACGTATAGACGAGCCCCAACATTAAGGGATAAAAATCGCTAAAAATATAGTAGACCCTCCAAAAACACCAGATTTTACATTTTTTTCAGGAAGATGTTTTTTTCCATGCAGACAATGCTATGCTTGTACTAGGACAAAGAGAAAGAACACCAAAAGGGACAAGTTTTTAGCTACCGCAACAGGAAAAGAATATCAAATAAGGGATTGCATTACATGTAGAACAGAGGGGGTAGTTTATGCCCTTCAGTGCCCTTGCCAAATTCAGTATATTGGCCGTACTAAACGATAAATGTGGAAAAGAATCCGGGAACATGTACAAAGTATTACCAATGCCTATCCCAAACATAGTATCTCTAAACATTATGCCACCCACCATAATAAAGACCTCTCCTCTCTTTTGTTTTGGGGGATAGAAAAATACCATCCCAATGGAGGGGCACCAATAAGGTTAATACTTTGAGCCAGCGTGAATCCTTCTGGATATATGAAATGCAAACTCAACACCCGTCAGGACATAATATTGAGTTTGACATTAATTGTTTTGTAAATTATTTTTCATTTCTTTCTAAACGTCATATTTCTTACTGTATCATTCCCTTCTTAGTATTAGATTATGTTTTTAAATACCATGTCATTCCCCCATCATATCTAATTAATCACTACCATTATCTTCCTAGGTGAGATAAATGGCACTTTATGAGCATTTATGACGGATGACTCTATAGTAACTCACTTAGAGTCATAGTGAAATCATTTTATGTTTTCTAGTATAATTCTTTTTTATTGCTATATATTCTTGATGTACTGTAAATCACTTATAGGTGTTTATTATTTAATATTGTCAATTTCTAGTGAGATTTCCCAGTATTTTTATGCTGTAAGTTAGATATCTGGCAAGATATCACTTCCACTACGGTTCTACCTCTGCATTATGGTAATATGTCTCAGTTTTTCGGCCATTTTATTGAAGTCCTCTGTTTACTTAGGCCGTAACCGGAAGTTATCACAAAGTGTCCACTTCCGTTTTTATTCTGGAAGCCTGTCATCATAGCGCGCCAGTCAAACACACTGTGTCTTGTTGACATGATGTATTACAACTGCGCATGAGTGGGCGTCCCGGGAACGCCACAGCTGAGTACATACATGGTAACCAATCTTTTAATTATGTGTAATATAAATTGACCCCGCCATAGCCGTTTGGCTCATTCCTCCAGATGAAGCCACGTGTGAGGTGGTGAAACTAGTCGAGGTGGAGCCTGGCGGTGGAATCTTGTCGCAACTGAGTGAGACCTTTCTGATGTATTATATATGCTTTTAAAACTTTTTAATAAATGTGAGTTGTATATTAGCTGGGGTGGAGAGGTTCATTTTTAATCCCTCAGATACTGCACTATTGGAGGCACTTTCTATTTTTTCCATGTATTTTTGAAACTACCGGCAGCTAATGTGGATTACACTGGATTTAAGTCTGAAGTAGCACAGTGGAAGGAACCCTTATCAGATGTAGATCATTGCTTGTTTCTTGAGAGTCCAACAGAGGTTACCAAGGACCAGTGAGGATTTCCTGAAGGGAGAGTAGCACAGAGTGCAAGGTGTGTTTGACCCCTAGCAGGATCTTGTAAGGAGGTGAGTGAGCATTGCATGTGGTGGCGGGAGCACTATCAATATGGAGGTTGTTTGGAGCAAAGAAACAATTCACATCTCCCCACATGTCAGCGGAAGAAATTATCACTTTATATAATATTATTGGACTTTTGTTTGAACACTTATATTGCACACTAGTTTTGATTTGTTTTTATTTTTGTGCGTTTGTATACCTATGCAGCGCTGTCTTATTTACATTTTATTTACTGTTTTTCTGTGGGAGCACATAAGTGACAGCAGCAGCAATCTCAGGTTTAAATATTTCTCTGCATAATAGTGTGCATCTATCCTACTTTCAATTTATATTACTGAGGAGGCTTTTTTGGTTGATTTTCTAATGCAGGAGAGTGCAAAATCTGGTGCAGCTTTTTGTCAAAGAATAATTGAACAAGCTGAAAGGATAAGTTCACCTTTTATAACATGTTACTTGTTATACCCATATTTAGGGTGTAAACTGTTACAATTGCACTGGCCACCACATCCCCCATCCCAACGTCCTGTTTTGACAGTGAACAGGGGACCTTCTGGAGCGCTGTATTAGTTCATTATTTTTTCCTGTCAGTGTGTATCTGCCTGCTCGTACGAAGTACGAGCAGACAGATACACTGACAGGTCTGTAGGAGTCCAACATAGCACCTGTGATCTTCTGATCATGGGTGTAGTGTTTTACAGGCTCCAAGTTAAAAGAAAATAATACATGCACATTTTTTTACCTGAAAAAAGATGTGCATTTATTATTTTTTTTTTTAAAAGGTTATACTTGAAGTTAGAAGCTGATTGGCTACCATGCACAGCTGCACCAGATTTTGCACTCTTCAGTTTTAGTAAGGCCCCTTTCACACTTGGACTTGAAGCAATACCTGTGTAATCTTGAGGTCTATGTAATCTGACCTCAAGTCGCATCAAAGTTGGACCAATGTAGTGCAGAGAATACTTTGAAGTCACTCAGATATGAATGGTACTAATTGGAAATTATGGGTTACAACGTGTCATCTTTGCAGTCCCAAGTTGCAGGACAAGTCGCACAAGTGTGAAAGAGGCCTTAGTCAACCCCTTTGTGTTGCTCAGGTCAGCTCACCCTACAAAATCAACTGACAACTTTAGCTCATATCGCTTACCCATAGCTCCTAACTGTCCCTGATTTCGAGGGACTGTCCCTGATTTGAAACAAAGTCCCTCTGTTCTTATTTCCTCTTCATCTGTCTCTAGTTGTATAAAAAATGCACTTTTTATCTTTCAAAAAGTGTTTCCCAGCGCTAAACCCTTTATCCGATTTCTAAATTGCTGCATTTGTAAATTTCAAAAGCCAGTATAAAGGACTAGTAGTGGCAAAAACACACTGGTGGGTTCACCAAATCTTTTTTTATATATAATTCTCATTTAAAGGGTGTGGCAGGGGGTGTTTCCTATGCCTACATACTTTTGATAATAGGTGTCCCTCATTGTCATCTCAAAAAGTTGGAAGGTATGGTTACCTGCCTCCAATTAGTTTTCCTGGGATACCCCAAAAGGAGCTATTCCGGAAGTACCACACCCAGGAACACAATGGGGTTGATTTACTAAAACTGAAGAGTGCAAAATCTGGTGCAGCTGTGCATGGTAGCCAATCAGCTTCTAGCTTCAATTAAAGTGAATGTAATGCCGCGTACACATTATCAGAAATTCTGCCAGCAAAAGTCCGATGTGAGCTTTTGGTCGGAAATTCCGACCATGTGTATGCTCCATCGGACTTTTGCTGGCCGAATTCCAGCCAGCAAAAGATGGAGAGCAGGTTCTCTATTTTTCCCTTGGAAAAAGTTCCTATAGGAAATTCCGTGCGTCTGTATGCAATTCGGACGCGCAAAAAAACACGCATGCTCAGAATCAAGTACGAGACGGAAGCGTTTGGTCTGCTAAAACTAGCATTCGTAATGGAGATAGCACATTCGTCACGCTGTAAATTTTTGGATCTTTTAATGCAGCGCATTCTTTTGTTCTTTATAATGCTAGAAAAATTAAGTTGTTTTGCTGCTGATATTCACACATAGTTCTGACAAACTTATTTCTTTATTATTTCTTGATCTCCTTAATAATAATTTTATTTTTTGAAGCCAGATCTCCATAATAATGTTTAGATATATTGTTTATAGTGATTTTTTTCCATTTTTTATTTAAATCAAGATCTCCTTTTTTTTTTAATATTTTAAATTTATTTTCTATTGATCTCCATATTTTTTTTTTTTGTGTATCAAGTTACCACATCAACATTATTACCTTGTATTTTTTTAACCTCAAGGAGGTCTGTGTCTCTTGTTAATTTGACATTGTATTTTTGAAATGTACCTTCCTACTCACAAACAAACTATCCTTTTTTAATAAAAACACATGGGCAAGTATTTGCTGAAAACAAAATTACCATTTATTCTGGGTCATAACAAAAGAAAGAGGGAAGGCAACGCTGGAGAAACTGCAGAAATTTGCGAAGCCTTTGGACCCCAGGGCACACATTAACTATTTGAAAAAGAAAATTGGTAGCCTGAGGAGTCCATACAATAGGGATCACAATCTGGTCCTAAACACCGAGAGATCAGGAACAGCAGCAGATCACATATATGTCCCCAGGCTGTGGTACTACAACAGCCTGCATCTTCTGTCAGACCAGACTGAACCCAGGCCATCACTCTCTTGTCTTACTTGCACGCTTTCCTGCATGCTGTGGCTTTGTTCATCGAGTTGTGGCAGGAGGTGGAGGAGGTGTAGGAGGAGGAGGAAGATGGGGAGGTGGAGGAGGAGGAGGATGGATGAACTCAGAAAGGTGTGTAAAACACTTTTTGTTCGATCATTAGTTTCTTATCAATAATAACATCTAGTTAACATCATTCATTTTAGGAATGAAACAAGAAATATGTAGACAAATACTATACCTGCCTCAAGCTGGGCTCCTCCACTTCTTCCTGGATGGAAGGCCCAGGTTGGTCCTTGGAACCCTCAGCTGGGGGGGAAGGAAGTGTGGAAAGTAATTACCTCACTTCAGTCTGGTCTTCCAGAAAAAGCATTTTGTTGTAGTACCACAGACTGAGTACATACACGTCCTCTGCTGCTGCTCCTGACCTCTGGGATGCCAGGACCTTATTACGCTTCTTCTTGTATGTGCTCCTCAAGCTACAAATTTTCCTGTCCATAAAATGACTGTCTGCGTTGGGGACCTCCGTCTTCACAAATTCCAACAGTTTCTCCAGCACTGCCTTCCTAGCTGGTCTGTTATGATATAAATTATGTTTGACTTGCTACAAACTGAGCATTTCCCTGTACCTATCGATAAACTGGCTCATAAACTCAGGCTTTTTGAATGGTTTCATTATTTCTGCAAGACAAAAAAACAAGAGAAAAACCCAAATTTCAGGCTAAACTCTCACAATCTTATCACATTATAGGCCTCAATCTAGAAGCAGTATAGGCCACTAATGCCCCAAGTTAAAATGTTACCTTCATTCTCACGATCGGCACTTCCTCCACTTACAGATCGTATGTCCAACGCACGCGCGTTATGCTTTATATACACTGCGCATGCGTGAAACTCCGCCCGCGTCACCCGCCCCTGACGTTCTTTCTAGAATATTCCCCGCCCCTTCTCTTTCAGCGCAGCGGGAGAGGACATGGCGGAGACACAGCAGGTGTATAATTCCAGTAACGACGAGGAAAGCCCAAACCCAGAAACATCACGATCCCGGAGGAGATATAAGGCCTCAAATATGTCCTTTGTAGAGATGGTGGAGATGGTGGACATCTTGAAGAGGGACGACTATGACGGGAAGTATGGACCTTACCTAAACCTAAATGTGAGAAAGGCCAAGATTATGTCTAAAGTTGTGAAAAGTCTGCACAGGAATTTTGGGGTAGGACGATTCAAGGAGCAATTGAGGAAACGCTGGTCAGACCTGAAATTGAGAGCAGAATCAGTACAGAAGGATCAAGAAACTGCTTCTAAAAAGTAAGTATTTGTCCTATGTTCCTATTTTTATTATTATTACTTGCATGCTGCTCCATGTGCTTTTCTTTACTGTTGTACAGTTTTAAATAGCAACTTTCAGTCTCGTGGGCACAGTAATCAGTCGTAGTAAACATAATTCGTTCACCCACTAATAATACGATGTTTTTTGCAGATACAGGGTTAACTAAATTTGGTCATGCCTATTTGTATTAAAAGAAGTTTAGTACATTGTTGTCTAGATGTGTTTGTAACCAGAATGAAATGCAAACTTGATTTAGTGTAATGTAAGGAGAGGACACTCAGCAGCTGTATGCACATCTGGACTCAGGAGCACTAGTGTGGGACACCAGAACAAACTTTTTAGGGTGTCCCACACAGGTGCGCCAGGGCATACTAGGGGTGTCTCCATGTGTGAATATTGTCCAAAAAAGGTAAGTATTCCAGCTTTGGTAAGGGAAAAAATCATGTATTCAGCTTGGAACTCTGCCAAAACAGACAATTGTGCCACACTCCCAAGCAATGTTTCATATTCCTATTTCTGGCCTCAAATATCTGTGTGCTAAGCATACCTTTTGTTTAATTCTCACAGGGGAGAAAAGACTTGGGATATCTGAGGACACCAGGAACCCCCCACCTCCTAAAGAAGGGGAACTCAGCACACCACAACCTGAGGATGTGGAGGAAGGAGAGGTGGATGACGTGGTTGAAATAGTGACCACAACAGGTGAGTGTCTGAGACCACAGCTGGTGTGTTTTTTGATTTTAGGTGATGTGCATGTTGTGGAAAAACAATCTCCTCATTTCACCAGTGCAAGTGCACAAATGCTAATCCAGGACATAATGGTGTGTAGTCGGGATTTAGACATCATAAAGCAAAAAACCAATGATGTTGAACAAAAAATGAAGAACATGTTTGATGTATTAGGGAGAATCTAAATAACAACAAAATGGCACTATTTTAGAATTTTTTTGAGAAATTTCCTAAAGTTTTAAAACATTTTAAAAGCCAAATTTTGAAGATGCACACAGTGTGTCAACATGTGCTATCTGCCATCATGGGATATTAATGTACGCGTTTTGTGGGTGCAACCCCTTCCTCACAACTCTAGTAGGTGAGAGGAAGGGGTTGCACCCCAAAACACGTCCTTTGATCCCCCATGATGGGAGCTAGCACATGTTGACATTAGGCATGGGATCAGGAGGGAAATCCCCATTTTGAATCCCAATTTTTGTGCATCTTCAAAATTTGGCTTTTACAGGGGTGACATCACCCCATCTGATGACAGCAAGATCAACACAGTTTTGACATACTCATGTCTGATATTGCCTTTTTGTACGTTGAACTTTAGCTCCAGAGTTGTGTATGTTATGGTTTGAAACATGCCTGTAAAGAAAAATATAAAACTAAAAATGTCAAACTTAATTAAACAAAGATGTATTTTTGGTGGAAAAATGTTTTACAACGCACATGTGAATGTGCACGGAGTAAAAGTTTTTATATTAAACAATGTGTGGCTTCTTCTTTCAATGCTCAATACCAGTTTTTGTATTAAGTTGGTGTTTACAGTGACAATGGGGGTTATTTAATAAAGCAAAATCCACTTGGCACTACAAGTGCACTAGGAGAACCTAGGAGACAAATAAAAGAAACACAAGCAGTAAATCAAATTCAAGATGATTTCAGATCAAAATAATTTTTAATCTTAGAAAAGAATCAAAAGTTTGCTGGCATAGCAATGGCCCCCCTACCCATAAAATAGTCCATATACTTTTGTTGCACATCACTGGCGCTTTGGGGGGCAAGCCAGAACGGCCAGCTTCCAGGGCCGTCATTGTCCTGAATTGCGGCCTCAGGCCCAACTGAGGCCACATAATTTGGAGCATTTCTCCTTAAATAATTATGTAGAATACAGCATGCTAGCACTGTGATTCAGTTTATACTCCGCCATGTTGATTGCCATAAGGAATAGGCGGAACCGGCTGTCCATTATATCAAACGCATTCTCCACCACTCTTCTGGCCTTGGCCGGCTGGTAATTAAAAACCCTCTTCTCCGTGGTGAGGGTCCTCTGGTGGAATGGCCTCATCAGATGATCACCCAGACCAAATGCTTCATCTGCGACAAACACAAATGGGAGTCCTTCCATGTTCTCTTCAGCAGGTGGGAATCCCAAGCCACCACTCTGGAGACGTCGGTAGAACTCGGTCTGGGCAAAGACTCCACCATCCGGCCATTCTTCCCCACGTCCACATATAAAAACTTATATGTTGCCGACACCACCACCATCAACACGATACTATGAAACCCCTTATAGTTAAAATAGTATGACCCTGAGTGGGGTGGTGGGACGATGTGGACATGTTTCCCATCGATTGGCAAACTGGGAGGCCACAGTCTGCCATTCCTGTGGCGTTGAAGGAAACTGTGGAGTCAAACCAGAAAAAATTAGTACTTTTGCAGTATTTAAAGACAAAAAGGTACACTTATCAGATTCCTCACCCCTTCTGATGGCCCATTGTAAAAATTTTAGGGGGGTTTCTAGATGAGTTTGGGACCCCAAAAAAAGGATTATGACACTCTGCCTGAATTTAAGGACAACAATAACATTTGTACACATTTTAGGGGGTGTTTAGGGTAAAGCACTACTATGGAGCTGACAAAATACATTGTTAAGAGACTGGGCTAGGTGGGTATGGGCATGCTGGGGAGGTTAGTGAAGGCAAATATGCATGAAGGACAAAAAAGGAGCATTAAAAGCTTCCAGCATGCATGAGGACAAAGAGAACATTCACAGCATACTACAATCATGGTAATTAGGGAATGATGAAAGAAATACAATACATTAACATTAAATACATAGAATGTGATGTTAAAGGAGAAAACTTACCTTAATATAGTCCTTCTGCAGGACCTGTATAATGGCAGAACAGGTCTCTGGAATAATGATCCCCAGAGCCTGGGGGGAGATGCCTGTTGAGAACTTGAGGTCCTGCAGACTTCTCCCTGTCGCCAAGTACCACAACATGGTGACTAGCTTCTATCCAGGAGTGATGGCTTGCTGCATGCAGGTGTCCTGCCTGCTAACATAAGGGGACAGCAAAGCCAACAGACGGTGAAAAACGGGGTCCGTCATCCGGGGAAAATTCCTGAAATCATCAGGATTATTCTCTGCAACAAAGGCATATGACAGAATTGGTCACACTGAAGCAACCAATTCTTGGTCCATGAACTCCTCCCCGCCCTGTTCATGGACTGGGCTTGGGTCAAAGTAAGAAACCCAACACCAAGCACCCGCACAGCACAAACACTACGGCGAGTACGTAACCGCAACATGGCTTAAAAACGGTCGACTGGTCAGAACGAACTAACAGGAAGCACTGAAAAACAGAAAGGCCTGAGAAGAGCCAGCTGAAAATCAGAAACGAGCGGACAAGAACGCACTGAAAAACAAATATGTACTATAATAATATACACTGAAACCCAGATGCGAACTGACTACACACACTGAAGAACAGATACGAACCCACAAGCACAAACTGAAGAGCAGTAATGATCTGAAAAGCAGGAGTCTGAAAAGCGCGAATCATCTCTCACCAAACTTCTATTAACATGAGATAAACACGAGATTAGCAGAAGGAGCCCAAAGGGCTCGTATGGAACTTCCCTTTTCTAGTGCCATCGTACGTGTTGTATGCCACCGCATTCAAAAGTTCAGAGAACTTTTGTGTGACTGTGTGTATGCAAGCCAAGCTTGAGCGGAATTCCGTCGGAAAAACCATCCAAGGTTTTCCCGATGAAAATTCCGATCGTGTGTACGCGGCATAAGGGTTTTTGTTTTTTATAACAATCATGTCATACTTACCTCCACTGTGCAGCTCATTTTGCACAGAGTGACCCCAAACCTCGTCTTCTGGGGTCCCTCGGCAGCTCTCATGGCTCCTCCCCACATCAGATAACCCCATAGGAGAAGCACTCCCCTGAGGGGGTTACCTTGCTGGCGCGCTCCTGAGTCCAGCATTTGGCGTCCATAGCCGCCAAATGTATGACTCGGCCCCGCCCTCCAGCGCTTGCATCATTGGATTTGATTTACAGCAGCGGGAGCCAATGACTGCCCTTCTATCAATCTATCCAATCAAGAGCCAAGAACCCCGGGCAGAGAGACAGCACGTCCCCACCGTTCCAGGGATCAGGTAAGTAAAATGGGGGGGCTGGGGGGCTGGTGACTGCCAGGTGTTTTTTCACCTTAATGCATTTGCATTTGCAATCCCTTTAAGCTTTGCCAAAAAATCTGGAAGCTGATTGGTTTCTATGCAGAGCTGCTCCAGAGTTGTACTCTCCAGTTTTAGTAAATCAACCCCAATAACCTTCTAATCGCAAGGAAATCCATGCTTTCTTCAAATAAATGAACTCCTTCTGTTAAGCCCCTTTACATGCTTATTTATGTATTTTCTATAAATATATGCATAGCAAGATAGTCAAGCTTTAAAAACCTGGTGAAATTAAAGCTAAACTTTCCATTTGTTAAACAGTAGAAGCTACAGCAACAGCAGCGCCTTAAAGGTTCGTTAAAACTCACTGGTGCTCTGTCTGTATCATGCATACTTCACATCATATGAAAAAATATACATAGGAAAGTATATTGATCTTGCTTCTGTATCCGTTTTTTTTAGTCAGAAACAGATATGGTCTGTATAATTTTTACCTTATTGTTTACTTTTAGGGCTTTGCTTTGTGACTCTTATCTATGGCCACCTGAATACAAATTTCAGCAAAGCCCTAAAAAAGTTACAGCAACAAATCTAATTTTATTAGTTCTGGTAGCAGTGACAAAGAAATAGAGATGATTAAGCTTTGTATACAGTTATAATAATGCATAACTTACCCCATCCATAAATCTTTCTTTATCTGTATGCTCTTATCAAAACAGTTTATTACATTTTGCTGCTTTAGTTTTGCTTAAAGCATGTGTTATTTATATATACTGTATATTGGGGTATTAAATTAAAAATCACAGAGGTTCAGTCAGTAAAATATTCTTCCAGCAGAGGTCCAAATTTCATGTTTATGTGATAATTCAGATCCTTCACATCACAGCCCCCCACTTTTTATAGGCTAGGTTCACATCTCTGTGGCTGCGGAACATGTGCAGAATTGCATGTGTTCCTGGCTTGCAGAGAAACATGCTGCACTTTAACAGATGTGCAGGAGTGTCAATTAAGTCTAACCACAGTGTTCTGCAGTACCATACGTCTTGGTGTGGCGTGATTTAAAAAAAAGGTCAAGAATTATTTTCCTGCCTTTCTCGTGGGTAGGGCAGCCAATTAAAATGAATGGGCTGCCCCATCCTCAACATGCGCCTGCAAATGCACATGCACAGATCTGATCCGAGCCTCATATCTCAAACCTGTTCTTACATCAGTGTCCACAGTCCCCTCTTCACATCAAAGGCCCTCCCTTTACATCACAATTCCAGCTCCTTCACAGTAAATCCCCTATTCACATTACTGCCCTCAGCATCCTCAATTACTGTCCTCAGCTCCCCCCTCACATTACAGTCCTCAGCCCCCCCCCCATTACTGTCCTCAGCCCCTCACATTGCTGTACTCAGCCCCTCACATTGCTGTCCTCAGCCCCTGCTCACATTAGTGTCCACAGAACCCCCATTACTGTGCACAGCCCCCCCCCTCCGTTCTTAGTACCCCTCACATTACTGTCCTCCCCCCCATTACTGTTCTAAGCCCCCTTTACATTACTGTCCTCCTCCCCCCATTACTGTCCACAGTTGCCTCCCCCACACTGTTCCCAGTACCCCTCACATTACTGTCCTCAGACCCCCATTACTGTTCTAAGCCCCCCCCTCACATTACTGTGTCACAAAAATAATTGCCCAGTTGAAATTCAATGGGACCACAGTGCTCCACAAAAGCCTCATAATGGTTAGCCAAAAACAAAATGGTAAAACAAGTTGAATAATGTGTGATGTCAAAATAGAAGTATACCAAAGAAGCTGAGCCCACAAGTACTCCAGATAAAGGGTCTGGTAAAAACTGACGTATATGTGAAATCTAAATGAAGATCAATCTGATGATATAATGCCAAACTGGATTACCATAAACACCATACAAGGGCTGCAGGACTGTCCCCTATTTATGCAACCATAGCTACTTTATGGTGGCCACTGAAAATATTGACACTTTGGGCCCAATTTAGACATTTTCACTTAGGGGTGTACTCACTTTTGTTGCCAATGGTTTAGACATTAATGGCTGTGTGTTGAGTTATTTTGAGGGGACAGCAAATTTACACTGATATTCAAGCTGTACACTCACTACTTTACATTGTAGCAAAGTGTCATTTCTTCAGTGTTGTCACATGAAAAGATATAATAAAATATTTACAAAAATGTGAGGGGTGTACTCACTTTTGTGTGATACTGTATATGGACACTTACCTGTCCATGGAGCCCGCAATGTCAGCACCCCAACAGATCTTCACAGCCGGGTCTTTCAGCTTCACAGCTGGGTCTCTACTGTGCATGCGCGCAGCATTTTCTAATTGGCCCAAAGACGAAGGAAGGAGGAGGGGGGCCAAGCTTCGCTGCAGCACTGTCTCCATAAGTGGAGAAGGGAACCTGTCAAAAACAGGTCCCTGTTTCTCCCTCACCCTGAAAGGTGCCAAATGGGGCACCGGAGGGGGGAGGAGACAAATAAGAGGAAGCTACACTTTTGGGTGGAACTCCGTTTTAAGCTTTGTATACACAATGAGATTATCAGACAAATGATCATCCTTTTTTTTGTACGCTAGTCTCCATATCGAAAATGAAGAGGTTATTAAAGTTACAAAAATTCTCGTAGGACAGAATAAAAATTAAGAAGTGATGTAGTGTTTTGTATTATATTTTTGAATGAAACTGTACTGATTAAACAAAAATCGTACGATCTGGTATGGTACGAGAACATTTTTTGTTTGTCCCTTTGGATAATTTTGGACAAAAGCTGTGTAATAACGATCAGATTATCGTATGACAGCTTCGAAAGCGGTATTTTTCGTACAATTTTCTGATCATGTGTACTAGGCTTTAGAATAATAAAGGGAACGCCACAACTTTTTTAGGGAAAGTACACATTTTATCTAGTCATGACCATATTTGGTCAATGATATCATCCAGGAAACCCGGCTGGTTTGTTTACAAACAAGAGGCCGGAATATGATTGTCATTTAAAAACAAAGGAATAAAAGAAAGATCTGGTGTCACCACTGGTTGTCAGTTAGTTGTAGAGCAGTGGGACTATATTGTTAGGCAGCGGATCATGAATTACACTAGATTTACAGTACATCACTGGAAGATGTAGTTGACAATGGATTTATATCAGGGAACATTTTCTAACCTTATGCAAAGCTTGAAGGCATCCCCCAAGCATAATACTTAACCACTTTCTGACTGCAGTTCTTATATACTGTATACAGCCTGTCAGCAGGTGGTTACACTTGCTTGGTGTCATTCTTAACAGCCAGCAATTGGCTCTTTAATAAAGTTATCTGGAAGGCTCTACAGGTGCCTAATTATTTTTAAGCCATATAAGCCGTTAATCAAGTAGGATCTGTGCTTGATTAGCTGCTTTCTTTATCAAACTGTTTTTATTAGGTTTTAGGTACCATACGCAATATTCTGGTATCAGCGGGTACACTTGAAAGGATATTAGCATTATAACACAAAGATAATGTTAGGAGTAACATAGATTAGCACAGCAGTTGATACAACAGTCCTTCAAATTCTGCGTATTGCAATGTAATCAATAACACTTGCGTATTAAGAAGGTATCAGTCAAAGTACTAGATGTTATACAGTTTACTTTTTTGCTCCATGTAGACCAGGGTTCCCATAAGGAGTCAAAGCTATTTGCCCGCCCACTCCATGCCGCCAAAGTACATTCATATGACTGGTGGAGTTTCGTAAGAGCCACTACTTGTGATGGTATATTTGCGTATCTAACTGTCCAGTTTTTGGCAATCGTGAACCTGGCCGCAATGAGTATATGTGTTACTACCGTGTGTAAAGGGTTGGGCACGTTATCAATACCTAGATTCAGGACTGCCGAATGTGGAGTAGGTACAATTATTAATCCTGTTATTTCAGACATTATTTGGAATGTTTTGTTCCAGAAGCTTACAATGCATTTACAAGACCAAAACACATGGATGAGGTTCTCTGTCTGACCACAACCTCTCCAGCAGAAGACATCTGGGCCAGATGTAAAGGTGTAAAATACCATTGGAGGATGATTTTTTGGGTCAACTCCAGTGTGGCTTTATAGACTGCTTTTAAGGCATTGCTCCACTGTGAGGTGGAGAAAACGAAGGCTAAGTCTACCTCCCATTGTCAGAAGGGTTTGTAAGATGTATAGAAGACCATTTTTTCCTGTAGTATATTGTAAATAAGGAATATTCCCTTATGCTTGGTGGGAGTTGAGAGATATAATTTCAATAACTGTTTAGGCAGTTTTATTGCAAGAGGTGGGTGTCAGTACTAGGATCCTTTTAAGACCCAGCAGAACTCTCCTGACACAGCCTTTACCTGGGAAACAACAGTGATTGGCCAGCTAACCTTTAAATCACCTGTATCACCACACAATCGGTGCTCGTGTCACAGTTGTTACCTTTGGGTGCTACTGCTAGAACCAGCTGATATCTGCTCTGTATATTTTGTGTATGACCCGGCTAGCTTTGACCCTGCTTGCTCGCTTCTGATTCGGTACCATTTGGACTCTGATGTACCTATGTATGACCCAGCTTGCCTAGACTACACTTGACTGATTCTGCTGTAGTACCTTCATCTGCAGCGGTGAACTACAAGTCCCAGCTGACCTGCTCTGTTTAGATCTGCTCATGGTATGTGCTCTTGTTCCTTGAACTCTTTGCATAATCAGCACACCTGAACTGTTATCTGTTATCTTCTCCTAGCCTGACAGTGGAGAGTGGTTCAGGAAATGTTGTATCCTACAACATGTTTACTAATCAGTAGTCATCAGCCCAAATCTCAGCCCCAGTATCTCCAGATTGTGGGGTCCACCTTTGCTTGATATATTATCAAGTACCTGCATACTTTTAGTCATCCAAGGAAGTGGTATAATACTGTATGTGGTATAAGATAATGCAAGGTATCAATGGGGAAATGTACTGAAGTGTCAAAGAGCTCTGGATAGGTGATAGCATGGAGAGCTCTCCAAGCTAGTAAGGAAGCCTTAATTGGTGGAGAGAAGTCTTTCAGAGGAATGGGTTTCCATAAGTCTGCTATCAGTACAGTGCGGAGGTCAGGGGCTTGAGTTAGGATTCATTAATTTGCTATCCATGGAAGGGGGTCTAAGGGATTAAACCAGTATATAATCTGGTCCAAACGGGATCCTAGGCCCATGTCACCAGCTCCTCTATGTTTGAGATGGAGAGAGTGAGAGCATCTGGCCTTTTACCTTGCCATCTAACATTTTGAGCATAAAGTTTAATGTTACTAGCTGTTTAGCAGAGAATAACACTGCTAGCGTTCTAATGAGGTACAGGATCTGAGGAAGGAGGAGCATCTTAAAGGATGCCAGGCATTCTGACCAGCATAGTTCACATTTATATAGGTGGGTTAATTCTTGGGTCAATTTTTTTTACAGGGTGCCCAAGTTCCTAGTCTTTAATTGGGATGTGCTTAGGGTGAGTTTGATGCCTAAATATAGGACCCTTTGAGAGCACCAAGTATGCGGGAAGGAATCCTGCAGGGATTGTCTATGTACCTTAGGGCTGCCCAAGCCTAAAATCAGAGATTTAGAGCAGTTCCCCTTATAGTAGGATATATCACTGAACTGTGATAGAAGTTTGTGGGCATGAAGCAGGGAAATAGCTGTATGTGTGAGCAGTAAAATGTTGCAATCAAGGAATACATTAATTGTGTTGGTAGACTGGTCTATACTAAAGCCTTTAAACTGGGGGTGGGAGCATGCAGCTTCAGCTAAGGGATTAATTAAGAGATTAAATATAGAGGGAAGAAGGGGGGATCCTTGGTGGGTGCCATAACTAATGTCAAAGGCTTTGGACAGGAGGTTGGACTTATAAACCTGAGCTGAAGGGCATGAGTAAAGGGCCATGATGGGTGAATAGATAGACCCTTGAAAACCAAACTTCGTCATCACTTTCAGCATATACCCCCAGTGTATTCTGTTGAATGCCTTCTCCGTGTCCAAAGAGAGGAACAGAGAAGGCGTTTGACTGGACTCGGCATGGTGCAGGGAGTAAATAATCCTCCTAGTGGTATTGGAAACCTGCCTTCCTTTAATAAACCCTGTTTGGTCAGGTTTTATCAACTCTGGCAGAATATCAAACAGACGCCCCGCCAAAAGTTTTGCAATATACAAAATGGGGCACACACCCACCCGATGGTCATACAATCAAAGAATTATATACTGTACTTTCATGGTAATTTGTATTAGTAAATACAGGAGACATGATAAATGAAAACTGTTTATTATGCACTTTAGTGTACATATGTAATATTATAATGCTGTGAATCACCAAAGTTTCTACCTTTTGTATGTGTATGTTGACACAAAAGTTTAATAAAAACATCTTTTTAAAAAAAAAGAACACAACAAAAAAGGATCAGGCGCCAATGAGAGCAAAGATCAGCACAGGGGATGTGCCCTTAAGAAAAAAGTCCATAGCTGCCTAAGATGACTCCTGGGAGGGGTAGCAAAAAAATAAACCACAAACAAAATCCCCCTGAAGCACTTGGGACTGTATACCTTATATACTGTGCCACAACTGGGTCAGAAATACAATGTCTCAGTCAGTAGAAACACCTCAGTTAGCCATACCGAAATCCATATGTTTATTCAATGAATCTCTTTGCATAAAATAAGTTAAAAGCAATGGGAAGAAAATTCTATGTGAAATAACTCTGTACATATAGCTGGATGGTTGTCCACCATAGATCCTACCCAAAGAGGCGCCTTGAGGCGATTCAGTTTGCAATTGCAGCGCTTTACAAATCATTCATTCATTCATTCATTCAAAGAGATGTCTTTAACCTAGATGCCTGAGTGTCCAGGCTGAGATATCGGGGAAGTTTTTACAGCAGTGTCAAAAGTAATAAAAAAAGTAAAAAAAACTCAGAGACAGTTTTTGACATTTCCTTTATTAAAAAAAAAAAAAACAGTGTCCCCTGATGTAAATCTATTGACAATCACACCGCCCGCCTCACCCGAAAAATAAAAAGACGCTCCCGCCATCCATGAAGGCGGACAACCTACTGCTTTCACTGCCATCTGACAGCCCCCCCTCTGTTGTGGCATCACTGACCGGTGCATGCTGGGTCAGTGATGTCACAAAGGGGAGGTGTCACCAGGTGACATCACCAGATGGCCCCACACTTTCCTATAAAATAACTGTCAAACAGCAGAGGAGGCAGTATGTGGTCGGCCTTCATGGAAGGTGGGAAATGCTCGGGTGCGGCGGACGAGTGATTGACAATGGATATACATTTTTATAAAGGAATTGTTAAAAACTTTCTCTGTGTTTTTTTTACTTTTTGATTGTTTTGTGGTAAATGGATAGGGTACTATGTACCCCACACTCATTCACATAGGGGGGCTTCCTGATTCTGATAAGCCCCTTGCTCGCATACCCCAACAACCACCGGCTAGGGGGGAAGAGACCCTTGTCCCCATCAACATGGGTGGGGGGGAGAGCCCCCCTGCCCTAAAGCACCCACCCCTCCATGTAGAGGGCATGTGGCCTGGTATGATTCAGGAGGTGGCCACTCACTCGCCCCCCCCCTTTCCTGACCTGCCAGGCTACATGCTCGGATAAGGGTCTGGTATGGACTGGGGTCTGTTTTTTTTCTTTCTTTTTTTCAATAGCCGGGTGGCGGCAATTGCCACCGTGAGTCAATTTGAATGTGATTTCACTTGTTTTTTTGTTCTTTAGAAATGTCATTTTTGCTGCAGCATACTCTATGCATGCTTCAGATGTGCCACTTTACAGACAGACTTAGGGGACCCCCTTGGCACTATATTTAAAGGAATTTTTCATTTTTTTTGCTGCACTTTAGGCATCATTAAAATCACTGCATTCATACATGTCCCCCGGGCAGTAACCCGGACCCCCATACCCCTTTTATGGCCAATTACTTGCATATAAGCCTTTAATATTGGCACTTTTGATTATTCCTGTTTGGCTCCCATAGACTTCAATAGGGTTCATCGTAAGGGTTAGAACTTCTCCCCTGTTCAGGTGTTCCGCCGCAAACTGAACAGGGAGGTGTTCAGCCCATCTCTATGCAACACACTTCAACAGATACTGCACATAATGGGCCAACTGTGCCTGTGGAACCAATTCAGGGATTCCTCTGACTTTAATGTTGTTGTGGTGGGATCTGTCCTGCAGATCTGCTACCTTTACTTTGAGCCAGGCCAGTTCATCCTTGTGCATTTCATGTGCATCTACTAAGGGGAATAAAAAAGATGCAAATTTCCTCCATTCTTTCCCCAATCTGCCCGACACACTCTCCTACCGCTTGGAGATCACCCTTAAAACTTTGTAGGCAGACAAAGTGACATGAGCATGTCCTTCAGAGTGAAATCTGAGACTATCTGGCCTGTGGTGGGGAAAGAGGCAATGGGGTCAGGGCTTTCCAGAGGAGAGTGGAAGTCAGCTTGTGGAGTGCCTGCCTCCATGTTGTTTAACAGAGCTGGATCTCTATCCACTTCCATGCAGGGCCTGGACTTGGCCAGGCTACAGGTAGACAGTGTGAAGGAGCCTGAACCGGAGGATTCCCCTGGATAGTATATCATGGGTTCCCTATTCCTCTGGATGGTGGCTGCAGGAATTTCTATGTTGTGGTTGGCTGTCTGTGAATGGCGGCGGTTGCCGCTATTTAGACGTACCCTAGGAGGTAGCGGTGGGAAGAATCAATCCACCTTTCATTGATGGGAGTCATCTCTTTGCTGCCAGGTGATTCTGCAGGGTCTAGACACTGTAAGGACAGTGGTCTCAGGAGCCGTGGTCGGACCTTTGCATGTTAAACTGCCCAGCCATGGAGCAGAGCTCACTCAGAGAGTGGCCATGACTGAGCATGGTCACCACGTCCCCCTTGATTAGCTGCTTTTGAGGGCCGTAGAAGCATTTGGGGTCTAATAAACTACTGATGCCCTGATAAAGAGTACCTGTCACCTCACACAGGCTGCTTTTTAGCAACTCAAATGAAAAAACAAATGTGTATAAGAAAAAATTATGCACCAGCCTGAAGGAAGACAAATCTGCATGCACTACTAAAAGAAAATAACAGCATAAGAAAAAACCTCAAACTCATATATTAAAAAAACAATGAATTATGGCAAAAAAAATTATCAAAGGTGCTGACACAACCAAGCGTATATGTGTATTATTCAAATAAAGACATCACAAATGAAATAAATAAATGTGGTAACAAATCATGGCAAAAAATATGTAAATTAAAGTACTGACATAATCAAAAGTGTATGTGTATCATTCAAATAAAGACATTGCAAATATAATAGGTATCATGTGATAATAAATCATGAAAAAAAAGTGAAAAACCTTGAATGATCAATAATTCCACTTTTCAATTTTGATTAGATGTGCTCCGCCCAGAAGAAAACCTCCACTGACCCTTAAAGGGTAAATACTCACCTCAACTAATTGATTCCCACAACAAAGGTCAAACTCACATATTAGTCCGGCACCAGGACCCAGAAGGAACTGTGACCAAAAGCCAGGAGTTGCCATCTTCACTAGATCAGCCTGTGTCTTATATATCTTAGAGTAATGACTCTGTGGAGCCACAAAGCCCAGGTGCCTTACTGCATCAGATAGTTATACATGCAGAAGAAGTGTTTACCTTTCAAACTCAAAATAGAGAAAACAGACCATAGTGCTTACTGTAATAAAACCACTTTTTTAACCTCTTGCCGACCAGCCGCTGCAGTTATACTGCGGCAAGTTGGCTCAGTTAAGCAAATCGCCGTAGGTGTACTTAAGTTCGTGCACGAGATTCTGTGGGTTGATTGGTCAGTGGGGGAGACAATCAACGGGTCCAGTGGACTTGATGTCCGCCGGCCACCCGCAATCATCCCCCACAGAGACAGAACGGGGATCTGCTAAAGTAAACAAGGCAGATCTCCATTCTGGCAGGGATAACACAGGATCTTTTCAGATCTGTATGTTGTCCCAGGCAGCCCATCCCCCATACAGTTAGAAACACACTGAGGGAGCACATTTAACTCTTTGATCGCCCCTGATGTTAACCCTTCCCTGTGGGTTCTTTAGTACAATGTCAGTGCATATTTTTATCATTGATCACTGTAATAATGTCACTTGTTCCCATAAAAGTGTCAAAAATGTCATCTAGGTGTCTGATATGTTGCAGTCCCGCTAAAAATCACTCATCACTGCCATTACTAGAAAAAAATAATAAAAATGCCATAAATCTATCCCCTATTTTGTAGACGCTATAACTTTTGGGTATGTTTAATAGCAGAAAGTAAAAAATATTGTTTTTTTTTTAAATTGACAGCCTTTTTTTGTTTATAGCAAAGACAATAAAAACCGCAGAGGTGATCAAATACCACCAAAAGAAAGCTCTATTTCTGGCAAAAAAAGAACATGCATTTTTTTGGATACAGTGTCGCACGACCACGCAAATGTCAGTTAAAATAATGCAGTGCCGTATCGCAAAAAATGGCCTGGTCAGGAAGGGGGTAAATCCTCCCGGGCCGAAGTGGTTAAAAAGTTAAATTGGCTCTCACATATGTATGGAAAATAACAGCTCTCCTTTCGGTCATAGATAATGCTTTCCAGGAGGAGAAAGCCAAGAACTGCAATAGAAAGCTCAGGTAAAGTCCCTTTGAAGTTTTAGCGCAGTGTAAAAAAAAAAAAAATTAAAAGCACATCTGCCCCTCCCCCGCCCCCCGCATACACACAAATGCAAATGCAGGCGCTGGTTTTTAGTGAACCAAACCTTGCTCGGTTCGCTTGGTTTACTCTAAAAATGAGGAGGATGGGGATGGCAATATGGCAGACTGTGTGTCGGTGCCAAAAATTGGAGAGGGGGAATAGAGGGAAGCAGCTGAACTGTAGCAAGGGAAGATTTTGTTCACATACTGGGGCAGCTTGCAGAGGACTGGTGGGGGCAGCCATTCTATTTCACCAGATGGCATTGCCTCAGAGAAACAGGCCACTGTTATCCCTGGGACATTTCACAGAGTTATGCAATCAAACCTTTTATCACACATGTGTGGTTGATGTGGTGTGGTCTGAAGTCTCTTGTTGCAACATACTATACCACATAATAATACAAAAGCAGTACAGTGCTAATTAGAATTAAAAGTTAATATGCAGAGGTAAAAGCACCAAGATAAAGTGTCCATAATCGTGCACATAACATCCATGCAGGTGAATCCGTGAGAGATCTCCACCACTTGAATCGCTGGCAGCTCACCTCCAAACGTGGACAAAGGGATATCAATGTTGATGAACACACTGGGCGATGCCGACAAGAATAGATCCCTCTCACAGTACTCAATTGGTTTCCAATCAGGAGGCACAAGATTCTGATACCACAAGTTTAGCATGTAAAAGAAATATACACAGTGCTCTTTGCCAGATGGATATTTATTTGACAAACTTGTTTCCCTTTGACAGGAGCGCGCGCTTGCGCAGTAGCACATGCCTGTGCACCTGCTCAGTGCGGGTGAACAGACCCGGTGACGTCAGGAACTGCCTATTTTGCCGTCTCCTGAGGGAGTCTATTTCACATTTTCACAGTTCTTAAGCTCCATAAACACAGGCCATTTGGCCGTCTTCTGTAGAAGGGGTATGACTGAAAAAGGTCTGCCGACCTGTTCCCAATCAGTGCTCTCAGTCAATGACTGAGAGCGCTGACCGGCAATAAAACAGCAGGGGAGATCGCTGTACTAACATCGCATGGTTAGTACAGCGGCTTCGACCTGAATTTTAAGTTTTATTTAGTTCAGCCTGCTGGGTTGAACAAAAAAACCTAGCAGTGTGTACAAGGCTTACTCTGAAGAAGGCTTTCCATATTTGGAGATTAAATCTCTTTTACTCAAGTAATGACCCCTTGTCCTCTGTGATGACCTTAAAGTGAATAACTAAACACTAAGTTCACTATATGGACCACTTATGTATTTATACATGTTGATCATATCCCCTTTAATCCCCTCTTCTTCAGAGAATACATTCAGTTCCTCTAATTGTTCCTCATAGCTGAGCTCCTCCATGCCTCTTATCAGTTTGGTTGCTCTTCTCTGTACTTTCTCCAGTTCCCTAATATCCTTTTTGTGAACAGTTACCCAAACTGAACTGCATATTCCAAATGAGGCCTTACTAATGATTTGCACAGGAGCAAAATGTCTCACTCTCTGGAGTCTATACTTCTCTTAATACAAGAAAGGATTTTGCTCTCTTTGGAAACTGCTGCTTGTCATTGCGTGCCAATATTATTCTTTTACGGGATTACTATTATGAAGGATTATTATTATTATTAAGCTTATTATTTATCAGAACACTCAGATCCTTCTCCACCAATGATTCCCACAGTTGTACTCCCCCTAGTATATATGATGCATGCATGAAACAAAATTACGATGATGTTGCGCTACTCATAAAAATAAAAAGTGACATATAAAGCAGCCAGCATCCACAATGTAGTAACAAAGCAAAAATAGATGAGTAATAAAAATGCAGCGCTAAATGCAAATAAGCAGTACACATATGTGTGACTACCAAACAAATGTAAAGTGGTGAAAAATATTATATTATATGAAACAACTAATTAGTCCATAATCATGTGAGTGTCCAACTCAGTAGGTGTCATATAAATATCCAACGAGATGGGATGGTGGATGTATGGGTGGGCAAGAAGTTAATCTTATGTAAACCACAGGGATGGTGTCTCAAACTCCATGGGTGCCATGTGAATCACAGGGATGGTGTTCCGATAATCGATATCCACAAGAGAGTACAGAAGAAGTAAATACCCTTACCGGAATAGATGGACACGTTTGCCGTACGGCTAGGTGTCATACAGGCTTATGGATCAGCGATCCCAATGGAGGCTTGACATATGTAGCAGGTTCCCCTGGTTCCTCTGTGGCAATCAGAAGGGAGATGGATGGTCCGGAACTCGATGAGGGGGTCTCACCCGCACAGATGTGGTGGAAAAATGCAGCTTTGAATCAGCCAGCAAAGGGACATGTAAGAGGGAGTAAAAGAACCCACATGGTGCTTGAATCCATATAAATAGGTTTATTACAAACCAAACAGAAGTAACAATCCGGATAAAAAGTGATCACATATGAGAAATGTACAAAAATGGAGAATAAAAAATAGCGTGGTACCAGAAAGGATAGCTAGTTGCAACCCGACATGTTTCGGACTAAGAGTCCTTCTACTGGGGCATATTAGCTATCGTCTGGTATCACGCAAACATTTATAAACATATAGCAAGTTAAAAAATATAGCAAGTTAAAAAAATCACAGCTGATGCTATTTTTTAACTTGCTATATGTTTATAAATGTTTGCGTGATACCAGACGATAGCTAATATGCCCCAGTAGAAGGACTCTTATGCCCCGTACACATGGTCGGATTTTCCGATGGAAAATGTCCGATCGGAGCGTGTTGTCGGAAATTCCGACCGTGTGTGGGCTCCATCGGACATTTTCCATCGGATTTTCCGACACACAAAGTTGGAGAGCAGAAGATAAAATTTTCCGACAACAAAATCCGATCGCTTCAATTCCGACCGTGTGTGGCCTGTTCCGACGCACAAAGTGCCACGCATGCTCAGAAGAAATTCCAAGACGGAACAGCTCGTTCTGGTAAACTTAGCATTCGCAATGGATACAGCACTTTCGTCACGCTGCAATGTTAAAAATGGTTTAATACAGCGCACTCTCTTCTTCTTTATAATGTGACAAGAATTAAGTAGTTTTGCTGCTCATATTCACACACACTTCTCACAAAGTTTTATTTTGTTTTTTTTATTGGGATTCCCTGAATATATTGTTATTAGTTGTCTCATCTGACAGAATGTTTTTTTTTTATTTATTTTTTTTTGGGATTTTAAGCATTTTTTTTATTTAATGTTTGGATTTTTTCCAAGGCTGATCTTTGTTCAATGTTATTTTTATTTTTACTCCAGAATATTTTTGTGTGTGTTTTGTGTGTCAAGTTACCCCAACACCATTGATATGTTTTATTATTTAATCTCCAGGAGATTGTTTGTTGTTGGTGTCCCTTGTTCATTTCACATTGTATATTTGAAATGTACCTGAATCCTCACAAACAAACTGTCATTTTTGAAGTAAAACACATAGGAGAGTATAATTCAAAACAAAAATCCTTTATTAAGGGATCAGAACCAAACAAAGAGGAAGGCAACACTGGATCAACATGAGAAATTAGCGAAGCCTGGGACCCCCACGGCAGACATCAATTCTTCAACATCAAAATTGGTGGCCTGAGGAGTCCATATGTAAGGGAGGGCAGTCTGGTCCAGAAGTCCCAGAGATCCGGATAGCAGCAGATGACATGTGTGTCCCCAGGCTGTGGTACCACAAGAGGCTGCATTTTTTGGCCAACCAGACTGGATCCAGGGTCCTCACTTTCTGGTCTTCCTTTCACGCTTCCTTCCGGGCTGTGGCTGTGCAGTTGGAGATGTGGCAGGAGGAGGAGTAGGACCTGGAGGAGGACTGGGAGGACCTGGAGGAGAGGGAGGACGAGGAGGAGGACCTGCAGGAGGAGGAGGAGGACCATCGCAAAGGTGTGTCTGAGCTGTCATTTGGCCCCTCATACCTTTGTTAAGAGCCTCCAATATGAGCGCCTCACACAAGTCTTGTTGGCCCTCCTCCATCCTCTGCATTTTATATGCAATGACAGCAGCAATGTCCTCCTCCACGGTCTGTCGTGCTCCCAGGACCTCTGTAGCCCTCCAAAAGAGTCCTCCGGTAGTCTCCTCTAGGGCACTCCTCCTACTGCCACTTTCTTTTTTCAGGGGGGGTGGAGGGACCTGCAGATCAGCCAGCCGGCTCGGCCCGGCCACCTCCTGGCTGAGACTTCCCTGTGTATGAAAAAAGGGACATGGTTTTAGTTTTTAAGTAGTATGAGAATGAGAAGGGCGCTGCCCTCTCCGTTGTTAAATAATGGGTACAGGTGTCATAAACCGATTTTATATAGCTAAAGTATATAAAAAAACTCCACCATCAGCTATCATAATAAGGTCCCCATCCAACAAAAGCCCATATATTCGGGCGTAACCAAAATACTCAAAGCACCAGTGATTTAGAACTTGCTAAATAAAACTGCTAAATAAATAAAATATGTCCCCCCAGTGATTTAGAATGTTTGCCAAAGTGAAATATGTGATAAATCAATAGGAAAATAATGTGGTGAACAATGCAGTAATTTACGTAGTAAAAAATAATAAATTGACCCCAGAGTTCAAAAATATTGAGACAAAATGGCGCCAGAAAAAAGTTTTTTTTTAAATTGATAAAAATTAAATGTGCATAGTGGTGTCATTGTAATATCCGTGTTAACCTTTCCATGAGTGTATAAAAAAATGAGTGAGATAGTGATTAGTCCCAATATTCACAAGTGTTGGGTCAATATGGCGCTTATGAGTGTATAAAAAAATGAGTGAGATAGTGATTGGTCCCAATATTCAAAACTATTGGGACAATATGGCGCTTATAATCCTAAAAATTTTCTTTGTGTGTGACAAAATAAAAAATCAAGTCAAACACTCCCTGTGCAGTAAATACAATAAAATAGGAACATATAAATATATAAATATAAGGAAGACATGCATAAAAGGTCGATTCTAATTCTTCTTGTTTATGCCAAGTGATGATTAGCTACTAAAAAGTATTTTATATATAGTCCATGCAAAAATGAATGTTTTAAACTGAGAACAGGAGAACAGAGTTCAAATGTAAAAGTTGATTATTTCACCCTTAAGGGCTCACCACAGTGACTTCTGTGCATTTTGTTCAGATGGTGACTTGAAGTGCTCACCCCCCAATGCTACCCTACTCACCAGAGATAACCACCCCTGCAGGGGTATCGAGCGACAGAGTGGGTGCCTCAGGTCGGTTGATAATGACTCCAGTAATGCTGCCGTTCCTCTGCTTAATGCGATCCTTACGGCTGTTCCACGGGAGATATGTGCTTTTTGTGTAACCTTGCTACTCCATCGATATACCACCTTAATCTGTTATACTCTCCAGAGATGCAGAGAAAAGAGAAACACAAGAGGGCTTCCTTCGTGAAGTAAGTCAAGTTCATTTATTGCACATACCGAAGAGTCCAAAAGTACAATCCACAAAATAAATGTAATCAGCAACGCTGTATGCATGGATGGGAGCAGCACCGAGCTACGAGCGTGCGTCCCACCGTGCGTTCCAGCCGTCACTTGCGGGTATGACGTGTGAGCGTGACTCCGCCTTACGCGTTTCGTCATAGGACGTTTTCAAAAAGTAGCAAGGTTACACAAAAAGCACATATCTCCCGTGGAACAGCCGTAAGGATCGCATTAAGCAGAGGAATGGCAGCATTACTGGAGTCATTATCAACTGACCTGAGGCACCCACTCTGTCGCTCGATACCCCTGCAGGGGTGGTTATCTCTGGTGAGTAGGGTAGCATTGGGGAGTGAGCACTTCAAGTCACCATCTGAACAAAATGCACAGAAGTCACTGTGGTGAGCCCTTAAGGGTGAAATAATCAAATTTTACATTTGAACTCTGTTCTCCTATCAGTTTAAAACATCCATTTTTGCATGGACTATATATAAAATACTTTTTAGTAGCTAATCATCACTTGGTATAAACAAGAAGAATTGGAATCGACCTTTTATGCATGTCTTCCTTATATTTATATATTTATATGTTCCTATTTTATTGTATTTACTGCACAGGGAGTGTTTGACTTGATTTTTTATTTTGTCACACACAAAGAAAATTTTTAGGATTATAAGCGCCATATTGTCCCAATACTTTTGAATATTGGGACCAATCACTATCTCACTAATTTTTTTATACACCCATAAGCGCCATATTGTCCCAACACTTGTGAATATTGGGACTAATCACTATCTCACTCATTTTTTTTTATACACTCATGGAAAGGTTAACACGGATATTACAATGACACCACTATGCACATTTAATTTTAAATTTTTATCAATTTTAAAAAAAACTTTTTTCTGGCGCCATTTTGTCTCAATATTTTTGAACTCTGGGGTCAATTTATTATTTTTTACCCGTAAATTACTGCATTGTTCACCACATTATTTTCCTATTGATTTATCACATTTCACTTTGGCAAACATTCTAAATCACTGGGGGGACATATTTTATTTATTTAGCAGTTTTATTTAGCAATTTCTAAATCACTGGTGCTTTGAGTATTTTGGTTACGCCCGAATATATGGGCTTTTCTTGGATGGGGACCTTATTATGATAGCTGATGGTGGAGTTTTTTTTATATACTTTAGCTATATAAAATCGGTTTATGACACCTGTACCCATTATTTAACAACGGAGGGGGCAGCGCCCTTCTCATTCTCATACTACTTGTTCACTTATGCAATTAGACCCCTAGGGGTTCTAATTAGGGATAGGCAGCAGCCCTCACACTGTCCTAAGCACGGATTCATTTATCTATATGGTTTTAGTTTTTGCTTCATCAATCACAATCCTAAATTAGTACTCCCAACTAACATCTAGTTAACATCATTGATTGGACAAGCAGAAATATTTAGAGGAATGCTATACCTGGCTCAATCTGGGCTCCTCCACATGTGGCCTGGAAGGCCCAGGTTGGGCGTCAGAAGCCTCAGCCGGGGGGAAGGAAGCGTGGAAGGAAGACTGGTGAGGGATGGCCTGGGTTCAGTCTGGCCTGCCAGAAAATGCAGCCTGTCGTAGTACTGCTGCTCTGGATCTCTGTGAATCCAGGACTTTCTTGCGCTCCCTTAGATATGTGCTCCTCAGGCCACCAATGAAAATCTTTAAATAGGTGATGTCTGCCGTGGGGATCACCTGCTTCACAATTTCATACAATTGCACCAGTGCTGCCTTCCTCTTTGCTTGGTTCTTGAAATGGGGGTGTTTAATCTCCCACAGACAGGGCAGCTCCCTTAAGATATCTATGAATACTGACATGAAGTCATTGTCTTTCAGTAAGATATCCATGTTCACTGCAAGACACAACACAAGACAAAGCCTAATGTCAGACAAAACTCTCCTAATCTTGTTACAATATAGGCTTCAATGTAGAAGCAGTATAGGCACAAGTTTGTCTCTTACCTTTGTTCTTACGATCGGCGCGTCCAATGCTCCTTCCTTCACTCACAGATCGTACGTAATACGCACGCATGTTACGCTTTATACACACTGTGCATGCGTGTAACTCCGCCCGCCCCTGACGTTCTTTCTAGTCTATTCCCCGCCCCTTTTCATTCGGCGCAGTGGGTGAAGAGCACATGGCAGAGTTAGAGCAGGTGTGTGCTAATTATAGCAACGAGGAGGAGGAGAAGGAAAGCCCGGATCCGGACACGTCCCGATCCAGAAGGAGACGTTTTAAGGCCACAAATATGTCCTTTGGGGAGATGTTGGAGATGGTCGACATCATGAAGAAGTCCGACTATGACGGAAAGTATGGGCCTTACCCCAACCCCAACATCAGAAAGGCAAAGATCATGGCGAAAGCGATCAAAAGCCTTCACAAGAATTTCGGGGTACGAAGATCGAAAGATCAGCTCAGGAAGCTGCGGTCGGACCTGAAGTTAAGAGAGCCAGAGCAGTATCGAAAGATCCAGAGAGTGCTGCAAAAAAGTAAGTAGTTGTGCTGTGTTCCTATTCTTTCTGTCTTTATTGCGTTCGTGCTGCTACATATGCTTTTATTAATTGTAACGTTTAAAAGGGCAACTTTAATGTTCATGGGCCCATTATTCGTTAGTATCAAACATTTTTTTTTCGGCCTCTAAAACACCATTGTTTAGGCCATATGCATTTTCCCACTTTTTTTTGGGCCTACTTGGATGCCAAATATTTGTTTGTGTAGATGGGTTTGTTACTAGAATGAAATGCCAACTAGATTGTGTGCAAGGAGAGATCACTGAGCGGCTGTTTTCACATCTGGACACTGGAGCACTAGTGTGGGACACAAGAACACCATTTTTATTAGGGGGGCACACAGGTGCTCCAGTGTATACTATAGGGGGGGCTACATCTGTGAAGCTTGTACTAAACAGGTAAAGTATTGCAGCTTGAGAAAGGCCAATAAAAAAAATACATCTTTGAACTCTGCCAAAATAGACAATTGTACCCCACTTCCAAGCAATGTTTCCTATTTATAGTTCTGCCATCAAAGATCTGTGTGCTAATTATACCATTTGTGTTTTACATAGGGGAGAAAAGACTCGGAGGACACCCCTCATCCGAGGAGACCAGAGACCCCCCACCTCTGGAAGAAGGTGAAATACCCCAAACACAAGCTGAGCAGGAGGAAGAAGAACATGTGGTGGAGATTGGCACCACAACAGGTGAGTGTCTGCGACCACAGGCTCAGATAAGAGATGGATGGTGGCAGATTTTTGAGACCTGTTTTTTCTCTCTTTTTAGGTGATCGTGATGTGAGGGATAGAGAACGTTTCACATCAGAAAGTGTCCAGATCCTGATCGGGGAGATCATGGGGTGTAATGCCGAACTGCAAAACATCCAGCAAAAAATCAATGATGTTATTAAAAAAAATAATAACATCATTGATGTTTTGGGGCGAATTTAAAACCCCACAAAATCACTTTTTGGATTGTAGTTCAATCTTTTAAATTTTTTTGCAATGTTTTGAAAAGCCAAATTTGGAGGATGCACACAGTGTGCCAACATATGCTATCTGTCATCACGGGAGATCAATGGACGCGTTTTGATCTCCCAAAACACGTCCCTTAATCCCCCCTGATGGCAGATAGCACATGTTGACATTCGTAAATTGGTGTGCATCTTCCAAATTTGGTTTTTCCAGGGGTGATTTCCCCCCATCTGAACGCTATATCAAACCCAGTTCCTAAATACTGATGTCTGATATAGCCTTCAGGTTTTACCTAATGTGAACTTTGTAAGTTCTTTGGCTTTCTTGTTGGTTTTACACAGGCCTGTTTTATCTGAAATGGACATTTCTATTTTTGATAATGCTACTGCAAAAATTGTTATACAACAAACATGTTGGTTTGTTTTAAAAACCTTTGGTAAATGCAAATGTGATTGTGCAGGTATAAAAAAGTTGCTTACTCAAGAATGTGTGGATTATTGTGTCAACACTACAATACAAAACTTTTGGGGTGATGTAATTGCTGTTTTCTGCAAAAATGGGTGTTATTTCCTAAGGGCAAATCCTCTTGGACTACAAGTGCAGGTTCAGTGCAGTTGCAAGTGCACTTGTAGTGAAATGTGTTTTTGCATTTAGGAAATAACAGCCAACAGTGCTTTGTATAATAAGGTTACACAATCACGACATTTTCTGGACTCAACACATTTCTGTCAGGGTCAGCTAAAACAAACACAAGCAGTAAATGTCCACCAAGAATTTCTTTTTTTTTTTTTATTATAAAAAGGCTTCACAGATTTGCTGGCATATTGATAGCCCCCCTACCCACAAAGAACTCCAGGTAGCGTAACCGGACATCAAGGGCACTCAGGGAGGGCAAGCCAGGACGGCCACTTTCAAGCGCCATCAGTGTGGTTTGATGTAGGATTCCGGCCTCAGGCCCAACTGAGCCAGCATAGTTGGCCGAATGTTTCCTTAAAAAGTTATGGAGAACACAGCACGCCAGTATAATATGGTTCAGTTTATACTCCGCCATATGGATGGGTGTCAGAAATAGTCGGAACCGGCTGGCCAGGATTCCAAATGTGTTCTCCACCACTCTTCGGGCTCTGGCCAGCCGGTAATTAAAAACCCTCTGTTCCGGGGTGAGGGTCCTCATTGGGAATGGCCGCATCAGGTGGTCCCCCAGCGCAAATGCTTCATCAGCAACGAACGCAAATGGGAGTCCTTCCACATTGTCCTCTGGAGCTGGCAAGTCCAAGCTGCCATTCTGGAGACGCCTGTAGAACTCCGTCTGGGCGGTGACTCCACCATCGGACATCCGGCCATTCTTCCCCACGTCCACATACAAGAAGTCGTAATTAGCCGACACCACCGCCAACATCACTATACTATTAAACCCCTTGTAATTATAATAGTACGACCCCGAGTTGGGTGGTGGGACGATGTGGACATGTTTCCCATCAATTGCCCCTCCGCAGTTAGGAAAGTCCCACCGCTGGGCAAAGTGGGAGGCCACAGTCTGCCATTCCTGTGGCGTGGAAGGAAACTGTTGAGGAAAAAACAATAAACATTACTATTTTTACTCTGAAACATGGCAAGCAGATTATACACAAACATTATGGGGCAACCTCCAGATATCATTTATTAAGGGGAATTTAACAACACCAAAGTATAAGGTACACCTATCATATCCCCCCCCCTCTCATGGGCCATTTCTAACATTATAGGGGGTGTGTGGAAATCTTGGACAGGTAACCCTCTTCACTTCATTGAGAGATGAATGCCTAAATAATGGGTATTACTTGAAACAGACCCTCCTTAGTTACACTATTGGCAGCCCACTGGACAGGTAAGAAGTGTCATAATACAAAGATATAAATACACACTGTACACATTTGAGGACATTTGGACATTCTGCTATTACCTATCAAGATAATAATAGGATACAAAAACTTTAAACAGTACCATTGGAAAGTATACAGGCAGGCCCTTGCACTACATGCTTTGGGGAATTCATCCATAAATCTGACCAGTAAAGAGATGGGTATAGTGTGTATGGGTTTGGCAAAGTCAACATATAGATGATTGAGGATAGAGAATTGGGATCAGCTGACTTAGCAGTTGGGGGAGGGAGGGTTACTAAAAATTATTTGGGGAAACCACAAAAAAAGCCTCTGGCACTCTGCCTGAATTTAAAGCTAAAATAACATTGCCAAACATTTTAGGGGGTGTTTGGGGTAAAGCACTACTATGGAGCTGATAAAATACATTGTTAAGTGACTACATGAGGTGAATATAGGGCAGAAGACACCATGCTGGGGAGGTTATTGAAGGGCAAATATGTATGAAGGACCTAAAATAATAATTACATAAAAATCCAGCATGCATGAGGACAAAAGGGACATTCACAGCATATTACAATCATGGTAATTAGGGAATGAGGAAAGAAATACAATACATTATCAAACATTAAATACAATAAAATGTGATATTAAAGGATAAAAATCTTACCTTCATATACTCCTTCTGCAGGACCTGTATGATGGCAGAACAGGTCTCTGGGATGATGATCCCCAGAGCCTGGGGGGAGATGCCTGTCGAGAACTTCAAGTCCTGCAGACTTCTCCCTGTCGCCAAATACCGCTGGGTAGCGATCAACCTCTGCTCTGGAGTGATGGCTTGCCTCATGCAGGTATCCTGCCTGCTAATATAGGGGGTCAGCGAAGCCAACAAACGGTGAAACACAGGGTCCGTCATCCTGAGAAAGTTCCTGAAATCATCAGGATTATTCTCACGGATCTCACGGAGCAAAGGCATATGAGGGAACTGGTCACGCTGAAGCAACCAGTTCTTGGTCCATGAACTCCTCCCCACCCTGTTCATGGACTGGACTTGTGTCAAGGTCAGGACCCCAACACCAAGCCCCCGCACAGCACAAACTCTACGAGGAGTACGCATACGAAACATGGCTAGAAAACGGTCGGCTGCTCAGAACGAAGTAACAGAACGCACTGAAGAACAGCAAGGCCTGTGAAGAGCGACCTGAAAAACAGCAACGAGCGGGCAAGATCGCACAGGAAACTCCGATACGAACTGACTGCACGCACTGAAGAGCAGATACAAACCCACAAGCACAAACTGAACGGCAGAAAACAATCTGAAAGCCACGAGTCTGAAAAAGCATGAATCATCTCTCACCAAACTTTTACTAACACGAGATTAGCAAAAGGAGCCCAAAGGGTGCCGCGCTTGGTTCTGAACCGGCCTTTTCTAGTCTCGTCGTACGTGGTGTACGTGACCGCGTGGTTGGCGATCGGAAATTCCGACAACTTTGTGCGACCGTGTGTAGACAAAACAAGTTTGAGCCAACATCCGTCGGAAAAAATCCTAGGATTTTGTTGTCGGAATGTCCGAACAAAGTCCGACCGTGTGTACGCCCTATTAGTCCGAAACATGTCGGGTTGCAACTAGCTATCCTTTCTGGTACCACGCTATTTTTTATTCTCCATTTTTGTACATTTCTCATAAGTGATCACTTTTTATCCGGATTGTTACTTCTATTTGGTTTGTAATAAACCTATTTATATGGATTCAAGCACCATGTGGGTTCTTTTACTCCCTCTTACATGTCCCTTTGCTGGCTGATTCAAAGCTGCATTTTTCCACCACATCTGTGTGGGTGAGACCCCCTCATCGAGTTCCGGACCATCCATCTCCCTTCCGATTGCCACAGAGGAACCAGGGGAACCTGCTACATATGTCAAGCCTCCATTGGGATCGCTGATCCATAAGCCTGTATGACACCTAGCCGTATGGCAAACGTGTCCATCTATTCCAGTAAGGGTATTTACTTCTTCTGTACTCTCTTGTAAATATCGATTATCGGAACACCATCCCTGTGATTCACATGGCACCCATGGAGTTTGAGACACCATCCCTGTGGTTTACAAAAGATTAACTTCTTGCCCACCCATACATCCACCATCCCATTGCTTTGGATATTTATATGACACCTACTGAGTTGGACACTCACATGATTAAGGACTAATTAGTTGTTTCATATAATATAATATTTTTCACCACTTTACATTTGTTTGGTAGTCACACATATGTGTACTGCTTATGATGCATGCATATTCTTAGTCCCCAAGTGCATAACTTTACATTTATTTATGGCCACATTGCCCAATTAAATAGTGCATTGAGGTCAGCTTGTAAGTTGGAGACATTGTGTAAGGACGTTATTCCACTGCATAGCCTTTTTACCATCTGCAAAAGAGAAATGGTACTTTTAATTCCAGACTCTATATCTTTTATGAATATATTAAAAAGTAAGGGTCCCAACACTGAACCTTGGGGTACACCTCTAACAACTCTAGAGCATTAAGAGTATGAATCATTGACCACTACTCTCTGAATATGGGCTTTTAGCCAGTTTGCTACTCATTTACAAACTGATTTTTCCAAGCCTGCAGACTTAACCTTACACATTAGCCATGTGTGGGAACTATGTCAAACGCTTTTGCAAAATCCAAGTATACTACATCTACAGCCACTCCTTTTTACTTACCTCCTCATAAAAAGAAATCAGATTTGCCTAACAACTTTTGTTTTTCATGAATCCATGTTGTCTGTTGCTTTCTTAATATTTTTTTTCCAGAAAGAACTCATCTATGTGTCTTTTATTAAGCTCTCTAGTATATTCCCAACTATAGAAGTTAAACTAACAGGTTTATAGTTACTCTGTAAAGACTTTGATCCCTTGTTTACATATAGGCACCACATTGGCCTTACGCCAATCCAGTGGTACTATTCCAGTCATTAACCACTTCCCATCTCGCGTATAGACATATGACGGCCGCAAGGTGGCTCTCTCATCCTGGGAGGTCGTCATATGACGTCCTCAGCTTCCCGGCCGTCTAGGGCGCCATGTCACTTGGGAGCCGATGTGCGTGTCCAGCGGCCGCTATGTCACAGAGCAGGGACGTGGACCTGTGTGTGTAAACACACAGATCCACTTCCTGTCAGGGAAGAGGAGACTGATCATGTGTCCCTTGTATAAAGGGACACCAATTGGTCACCTCCCCCAGTCAGTCCCCTCCCCTAACAGTTAGAATCACTCCCTAGGTAACACATTTAACCCACTGATCGCCCCCTAGTGTTAGCCCCTTCCCTGCCAGTGACATTTATACAGTAATCAGTGAATTTTTATAGCACTGATCACTATATAATTGTCAGTGGTCCTAAAAATGTGTCAAAAGTGTCCAATTTGTCAATATATCGCAGTCCCGATAAAAATCACAGATCGCCATCATTACTAGTAAAAAAAATAATAAAAATGCCATAAATCTATCCCCTTTTTTGTAGGCGCTATAACTTTTGATCAAACCAATCAATATAAGCGTATTGCGATTTTTTTAACCAAAAATATGTAGAAGAATACATATCGGCCTAAACTGAGGAAGAAATTTGTTTTTTTTGTTTTATAAATTTGGAAATTTTTTTATAGCAAAAAGTAAAAAATATTGTGTTTTTTTTCAAAATTGTCGCTCTATTTTTGTTTATAGCACAAAAAATAAAGACCGCAGAGGTGAGCAAATACCACCAAAAGAAAGCTCTATTTGTGGGAAAAAAATGATCAAAATTTCATATTGGTACCGTGTTGCATTACCACACAATTGTCATTCAAAGTGTTACAGTGCTGAAAGCTGAAAATTGATCTGGGCAGGAAGGGGGTGAAAATGCCCTGTATTGAAGTGGTTAAATAGTCTCTAAAAATTAGAAACAATGGCTTTGAAATGGCAGAGCTCAATTCTTTTAGGATCAGTGGGTGGATGCCATCTGATCCAGGTGCTTTATCCACCTTTATTCTTTCTAAATATTTCTGGACCATGTCAATTTTGAGCCGTTGTGGATCATTTGGTGCTGTGTCAATACCATCCCCTTTATAGGCACAAGCTCCCCAATGCTTCTTTGTATACACAGAGCTGAAGAAGGTATTTAATAAATGTGCCTTCTCTTTGTCCCCAGCCATCCACTCTAGATTATTTTGTCAAGGGGCCTACATGCTCAGACCTGGCCTTTTTACTATTACTATGTTTAAAGATTTTTTGGGGGGTTGTCCTACTATCTTTTGCAATCTGTCATTCTCTTTTGAAACAGAATATTTATACTTTGTTTTTTCAATAAATCTAAAGTGCAAGTTAAATGTCAAAATCAGTACAGTAATATATTAGACAGTATATAATGCTATATAATAAAATATTATCAATGATGCTACTTTTTTGAAGAACAATGAGGTGTTTATTTCAGTATGAATGTTAGTGAAATGGTTTACTTTTTGAAGAAAAATGAAATATAGAAGACAGATTGGTGTACTGAAAAGGTATAGGGGGACATATACATTAAATGGAGAAAGGATATATGCCTAATTCCCCATGAAAAGTGCAATTTTGAAAGTACAAGAAAAGGCAAAAAAGCGATACCTTTTATTAAATGAATTGCTATTCACCTTGCCATTAAGAACTCCTGTGGTCATCTGCAGTCCAATCAGAATGTCGCAGGAAGATAATGAACCATTTCAAGCTGTTGGTGCACTTATATTTCGCAGCAGTGTAAATGTGGCCGCCTGAAAGCATGTAAGAAAATTATAGAGGTAGGTAGCAGAAATTATGATATCTTGAAAATACATATGAATGTCAGAAATGTTTAAATTTTCTCATAGCATGATGATAAAGTGTATTTCTACACAAAACTTTTTTTTGTACTTTTGGATAGAGTTTGTAATTAGAATGAATTATTGTTAGAACCCTTGTAATGTTTTTTTTTTTTTTTTTGTTTTGGTGCCGCCTCTAGACAGATTAACCCTCCCTGATAACAATTGTTTCTTTGTAGAATTTGGTATTAAAAAATCCTAAATGTTTTTTATCTAGTTAAAGACACACTTTAATGTACATTATAATGTAGTGTTTTGGCACTATTAAAATATATTTTTTTCACCACTAGTTGCCCAGGCTAATTTTGACATTTATCACATACATGTTAAAATCAGCATTTTTGCTAGAAAATTACTTAAAATCTTCAAAAATGTTATATTTTTTGAATGCAGAGGCCCTGGAGAAAAAAATAGTAGTTGTTACAACTTTTTATGTCACACGATATTTGCATAGCCTTTTTTCAAATGCTAATTTTCATGAAAAAATATACTCAAATATATTTTAGTGCTAATAAACACAATATAATATCAATTTTTTTGGTAAAATGTGGAAGATGACATTGGGGTTGATTTACTAAAACTGAAGAGTGGAAAATCTGGTGCAGCTCTGCATGGAAAACAATCAGCTTCCAGGTTATTTTGTCAAATCTTAATTGAGCAAGCTAAAGTTTGAAGCTTATTGGCTACCATTCACAGCTGCACCAGAATATCCACTCTCCAGTTTTAATAAATCAACCCCATTGCGTAAAGTAAATAGATACCAAACGTGTCAAGATTTAAAATGTATGCATTCTCATTTAATGGTGACAAACTATGGTATCTAGAAATCTCCATAGATGACACTGTAAAAGCATTTACAGATTATCATTTTAAAGTTAAACATGAGTTCTAGCATTAGAATGACTGTTTTCACTCTGCCGTTCACCACATATTGCACTGCGCATATGTGGTGCAATCACCATTTACACATGCATGCAGGACTTACATGCATGTTTGCATTTGTGCAAGCGGATGGAAGTGCTTTATTTTTAAAAAATGTTTTAAAAAAATGTACACTTCTTAATTTTTTTTTATTTAGCTTGATTGCTATCACAATAATTTAACAACACTCCTTGTGATAAGTTGGGCAGTGACAGGTGTTTTTTATTGAGAGACCCCTGATATACCCTTTGCCCTACAAGACAGCCAATCAAACTGGGATTGGTTTGACCAGCTACTTCCCTGGCTGTTTCTGGCCAGGGAAACACTGAACTGAAATTGAAGGTGACTAAATCCTCATCCCTTCTGGATTCATTCATCTCAGAGGAGATCAGGGAATGTTTGTTCCTCCCTCTCCTCTGTGAGCAGCTGACTCAACCACCTGCAGAAGTCCTGGGCTCCACAGAGAAACAGAAGAACTGCTTTGGAACAGCAGTGGGGGGGGGGGGGCTCTTCCAAGAACTGTAAAAGTGAACGGGTGGCTGTATACCCACTTGGATCACTTTTATTGGAAAAATACCAGGATACTAGGGTCATGGCTGCATCTGTAACCACTTGATCCCCAGGCTGTGTATATATAAGCTAAGGACGGCAAGTGGTTAATTTTGGATGGAGTATAAAATGGATCAAGAGACTGTCACCTTGATAATGCAGACAAAGTGACAGTGTCTCTGAAAAGGGCCACTGACACCCTAGATTAACTTTATTAGTGGTCTCTTGCTGATCCTTCCTCCTTCTCAAAGGGCACTGAAATAACTAGTGTCAGCGACCTGGGGAGTAAGAATGTCGCTTCCCAAGATAATGTAACATTGTTCAGGCCTAGCAATTGGCATTAACAATCTTAGCAATGAGCATAGTCACAGTGGAGAAGGTCACATGCTCTCTTAAAATGTGGAAGCCAAGCTGAGGCAAAATGCTGGTAAGGTGAGTATAGGGGAGTTGGGGAAAAAGAAAACACTTATTTTTTTTATTTTTATTTTTTTATTATTATAGCATGTAAATGAAATGGGTAAGCGGTTTCTTGTTGATACTCTTTTGCTAAAAGTTGGCCATTTGTATTTTCAACCTACTCGTTCTTCACACCAATTGAACCTACCTATCTACCTATAGGAATAGCATTTCCCACTGGTGAGACTTGAAACCTAATGACATTTTCAAGGTATGGGTTGGAGCAGCATCTGTTTCAGGTGTCAAGCAATGGGGAATCTCTGAAGAAAAGCAAAACATTTTTTTTTTAATTCTAGAAAAATGAAGTAGAGTTTAATATGTAGCACTTCTGTTATCACAACAATCAAACCAATTTGCAGAAGTATTCTTCCAGACCAGTGACTTGTCTAGGGAAATATAAAAAAAATATTTTAACAAGTAATCAGTAAAAGCTTAATGCTCACTGCCATAAATGTCTGAGCACACGTTTCATTCTGATAGTGATATTTAGCTCCAGATATGAATCTGTCATTCAACCCTCTCTCACCTTGCATTGTGAAAAGAGATAAGACCTGAAGCAATTTGCAAATGGAAAGCTGCAAGCCAAAGGCTAAACAATGGCAGCAATTAACACTGCCCATTTTCACAATATTCTAACACAGGTTGCTTTAACCTGCCACTCAATCTGTCTACCGCTGACCTGCTGACAGACAAAGTATTGTTATATTCAAATCACTCTATTGCTGATGCAATAACTTGATAAGATCACATTACATTGCATTACTATTTTAAATATTACCGTATTTATTTTAAATATAGTGAAATGTATTGCATTATCCTACAACAAAAAGCACTCACATGAGTGTAGATGAATAGGCCGCACACCCCATAAAGTGCATAAAAAATATGAAAACCCCCTACCGGGGCTTTTTAGCAGCCAATAAAGTGCAATATAGGTGGTTGAAAAAGTTGAATTTTATTGGTACAAAAACGTAATAAATAACATATTAAAAAAATCCACTAGAATGAATACTGACTGATAGAGTCAGGACATGAACTGAATATGGCGTACAATTGCAACGGACAAAAGCCTACAATTAAAACCAATGCAAGACACAATGTATACTGGGGCAACCAAAATTCTCCAAATGGAAAATCCTTGGAGTTGGATAACAATGAATACCTATAAATAAAGACAATATACAATACAGTGTATGTGGAACAACGAAGGTTATATGTAAAAATCCTTACGCGTTTCGACCCTTCCCGGGTCTTCTTCAGAGGATAGGTTGTCCACTGTAAAAGAGGTCAACATAAATCAAACATAACATCAGATTCGACAGTACCAAAACCATACATGCATACCCTGTAGTGTAACTGCATAAGTTGTATAGTTACCTCTCGCAGGATTTATGACGTTACAAGATCATTTCTGACATTGCAAGGTGTTTGGGGTGATGTGGTTTCTCCTCTGCTCACCTGTCTTCCCCGTGTCAGGCCCACTCCCCAGGGGGCGGGCGGTGGACTGAATGTGTCTTACGAGAGATCACGTCTACCAACCCCACATATAGGAGAGGGAAGGAAAGGAGGGGGCAAACAGGCAATCCAAACCGCACCCAGATAAGTTCATGTACGTACTAAAAATGAAAAATAAAATAAAAAACGAAGGGTCAGTTGGTTCATCCACATGGTTGGGAAATTTTCCAACCATGGAATTCTATGCGATTGCTAGATTCTGAGTCCATGGGTGTGCAGGAGGGCATTGCTACAGAATAAAGGGGGGGGAAGGGGAAGAGAGGGAGGAGGGGGGAGGAAGGAGGAGGGGAGGAAAAGAGGGGAAAGAGAAGGGGAAGAGGAAGAGGAAGAGGCATGTGAGGAAAAAGTGAAAAGGAAAGAAAAGGGTGAATGAAGAGTGAGTAAGTGAGACAGAAATCGACTAGAAAATAGCAAATGCCCTGCTGCCGATCAATCGCCATGCGACATAGAAATATATATAGAAAAGTCAATGGGGTAAAAGTGCCGACAGATTGTATTGCATTATCCTAATATAAAACAACATAACTATGGAAATTATCTACTACTACTATTACTACTACTACTGCTAATAATAATAATAATAATCATTATAATAATTTATGTAACTTGTTGGAAAGACTAAAATCTTTTAAGCTAATTATAACAAATACAATTAGCATACAGAAAACTGAAACAACCTTAAAGAGGTTGTAAAGTCAGAAGGTTTTTTATCTTAATGCATTCTATGCATTAAGATAAAAAGCCTTCTGTGTGCAGCAGCCCCCCCTTGGCCCCCTTAATACTTATCTGAGGTCCATCTCTGTCCAGCAATGTCTAGGAATCCCTCGGCCATCCAAGACTCTCCCTCCTGATTGGCTGAGACCCAGCAGCTGTGCCATTGGCTCCCACTGCTTTCAATCAAAGTCAGTCAGCCAACCAGAAGAAAGAGAGGGAACGGGGCCGTGACTCCATGTCTGAACGGACACAGGGAGCTGTGACTCAGCTCGGGTGACCCCATAGCAAGCTGCTTGCTGTGGGTGCACTTACCAGGATGAAGGGGCCAAGAGCACATCTGGGCTTCTCTGTGCAAATCCACTGCACAGGACAGGTAAGTATAAAACGCTTATTATTTTTATAGAAAAAAAAAACAAGACTTTACAATGACTTTAATACTATTTACATATAAATATATAGCTGTATACTTGGAACCTGTATAATTGTAAGAAGTCGGGTTCCTCTTATGATAAACAATGTTTAGTTGTTAAGAAATGGCTACTTATGTTCCCGAGGTAAAAAAAATTGTAGTTTGGGAGAGTCACGTCATGTGATGTCCATTTTAAAAAGAGTATACATCTTGTGTGAATGCAAATCATAGCTGGGTACCATGTTTGGAAATGTGGGGTGCCCCTATTTAAAGGGGTTGTCCAATCTATGCATTTAGGGGAAAAACCTTCTTTACTGCAGCAGCGCCCCTGAGCCCCCCATACTTACCTGAGCCCCCATACTTACCTGATCCCTGTAATTCCCGTGTCGGGGACAAGTACACCAGCTCCAGCCAGTATCTTGTGTCCTGATTGGATAGATTGACACCAGCGCAGCCATTGGCTAATTTTAAAACTGATCCTACCCCCCTTCTAACACCTAAACAAACTACCCTGTGGAAGAAAGATGCCTATTCTCAGGCCACTCCAGTTTGGTCACCTGATCCCGCCCCCCCCCCCCCCCCCCCCCGTGTCAGCCAGCACTGGCTATAGGGGAGAGGAAAGAAAGATCAGACAATGGTCAGAATGCCTGAGTGGTGATTTTACCTATGGGCTTACTATGGGCCATCCGCTGTCAATGCTCTCTCCTCTTCCCTGAAGCCGAGCTAGATGACACAGAGGAGCTGATCAGAAGACTGGACTAGAGTGTCTTGCAAAATACATATCTCTTCCACAGGGCAGTTAGTATAGGTGTTAGAAGAGAGGATGCTGCCAGTCTTAAGTTTAATTAGTTGAATCCTGAAATTCTACTTCAAGCTCAAAGGATTTTTCTGAACAGATGTTTAGCATAGCAGTATCATAGTAGAATTTAGGTTCTAGAAAGCCTCTTAAGTCTGGTTCACACCTATGCAGGTTGCAATTTGCATTTTCCAGGTGCATTCTGAATACAAGTTTTGGATTCATTGAAGACTATGGAACCAAAAATCCAGGTCCCTGGCCCTTTCCATAAAATGCACAGATGTGAACGTGACCCATAGGAAACCATGTTAAATGGACTGTAGTATAGTTACATAGTTACATAGTAGTTAAGGTTGAATAAAGACAATAGTCCATCCAGTTCAACCTGTGTAGGTGCATGTGTCAGTGTCTATAAATTTTTCCCATTCCCCATATCCCTGTATGTTGTGTTCATTAATATGCACATCCAAGAGTCTCTTAAAATAGCCATACTCCCCGCAGCCACCACCAATTGTGGAAGAGAGTTCCACATCCTTATTGCCCTGACAGTGAAAAAAACCCTGCGCAATTTTAGGTTAAACTGCTTCTCCTCCAATTTCATTGTGTGTCCCTGTGTCCTCTTACACTCATTGAGACTGAATAGTTTACTTTATATGCTGGAATCGCCATTGAGGTATTTGTAAATCACTGTCATATTGCTTCTCACACGTCGCTTCTCCAGAAAGAATAGATTTAGTGTTTGCAGTCGTTCCTTGTAATCTAGGTCCTCCAGTCCCCTATTAGTTTTGTTGTCCTTCTTTGGACTCTCTCCAGTTCCAGCACATCCCTTCTGAGGACTGGTGACCAAAACTGGACAGAGTACTACAGATGTGGCCTAACCAGAGTTTTACAAAGTGGCAGGATTATAGTTTTATCCCTGGAGTATATACCCTTTTTTATGCATTCTGATATTCTGCCAGCTTTGGTAGCTGCAGCTTGAGATTGCATGCTATTTCTCAATCTGTCATCTACTAGGACCCCCAGATCTTTCTCCATTCTTGATTCCCCCAGCAGTTCTCCCCCTAGTGAGTAGTTTGCATTTATGTTTTTTACCCCAAGTGCATTACTTTACATTTTTCCACATTAAGCCTCATTTGCCAGTATGTTTCTGCAAAATTTAAAACGCACTAAAAAATGCATAGGTGTGAACCAGGCCTTAGCAGAAATCTGGCAACCAGAGCCCTAATGGTGTTATAAACAAAATTTAACCAGAGACTTGTAATTAGGCTATATCATAAAAACTTTAGCTAACCTAACAGGCTTGAATGCCATAACTGACCAATGGAAAAAAACATTTAGACTGATACACAGTTAAAAGAGAAATATGGGTTTTTTTATTGACCATTCATACTTATCTAGGTGGATGCAGCATTGCAGCATATCCCCTGCTGCCTCTTCACTGAGAACCAAGCCACTGAACATCACTGATGGCTCAGTTCTCTCACCTCCCTGAATGAAGAGCTACTGACTGTCAATCAGCAGCTCTCCTGCTCTGCTACTCCACGCTCACTGAAGTGCTCCCTAGGAGGCTGAGACTGCCATCAGTCCAGGCACCTGGCGGATCCAGACTTCGGAAGTTGGGATGACGCGGTACCTGGAGACGTCAGCAGAGAGCAAACTTCAGACCGCTCTCTGCTGAAAATGGGTCACAGGAGTGCAAAACGAACTGCACTCCTGTGACCCAGAGGAGAAGCCCAGCCAAATGAGCTCAGGCTGGACTTCACCTTTAAGTCTGAATTTCTGTGACCTCCAAACTGCTTTTTTTATGCAGCCAAGTTCTAAAAAATGCACACTTTTCATAACTTCTGCTATAATTGAGATATCTTTTTAAAATATGTCTGCAATACTGTATAATAAAATAATGATCAAGATTACACACCCACATCTTATGATGTACCACAAGCTAAGGGGGCACATCACTCTTTCTGAGCAAACTACTCATGAATAACTTGAAAATAATTCTGTGTAATTTTATGTTGGGTTCCTGACTATAAAAAGGGTCATCCTAAAATAGGGCTATAATTGTAAAATTAACATTGTGCGATGGCCGGCTGAAATATTAGCATTTACCTCCACAGGAACCACTTGGTATGATAGGTTCTCTGCTCTGCCATGACTCTTTAAAATGCTCCATGCCCTCTGACACATGGTTATGTATAATTTAAAGGCTTCACAGACCTGTATGACTTACGTATTAAAATACTACCATACTATATTACCATCCACTTTCAAATGGTACTGTTTAAAGTTTTTGTATTCTATTATTATCTTGATAGGTAATAGTAGAATTTCCAAATGTGCTCAAATGTGTGCAATGTGTATTTATATCTTTGTATTATGACACTTCTTACCTGTCCAGTGGGCTGCCAATAGTGTAACTAAGGAGGGGCTGGCCAAAGTAATACCCATTATTTAGGTATTCATCTCTCAATGAAGTGGAGAGGGTTACCTGTCCAAGAGCCCCCCCCCAAAATGTTAAAAATGGCCCATGAGAGGGGGGATGGGGAATCTGATAGGTGTACCTTATACTTTGGTCTTTTAAAAACTCCCTCAAATAAATGTTATCTTGATGTTGGCCAAGAATGATTGTGTCTAATCTGCTTTCCCTGTTTATGTGCAAAATGACAAATTTTTTGTTGTTTTTTGACTCCACAGTTTCCTTCCACACCACAGGAATGGCAGACTGTGGCCTCCCACTTTGCCCAGCGGTGGGACTTTCCTAACTGTGGAGGGGCAATTGATGGGAAACACGTCCACACCATCCCACCACCCAACTCAGGGTCATACTATTATAATTACAAGGGGTTCAATAGTATTGTGATGTTGGCGGTGGTGTCAGCTACTTACGAGTTCCTGTATGTGGACGTGGGGAAGAATGGCCGGATGTCCGATGGTGGAGTCATCACCCAGACGGAGTTCTACAGGTGTCTCCAGAATGGCAGCTTGGACCTGCTACCTCCAGAAGACAATGTGGAAGGACTTCCATTCGTCTTTGTTGCAGATGAAGCGTTTGCGCTAGGGGACCATCTTATGCGGCCATTCCCGATGAGGACCCTCACCCCGGATCAGAGGGTTTTTAATTACCGGCTGGCCAGAGCCAGAAGAGTGGTGGAGAACATGTTTGGAATCATGGCCAGCCGGTTCTGCCTATTTCTTACACCCATACACATGGCGGAGTATAAACTGAATCATATTATCCTGGCGTGCTGTGTTCTATACAACTTTTTACGGCAACATTCTGCCAACTACGCTGGCTCAGTTGAGCCTGAGGCCGGAATTCTAAATGAAACAACCCTGACAGTGCTTGAAAGTGGCCGTCCTGGCTTGCCCCCCCCTGAGTGTCCTGCTAAGATACCTTGAATACTTTACGGGTAGGGGGCTATCAATATGCCAATGTCTGAAACATTTTTCAAATAATAATAAAAAAAATACTCAAATCTTTGGTGACATTTACTGCTTGTGTTTCTTTTAGCTGACCCTGACAGAAATGTGGTGAGTCCTGAAAATGGCGTGATTGTGTAACGTTACAAAGCACTGTTGGGTGTTATTTACTAAAGGCAAAGACACTTTGCACTACAAGTGCACTTGAAACTGCACTTGTAGGGCAAAGTGGATTTGCCCTTAAGAAATAACACCCATTGTCAAGAAAACACCAATTATAGCATCACAAAAGTGTTGGAGCATTGAGACAATAATCCTCACATTCTTGATTAACAATCTTTTTAATAACAGCACAATCACTGCATTTAGAAAAGGTTTTTAAAACAAACCAACATGTTTGTTGTATAACAATTTTTGGGGTCACATTAGAAAAAGTAGAAATGTCCATTTAAGATAAAACAGGCATGTTTAAAACCAACAAGAAAGACATAAATCTTAAACTTACAAAGTTCACATTTGGTAGAACTTGAAGGCAATATCAGACATGAGTATTTACAAACTGTGTTTGATATTGCGTTCAGATGGGGTGAAGTCACCCCAGGAAAAGCCAAATTTTGAAGATGCACACAAATTGCCGAATGTCAACATGTGCTAGCTGGCATCATGGGAGATCAAGGGACGTGTTTTTGGGGTGCAACCCCTTCCTCACAGCTACTTTATTATTGAGGAAGGGGTTGTACCCCCAAAACGCGTCCATTGATCTCCCGTGATGGCAGATAGCACATGTTGACACAATGTGTGCATCTTCAAAATTTGGCTTTTCGCAAATATGTCAAAAAATGGTAAAAAATTTTAGCACACAAAAAACCCAAGGCATTTGGAGGGTTTTTAAACTCTCCCTAAAACACCAATGATGTTCTTCATTTTTTGTTGAACATCATTGATGTTTTTCAGGATGTTTTCCAAGTCCCTATTACATCCCATGATCACCCCGATCAGGATCTGTACACTTTCCGAGGTGAAATGCCCTGGATCCACAACATCACGATCACCTAAAAAGATAGAAACAAAAACACAACATGTAATATAAATATGCCGGCATCCATCTCTTACCCGAGCCTGTGGTCACAGACACTCACCTGTTGTGGTGCCAATTTCCACCACGTCTTGCTCCTCCTGCTCTGCTTGGCTTGGGTGTATTTCCCCTTCTTCCAGAGGTGGGGGGTCTGTGGTCTCCTCGGATGAGGGGTGTCCTTCGAGTCGTTTCTCCCCTATGTAAAAAAAAAATAGGTTTACTTAGCACACAGATATTTGATGGCAGAAATAGGAATATGAAACATTGCTTGAAAGTGGGGTACAATTGTCTATTTTGGCAGAGTTTCAAGATGTAGAATTTTTATTGTCCTTTGTCAAGCTTCAATACTTTACCTGTTTTGTACAAGCTTCACAGATGGAGACACCCCTATAGTATACACTGGAGCACCTGTGTGGGACCCCCTAATAAAAAGGGTGTTCTTATGTCCCACACTAGTGCTCCAGAGTCCAGATGTGAAAACTGCTGAGTGTCCTCTCCTTACACAGAATCTAGTTTGCATTTCATTCTAGTTACAAACCCATCTACACAACCAAATTAGTTTCAGACAAGTAGGCCATAAAAAATGTGGGCAAATGCATATGGCTAAAACAATGGTGTTTTCTAGGCCGAACGAACAATGTTTTTTACGAACGAATAATGTGCCCATAAACATGGAAGTTGCCATTTTAAACTGGATAACAGTTAAGAAAAGCACATGGAGCAGCACAAACGTAATAAACATAAAGAATAGGAACACAGGACAACTATTTACTTTTTTGCAGCACTCTCTGGATCTTTCTGTACTGCTCGTGCTTTCTTAATTTGAGGTCCGACCACCGTTCCCTGAGCTGATCTTTAGATCGTCGTACCCTGAAATCCCGGTGCAGACTCTTCACCACTTTTGCCATGATCTTGGCTTTCTGACATTGGGGTTGGGGTAAGGTCCATACTTCCCGTCATAGTCGGCCCTCTTCAGGATGTCCACCATCTCCAACATCTTCCCAAAGGACATATTTGAGGCCTTAAATCGTCTCCTTCTTGATCATGACGTTTCTGGCTCCGGGCTTTCCTCCCCCTCCTCCTCGTTGCTGTAATTAACATGCACCTGCTGTGTCTCCACCATGTGCTCTTCCCCCACTGCGCCGAACGAGAAGGGACGGGGAATAGAATAGAAAGAATGTCAGGAGCGGGCGGAGTTTCACGCATGCGCAGTGTGTATAAAGCGTAACACGCGTGCGTAGTACGTACGATCTGTGAGCGGTGGAAGGAGTATTGGAGGCGCCGATCGTGATAACAAAGGTAAGATCTAAACTTGGGCCTATACTGCCTTTATATTGAGGCCTATATTGTAACAAGATTAGGAGAGTTTTGCCTGACAGGGTTTGTCTCATGTTGTGTTTGCAGATAAAATTGATGGCTTCAATGACCACAACTTCCTCCCCCTGTTCATAGACAAGTACA